>JAFIDM010009631.1:167114723-167161699 GCA_023159025.1 Thereuonema tuberculata | reverse complement strand
AAAAGCAAGAGTAGGGGGCCCCTCCACACAAGATTTCCTTTTTTTTTGGTTGTAAAAGCAAGACTAGGGGGCCCCTCCACACAAGATTTCCTTTTTTTTGGTTGTAAAAGCAAGACTAGGGGGCCCCCCTCCACACTAGATTTCCTTTTTTTTTTTTTTGGTTGTATAAGCAAGTCTAGGGGGCCCCATCTACAACTCCCGCCCCGGGCCCCCAAAGGCGTTGGTACGGCACTGCCTGCTTATGCAAATCGTTTCCAGAGATCCAGAACAACCCTCTTAATGAATTTTGTAAAATCTAATAACGGACATAAATGTGTGCTATGATCGTAAAAGAAAAAAGAAAGCGATGGAGATAAAATTTAATCTTTCGTTGAAATTATGCCAGTTTTTCTCACTGTAATTGAATGATAATTAAACATTTTCAGAAGTAGTTTTTTTACCTCATTTCATTCCTCAATATACATATTGAATGAATCAGGAGCTGTTATAATTTTCCAATTCACATTTCAATTAAAAAAACAAAACAAAAAAGCATTCTAATGATCCAACAAAATTATTAACTGATAAGAACTAAAAAAAATCAATTCAAAGAATACATCGTAATGTCAATAATACAGTTTACCATTATTCTGTTAATTTCAGAAATTTAGGTTTAAATCAGGGGTTCTCAACCGGGGTCCACAGGGATCTCCTTGAATCACACTTTTTTTAAAATGGTTTATTATGAATTATTTACCAGTGTGTAGAATATGTATTATTTACAACTGTAGAATAATTTATTTGCATTAAATTAGTTTTCATTCAAAATAAAGCATAATCATTTACTATTTCGTTGATTATCAATATAACCCCTTTACTCTTTAGCTATGAGGGGGTCCACCAAAAAAAAAAAAAAGAAAGGAAAAGGGGTCCATGGGTAAAAAAAGGTTGAGAAACCCTGGTTTAAATGAAAACGAAACTGGACTCCAGAATCCAAATCAGCAAAATCATAAAAATGTTCTTGAGAATCATTAATCACAAATGTTCAGTTTGATACATTGGTTTCAAATTTTTGTTTTAAAATTAGCGAAAAAAAATATTCTTTAACAATCTAGTACATTTGATGAGAACCTTATTTTTTTTTTTTTTTGCTTATCCTTAACATAATGACTGATTTTTATGTTGTTCTGCAGCGATACATCACGTGGGTGATTAATTACAATTTTTTCTGAAAACGAATCTTTCGGAAAGCTCTTCAAGGGCCAATGTGAACTATAAAAAAAAAGGGATTTATAAAAGGCACAGCCATTTGCTTTCACGTCTTGACCTATCATCGACGGGAATCTGGGACAGCTGTTTCGTCCAAAAGGTTTAATTATATTTGCAGCTAATTATAATGAATTAAGAATTATGCAAGCAACTGTTATACTTTGACAGTTTCCTTTACTCACAAAATTACAACACTCAGAAAAAAAATTGTTATACGTACATGCATTATAAACATACTTAAGACCAACACATCATAAGAGATGAAATAATCAACAATATTGGTCTATATTTTCTCTATCGACGATGGATCGTAGTATATTATATTATTAGTATATTATTCATTTGTATAGTAAGTCTCAACCAATATACTTATACTATCATCTACTAACCAATATCAGTTAATATAGTAACATCCTATATACTATCACCATGGTGCTCTAATCTTATGTTTTTGTCGAACTATTTGTTTGCATTGTTCATTTTCTAACAATGGAATTCCTGAATCTTAAATGTAAATATTTACCAGATCTTAGCACATTTAAGCAAAGCTGTTGAATTTAGCACTTAAAATATCTTTTTAAATATACAGTATATCATTTAATGATGAGTTATGACTGAAAACAACAGTGATTAAACCCAAAATATGATTAGCAGATTTGAATAAGATACAGGATAAGATTCAAATCTCAAATACATTAATTTACCTAATTACATTGTATAATCAAATTGTTGTGTAGTGGAAGCAAGTGAATAACAATCTTCACACCGGGAAAACACTCAAACATTTATTCCTGGAACGTTTGCATAACTATATCACTTACAATGGTTGACAACCTAAAGAAGACAAAGGCAACAATGATGTAAACATCATAGGCCCCCGCACATACTGTAGGGGGAAGGGCACTTGCCTGCCTATGGAATTTTCAAAATTAATGTAATTCATATTTCTTTCTTTCTCATGAGAAAACTAACAGATATTTAGAAAACAGTCAATTTATTTATTACTAGTTGTGACCCGTGAAATATTCATGGGAGTAAAACAAATTCCACATTTTTGAAAAACACAAGATTGAAAAAGATGTTCTAAGCTAATTTTTTTAGAAGCCATGACTTCCGTCACAGCCCACATGTAATTTGAATATCGGCTTATTTGTTAAAAAGTATTATAATATTGTTAAAATAAAAAAAAATAAAAAATTGATTTACCCCTTTCGTAGTAGCCAGCGCTGCGGTTTCTCATTATGAAACATAATGGCAACCTGCTGCCCTAAAAGAATAGGCTCGTCGAAATTGAGGCAATATTAACGGAAGTAAAGCAAATGCCACATTTTTGAAATACCCTGAAATTTTTGAAAAACACAAGATTGAAAAGATGTTCTAAGCTCATTTTTTTAAAAGCCATGACTTCCGCAACAGCCCACATATAATTTGAATAACTAAGCCAAATTTTATTAAAATAAAAGAAAATAAAAAATTGATTTACCAGTTTCAACAATAACAATAACGAATGTCCAACAGCCAATACCAATAATCTTGTCTGGGCAACAATGACGGCACGTGCTTCGTCATTATCCCCTACTTCGTTGAGTAGAAGCGAGCGGCTACACAGCCGAAATTATGTAAAAACCGAGGTTTTACAAACTCTCTGATAAATTTTGACGCATGAACTTCATGCATTTCAGTGTAAACTTCATTTTATGTGGGAAAGAAAATCTCATTACGCTGATAATAATTGTGTAATCGCGATCCGTCGAGGTGAAGTGGGAGGAATATTCCAGACGCCATGTTTAAACATGGACGTGACGTCATGCCTGACGTGTTCCAACGCAGCACTGTGACTGGTTATTTCAAATTACAAATTTACAAAGATCCGTACAATTTTTGCCTATTAATAGGATGCTTTTTTTTAAAAAAGTCACAAATGATAGATTAAATTAAAACGGAAGACAGAATAAAAAGACATAATTTAATTATTTATGGAATAAAAGAGAAAAAAAAAGAAAATTGGATAGAGAGAGAAAATACAGTAATGGATTTATTAAGAAATAAGCTAAAGATTTCTCCAAAAACAATTGAGTCACAGGGTAAGACGAATTAAAAATATTTAATCAAATTTACTTCATCTCTGGAGGCCCTCCTGCTGGCGGAGGCCCCTGGGCTACAGCCCATAAAGCCCATGCCTTAATCCGGCCCTGATCACAATACAGATGGCGAGCGATTAGTGGCCAACTTCTCATTTTCCCGAAGAGAACTTTTCTTAACATTTTCCTCTTTAGTTTTTAATCTTTTAGTAGTAAATTATCAATAATCCTTATTGTTATGTACTTCTTTGGATCCTTCTACTTCATTAGCTAGCTTTTTAGGAACTGTACAATTCATTTCAATTTGTTTTTCAAAACTAATTTCCTTAGTTAGCTATCTAGTAATTTCTTTATCATCATTTGATTTTCTAGAATAACTTTTTTTCTCTACTTCCCATTTGTACGACGACATAAATAACAATAGCACCTGCAAATGAATTCAAGCACTGTCGCATTTCAAAAATATTCGAGATACACCATCGAAACTTCCCAAACTATTTCGACAAAATAATCATTTCCTCTGACATAACTTTAATATCAACGATTCGTATGATAAAGTAGGCTACAGTGGATATTTATATTATTTCCTTTTTTTAATATATATTTTAAAAAAAAGCTAATTTCGAATTTTAAAGAATAATTTAATTCAAAAAAAGATCGGGATTCAAGGGTTTTCAAGAAAAGGCAAAGAAGAAGACGGGAGCAAAATGGATCGAAGAAAGAAGGAAACAACATAGTGAAAGAATGAAAGAATACTGGAAGAGAAGAAAGAAAGTAGAAAAATAATCATGAGTTATTTCACGTGGTCCATAGTCGGCCAAATTCGAAGAAAGAAGAAGAAGAAGAATTTAATTCAGTTATTATCGTTATTATCTTTTAAACTGTGATAGTAGTTGAGTATCAAGGACGGCTTGATGAATATTGTAACATTTTGAACCTCAATTCCTGTCCTCTCTTTAGTCACACTACATTAATGGATTGCTCATTTTTAAAAAGAATTTTAAAAGAAATATTCAACAAAAATATTGTAATTGGAGAATTATGTGTATGTCTGTTTTAGTCTGGTCCTTCCCCATTGGCCTGTTCGATATGGATCATTTGTGCACACAAGCTATACCTCACCACGTCAAGGTAGACACACATCGAGGTAGTTTTCATTTCTAATTTTGATTATTTTTTCTCACCTAAAAAATAATAGACTAAAATAAGAAAGAAAAGTTTCAAAAAGAAAGAGAAAAAAAAATATTTTGCTCATTTTTTTTTTAATTCACGGAGAAATAAATCAACGAAACTAAGAAAGAAAACTTTTAACAAAGAAGAAACAAATCTAAAAAAAATGCCAATACTGAAGTATCACAGAATCGTATATTTATCGGCATATGAAAACAATAGAAACTGGATCATGCAATGATGATATAATGCAATTAATGAAATTTCTTTTTATCTTGAATTTTCATCATTATAATAATGTTAAATATTTGGGTTTATTTTTTTTTATATATTATTCATTAATATTTTTGTACATAAAGTGAAAAATGTAATAATATTTTTTCAAGTGCAATTGTCTTTTCTATCAAGAAAGGAAACAGTAACAATAAGAAGAAAAAATACACAAAAAGGCATTATCAAACTTTGAATTCTTAAGGCTTTCGTATTTCTTTTCTTTTCTGATCTTATCAAAAAGCATTCTTATCAAAAAAATAATTCCAATTATTTCTCATTATTAGGTCAATGGAAATTCAAAATTGAAAGAAACTTCATTAATCGCATTGAAGTATCTTTGCATGATCCACTTTCTATTATTTCAATGTGTATATAAATATACCATTCTGTGACACTTTAGTATAGGCATTTTTTAGATTTGTTTCTTCTTTGTTATTTCTTTATTAGTTTCGTTGATTTATTTCTCTGTGAAAAAATTAGCAAAATAAGAAACTAAAAATTCGTTTTTTAGGGTGGCTTTTTCTTTCTTTTTGAAACTTTTCCTTCTTATTTTAGTCTATTTTTTTTTTTTTTAACGTGAAAAAAAAAAACAAAATAAGAAATGAAAAACTACCTTGATGTTGAGATAGCTTCCCACACAACACTAAACCTCTAATAGAGATCTATTGTACATATACATTGTGATGATTTTTATAGTTATATTATAGATATATTTGTATTTATTCCATGTATTCTATTTTATCCTATTTACTCTTTGTGTTCTAAACAATCATAATTCAATCCAGTGTAAATTTCAAATTCTAAACCGGTAACGGTCAAATTCTGTTGTTTATTTTTAAATCCTTAATGGCAGGTGTGCTCCCATAATTCCCCGTAATTTAAATCTACAGTTAAAATTCAGTTACTAATCATGTATTATTTAAACCCCCCCCAATGAACTGTTAAAGCACACCAGCCAATTACAGATCAATGTGCATTGCCTATTTAAACTCGTGCTCTCCCAAAAATAATCAGTTGAGTTCAGATTGAGTTTAGATCCAACTAAATCTCTGTCTCTTTCCTTCAGGAACTAGTGATCCGATTTTAATACACCACAATATATATCAATACACTGCTCACAAAATTTAGGAGATATTGCGAAATGAATATAATACACCCAAAAAATAGAGGCATTCGAGTTTATTTATTAAAGAAAATCATCAGAGAAGCAAAGGACAAGAAAGTGGAAGTTGCCTGAATATGCAAATGTGAAGCAAAACGTTAATTTGCATGTTTGCCGACAACCCTACAAAGAGGGTGGCGCTGATGAGTTATCTCCACTTTCCTGGATCAACAACAAGTGGCAGAATCGTTGAGTGTCACCTGAAAATTCCCTGCAACGTGATTTACCCGAATCTGAAGCATGGAGAGTCATAGGGCTTCTTGAAGCTGGCCAAACACAGATGACAGTGGCAGCAGCAGTTGGAACCTCCCAAAGCATGATTAGCAGACTCTGGAATCGCTTCAGAGAGAATGGCACAGTACAAAGAAGACCAGGGCAGGGCCGCCCATGTGCCACCACTGCAAGAGATGATCGCTACTAAACTCAAATGCCTCTGTTTTTTGGGTGTATTATATTCATTTCACAATATCCCAATAATTTTGTGAGCAGTGTATGTGTATGTGTGTGTGTGTGTGTATGTATATATATATATATATATATATTACGCCCATATCTATTTCTGATATCTATTACAAATCTATCATATATCTGAATTATATATCTATAAGTCAATGTCTATTACACATCTATTAGATATCTATATTTAGACATCTGTAAGACAACGTCTATTACATATCTATCAGATACGACATCTATAAGACAATATCTACTATATCTCTTTTAGATACTGGATATTAGATATATGTATGATAATATCTATTATACATCTGTTGACTATTCATGACACTAATAAATTAGTAACACTTTGTTTGTTGTCATCATTTTGTAAAATTTTAAATTTCACATTGCTTTCTTACATCACCTGCTGATGCTATTTGAAGTAAATTCTTTCAATTCTTTGACAAAAGCAGTTGTACCCTTTTGCCTGCTTTTCATTTTAAGTTTTGATGTTTTATATAAGCACAACAAAAATACTTTATAGGATCAACATTGCAAATTTTTCTATTTGTTAACAAAAATCTATATAAATAATTTAATATGCCTACATTCTGTAAGAATTTTTCTTGTAGAGGATACATCTCTCAAAAAAAAAAAAAATCACCATTAAACTGTAAGAAGAGGTAATTGTCATCATTTTACCACTGTGAAAGTTAAAGTACAAGGCTCATCCAGAAATGCAACATTTTTCCCCCCACATAAATATCAAAGTTTATAATTTCGGTCACTACACAACATGTCTATGAGAACATCTCTTCTTTGCCAGAATTGAAGTTGAGGGAATTGTTTTTAATTTTTTTTTTTCAAGGCAAGGTCCTATGATAATACTCCATGGATCTCTGGGTTGAAGTAATGCCTCCATTTTTCATCACCTATGATAACAGTAAACAACAAATCTTCAACCTCATCTTCATAACAAGCAAGACAATTCTGAGCAGATGATTTTTGTTTGTTCATTATTTTTTTTTCAGTTCAAAGGACTCAACAGGGATAGACCTTTGAATGAATGTCCTAACTGGTGAGAGATTGTGTTGACACTTTACCAATACCAAGTAGTGATGAGATCCCTGGTTGAGATTCCACAACTTCTTTGAATATGACTATCTGCTTGATGCAGGCATCACAGCTGTTGACAGATGGCCTGAGCAAGGGAGATCACACAATGCCAATTGCACTTGGAGTGCAAAACTTAGGGACCAACACTTATTTCTGAAGGTTAGACCCTCAGAATCTAATGAAACAGCCTGTGGTGAGTTGCATAACTGTGGACGTTCAGTAGGCAGCTGATGCACATACAAATTTCGAATCGTTACGATAGAGGTCATGTGGTGGCACAGAAACAGATAAAAGCAGCAGTCCAGCAGGTATGTGCAAGTTAACGAACGGTAAGTGCAAGTGTTACAGACATTCGATTGGTTTCATATGGTGCTACAGACAATGACATGACCAGTAGACAACATCGGGATGACTTCACCCCAGGTCACATAATTGCAAAGCTCAACAAAGGGTGAAGTGTGAGGAATGTGGCCGAAGAGTTCGGTATCGCCCATAGAATCGTATCTCATGTGTGGGCGGCCTTTCAGCTGTTCAAAAGACCGATGGTGGTCTTTCATACAAAACAACACTCAGTGATAGTCCTACAGGCCAAGTGAGACTCAAACCAGACAGCAGAAACCATTGCAAACCAACTCCACAGGAGACAGGATATAGCGGTTTACTGTGTCCAGACACCTACACCAAGGACTGATAGCCAGTATGCTACGTCCCATTAATACCGTGTTTCCCAATGTGGGGCAATTTGATTGTTAAGGGGGGGGGGAATTTGAAAATGGAGGAATTTTTTTTTTGGTTGTGAAAGTAAAAAAGTTTTTTTTTTTTTAATTTTTTCTTTTTGAAAGTTATACCTAATTTGGTGGGGCATAGCATACTTTAGATACTTTAGTTGGGGCACAGCACAAAAAAGGTTGGGAAACACTGCATTAATACCAGGCCATCAGAGACATACCTTACAGTGGTGCAATAAATGCAAGCAGTGGATAGCAGTGCAATGGGATAAGATACTCTTTTTACTGATGACAGTAGATTCAGTCTCAGCAGCAATTGTGGACATCATCAAATCTGGTGAGAAGTTGGCACACTGTGCCACCCTACAAACATCATGGAAAGGGATCGATATAGCAGTTGAGTTGTTCTGATCTGGGGACGCATTATGCTGAATGGATGTACAGAGCTCCAGATACTGGAAGGAGATACTGTAACTGGTGCATGCTACTGTACTGAGGTACTCCTTCTCCATGGGCATCTGTTCTGAGGTGCTGTCGGCCCCGAGTTCCTGTATATGAATGATAACGCCAGACCCCATCATATTGCAGCTATTGATATCCTGTTGGAAAGAGAGGACATTGTTCATGGATGCCCAGAATATGGTGTGGAGCATCCTTCATGATAATGGCTTCCATCCGTACCATGTCCTTTGCCATCAAGAATTTGGAGAAAATGACTTTTAGAACTGCGTGAATCTCTTTCATGCTTTCCAGCACAACATTTGGTGGACTGACGAGGCAACTTTCAAAAGTACTGGGGAGGTGAATATTCACAATGCCCACTATTGATCACAGGAAAAAAAACACATTGATGAGAGTGATGAGATCCCAGTGGTGATGACAGATATCAATCATAAATGGCATTTCATATGAATGTTACTCGTTCATCATTTGCAGGAAATAATAACATTAAGGATGTATTTATGATCTGTTAAATTAGAAAACCTGTCTAGAATACAAACTTAATTTTTTTAATTGGGAAGCATGACTTTTGGAGTAATTACTCCCATGCATTATTTGAACAATTCTTTCTAATTACATGTTTTTCTGTTTACATCTTAGAAGTTATTTGAACTAATAAGGATGTAGTTTATGGAAGATGATGCACATGAATAGGCTTTTTTATCAGGCAGAGCATATTGTGTGTGCACTTGAGCAGCATTTTGTTTACACAATGTGAAAAATTAAGTAGTACTCTCAATCCTGCGTATGTGAAGGTCACTGCTTGCAAAATGGAAATGAATTAAAAAACAAAACAAACTAAGCCTCTTTTTTATTATTTCAAATAACTTTTCCTTGAAATACTCCATATAATTAGCCTATTCTTTTTTTATTTTTATTAAAGTACCTCAATTTATGCTGATACTAAGAATATCCTAATCAATGTAAACATATCCTAATGGTGGTAACACCATGAGATAATGTCATTTTCATTAATAGGTCTTATGAACCTTCAGTGTACTACATATAGATGGGTAAACTCACATCCACAATCAATTTTATGTTGTGTTCTAAATCTCATATATAAAGGGGCTTATAAAAATTCAATCTTGTACTTTTAAATCACAGAATTTTTTTAAATATTTAATTTGTATTTATAAATTTTTAGGAAATAATCAAATTATAATACCAAAATATGCTATTTGATAAAACTATGCAATAAATCAAAGATGCAAGATAATATAGTCTTATAAAAATTGAAAACCAGTTCGGCCGTCCTAAGGTAAAAGGAAGTAACTGCAAATTTTCTGATTTTTCGTTTTCTGCATTTTCTACGTAAGGAAGTATCTACACATCTTCCAAAGCAATTTGATAATGATCTGCTGTTAAGTTTGGCCCCTATTTCGATGATCAAAGATAGCAACTGACTCACAATATGCTTATATCTATGGTCAAAGGCAGCAAATAATCAGTTTTCAAATTGCTAGTTGCTTCCTTTTACCTTAGGACGGCCGAGTTGTTACAAACACATATAAATATTAATTATATTTTGGTTTGCCTCACAGTAGCATTCTAATAACAACTTCGTTATTTTTAGTTGTTTAGTTTTTATTAAAAAAATACACATTTTACTTTTTCAGCTTTATTATAAACATGTGTAGCAGTCACATAAAAGTATATTTGAATGCTTCCAATTATTCTAATCACTAACGCTGAATACAGAATTTGAACAATAAATTTTGGCAAAATGCCAAGCACACACAACCATACAACCATTTGTTTTGAACTTATTGATATGAGTTTGACCTTCTCTATGTCAACACTTGAATGGCTTGGGTTCTAAACACAGCCATGCATTAAATTGACATGAATAGATTTTTAATGATCTCAAAATCAGTATTTGGCAGAAACTTTATTTTAAACTGGCAATAAATCTCAAGTTGGTCTTTTGTAAATCCACATTCTTTTTCTTATAATAATTTTATTATTCTAAAATGAAAGTATTATTACTATTTTACATTTCACTTTCTGCTATTGGGGAAAATGTAATTTCTATGTAAAACATCATTTCAAGATTTCAATAGAAACACTTATTTTTGACTGTTTTTCAAACCATTTTTGTGATAGGATTTTGAGGATATATTAACTCAAATATTAATTTACTGCATTTGGAGAAAATTTCTCATAAAAGTCCGGTTTTGTTCTGTAGAGCTTATTAAATTATAATATTTGTAAATTTATAGTAAGCACCCAAAAATTAAAGTTTGAAAGATAAGTTTCTGACTTATGAAATAGAATGCAGCACAATTGTTTAAATGCACAGCAAATCATAAGAATAAAAAACATTGGAACTAATGATAAAAATATTGATAGATTTTACAATTTGTAATTGTGAGGTCAATTGACTCCAAAAGAAGATTATATCTTATCAGAGAGGACGATCCCTCTCATCATCACATAATTCTCAAGCAATGTCTTACAAGCTGTCAATCTTCTCCACAGGAAAAAAATTCCATTCCCCACCAAAGGCACAACATGTCTCATAGAGGATGAGAAATAGTTTTGACGTCTCCCTAAAGAATCCAAAACATGCTTTATTAGATTCAGATCTTGATTATTGGCTGGACAGTCCATTCTTTGCTCTCAGGAACTTTGTTGATAAGCAATACTGTCAATAAAAAAAAAGGAGGTGGAAGGAACACCAAATGCATCCCAGAAAAATCTTATCAAGGGTCAGAGATCATCCCTGCAGCACTTCATTCAAAGTCAGTGCTCCATTCAAAATGAAATGTAGCATATCCTTTCAACATTATCTAGGAATGATTTAATTTTGTAAGTTAATTTTAAACTGAAAGGCCTTAAATTGTAGTTAATTATGGAGAAAGTGTGGTAATAATGACATTGCTGTTAATTATACTTTGAGCCATTTTGCTTCACAAGCTAATGAAACTAACAAAAAGCATTTGTAATGTAAATGAAGCTGCCAGATCTATCTTATCATCATCATCTTGTACAGTTTCCAACCCTAGGCTGAGTCTGTTTGGAACACAAGCCTCTCCATCTAGTCCTTTCTTCCCACAACCTCTCCGTTGTCACTCGGGTCCAGTCTTCCCCTCTCATCCTGAACATTCCTCCACTCCCTTAATCCATCTATCCCTTGGTCATTTCTTCTGTATCTGCATTTCATGTATCCTCCTAGGAATCCTATTCTCTTCCATTCTCTTTAAGTGTCCATACCATCTCAGTCTAGATGTCTCAATCCTTCCCTGCAAAGGCTCCTCTTTCACTATCTCCCTGATCCTTTCATTCCTCATTCTATCTCTTCTAGTTACTCCCATCCTACCTCGCAGGAATTTCATTTCACTAGCCCATAACGCACCTATGTCTGTTTTCTTCATTATTCATGTTTCCGATGCTTATGTCAGTATAGGGATATAGTAGCTTCGGCATAACACTTCTTTGTTTTTTTGTGGGACATCTTTATTTCACACTAAACTCCTAATGCTTCTCAGAAAAGGCCCAGGTCTATCTACTTACAATAAATGAGAGTGGTTTACTAATATCATTGGAAGTACAAAACTTTATTGCCTGAACTTTAAATCTCATTAAGATAATTAAATATAGATGGAATTAACCTCATTTGATTTGGCACAGTTAGAAGGACATTGGGCAAAACTCCAAACGGCAGTCCCAAATTATGAAAACCTTTTTAATGACAGATAACAGATTTTACTTTTTATTAATATGATTTTTTATTTTTAGACATTTTAATTATAAACAAATAAAAGTCTTTCTAGGATTTGTGTTTACTGTTGCTATGGCAACTCGTACAGTTTAAGACTAAACATGCCATGGCTGGTAGACCAAAAGCACCAAAATAAGTCATGCAGTTTTACAGCGGAACACTTTAGAAGTCTTTGACTGCTCACTGCGAGATATTTACCGACACTTCGGACAATACTTAAATATGTTGAGTGAAACTATGTGATTTGATGTGTAATAACTCTGGCTATGTGTTATCCTTCACAGTCATACTGTTATCTGTCATTAAAAAGGTTTTCATAATTTGGGACCGCCGTTCGGAGTTTTGCCGGACATTGGAATTCATGTCACTCGACTGCTAGTGTACTTTCTCAATCAGTTTAGTTGATTTTCTTCATTTTCAGTCCTACCAAATTTGCTGCTTAATGTAGGGTGATCAGATTTTGAAAATAAAAATAAGGAACACTTTAATGTAGTGGACAAATTCAACCAACACTTTATTATTTGTATTACTTACTTACTTACTTGGAAGAAATAAATGCCATAAATGTCACTCTTCCTGAGAAGCAGATGAACTGCAAGGCACTGGGGCTTGTGGCTCACTGCTGCTCCAGGCTGATATTTGGCTGAAGATTGAAAATCTTGAAGGAGTTTGGTATTCTGCTTGTGTGTGTTGTAAAAATCAGTACAAGATGCTTCTTAAAAGTGTGTCTTCACAACAATCATAGCCTTTACAGTTTCAAACTTGAATCTACTTTTTTCATTAATCCATAAAACATTTACAATTGAAAAACCCTTTCTAAGTCTGCATTGATTCATTACTGCAATGAGGAATCTCTCAATGCAGATGGTTAAATTGAAAATAATTTATCTTAAGTTATCTTGAAATTGCATTAAAATATGAGACAGTTATGCATCCTACATTAAATTTATCGGGGCAATGGGGCAAAACTTCAAAAAAAGGGGGCAATCCCATAAAATATGGGATGTCTCGTCACCCTAGCTTAATATTCTATGCTTGAGCTGCTGGAAAATGTTTTTAATTGATCTGCCAGCAAGTCATTGTAAAATTAAATATTTGAATATAGTGGATTTGAAAATAAATATCATTTAAGCTATGAAATAAGTAATTAGCCTCTGAACTTGAAATGTCTGGAAGATCCAGTAATTTTAAAGGACTGAATAAATTATTTACAGAACATAATATCTGATTTATGGAATATTAGAATCATCCATGAATTAGAATCAAACAGCTTCATGAACAAAGCAATAATGGACTGTTTGGAAGTTCTTAAATAGACTGCTGTCCAGTGTTGGGAAATCCAAGGACAACGTATGCAGTGAGGTTTTCTTACCAATGAACTTACACTTTGTAAATGTAAAGATGCACAATGTAGGTATCTTTTTTTTAAAACTTTTTTTATGTGGCTGCTACCAATGATATGATTCTGATATATGGATAGAGAACAAAATCTTAATTTAGCAATATATAATATAAAAATACTTTAAATTATAAATATATAGACACACACACAATTTTAATATGGTGTAGGTTAAATATTAGCCAAAAGAAATATTTTCTTGTGTAGACGTGATTTTTGACCATCTCATACATTCATGGGACAAATGGATGGTAGTTGGTAGGAAGGTCTTAAAATCGATGTTGGTATTATATGGGGATTTTCTAGATGGAACCTTGTTGGGATAAAACAAATCTGAACACAGTGCTCGCCAAACCATCTCTTCTCTAGTAATGACTAGACTTCATAAAGAAGAAATGAGGAAAAACTACTTTCTGATTTGTCTTATCGTTTTCCTAAAACAATTTTCAGTTTATTTATTTAATTTATTTATTTTTATTTTAAAGTTCAATTTTCTGTAAATTATCTTCAGTCAAATTACAATGAAATTTGAATTTTAAAAATAAAACTAATGTTACAATGTCAAAAATAATATGACAAACTATATATTTCAAGTTCTTTTTTTTTTTTTTCTTTCAAAGCAAAAATCTTCTGTTAATTATTGTTTAATAGTACTGTTTACACAAGAGCAATCAAAATTTATGCAAATAAAACATGATGAATGGGATAAAAGTGTCTATTTAATTAAACACACACACATTTAATTGCAACCCCACATTTATTCTGTGGTTTTTAATACATTTATCTTTCCTTCAATCATCACTTTTAGTAATGTATAAATTCAGCAAATTCTCTTAAAAAACATTGTTTTTGATTTGTACATTAACTGGGGACAAAAATTATAATATTAAAAATAAATTTATACAGATTTTAATGACTTAAACATACTTAAAGCTCAACATGTATATGCAGTACAACAGAGGAATATGGCATTTTCCACTTAATGGCAGATGATTAAAAACAAAAATATTTCATGTCAACTATTTTTACATGTTATAAAATTAAATTTAAAGTAATAAAAAAGTAAAATCCACACACAAACTGATTCAAAAACAAATTATATTTAAACACATGCACATTTTCAAGTTCTAATTATTTTGGATTTGAAATTGAAAGGAAGAAAAAAAAAGTAGTGTTTCAATCATCATCATACTAAATATTATATAAATATTACAAGTCAGATTTTGATCATGTTTTATTATTAATATTAAAATTTTGTTTTTAAGTGTCAAAAATACCTGAATTTCTTAAATGATATATAAACTCATATATATATAGTTAAAGAAATATCATTGAAGAAAATGTTTAGATACAGAAGATGAAATATCCTATCTACCCTAAGCAAAAGTGAAGTCATATTCAGTACTACAGACCTCAAACTGGGCTGTTGTTGCTGCTGGCAATTGATAAGATTTGCTATCTCAACTGTCTATTTTATTTGACCCTAAAGATGGGGTTTTCAGAAAAAAATCCAATAGAGGCACTTTTTTTTTATGGATATCAATTCAGCATATCATCTCATATCCCACCTCATAATAATATTAATGTATTTTTTATTTGGGGGATGAACTCCCCAAATTTCTTTCAATTTCAACGTTTGGTAACATTTTTGTTATAACACCTGTTGCTACTGTTACATTATTTTCTCTAATTGTAAATTGCTGTCCAATGTTTACAACCATTTTTCTTAAAAATGTTAAATAAACATTTCCGTGCTCACCAGGAAGTAACATGTCTTGAGGTGGAATAAGGTCAATACGACATGCTATATTCCAAGTTTGACTGAAAATCTGCTGTGTGTAATTGCTCAAAACTGGCCTACTTCTTCCACCTTCTCCCTTCTTCAAAAAATAAACTGATGCTTCAAAATGATTATTACATTGTTCACTTTTGGGGGCACAAAGTACCATCCCATGTTGAACTGCTGTAAGATGAACACCTCTTAATAAAGCACCAACATTTTGTCCTGCTTCTACTTTCTTCACAGATCTCTTGAAAACTTGTAAATCTGTTACTACAGTTTCAATTTTTGCATCAAATCCTAAAATTTCAGCTGGACTTCCTTTCTTGATTATGCCTCTTTTCACTGTCCCAACCACAACTGTACCTCGGCCTGTAACAGAAAATGCAGTTTCAATGGGCATCAGAAAAGGAGATTCCAGATCACGCTGTGGAATAGGAATATAAGTATCAACAGCATTTAAAAGGGCTTTGATAGATCCTTCCCCTATTTCTGATGGATCTCCATTTAATGCTTTCAAAGCCGAACCAATCACTACAGGAGTTTCATTACCATTAAAACCAAACTCTGACAGAAGTTCTCTGATTTCAAGCTCTACTAATTCAAGAACATCTTTATCTGCAATATCGGCTTTATTAATGTAAACAACAATACGCTGAACGCCAGTTTGTTTTGCTAGCAATAAATGTTCTCTTGTCTGCGGCATCTGCCCATCATCAGCAGCTACAATTAAAATAGCTCCATCCATCTGCGAAGCCCCGGTCATCATATTCTTAATAAAATCAGCATGACCAGGACAATCAGTATGAGCATAATGTCGCTTACTAGTGCTATATTCCACATGAGCTACATTGATCGTAATTCCTCTTGCCTTTTCTTCCGGAGCTTTATCAATCTCGTCGTATTTCACGTAGTTAGCCAGACCTTCTCGCTCCAATACTTTGGTGATGGCAGCAGTTAATGTAGTCTTTCCATGATCGACATGACCAATAGTTCCAATATTACAGTGAGGAAGGTTTGGAGTTTTCTCTGTTGATGCTCCTTTACCGACAGTGGATGCACATCTTAAATTCAGATTATGTTTGAAGAAACAGTTATTCGCACCCAACAAATTCTTAGACAATTTACTGAACGATCTTAAGAGATGATAAGGGAACCTTGACGATATAAACATTCTTAAATATTAATTAAGATTTTTTTTTTTATTATTATTCACTTCATTAACAATGTTCACGTAGAACTAAAGGTTTACTTTTAGTATTTTCCTAGAAAGCGATTTTGGTTACTCTCAAGGCTGCCAATCAATTAAATTTGCAGTTACAGTCCGAAGCTATTTGCTTATTCTATTTATATAATTTAACAGATATACTGAAAGTCACCAATTCTGCATAGTCCTTCAACTTAGAAGAAAAACACATGTATCCGAATGATCGACTACTTCTTTCTGGCTCAACTAGACAGAATCAGATTTCCGGATCCGGTAGGGCCAATGGCGGAACCGGTGATTAGGAAGGGCTCGTATTTTAAAATTATGCACGCTTGAAGCCACTCCCAAGATTTTTGTATATTTTTTTAGTAATATGGCATCAGGAAGGAAGTATTTCTGTATATTATTATGGCTTTCGTTTATGTATTTGGCAGGGATATCACTTTTTACGCGGGGATTTTTACTTAAGCGGTTAGTTATTGAGGCAAACAGCACATGTGCTCGTAAGCCTAAGGAAATTGATTCAGAAATCAGTTTCCAAAGACTACTTTTTGGTAGAAACGAAATTTTCGATAGTTCTGGTTGCTGGCTGCCGAAACGTTTTTCGCGAGCTGTGGTGATCATCATCGACGGCCTGCGTTATGATTTCGCAGCTTGGAATAAGTCTGCTGGTGTCCGCAGTCTTCCTTACCAAAACAAACTGCCCATCATCAAAGAACTAATTCAAGAAAAGCCCGATCAGTCGATCCTGTACAAGTTTTTGGCGGATCCTCCCACGACTACAATGCAGAGGATCAAAGGACTGACCACGGGAAGTCTACCGACCTTCGTTGATGCCGGAGCCAATTTTGCATCTTATGAGATCTCCGAAGATAATGTAGTAGATCAGATGGTGGCTAATAAGAAGCGGATTGTGTTTATGGGCGACGATACCTGGACTGGCCTATTTCCGAAACGGTTTCACACCTTCCTGCCTTTCCCTTCATTCAATGTTAAAGATTTAGATACCGTGGATAATGGGATTTTAGAAAACCTCGTACCGATAATTAAGCAAGGAAACTGGGATGTAATATTTGCTCACTTTTTGGGAGTGGATCATTGTGGCCATCGATATGGGCCACATCATTCGGCAATGGCTCAAAAACTCACTCAAATGGATCATATGTTGAGGTAATAATGAATAGAATATGTACAGAAAGAAATTAGACCAAGGGTAGGTGGAACAGTGTGACTTCACTATACATCGATCCTCATATAAACAGGGGAAAGGTTGTTTTTACGGGGATATTACGTGTTGAGTTCAATAATTTTTCAGAATTAAATTTTTTTCGATTGGTTATAGTTAAATATTTTCTTTTGCTGGGGGAAAGAAAAGGAGAAAAAGAAAGAATTGCACTTATTGCCAAAACTCTTGGTCTAATATTAAAGATGTTAATGGGGATTTTGAGAAAGCTGAATTTGAATATAGATTAGTTAAGTATTAAATAAAAAGCTGTGCTGTAAATATTGTTAGCAATTGCTTTACTGAAATCTTTTGGTATCCAGGAGTAAATTTGAAACATTAAATTAGTGAAATAAATAAATTTCAGGATTTTTTTTTTATTTTCTTTTACATGTAATAATAATAAAAGCAGTAATAATTATTAAGAACAAATGAATGCTTGATTTAATTTTGATTTTCATTTAAAACCAAAGAATAAAACTCATTAGCTTTAAGCATCATTTTCTTTGTCTATCCTGTCATTAAATTAACAAATAATCAATAATATATTTATTTGTTTTCTTTCTGCATATTTCAAGATATAAATTATATTTGATGTTTATAAATCTTCCTGTTATTAAGCTGTTTTGTAATTACTGATTTAGGTTTATAATTAATGATTAAGGTATAGTCCTTCCTGATTGTAAGTGCTTAATGTACTTGTGATTCTTATACAGAGTAAAAAAAATAACAAATTATGATTTTATAGACTGTATTTAATAACAATGTTTTGGGGGCATATGACTCAAGTCCATCATTTAAAACGAAAAAAAAAAAAAAACTTTTTAAGTTCTTAATTTTTTTTTCCTACATTGTGAGTATTTAAAATACATATGCATTTCAATTATTTTGTTATTTAATCTTTGTACCTAAATAATGTATTGGGAAATTATTCTTTTATACATATTAACCTTTAAAAGAAAAGAATCAAAGTCTTATTTGTTGAAAAGATAATTGAAATATATAAAGAATATATAGAATATCATTAATTTAGAAATATGTCAAAATTAAACTCTATAGTAACTATAATTCAAAAATGCATAAATGTAAGTCAGTTCATTACAAAATGGGAAGGAAGAACTTTATTAATTAATATCCCATGATGTGAGTTTCATCACCCTGATTTACAGTATTAAAATAAAAAGTTTTCTCCAAAAATATTTGAAAATGACAATGCTTTAAGGTGAGGAGGGGGAGTTGATCTCCCCAAAAACGAATCATCACAAACCCTCACTCTCTCTCCCCCCACCTAAACTTACCTGACAAACACCAATGACTCCTTCAAGCAATGAGTATGTAAAGGCACTAAATATTAAAATTTAGCTTAATACCAAAAATTCTTATTCCATGCCATACACCAACCCTAAAGTGGAGGATAGAAATGAGACTAAAATTTATTTTATACCCAGCTTCAAAATGTGGATTATCAGGATATCCTATAATTTGTTCTGAAACAACCATTAACTTACAGATATTACTCTTAATCATTCCCTAACATCAAATTTATTATCCAATCAAACATTATTGTTCCTTATATTGGATGCCAAAAAAAATAAATAAAGAAGAATAAAAGCAGTTACTTGAGTAATTTTCGTAGAATGAGATGTTGTTAAATATCATTATTAAGGGATGAATAAAAATGAATCGAAAAATATAAATTATATTTATCCATCAGTAACAGTGAAAGAACAGTGTTTATGTAGAGAAATGCCATATATATATATATATATATATATATATTCAGCACATGCTCTTTAGTCTTCAATAAAAGTTTAAACTGTATTGAAATTCTTCTTATGTGCAATGTAGCACAGTTACATTGATTTTTTAATAGATGCATCTTAAAGTTGGTGCCAGAGCTCTTCCAGAGACCATTTCATTGATTATGTGTAAATATAATTTTTTGGCATAATTGTGGAAAAACAAAAAAGATGACTGAATTGGCAATGGTGGCAGTAATGATGAATGCTGTTGTGATTTCATCAGGATATTATTTATATTTCGATTGCTGACTGAAAGGTCTTACATTTACAGATGCAATCTATATTCAGGAAGTCATTAGCTCAATATATGATTGACTTCCAATGTTGTTCAGAATTATTTGATATATTAAAAGATTTTAAGCCATGAAGCCAAAAATAGTAAGATGATGTATGATGGAGAGTTGTCATTTTATATTTGTTGGAAAATGATGACTTGTCATAGGGAAGTATTTATCTGCAATTACAAAGTTAATTCACTGCCGTAATGACTACTGTTAATTAAATAGTTATTCCATCCATTTTAAAGCACCAATGCATCCATAAGGTATTGCATAAATTTGTGCTTTCCGAAAATTTATCTTTTTTTAAATTAAAAGAAAAGAATAAAAATTGGTGTTTTTCATGTTGTGTGCATAAAATAGTGTGATTTAAACTGAATAACATATATGATTGAAATCTATGTAATTAAGGCTGAAGGGAAGCTATGAATATTATTTAGAATAACCTGGAAAAAAAATGACTAAATGATGGAAGTTCTAGAGGCTTGAGTGGCCCCTCACTTGGTCCACTGTCACCTTCCTATAATGATAACTGAATCAACAAGCTTTTAGCCCAGCTATGGGTAGATGGTTTTTCATCCTATTGAAATTTCATTACATTGGGAATGATACTTTTGTCCAAATATATTTATCACATCTAGAATATTTGGCATCATTTCTCTGTGAATATTGGTATCCAAACATTGTTTCCATGAATCCTGCACCAAGCCATTACTTTATGATATGATATCCATTTGGGTTGAACATTTCTAATAAATTTAATATGTTTTGCCAGTTTTTAGTATTATTTTTACACTACAAAAATGGATGTATCAATTCATATCATCTCTAAATAATTCCTTCCTGGATTCAGTTTGCAGAAATACATTTTGTGATGCGGCATTTTGATCTATAGATATCTTTAAAACTAGCGTCAGATGCATTTTTTTTTTACAACAGTTACTGAAAACTTATTGCATATCTGTCAAAGTATGTTCTGCTGTTACTTCAGATTGAAGTTCTTGTGCGACCTATTCTTGATTTGTATTGAACATTCTCAGTTTCCTTGAGTCTTGACAGAATTTAACTAGCAGAGCATAAAATAGTTTGCAGTTAGGTGTACAATGCTTTTAAATTCTTCTATCTATAGGTTAGGTAAATTGAATGCAAAGCACAATTTCTGCCTTTGCCTTTACCATGCACTTTTTCTTCCCAGTTCAGACATTGATTTGTTTTGATCTATAACAATTAGTTAGTGTGTCAATGTTCAAAAACCTGCATCGTAAGATGACAAAAAGAAAAAAATAAAGAAGTTGTTAAGTGAAAAAAAAAAAGTAAATAATTCAGAGATCAACTGAAGAGAAAAAAAGAATGTTTACAGTATTACAAGGGAGCATATTTGTTAGTATTGTGGTATTGAAATTAAATGTCAACATATTGTAGTGGGTTTTTTTGCCTATACATCCATACTTATATGTTTTATATGTACCGTCAGTAGGGTTCTTGTATATTTTAAACCTTCTATGAAAAATTCCTTTTTGTATGACAAGTTGTTTTTGAGCTATCTAGATCACATACAGATGGGTGTGTGTTTTGATTTAAAATTGCAATCTAGAACTTTTTCAACCGTTTTTTCCCTCTTTGTGTATATTAAAGATCATAACAAACATTAGATCAATTGAATAATAATCTGTGATAGTTTACTACCGTGTGGGTTTAAGATTAAGTTTCCTGTGAGATTGATGTTATGTGACACCTATATATTTCAACAGAAGACCCATATTTTCATCTTTTGCCTTAAGTTATTTGTTCCTGTTTTTGTTTTATCATCTAATATCTATATTGACTACCACTTTTACAAATTACTTTTAGATTTGACATTTCTTAAGCCAGTATTCCTTTAAAAAAAAAAGGAAGAAGAATCCACAGAGCATATCTATATGAGACTAATTTTAGGAAATTCATCAATGGTGATAGTGGGGCTCTGTATACCTGTGTGTTTGATAGAGAGAGAGCAAGTGATGTCAACATCTTTTCATAAATGTTACACCTATGGAGATATGAAACACTGCAGTTTCAGATTTTCAAAAGCATTAGCTTCATAGAAATAGTTGACAAAGATTTAAAAATTTCAAAATCAATAAATGTATTTTTTTTTATGAATAACTTTCTAATTACATTATATCACTGATTTTTAATATTATATCTCCTAATATTTTCAAATATGATGTTATAAAGAAAATTGATAGGACACATTTAATATTTTTAAACAAACCTATAAAATTGAATTTTTATTTTTTATTGTTTTTAAGCTTTTGTTTAAGCCTTTGTGTTAACATCACCTGTGTTTTGATGTAAAAATGAAGGGATTCTTTATTAAATATTAAAAAAATGGCCTTATTTCAATTATAGATGAATTAAATGATCTCTGAAATTTGCAAATGTATAAAAATTTCAATTATCAAAATTCCTTTTTGATATTTGCATGTTTTTATCATTTTACATATGATAGAGTAGTACTAGACAATTAACCGTATGACATAGTGCTTTTGTTTATCAATGCTGTTAAATTTGAAATTACATTATAAAGAATTAGAGAAGAAGTTCATTCTCCTATTCTTAAGATAAAGACATTTTTTTCTTACAAGCAGAAATTGTAGATCTGTGAGACATTTGGATTTATGAGGCTGAAAAATTATAAAGAAAGGGGTTTGAATATAAGTAAATATGACAAAATTAGATATTACCTCATTCCAAAGACATCTTCCCCTACTCTATGAAATCATCTGCCCTTTCTATTTCAACTTAGGTATGAATATACTTGTCAGATTCTTATTTTAAAAAGAAAATAAGATTGATTGATCATTGAAATACAAACGAAGCCTGCTGCTTCAAATTCAAGCAATAAGATGAAGGTAGAATAATTGTTGAAAAAACTAGCAACATTTAACTTAAATAGAAATGGCCAATTTTTTTTTTAATGCAATATTGTTTTGACTTTTCTTACATTACATTTATAATTTAATATATTTTTTGTAAGTTCAGTTTTTTCACTAAAATTTGAACTCCAAAGAATATAATTAGAAGTAAATAAATAAGTATATAACTCTTCCTAATATTCATTTTAAGCACATTTTCGAAACAATAGTTATCATTAGTACATTATCTCATGGGCTATTAATAATAACATTAATTTCTAGCTTACAAGAATTTGACAAAATTGTTGCATGTTAAGTTTTAAATATGAAATTGTTGAGAAAATTAAATGTTAAAAGCAAAATTTAACGTCCATAATTATTAAATATTAATGTCCAGTTTTGGTTTTTTCTTCATTTATTAAAATTTACAGTTGATTATTAAAAATTAAGAGAGTTCCATTGTAGCAGATTTTTTTTTTTTTTTTTTTTTTTTATTATATATATTTGAAAGATTTTTGGGTGATCTTGTATTTCTGAGCCTTAATTTTTATTTATGTTTTTAGTAGGTTGTATTTCTGATAAATATTACTTTTATTATTTTCCTTAAATTTAGTGTGTTTTTCAGTAGTTAAAATTTGTACTTGGTTTGAGGAAAATATATAAACTTTAAACCATGATCTACCACTTTTGATTTCTCACCTTGATATAATCTTAAGTATTGGCTATGCTCTCTGAGGCATTCTATTATAGTACTGCCTGTTTCTCCTAAAACTTTGAGCAAAACCCATATTTAATTTTGTATATAAATCTCATTTTGTTAATTAGGATCTAATATGTAACGTACTGCCTTATTCTTGCAATTTTGTTGAAATACCACCTTAATACTGTATTTTTTTGCATATGCATTTAAATAATAAGGCTTTATTATTACAGTAAGGCTTTTTCTTTATATTTTGTAAGCCTTTATTTGAAATTTGTTGTACTTTTTTTATTTCATTATCAATAAATCTTGGTGGAGAGTCATTTTTTCTCATTACAGCTTTCATATTTTATACTTCTTTTTGATTTATGATTGGACCGTTTGTAGCAATATGATTGTTTATTTTTATTATTTTTTTTTTTTTATTTTTTTTACAAAGATACTATGTTTTGAATTAAAATTTAGTATGTGGTCACTTCCGTAATCTTTGTTGCAAAATTGTATTTTATTATTACTATCCACTTTATATATTATATTAAGGAAAGTTAGTTCTTCATCCTTTTCATCTTCTATTGTGAATTTTGTATCTTTATGAAAATTGTTGATTTTTGTTGAAAGATAAAATTGGCATTTACTACCATTCCAAATTACCAGAATATCATCTGTTTAATGATAATATTCATAGTTAAATTTGATATAAATTTGTATTCCAAATTATTTATGAAAATGTTACATCGAGATCCTGATATTGGGGAATCCTTTTTCTTGTTTATAAATGATTCCATTGTTTTGGAAGTAAATATTCTTATAAACCAAATTAATTAATTTCATAAAATTAATCCACTAATAAAAGCATTTACATGTGAAAATAGCAAGTGCTTTTATTAGTGGATTAATTTTAAGTTTTTAAACGGCATGTTAAACATTTTGTTTTATTAATTAATTTCATTTTTTTGTCTAATTGTCCTTTGCTAAACTAAATTTTTCAATAAAGAGTCTC
Organism: Thereuonema tuberculata; assembly: GCA_023159025.1. Taxonomy (NCBI): domain Eukaryota; kingdom Metazoa; phylum Arthropoda; class Chilopoda; order Scutigeromorpha; family Scutigeridae; genus Thereuonema; species Thereuonema tuberculata. Next base: position 167,136,973 of record JAFIDM010009631.1, on the reverse strand, counting down.
AGGAACTGGGATGTTGGTATACATGCTGATTACTTCTAGTGAAAATAAATGAAATTTGTTATTATTTTTGAAATAGATATTGAATTTTGTTAAATAGGTTACATATTGAAATTTGAAAGGAATTAAAGCTAAATTGCTGTTTCAAGCTTTTATTTTCTTTCTTTTAGAAAATTAGAAACGATGCAGTTAGTTTTCAGTATTTCTAATGCTGTTCTCTGAAATTATTTCTGAATTATAGTTTGTTCTGTAATTTTCCTTCAGAAAAACCTGCTCATCATATATATGAATCATTAGCATATTCTTACGTAATTTTTGGACTGAGACTTTTCTTTGTTCACTGCCGACTTCTACACTAACTGAAAATACAGTTCAAATTTTATTGAATACGGAAAAGAAATCATTGATTCCTTAATTGATTTTGACATCTAGTTATGTTGATGCTGTAAGCTTTTGAAATCTTATTGAAATCCTGAAATTTATTACAGTTATCTTTGATTTTGAAAGTAGTTTGTCTCTTTCCTCTGGCCTTTTGATTTGCTGAAATAAAGTTATCAATGGTTTCCATCTTGATATCCAGAACAATTTGTTGATTGCAGTAAGAATTGTTGATAAAGGAATGTATTCAAATGTATCCAATATTAAAAGGAAATATAGGATTCAAAATATGATCAAATAATGCATTTCATGTTTCCACTTTCATTTGATATATCCACCTCTCAAAAGCAAAAATCTAATGGGATTAAATCTAGTAACCTGCTGACAAATAAATAGTGTATTTTTTTAATTAGAAATTAATTTTAATTTAAATTTTGTTTTTTAAAATTAGAACATACCTGTGTAATTATTTAGAATAGTTACAATTGATATAAACTTATTATTCATCTCAGCAATCAGATTCTTAAATTGTATCATATTTTTGTGTCCTGTCATGATTCAACCTGTACATTACTGGATTTTGGGTGGGAATCCATTTTGGAAGTGATAATTAGGAAACTTTTGTCTTGAAGCTGCTTGGAGGAGTTGAAGATGATTATGGGGGGAGTTGGCCTGGGTACTACCAATCGTTGCAATTTGTTCAAAATTTTTAATAAAGGCTTTCAGCTGAATAGATCAAATGGCATACTGTGAGGGATTGAATGTTCACTTTAACACAGCAATCATGACTGGTTATAATAATTCTTGAAAAAGAGTTTTTTTTTTTTTTATTAATTAAAATTAAAAGTTTGCAAAATATTGAAAGGGATATTTTAAATGATTTTTATCTAAATGGAATAGATCACTGGTTGTAGTAAATTTTAACGTGTGTTAAAAAGTTTTTTTGATTCATTAAAATTAAAGACAAAAACACTTTTAAAAATTTTAAATATATATTTAAAAATACATGGAGGTGGAAAGGAGCTTTCGAAATCCTTAACGGATTTCCTTGTCAACTAAATTAAAAACAAAATAGGCTCATTATTTATACAAAGTTGAAATGCCAATAAAATACAAGTAACAATTTGATTGGTTTAAAATTGATTCGGTGGACCTCTGATGGATACCTTGTGCAATGGAGTTGCTCGTTGCTATGGGGAATAGGAGTGCTGCCATCTTGTCTTGCATGTCGATTCTCCTCTAGTGTTTAACAAATCGTCTTCTGCTGCTCTGGCTACGTCTTCCCAATACAAGGATTGCTGAGCTTCTTTAGATTGCTGATCTTTTTCAGTAATTTTTCTTTTTCACTTCTTAGCAGGAACCTAGAATTATCTATATACAGTAAAACCTGGATATAGCGCTCCTGCTTATAGCACTATCCCATTCTTTACGCTCCTTTAAACAGTCCCTGGACGTTTTCTATATAACTCTGTATGCTTTTGCCCTCTTATAACGCTTTCAAATCCCGCTTGTAGAGTTTTTTTTGTATCGGAAATTAGTAAAAAATTTCATATAAATTGTGAAATTTATAATGTTTTAGAAGTGTAGTGAAGAAAGTGCACTAAATCTTCTCCGAAAATATATTACTGTTGCTCCTAGTGGTGTATCAATTGATGTTAATAGTTACTTGAACCACATTGAAAATGTCATAATCCATAACAGTAGCACACACACACGGCAAACCACAATCAAAGATTTTTTTAATAGGAAATAAGCTCATATTTGCACTATATCTATTGCAGAATCAAGTATGTTTCCTGTAAAATGGTGTCTAAATCTTTCCCCATCTCATAAATCATTTCCCGTCTGTAGTGTTGTCCCGCTTATGCGTTTAGGTCATCGTCACTTGATGAGCGTAATAACGGGGTTATACTGTATTTGTTTATGGTTATATTAGGTAACATTTGGTTATATGATTTAAATAAATGGAATAGAAAAATGGTGCAGTAGAAAAAAAATAATAATCGTTCAATTGAAGATAACTTTTACTGGCTTTTTAACAATAAAAACTAGCATAGAAAATAATATTTTTAAATTCATTTTTTAAATATTATTTTTTAGGTCTGTTGTAAATAGTCTAGATAAAGAAACAGTTTTGTTTGTGTTGGGTGATCATGGAATGACAAAGACTGGAGACCATGGAGGTGATAGTGAAGATGAAATATCTGCTGCTTTGTTTATCTACAGCCCCAAAAAGTTGCATAATTCTAAAGGAAAGGTAATCTCTGCCTAACAATATTACTATTACTGTTGTAACTTAGATATATATTATCATTTACTTTAATGAATACACTTGCCATTTTCAGATAATAAGTAAAGATAGAAAAGTTTAACTGTGAAAAGCAGAATTTTTGATCATGGATTTACTTCATGAAAACCAGTAAAATTTTGAAAGGAACAATCATGTAAAAGTATCAAAAGCGAATTTCATTTATCAAAATATATACGATACAGTACAAATTATAGCTCTAGATTGAAATTGTAAAGTTATTCAGGAATATTAATATGCATTATTGGGCATTTAATGTGCTTTTTGTTGTTGTTGTTTAGTTAACAATTTCAATTACATTTTTGTAGGTAGAAGATGAAGAAATGTTCCAGATAGATTTAGTTCCATCTATTTCATTTCTATTGGGACTTCCTATTCCATCAGCAAATTTAGGAATTGTCATTAGTGATCTCATGATTACCCCAGTGCCTCAAGACCATCTGCAAAGCAGAATCCAGAACTTGACTGACATGAAATATAAAACATTGGCCACCTATTTAAATGTTCTTCAAGTAAAAGAGTATTTAGATATGTACGTAAGTGTTGGAGATGATTTCCCTTTAAATCAGTGGAATGAATTGTCGAGTCACATCATTCATTTGAAACAAATGCTTCAGAAATTGCAAATAAGTGTGAACATGGATGACAGTGACTTAATACAATTTCTTGATAAGTTTCATAGGGAGTGTCAAGATTATTTATTGAAAGCCAGGAACATGTGTCAAGCAGTATGGGCAAAGTTTGATATAGTTTTAATATTGTCTGGTATAGTTCAAATTCTTGCAGTAATAGTTATTGGCCTGTTTTTAAAGTTTAATAACATTAATGATTTACCTCACAATCTGAATGTTTTAATATGCATTATTTCAGTAATTGGATTAGTTACTTTTACCACACTGTTAATATCTCAAGTCCGACTGCCAAATTATTTGGACACTCCTATAATTACATTACTGTGCCTATTCCTTTTAAGTAGTAGTGTTGTTATTGCTGTAATTCTGCTTATTGCTCACTTAAGGCCTAAGCTTCATTTTTCATTAAACAGCATCTTTCCAACAGTGTTACTCCTCATTTATTTCTTCTCCATCTTTTCTAACAGTTACACTGAAAATGAAACTAATGTATTGTGTTTTCTAACTGTGACCTGTTTGGTATGTAGTTCACATTTTTCTAGTCCTGCAAAATCAGAGGACCAGACTAGACGTAGTGTTCGACATGACAAAAACAAAGAAAACAGCTTAACACAGAGAAAAATTGTCTTAATTTTGAGTGTGTTATTGTTTAGTGGCCTTATCAGATTGTCTCTCAACTTTCAGAAGTGCCGTGAAGAACAGTATTGGTGTGAAGATTCTCATTTTTTGAGACCACTTTCATCGCTTGTTGGTGATATGGCTATGTATAAAAACTGGCGATACTTTTTATCCATTCTGTCAGTGTGCATGTTGCCGTTTCTTTTAAGGCGGTGGTTAAGCAGTGCTGGCAATCTTAATGGTTACACTATGTTTGTTTTATGTGCCAAATACCTTTTAGTTCTTGCAGCAGCTACAATGTGCTATCACTGGGCACTGCTTGCATTGCCACAGAACTTCCTGCGGCAACTAAGGCCCTGGCAGCATATGCTTGCCCCACGAATAGTGTTTGTATTGTGTGGAATAACTATTTTATCATTTTTCATTACTCCTTTGTGTGTATATTTACTACCAAGGAAGGAAAAAATAGGACCTTTTTATAGTTCTGATACTACAGAAATAGTGCACAAAGTGTTTAATCATTTAAAGGTAAACTGGAGAAAACATTTGACTTCTTCTACTTCTAGCCAAAATGAAAATTCAAGAGAAACACCAATTGCATATGGTTTAGCCACAGTATATTCAGCTAGTGTACTTATACTTTCTTCTGCTATCATTTTAATTGTGATGCTATTATTGGGAGATGGTCTTGCTCCATCTGTAATTCTAATGGTTGCTGCTGCTGTAACCAGCTTGGAGGTTGTTGCCATTACAAAAGCAGAATCTTCAAGTCATTTACGTAAGTGTATTTCTTTTCTTGTATTTCATAATAGATTAAAAACAATTAAATATAAATGCCATATTGATTAATTCACATTAGATTTTTTTTAAATATTTAAATTTCTTATTTTGAACTGTGTCTTGAACTGAAATTTTAATTCATTAAGTTTACAGTGTGATATACATTGTGTTTCAATCTGTGCTCATTAGTATCTGGATGTAAACCTAGTCATGTGATCTTCCATCTCTCCTCATTCTTAGTGATGTAGTTAATTTATGTCTGGAATTCTGTGAAAATGTTTGTAAATCCTTAAAAATAATAATTATTATTAAGTGATGAGAATCTGTTTCATTAATGTATTGATACTTTTTCTCTTAGAACTGTTAGTATTTATGCTATTGGGTATTTATTTTATATAAATTGATTTTTATTAACTCCACGTTATTATGTTTAACATCTCACTCTTCAGTACAGATATACACTTCTGGACAATTGCTAAGGACGGATCACAAATTGCGATGTATTATGATGTAAATTGCTGGGGGTGGAGGCCCAGCAGGATACAGTGTTGTTGCCATACTGTTCGGACATTAGAATAAAGATCATTTATTGTTCTGGAAAATACAGAAGTTTGTGAAACAGCTGAAAGGACAAAAGTGTTCATTTGATGCTGCATACGGAGAAATGGAAAAATGCATATGAATGACAGCAGGCACCTTTAAGAATACTGTCAGTACGGGATATGTCCACTGTGGAGGGCAATGCAACATTCCACATGACCTGTCATGCTTTGCACAACGTTATTCAGCAGCTGTTGAGGCAAGTTATCCCACTCCTATGTCAGTGCACGGATGAGGGTGGTTTTGTTTGTTGCAGGATATTGTCAACCAGCGAGGCACCTCCCCAAAGCATCCCAAACATTTTCAATGGGGTTTAATCTGCAGAACGTGCTGGCCATACAAGGCGTTGAATACCCTCCCTGTCTAGACAATCCTGATCAGCGAGTGTTCGATGACATGGTGCATTGTTGTCCATGAACAGAAATGTATCACCGACAGCACCACGGAAAAGGCCAACATGAGGCAGCAGAACTTCATCAATGTATTGTTGGCCGACCATAGTCCTAGTTGCAAGCACATGTAGGGGCATGCGGCCATTGATCATGATGCCGGCCCATACCATGATACTGCAAGTCAAATATCAATCGCTTTCCTGGATATTTTATGGACGATACGCAGTATCACTCTCACACCAGACCAATTGGCGTCTACAATCTGATGACAGACTGAACCTACTCTGATTTGAGAATAGTATGTAAGTCCATTCCTCTTCGGTTCAATTGCGATGCTCACGACACCATTGAAAGGCGATGGTCCTCCTTGTCCCAAACGTCTGGCTGCAGTTTTCAGGAGATCCGCTTTCCTGTGGCAGGAAGAAATTCATTTGCCACTTGCTGAACTCTGGTGCGCCGGTTCCGTTTTGTCATTAAGGCAATGTACTTGTCTTCTGCAGGTGTCGTACTTCTAACACGACCTGCCCCATGATGCCTGCTACACATTCTCCTCCATACTCGCTAGCTCTGAACCCCTGTGATTTTTGGCTTTGGGGATATCTGAAAAACAATGTATACCGGGATAATGTCATTAATACAGAGAACCTTAAAGCTAGTATTACACACCACATCAGTGATATCTTGCGCAGTACCATGGATACGGAAGTTCTTCAGTTCCAGCAAGGTATGGATCAAGGAGGACTCCGTTTTGAACATCTATTTCTGTAAATATGTTAGTCTTGTTCTGCGTCTTTGCAGCTAACGAGTTGCCTCCCAATCTTAATTACTGTACACTACAGATGTACACTGCAACACCAGCGCTACATATTCACCTGATAGCAAAAATTGGAACTAAAATATTTTTGTACATAATTCTCTTCTACATCCTCTCTTTAGTGTACCTACCAAATTTCAAAGCAGTCCAACAATTGGTCTTTTCTGTAGAAGTGCCGGAGTAGTCAAACTTTATTTATAAGCACACCCTGTACATTGGTGGAGCAGTATTCCTGATTTCAACACATGAAATCTAACTTTATTTTGTTTACTTTGATCCTCACAGAGTTAATAAAATTCCTAGAAGGTCATGCATTTGTTTTGAAAGTCTTCTAAAAACATGATCCAGTAAGACAAAACTTTTAATTTCTAAAACTAAATGGTAAATTTTGAAAATTAATATGACATCAATAGTGAACTTTATAATCAAAATTGATTTATTCCAATGTTTAAAATTTATGGTCAAGTTAAAGATATTAAAAATAAAATAATATAGGGTGATTTTCAAAATTCCCTGTACCAACTTTAAACGTAGGTCATGAAAACAAAAACAAACTGTATTCATAGTGGAACGTATATCTGCAAACATTGTCCGAATGTGCTAGAGGGCACAGTTTGGCTGCATATCAGTTGGGCATTGTCTACGAGACTCCCATTGCCTCTGATGCTGACCTCACTGAGTCACTGTGGCAGCTGAATGTGTCCGCAAAAGGCTTCGCAATTTTGCATATGTTTGGCAATCCATCTTCTTCTTCTGACGACAGACGATTCGCCCAACGATTCACAGTGCTTTTATCAACTGCCTGGTCTCCATAGACATTCTGTAAGTGCTTGTGAATATTCCTATCTCCTGATCCGCCATAAGAAATTCAATAACTGCTCTTTGTTTGGAACACATCTCATTCACAGACACCATCTTGAATGCTATCTACAGTGCTGCACACAGCGGAGAATGATGAAAAAATTTGAGAAAGTGCAGAAATGTTTGAAGATACTGTACAGAAAATTTCATGTTTTTTCATCAAATATGAGCCGAGAAAAAAAATGTGTTGCATTACTTATTGAACGACCCTCGTACGTCTATGATATTCAGTATCTTGCTGGAATAACTGATGCTCTTTAATCATTTGTATTTTAAATTTATCATACACTTTGATAATTCTTTTTCTAGCCTGGTTTTGCACTGGATTCACCAGTATGTGTATGTATGTATGTATGTATATATATATATAGAGAGAGAGAGAGAGAGAGAGAGTTGAACATGATTATTATTTCTTTGGTGTATTCCCTTCCTTTGTTTTTTGTTTAATTCATTGATTTTTCTTTCACATATTTAGATGAACTTTTTCAAGTGTCATGGGCCAATGTTGTCAATTGGGGATTTCTGTCTTCCTACTTTTTCTTCACGACTGGGCATCAGGCAACATTCCCCTCATTGCAATGGGAAGCAGCCTTTATTGGATCTGATGGCGAATTCACCAGTTACATAATCCCAGCTGTTCTTGTATTATTAAACACATTTGCATCACAAGTGATATTCAGTCTTAGCATCCCTTTACTTGTCATTTGGCCATTCACCAACCATGTAATGTATCCTCACCTTGGATTCCAAGGAGCACTCAAAGAACAAACTCATCGTGGAGAATTTCTTCTTTATGAAAATGAAGATGCATTTAATGAAGCTTTGTTTAAAACAACAGTGGATTATTTTACATTCCAAGGCATTAAGGTTAGCAGGAATAATGCCCTATCAATTGAGAAAGTTTGGCTACAATATTAAATTATTCATAAATTACAATGGACTGTTCATAAATTATAATAGCTGACTTTCTTACTTTTCATAAGTAATAGGAATTTTTAATAAATTTGCATTTACCAATAAAGAGAAACAGGCTTTAAGTAATAAAAAGAGTAGAAGAATAGCTCTTTTTTTTTTTTTTTTTGCTTTTTTTTTTTCTCTGGGAATGGAGATTGCAGAAAACCTCAAAATGTTAGGCTTTTTCTTAATTTTCTACCTTTATTGCTAAATGTCTGTGTTTTTATTGGTAAGTGAACTGTTTGTTCTTTAACATTTCCATTTTTGCCGAAGTTCAGCATTTATAAAATTATTTACATTAAAAAATTGATGTTTTGATCTTTTGTATATTAAATTTCTCTTCAGAAGACAATAAATTGAACCAACAAAATTGAAATAAAATTCATCTGATATTGGAGACAACTAATTAAAATAAATATTCTGAAATTACACAAATATTCCCTTACTACCTGGTAGGATTAAGCAAGTCACTCGTCTCGATCACTGGTAATTTCAAAATATTTATGTGAAGTAGTCCCTAGCCCATTCAACTGCAGGAGTATTTCAGTGAATTAAATTTTCAAATGCATTTTTTTTTTCTTTACTTCTATTAGTCTTTTTCAGAGAAGATTAATATTTTCACAATGAAAAAACGAACACACATAAATAAGGGTTCAATGAGCTGTTTTTAGTACTTTTGATACCTCTGGAATTCAAGACAGCTGTTTCTGGTTTCCTAACCATCATTGACTGGATTTCAGTTGTCTCAAAAGACATATAAAGAAAACAAAATTCAACAAAACAACGGCTCTCCGTTTTAAAAACAACAATATATAAATTAAGAATAAAAAAGGCCAATCAATCAATCTCCGCTAGCAAATCCTTAGCTGATAAAGGATTAAATTGTAGAAAAAGAATATATACACCTACAAATTTAACATGCGTAAATCATAATAACATCACAATGAAAAAACAAGAACGTACAAAAGTAAGGCTTCACTGAGCTGTTTTTAGTATTATTTGATACCAGGAATCCAGGACAGCTTTTTCTGGTTTCTTAACCATCATCATCATCTGGATTTGTCCAGTATTTGAAATTTATTGTTATAAGATTAATATTTATTGAAATAAAACTAGAATACATTACTCCTCTGTATGCAAGAGATAACAAACTTGTAAATTGTTTAAGGGGTTAAGAAAGATCTTATATAAAAAAGATCAAATCATCAAGTTTTGTTGTAAGCACATTTATTTTTAAATGTTATCTTGTATTTTGTTATATGTTTTATAAAAAGTATGTAATGTATGAAAGCAATTTTAACATGCAGAAACTTCTTAGAATGAAAGAAACATTCGATCATGCACATAATCATAAACTTAAAATTTACTAAAAGAGCATTAACACAATCGATTTTGGCAAAGATCTCATTGCCATTTTTGAATGAATGATACAAAGATTAAAAGCAAACATAATATACATACTAATAAGATGGCATGATTAGATGAAGAGACCAATCAACGGGAGGAGCGTGTGCCCAAGATGTCATCACCAGCGGCTTCTGCACGTCTTTAGTCTTCTTGGCCATTGCCCTTTTTTTTTGTTTTGGATTCTTTATATTTTCAGAGAAATGTGTTACATTCACGACCAAAGATGACAGGATTTTCAAAATTAAGTATGTGATTATATTTCAAAGTATGCCTAACCATTGCAAAGGCGCAGTCTTCACATAGGATAGCCCTACAATTCTTCCTTACCCTCATCGACAAGGCTCAGCCTGTTTCTCATATATATAAGCACATCCTATCTTTACACTGAATACCGTATATAACATTGCTAAGCATTGCATTGGTTGAAACCTCCTTTCTTGATTTATTGAATAAACTGTCTAGGGCAGTGTTTCCCAACGTGGGGCCCACGCCCCACAGGGAGGCAAGATGATTGTTAAGGGGGGGGCAATTCGAAAATTCTATGAACCTATTTGAGGGGTCAGTGTCGTTTTTCCATTTTCAGTGCAAATGCACAGATTTCGTTTCTTATTTATAACATCGAGGAATTGATGATATAAAATACGACAAAATATATCTATTTTCCTTATATATAATAATAACTATGTGATATATAAAACTGATTTGCTGTTTAAAGACTGTTATATTTATACTTTTTCTTATTTATTTAAATTATGAAAAATCGTAATTGTATATAAATTATATTAATTAAAGTAACAAATATATAAACTTCATGGTAATAATTTTTTTATGGTAAATTTTTTTTTATTGTGGGGGGGGGGGGGGCATAAGAATTTTAGAAAGGCTTAGGTGGGCAGGGTGTCTACAGAATCAGGGAAACCGGGAATTATCAGGGAATTTTGTTATTCTGGAAAAAATCAGGGAATTTTGCAATTATTACTTAAAATCAGGGAATTTTTTGATTGAACAGATCGTTTTTGGGGGGGGGGGGGGGGTTGAACAGATCGTTTTTGTTTTTTTTGTTTTTTTGGTTGAACAAATCGTTTTTTTTGTTTTTTTGGTTGAACAGATCAGGGAATTATCAGAGAATTTTAAAAGAAATTGTTCATGAAATCAGGGAATATTTTTATTCAGATTTTGTAGACACCCTGGTGGGGCATAGCACAAAAAAGGTTGGGAAACACTGGTCTAGGGTATTGCTAGCTTTGGAAGCGACTACAATATTAAGACATCTTAATAACATTGATATTTCATAAAATACTTGTTGATGAAACTGGATAGAAACAAACCCATAGACATTTTTGGGTTTGGTCTTTCATAAATTGTTGTACAGTCCATAAATTGTACTTTTAACATTGTTATTGATATACAATAAAATTAAGCATAAAAAAAGCACACATTTAAATGGATTCACTCAACTATTTTTGGAATTTTTATACTGGGAACTGTTTCGAGGTGCGTACTTCTCATCAATTGGATTCGCCCAGTATTCATAGTTCAAGAATGAATGAACTATGAGTACTGGTCGAATCCAACTGATGAGAGGTATGTACCTCGAAACAAACCGTCTTGAGTTTCCAGTACAAAAATTCCAAAAATAGTTCAGTGAATCCTTTTAAATGTGTGTGTTTTTATGCTTATTTTTATTGTATATTTGTACCATGCATGTTAAACTTTACCATTATGGTTATTGATATATTTAGTAGGAAACCATTATTTTGTAGTAATAGCTTGATATTATTGATTTCTTGTGTAAAAAGATCAGCTGTAGAACTAAGCCTGAATGCTCTTATGACAAGGGTCCTAATAACATTAGTTTTGAATTTGCTGGGTACGTTTGAGTTAAAGTTCACTAGGATGCCTGCATAAATCTTCTTTCAGTAAATAGCAGTTTCAATATTCTCTCCATCATGTCTTAAGTAAGCATCAAAAACGCAATAGATCCATCCTTTTCCACTTCCATGTCCATTTTTATATTGTCTTGCATGGATTCAAATACATCCTGAACACCTTGCTTAATGTTATCCTCATTAATAAAAATCAGGTTGGCAATGTATCTTAAGAAATATTCACTTCCCCCTCAGATAGCACAATCTTTAAATCAATGATATTAATGTTCTTTTTAGTAAATTTTAGGTTAATGATTGAGTGCATGGTTGAGTGTTTCTTTCATTCTAGTATGTAATGTATGTTGTATTTTTTAAAAAAGTTTCATTTTGTATTTAATTTTTGTAAGTATATTTCCTATTACTAGAAAATCTTGTACATTTCATATAATATATTTATGCTTTTGGCCTACAAGAAAAAAAAGCACCTTCAAAGATTAACTAAAGATTACTGTGGAAGTTAAATAAATTTATTTTGTCAGCTGAATAACAATTGCTGTAGGAGGGCATTAGGTCCTGTATACCATATAAAGAAGTTCAACAGTTGGAGACGAAAACTAAAGATTGTTTAAGATCCAGTCTGTAGAAAATGTGCAAAGAACAAATCAGCAGAACATGTTGTTTGTAAATGTGAGGCCTTGCTGTAGTCAGATTCACCTTTTCTGAATTGGACTTTCCATTTCCAATGTACTTAGTAATTTTTTTCTGTTCAAGATAATACAGGTTTTTAAAGGTTAAAGAGTTGAACAAGAATACCAATATGGGATAACATTACACCTTCTGTTATATTTAGGAAATTATTTTTGGCTCATGTTGAGTCAAGATTGACTTGACAATGCATTTCTTTGTTAGTCTTATGAATAACTGAATGAGGTTAAGAGGATTGAATAGTTAGCCTTTTAAGGGGTTGACTGAACATGAAACCCACATTGGCAGTACAGATGTAACAGTCTGACAATGCTGTGGTCAGTGTTTGCATGAGGGTAAATGTACACATACATGGAAAGACCTGGTATACTAATTATCATGAGATCTTTCAATGAACCCCAAAAAATCCATCGTCATTGCTTTTCACTATCCACAAAGATATGGTATCCTATATAGATCACCCTGTAATAATGCTTACTACTCCCTGATGGTTAACTGAAGCATGACTGGTCATATCATTTGTCATCTCATGTCTGCCACTAATTGCATGTAATTGGAGGCTGCTTCAAGACTTGTATCAATTCCATGCAGTTGGATGCCATAGATTTACATCTGATCCTTTTTAGAGATTAGTTCTACTTTTATATTAAAACAGTTTACATATGAAGACAGGGTTCACACAGCAGTATAGTTTGAGCATCATCGTAATCACTTATGGTGATCATAAGACAGTTTATTGAGTCATCATTGAAATTATTTTATTATTGAACTATCTACGGTGTCACATATAGCTTTAATAAGAACATGCTGGTTGGGTTATTCATTCATTATTATTATTTTTTTTAAACTATTAGTAATTATGATACTGAGATATACCCAGTGCATATCTCTTAATTGGTTACTCCTTCTCAAATCTATCTATTAGCAGCCTTAATTATCTTGTAAAGGGAGAACTTATGAAAATCTGTTGGATTAGAAAAATTCAATCCAAAAAGTTGAGTCTCATTCCAGCCAGGGTCTCACATTTTTAAATAATATGTTGCACTATTATTTGTGCAGATTTTCTGCAGACTGGATCTGCACCAATAGTTAGTTTAAAATGTAGTTTCTTAAATGGCAAAACATGATTAGTATCCTGTCTCTTTTTTTTTTTATTTTTTTTATTTAGTTCGTTGCTTTTCACTATCCATTAGCTAATTTACTTCAATCCCTTTTATGACAGGAAGTCATATTAGTGGACTCAGTTGTGCTTTGTTTATTATGGGTATGTTTGCAGTCCAGACCGACCAGCTTAAAGCTGAATTTGAGTGAAACTCAAGAGGAACTCTCTTATATCGTTTAAGAGCAGCCTAGATATCAGTAAAAATGTTCCTATATTTTTATAGTTTCAACTAATATTTTCTTATAACATTCTAAAATAGCAAAAAACTAAGCTGGAAATGGAATGTATCTTTGAGCTCTTGATTTCTGTTTCTCCTTGATCTTATTTAGGGTTGCCACCTTATATTTATTAAAGCAAAAGACACTGGCACCATCCATAGATTACAGGATGCTGATTTTGGCCTTATTTCACATCTCATCCCAAACACATTTTAACAAGGAGTAACAATCTATAGCTGGTTGTTGATGATCAAATGATCTGTATTTAAACGGAGTTCAGTAAAAAGAATTAGCAAAAACAAAACAAAAAATCTTTGATTTGTCAAACAGATTTTGTTTGTTGAAAGTATTAATGAATACGATGCTGAGAATTAAAATGAAAAATAAATAATTCACTATAAGAAAAAAATCGTAGGTTTTGAGAAGCAGTAATATATTTTTTTAATTTCCCATTTTTATGAAAATGTCTCATAAAGTAGGATATTTCATTTTGACATAAAAATTAGGAAATCTTATATATAGGAGAGGTGGTAATCCTAAGCTTATTCTAGCTTCTCTTGCTATATCTGTTTGAAAACCATCTGTGCACCAGATTATTCTTTTGACATCTGTGCAGTTTTATTTCATTAGTCTGTCATCACAACTTGGAATTATGATATTTAGTAATTTTTCAAATAAATACTATATATACTTTTATTAGATCCTGTCTGCCACATTCTCAGAGATTTTCAGAGATTGATCATTTTAAGCCTCTATAAGACTGCTCTTGTTCCATTGCTAAATGCAGTGGATATGATTGAAGAGCATCTTCATAGCAGCATATGATCAATAACATTTCTGTAGACTTCATACAGTGGAGGTGTAGAGTATGATGGTTTTTTTTCACCATTATGGAAATCCAATAAATAACAGTAAATTTCAGTCCCTGTTTTTAACGCTCAGCACTTTGCCCAAATTGTTCTGCCTATTGTTCTCTTTCGATCAGTATTTGAAGGATGCCTAGAATCAAGTGTAATCCTAGCTGTTAATCGCCTTGAATAGTTGTATTCTTTTACAGATATCCAATGGGTTCTTCTGAGTTTCCAATGTTTTTTTACCATAATAAAAGGTATAATGTAAGGTTTGATTGAGATTGTCAGTTGAACAGTATTGTGCCCATCTGTCGACCATGTTGCACTGCATCTTGCAGTAGGAAATTTTTCTTCTATCACATACAGTAAGTCATCAGCAAAATTCTGAGTGTAAACTCCTCTATCCATTAGTCCCTATTGAAGGTCAACAACCACAAATGCTCAACAAAAGGAGAAAGAGCTCCTCCATTGGGATATCCTTTGGTAACATAATCTTCAGAGTATCTGTAAAAATGTAGATATATTAATGACTCTGCTTCTTATTATTGCTTTTATTCATCTATAAGAGATCGGTCAATGCCATGATGCCTAGCAGAATCCTTAATAGATTTACAGAAGGTATTATCAGTTGTATCTATGAAGGCTCCTGGAGCTATTTCCTTATTATTAAGTACAGCTTCAAATTTAGTAATTGCGCTGTGTAAAGCTTGATAAACATATTATCTGAGATGAATTGGGTATAAATTGAAGACATTCTCCATAATGTTTATCCAATAGTTTTTAAATGAAAACAGGTTAAACTAATTAGTCTACATTAGCAGTGATTAAAGAAAGGTGCCTTGGCTTAGTAACGAACAGTCCTTAATAGTGTCTGTTGTGTTGGAATTTTCCCAAGCTCAAAAAATTAGTTCAGAACAGTGACACTGTGTCTATCCATTTCTGTAAAAGAGAATGAAAGATTTAATCTAATTCTACAATTTTAAATTGTTTAAAAGTAGATAGCAATAGTGTAAAAGTACTGATTGATTAACAGCAAAGTCAGCAACCTGCTAGTCCTTCTTGGATGCTCTAAAAATGTCGAGTTATTGCAAGCAGAGCCGGCACAAGGTGGGTTCAGTGCATTCCCCGGAACCCGGCCCGCAGTCCACGAAAAGCTCATCGTAAAAAAATTTGATGATGTAATTAAAGATTTTGTGGTGAAAAAGGTGAGAAAAATTATGTAGTTCCAAAAGTTCACTCCGACCCTGTTTGCAAGGCCGCTTCTCTCAGAATCTGGATAATGTTGACTTGGACTGTTCTTTCAAGCAGTTCATTATTACTTCATAAATACCTGGACATAATAAAATACTCTGCCTTTCAAGCAGATGGTATGAAAGACATAACAAAGATCTCTTGACTATAAATGATAGAGCATAGAAAGAATGGTAATGACCAAAATTATAGGAGTAGAGACTCCTGAGGGAAGGAAATATAAGATTCTAAAACTAATGACAGAATCTATTGGGAAACATAATAATGCACAATAAATGGTTTAAAAAACTGTTCTATGTTGCCTATCTATTCTCAAACTGGCCAGTTAAATGATAAATTGTAGTATGTACAATGTTCTTAATTTTCATTAAGTTGGTGGCAGCTTCAACCATCATAATTAGTTACTGTAAAAGCACTTATTTTCGCGAATTTCGCGAGCCCGTCGTAATTGCGACAATTTAAACCTCGCGTATTACTTTTTTTCGGTTGAATTCAGTTCTGTTCATGTAAAATTCGCGAAATTTTCAGCTCACAAAATCACCGATATCTTTACTTTCGCGAAAATTACGGCTCGCGAAAATAAGTGCTTTTACAGTATTTCAGTGATAGAATCATAATAGCTTCATTTATGTACAGCAAGGGTTTATCCAATTTCAGTTCTGGTCTGTTTGCTTTAAAACATGATCTATCATACTGTTTTCAGACATTACGGATGATTTTCCTTCAAAAAATTGCCATTTCTGTAGATTTTTCTGTGTTTTCATCACAGTTAATCATTTTATTTAAATCCTAATGCAATGATAAACTTCATATCAATTGTAATCTATACTTACTATACTTTGACTAGTCATGGAGTAACAATTTTGATTTCCATTTTTGATTTTTACGTATATATTGAACAAATTTCAACATAAAATTTAAAATGAAAGTAGCATATGCATATAACACATAGGTAGAATTTCAGCCCTAAATTTTAGGAAAAAAAGTTCCTAACTTTTGATAATGTCAATGAATACATAATATATATGTAGTTATCACCTTGTCCGTTGTTGCTGCTGCTTCATTTTTGAAACATTCATCAACTGACAATTGTTGCACAGCAGCAGCTTAGATGATAAAGCCAGTAATCTGCTGAAATGATAACAACCACAGTGCCAGTGAGTCAAATTAAAAAATAACTAAAAAACAAAATTAATTAAAAAAAAATGAGCTAAATTAGAACCACAATTAGAACAAAACAAATTTGTAAATTTATGCTAGTGTGTATAAAATGAAAAAATATCATACAGGCATGACAATTAATGATTAAAGTTCACAGATTTATAGACTATATATATTTAATATTTGACTAGTAAGAACTAAACAGTAATCAAAATCTATCACCAAATTAATTTAAGAATCAGTACTTGGTAGTTGAGAGAAGGGTAAGAACAGCATAACTATAAACCAAAATCAAATTAACTTAGTTCAGCTCTTTGCCCACCACCATTTTTTACTGTTCATAGATTGACTGGAACTTTACCATGTGGTCAATCTAGTTGTGCATTTTTCTTAAACTTAGTACAAAATTTTCAAGAGTCATTGCATTCTTTCCATATTAACGTCAGTCACCAATGAAGTTCTTTAAATCACTTTGTCCATTTCCTCCAAGTAGCAATGTTTTCTTGACTTACTTAAGAACTTCTTCCCCCTTTTGTTTCTTTAACTTTCAGTTGTTCAGTGGTTCTTTCATTAATATTTGCTCATATGGATGATTGAATGATTATATCATATTGGATCCCTTTCTCAAAAATTATCTATAGATTTATCATAGAAAAGATTTTCTAACATTCTGACTTGAATGACCCTCTACCTAAAATTTATTCAGTTTCAGTCTATAATTATCTTTGATTTCTCATCATAAAGCTACTCTATTTATTAGAATTCATGCAAATTTAAAAAGAAGTAAGCCAAAAAGAGAAAAAGACAGTTACTTATTTGCCATTGATAGAAGCCCTCCCTAGGGCTGTGCCTAGAGATGGTTAATTTGAACAGGCAGCTGTGAATTATAATAAATGTGTGACTGCACTCCACATATTCACTCCTGTGTTTCTCACTTATTACATGTCAGATAAATCGGGCTGTGAGTCATCTACTATTCAGGTTATGGCCGCCATCAGAGAACTTATCCTACTCATGTTCATTCACAGTTTACTTTCCCGACAGACCAAAACTCAGGAAGAAAAAGATCTTATGCTAGTTACACATTTACATATATTTTTCATGATTCTTATAACTTAATTTTAGTTATTTGCAGATGCTATTTTGATGACAGTGTACATTACCAGATTATATTCAAACACCTCTTGGTCACTCATTGGAATACAGCAGGAATGGCATAGTGTGACAACATGTGATGTTACCTATTTTGGCCTAAAAAGGTACAATTGATGCTTAAGTGTACCACTTTCACATTCAGTCACCTTTCTTCATTTTATGATATGTAATGCAGAATGCTCAAAGATGAAATTAATACAAGCTGAATTTGCAATGATCTATACATCTACTGAAGTTCTGCACATTTTCTTATTTGTAATCTATTGGGATCCAGTTGTTCATTCCTTAATTGTGAGCATTTTGTCTTCACAAAAGCTGCTCATTGATGTGAGCCCTTGATTTTGGCCAATTGTCTACCATCTTGATAACTGAGGGCTGTAACTCTGCAGAAACACTTAGCCATCTCTTAGAATAAAATGATAATTGCATTGGAGAATTAGCCAGACTAATTGCCAAAACAGTTATCCATAAGGAATTTCCACAATCTATCATAGGTCCAACTATGCTGTTTCTTTAATTGCAGAATGCTCTTACTATCTTTCAATTTACAAATGAAGTTGAGGTGAAAAAATTGGTTCATACAGCTTGCAATTCATCCATATAGGAGAGAGGATTGAACATAAATGTAAAGTGTATAAGCCAAGGTAGCCTGTGATATGAATGCAAGATATTTTGCAAAAGGGATTTATTTTATTAAAAATAAATAGTAAAAAGAAAAGAAAGTTTATTTTTAGTGACATGTATGATGAAGGGCTTCCTGCATCATTGCTCTAATTAAGAGTAATTTTTGGTATGAGATACTTCAGTGCGATACAAAAATGTAAAGATCCACCCAGGAAAATGGTTTGGGTAGGTCTGAGTCAGCATTTTTTCCTTTTGTTTGCTAGAGACCTTATTCCTCTTTACTTTTCTTTTAAAGTTACACTAAGGATAGTGTTTTGTGTCTCCATTGTTGCACATTTCCAAAACTTTACAAAAGAATAAGAACTACATCTTAAGTTGATTTTAACTGCTTTACAAAATGTGAATTGAAATTAATAGTGATACGTATCTTATTTATATTTCAGTTCCCTCACTGAAAAACCATAAATAGAAGAAAACCAAACACAAAAAATCTTGATCATATAAACTTATTAGTTGCATTTACTTTTCATTACCATATCATTTTAATTTGGAAATTTAGTCCCATGTAATATAAAGATTCTGAATATATTTGAATATACAGTGTATTGTGTGTTTTTTAACAAAAAAGTTTTCAGAAACTAACTTTTTGCTCCATTTTGTTTATTTTAGTTGATGGCTACGATGTGTGCTGGAGCTATCCACAGGCGTCACTTAATGGTATGGAAACTTTTTGCTCCCCGTTTCCTATTTGAAGCAGTGGCCACTCTGCTTATTCTCCCAACTACACTGCTTGGGTTTTTGCTCATCTTACGCATCAACAAAGCCTTGAGAAAATGGGTTCAGAAACTTGAATCACATCATTAACTATGCATTCTTTTATTTATTGGAGTAGAAACTTTTTATTATCATACAACCACGGTAAAAAAAAAAAAGGAGCAGTCAAATAAAATTGTAATCCTTCATCCCAGTATTGAAATTTAATCTTTATGGGATAATGGACACATGAGCTCTTTTTGTCTAAGAAAATTGTCAAGTAAAATATCCAAATTATTAACAGTAATTTAATAATATTCTGTGATATTAATTTCTTTTGTTTTTAAAACACTTAAATAAAATAGACCTAACATTAATGACTTTTCAGAGGGTTAAATTTAGTATTGCCCTCTTAAAATTTAAATTTTAAAATCCTATATACATAATTCAGAAGATAAAAATTTAAAAGAATTATTAAATGATTTTATAAGAAAATCTTTTTACTTGAGCTATTAATTGAAAAAAGACCTAATACCATATCAAATGTTCAGTTACTTAAAATGCCATCCTGCACATTTGAATTATGATAATACTCCTAAATCATTTTATACAAAATTGCAAATTTTATTGTAATTAAACAGAATATTGTTATTGATATAAAATCAGTGTTACCATCTCATACGTCAAAGAGAAATAGTTTTGAATCAAGTAGAAATTTTAATTAATTTCTGTGTTTTATAAAGTTGACTGTATGTTTTATAACTATCAGTACAGAACAGGAACAACTATAAAAAAAACCATCATCTGTAATGAACTATTCACTATCTTAATTTCAAGGCCATCCCTAGCATTTAAAAGGTCTGGGGAAGTGTACTTTGTGGTATCCTCATTAAATTTCTGTTCTGATTCCTAATTTTCTAAAACCAAGAATTTTGTAAATTTTCCATTTAACTTATTGTTACTTTGTCAAAAAATGTTGAGGTGTTTTATGTGCTTTTCTCAGTTTTTTTTTTTTTTTTTTTTCTGTTTTTATTAGTTTAGAATATTTTTTTTTACATTGAAGAGGTCCCCAAAGGTTCAGGGCCTGGGGCAGGGGCCCTGCTTGCCTGACCTTAAGGGTGGCCTTGCCTAATTTAGTATAAAATCTGTTTTAGTTGAGATTTTAAAATTAGAATCTCATAATTATATATGAGATTCTAATATAAAATTAGAGATTTGAATGATTTCAGAGTGTTTTCTATTAATAGAAATTAATCTAGGTTCAGTGTTGGTAGCAAACTTCCCAAAAAGTATGTTGTTAAAATTATGTTTCATTTATTGCTTTGAAATTAAAGAAAGTATTTTTAAAAAATAAGGTTTAATTACATCTGTAGTGTTATGTAATTATTTTAATATTTTTATTAAATGTTTTATTTTTTAATACTGTCATTTAATATCATCTAGTCTTAAAAACCTTTAGATATATCTATGGCATTTGATGCCCTTAACTGTTTTTGTTTTTTTTGTTACATTTTCAGAATTTCTAACTTGATTTAAACTTAGATTTCCTATTATTTAAATATTCTGATAATTCTATGTTCTAAGAATAACCTCTCAAATAAATAGCATTCCACTATTTTTCTGCTTGTAGGGTAACATATGATGTAGGATTTTGGAATGGACTTATAGGGAAACTAAAACTTAGATTGTTTAATGGCGATAACTAATGTAAATAAAAAGATTAGCAAATTTCAATTGAGAAATTTCATACTTAAATACATGTAGTGTTTAAGTGTTCTGCTTATTAGAAATTAGAGTAATAAATCAATTTTTATATTTTTTTGTTTTGTTATATTGATTAGATCATAATGATAGACTATGGTTGTAACGGAAGAATATTCATTCAGGTAGCTATCAGATCCAGATTATTTGGATTTTAATAATTCTGTTAACTATAATATGTTTTTTAATTGAATCATTGGCAGTTCTTTATAATGATTCTAAATATAAATCTCTTGTCAATTCAAATTTCAAGCTTTTTACAAGCATATGGATTTGGATGGTTGGCTCCTTTTAATCAAGATTGAAGTGTTTTAACTTCTCAGTACCATGATTTGTTAAAATTATGAGTCAAGACTTTAATTTCTTAAGTATGCTGTTGAATTGGAAAAAGGTGTGTTTCTTTGATTCCTTCTTGTTTACTGCCACTGTGTTAGGCTAGATTGTTTGGTTTATATTATTAGAATTTCTTATGTGCATCACTTCTTCTGTGACATTTAAACTAGTTTACTTGTTTTGTTTTTTTTTTTTTTTTTTTTTTTTTTTTAAATTTTGTTCTCTTTGGTTGGATAGTCACCATTCTGTTATAGGGTTTCTATAAATAGATTTCAGTGTGGAGGGATTGTACATTTTGTATGGCATCAGAAATTATAATCATAGAAATACAAACATTACTCCCCAAAGAATACAGACATTGTTTGTTATTCTAAATGTATCAAAAACAAGGTCTGGTTTACTGTGGCTCATAGTTGGATTGAGCTGCCAGGACTTTGAGAAAATTCTGGTGGTCATAGCTTTAAAATCAAGTAAACTATTGCTCTTGTTGTCTCTTTCACTTCACCAACAAATTAATGGCAAAAAAATAACAACAAGAAAATGTGGTTTCACTTTAAATTCAATGTTAGAAGAACACATTAAAAAAAAAGATGATTATTTGAAGACGGGTACCATAAAGTGGATTTACTTTGACTGTTTTTCATATTCGTTTATTTATAGTCCTTAG
>JAFIDM010009631.1:167075177-167114623 GCA_023159025.1 Thereuonema tuberculata | reverse complement strand
AAAAAAAAAAAAAGGTATATTGTCGAGAATAAAATATTACTAGTCAAAGTATCCTCTAGGATGGGGTTACTTTGACCAACCCCCACATAACCTCGACAATATACCTTTTTTTTTTTTGTTTCGCAAAATGTTTTTCAATGTAAGATAATTACAAAAAAAATACCGTTTATTTGTGAAATCCATCAAATTCCCAGCACATGACTACCATGATTTATCTCAATTACCATTAGAAATTACAGATTCAACAAGATTTTGTGTGCGTTCTTCTAAACACAAAACTACACGTCACAGATGTTTCAAAATGGCAGATCCAAATGAAATTGCAACTGACATTTAGTGAAACAGTTTTGAACTAAAATCATATAAACTGTTCATGGAAAAATTGCATAGGTAATGCTGTAGATGGGGCTTTATGATTTATCGAGTTTTCAGTCAAAGTATACCCATTCTAAAGTACTTCAGCTTATTAGTGAGTGATATGCACATTAGGAGAATACGGATTACCATTTCAAAGAGATGATGAGAAATTTATTTCACCTTGGAATGAAAATTTTCTCAGTTTATTAGAACTTGTTGACAAATTTGATCCCTTTCTTCTCAATCATACTGAAATTTATGTAAATTCTGCAACTAAAAATCCATTGTATTTGTCTAAACATTATAATGATGAATTCATTGATCTTATAGGTATCCCGTATTGAGCTTATATTAAACCTTGTAGGCTGAGTAGCTATTAAGATGTAGTGGATTTTTTTTTTTGCTGTTATGCTGCAAATATATGCATTCATCTGTACTTCAACAGTCATTGGGTTATTATAAAATAATTTTTGGATTCAACTTCTTCAGTTCAAAAACGCGTTTCTAATATTGGATATCAAATTTGCAGTTGTAAAAATTACTGCAGAAATAGTGAAAAATTAGGATTCACTTAAGAATATGCTTTAAATGAAATTAAGCATGATGAAAGTGAAGATACCAAAAAAAAACTTATTTATAATTAATTGGAGAAATATGAAGCCATGTTCATGCTTGTGCTAAATAATTCTACATTGGAGCAGTTAGATAGAACTAACAAAACTTTACAAAACACTGAAACAAAATCGCAAAATTAAGTACATGCACAATATAATATGAATTTATTAACATAAAGGAAATCAGAAACCAGTTTCAAAATTAAGGAATTTAACAAAAAACCAAAGAAAGTTTGTCAAATAAAAGGGAAAAGAAAAAAAAAAAAAAAAACAATGACAGAAATTCGTGTGACACCAAGAGGTAAATTTAGAAAGAAATATTCTATTTCTGTGATGATTGTTCAACAACTAATATAAAAAGAAGAGAAGTATAGAATACTATTTGATGAACATTTTCATTTATGTTTAGATTTCGGCTAATCAGAGAAAGAGCTTGGTAAAGATTACCTTGTAGATGAGAGTATTTATGAGGAACTAAAGCACTTTCATCTACATATAAAGAAATGTCACTCAGGAAAAAAAAAAAAAAGTTTTATTAAGATGTTTAATAATTGAAGACAAAATAAAAAATATCTTTTCTTTATCTAGAAGCCATATTTGGCTTCTAGATTATTTTTGAGCCTGATGATGATAAATTATTCAGAAGATAGATAATTGAGTAGGCTAAACAGAAAACAAATGAATTTCGAATAAGAATATTCCCAGATAAATTCTCTATCCTGAGCAATTTTTGTGTCAAAAGTGACAAATTTCAAAGCTTTTTTTTTTTTGGACAGTATATGGAACTTGACTTTGCTATGGTGAAATCATAAAAAAATACTTAAAAATTTATAAATCATATAAATTATTATATTCAGATTTTTTGTTTATTTATTTCTTTTTCAATTTGCCAATAGAGAATATTTACACATATAATTTTTGTATCCCTGTTGAAGTATGTTTCACAATTTGGTGCATTCAATTTATGTTAAATATACTTTTCTTAAGCTTGTTAATACTGCTAGACAGGAAAGGGCTGCTTACTTGATACAGATTAAAGCCACTAGTCTAAATCTGATCTTGTTGCCTACGACAATTCTTTTAGGTTTTAGACAGGGGCTACTGTTGTATTAGTGCATGATTAAACTACTGCCTATTTCAGCACATTTTTCACAGAAAGCCATTATTAATCATCAATTTTATTTTCATATTTTTGAAATCTATACATTGAATTCTAACCAACAGTGTTCTGTTGTCACCTGCCTTGATGCCACTTCCTTGTTTCTCAAGATGTGTTTTAAAAGCTTTTATTTTAGCATTATGTTTGGCTATTCACTTGATTGTTTTGTTTTCTATTTCCAAAACTTCAATTTGTTCTTAAATCCGATTGTCATTCTTATTCTTGTTTGTCTATATATCTTTTACATAATCTTCTTTTATCTAGGTCACATAAAATAGATTAGTTACCCACTAGATAGCAATGCAGCCAATTCAAGTTTTTCTGCAAACTTAAATTTCATGTAATTCCAAAATCTACTATTTAAATATTCTGCAAAATTTAAGTCCCTAGGCAAACTAGATATTTACATTTAAGTCAACATACCAAAATTTAATTACATCTAACTAAATATGAAATTATGTAGGTCAATTCACTTCTGTTTACACTACAAAGAGGCGAGCTTTAAAGACCCTTTGTAAAATATGTCCCAAGGGATCTATAATAACAAAAATCTGTTAAGTCCCAGACTATATGACTAAGCTCTTAAATATGAACATACAACTTAAGTGTGTTATTATTTGAAATACAAATGGCATAATGGTTGGCTTTTTATTTAAAGTAGCTCTTCTAATTTATCTGCAAAAACTGAAATCTAATTGTGTCTTGACACAATAGAGCTAAACAGTTAAATATGAAGTTTGATATGCTATTGTTTGAGTGCATAATTTTATTGTTCTTTCACAAAGTGAATGTATAAACATCCAAATCTAGGAGGTAGTATAGCTAAACTTTATACAGGAAGTTTGCCCCCCCCCCCCCCCCCAAAAAAATCAATCATTATTGCTTGAGTTATTGTGTCCTTGAGGTTTTGTTGGAGACTATACATCCACACTGACACAAATAAAGTTAAAGTGTCCCCACAACAGGCCTACGCAGGCCCAAGGGCTCGCGGGAGGTAAGGCTCCCGGCGTTTCATGACCAACGGGACTAGATTGAGGTCGGGAGGTCAGCCCAACGCCCACCTGCCTTTAACTCCCGGGAAAGAAATCCGGTACCCATTCTACAGAGGGCTGGGTAGGCCCTAGGACCGTTTGGAGGAGAATGGAGCTTGGAAAAATTCCCACCCTTTGCCGAGGCCAGGAATCGAACCCGCCACCTCCAACCCACAGCCAAGCACCTTTACCCACTCGGCTATTGGGCCCGTACTGACACAAATAGGTCACTTAAAATATAGCTGACATGGATTTTGTGGACTTAAAATGTAGATTCCTATTAAGAAAGATATAGATTTTTACCTATCTTAAATCAGTGTTAGGAGGTTTGTTAAAAGCCTTCTTCAACAAACTATGTAACTAATTGGCCTAAACATTTTGTATTTAGAAATAACATGAGCTGAATTAAAAAATTTAAATTTATTAGTAGCAGTAATTCACAAAGTGTGATACATAGTCCAATAATGGCCTTGAGATTCTTTCTAATGAACTATGAACTGATCAGAAATGCATATCCTGTCTTTTGATTCTTAAAGATGAATCAGTGTGCAGTGCTGTGACACAAACAATTAGAAAATACAAATACACAGAAGCTCGGTTATAACGCGGTTGTTTATATCGCGAATTCGGAAATAACGCGATTTGGTCTTGGACCCCGTCTATTTTCGAAAAGGTGTATAATTCTAAAATTGCAAAATTTACCATTTTTTCGCCTAAAATCAAATCATAGGTGTAAATTAATATGCTTGTTTCCTTATTATTAACAGTAATTGAGACTATACCCACCCTAATTTCACAAAAATGCGTCAAATACAATATATTTTTTTAAAAATACCCGAATCGCGGACTTTTTCGTTTAACCAAAATGAATATCGAGATCTATTTTTCTGCCAATGACAACCAGTAAAGAGGCCCATGTAATCTAATAGGCGTATGAATATCTAGTTTCGATCATCGTGACTCGTCATTTGTACAAGATACAGGGCCGGATTTAAACACCCAGGGCCCCTAGGCACTTGATATTTGCAGCCCCCCCCCCCCATCCCGAAAATCTACAAACAAAAACAAAAAAATACGGCGGGGCCCCTCCACTGGCTCGGGCCTTCTTGGCCTAGGCGGAAATCCGGCCCTGACAAGATGCCAAGATGGCGGCGCCAAATCGATCTTGGCTAATATAACCCATCAAAGTGTTGAAAAGGTAATGATTTATGTATTTATAAATATAAAATTCTCTGACATAGCTCTGAATGATGTAGGTAATCGCGAAATGACCATTTAAAATCGATTTGGAATCATGTGGGCGATAATAGGGTGCGATATACGACATTTGACGTCACGAAGTAATAAAAGTTCGGTTATATCGTGGTTATATCACAATCTTCGAAATCTTGGATCCGAAAGATCACATTATAACCGAGCTTCTGTGTACAACAGCAAGGCTTCCAATTAACAAAAGTTTTTGATTGCTTTCAGAATGTAAATTTTTGTGAAAATTTATTTCTATCATTGTACGTTTAAATGTCTTAGTTTCAAACTCTTGGATTTTATTTCAGATTTTGGCCACAGAAAAGTTTTTTGAACAAAACTTTTTAAAAAAAAATCATTGCTTTGCACTAGAGGGCTGTAGTTTAAATACTTTGATTAAAAATATATAATTCTAACTTAATTCATACACCTTCATCTTCACTCCTGACTAAAGACTACTTACTGGATAATATGCTAAGAAAATTAGTAACAGGTTACTTAATATTTAAAATAATTTATGAAGGAGTACTAATTTAGTATTGACTGAGAACTCTGGTTAACATGTAAACTCACACTGTTGTACAGGCCCTACTGCTCGTCCAGATTACTTGAAAGTTTCGCTTTGGAAAAGAAACTTGCTTAATTTAGATGGGTCAGTGCTAATAAATGATATGATGTAAATTTTCACATCTTTCCCTTTATGCAGATTTGGAGTCATTCATAAATTTCTTCTAGATTCCATTTGTAATTTTCTTAAATTTGTTTCATATTTAAGTTGTAATTAATTTCTTTTATCATAATTACCTGAATTATGTATTTGACAATCCTTGAAAGTCTTAATCCTTCCATTTTTAGAATGCATTTGTCAAACATTCTATCATGTTGAATATCAGATAATATCAAAGCCCCTCCACATGTTTTCTTCTGCAGTAGTAATCTCTTTAGCTTCTATTAAGCTCCTCTATTTTTTTCCTCTTTAACTTCAATTATTGTAGCATGGTAATATGTTGTTAATCTCCTGCTTTATATCTAAAGTCTGCAATACCTTCAATTAATTGTGTAATATTAGTGAAATCTCCTACTTAAGACTTCCCTTTGATTTGATTTTTTTTACATCAGCATTATTCAATTCCTTATCTCTTGTATTGGTTGCAGCCTTTCCTCACGCTTAAAAAGGTCTATGTTTTACAGCATTGTTTTGCAAACTTTTGAAATACTTTGTAATAGCCTGCAAATTTTTACAATGTTATAAATATTAAAAGCGTAAATTTTTTGTTATAAGTATAGAACAATTTTTTGCTTCCAAAAGCAAGTGCAATTATTTCCAATTAAAAAAAAAATCATTAATTCTGTCAGGATTTTATCTCAAATCTGTTAACAAATCCAAATACATCATTTCCTTTGAGAAGAATTGTATTCTGTAACGAGTTTGGAATTAAATGATATTTATAATAATTGTTGATATAAAGTCAGTTCTTTATATTGAAATTTTCATTACTGGCAAACAATCTTCTAATTAATAGTTTTATTCTAAACAGTCATTGTTCTGAAGAAGAGAGCCAGCATTTAAATTTTTTCTTAGTGATTAATGCAACATTTATTAATAATAACTATTTAATAATCAGAATATGTTAAATAGTTATTATTAAAATATTTCTATGCCGTAGAAAGTTCTTATTAATTTAAAAAACATATGCAAGCTCAGTACTGTGATGTTTCAAATCCTTCGTACACACAGGCTCATCATCAGATTACAAATTATAGCAATACCTTTTAAATTTCAAATCATTAGATAATTCTTCCAATCAATTAAAAATATTATTGTTCTTCACCAATTAAAGGCTCTTAAATCAGTTGTTTTGTTTGCATTTGATTGGTTGGTTCACTCAGTCACCAGAATAAAGTTGAGATAATGTTGTTCTTGATTGGACACATTATTATAGCTTCCCCCGCTTATTATTTTTAAGAAAAATAAAAGTTCTATATCTTCTAACAGCAACTTTCTCAAGTGGAAAAATTAGCCATGTGACTTTGCCTATAATACAACAACTCTGCCTCATCTTTGTTGTAATGAGTGAAGTTAGCAGCTTAATGAGAACAGAATGTTTTAAATGATTTAAGAAATTTCTAACTGGATAATTAATGTTAGAAGTTTCAAATTCCTTGGAAGAATTATGTAGTGAAGTTATAGACACGATGGAGTTTATGTTGTCATTTGAAATAGTGAATTCTTTGTCTATGACTATAAACAGTTATTTTAAATGGACATAAATGTCTTATTAAACTTCTCCAGTGTGCTTGCCTATATTTCTTAATAAAGTCAGAATCTTTTGACACACTAAAATTTTTATGATACACAATGTATTTCATAACTGTATTACAGGAAATGTAAAAACAAAAAAAATTAAAACTAGATTTGTTGCTGTTTCATGTTATGTTGACGATAATATTAAAGAACTCATTACATGAACAACTTGTATTTTATTAATTACTAGCTGAAAGAACCTTCTTCATATGGGTTACAAAAAAAAGAATTGTTCTGATGTGGGTGAGAAAGAAATTGAAATTGTGAGATCACTTCGAAACTTTCCCAGTTGGTTAAAAAAATCTTGTAATAGGTACAAAATAATGTTATACAAGGTGCATTCAATGGAAAACCGGAATTATTTTTTTATAGAGTACTTTTTGCAAACACTGAAATAATTACATTATCACTGTTCAAAATTGTCCCCATCTAGTTCAATGCCAGCTCTTGACAAGCTTGTAGATACTGCAGGACCGCCAACCGAACCTCATCATCATCCCGGAACTTCGTTCCACTTAGTGTATCCTTCAGTGGACCAAAGACGTGGAAAACCAATGGCGCAAGGTCGGGTGATTACGGAGAGTTTGAGATGCACTCAAACCGCAGATCCTCAATAGTCGACACTGTTGCTGCAGCAGTATATGGCCTCGCATTGTCGTGGAGGAGACACACTTCTTACCACTTGCCTACTAGGCCTGTCATTATTTTACAGTCCTAAAATGGTTAAACCATGAAATTACTAAGTATTTACACAAATAACTAGCTAAAGGATTACATTTTCTCATTTCATAGTTAAGTGAAAGTTATAGTCACTATATGAAATATATATCTCAATATATTTTAACAGTCTCAAAATAGTAAAAGTTAAAAAAATCAAAAAAAAATCCAGCTAACTAAAAATAAAACCACCATCTAACTCAGACGTTATCAATCTATGATATATAAGTTAATTAAATAAATATAACCTAGTACTATCTTATTAAAATATGTCAAAAGTAGTAGATTTAGTGAAAAAAAAGTTGGGATTAGAAATTCATATATCAAACTCTTTCAATCTTGAAGAAAAAGAAGCTAATGGCATTTAGGATATTTCAATTAATAAAGTTCTAATCAGAAACTTTTAGAATTTGATGACAATTTTTAAATAGTGTTTAGCAACTTAATACTGGGGAGCATCCATCAGCTAACACAACATTTCAAAGCTACCGCTTGGAAATAACTAGGGGTTTTTTTTTTTTTTTCCCTTTAATATTAAATAAGCTTACAGGGACCAAAAAAAAGGTTGGAACCCAATCTATCCAATAGCAGAAAATGAGTGACCATTCAATTTCACCATCATTGGTAAGATATACCTAAAGATTATGTGATTTGAAATACATAATCAAAATTTAGGCCAAACACAAATGATTTTAAAAAGTTTTTTAAAAAAATATACAAAACGAAACTCTGAAGAATGGATACCAGATTTCTTTCCTGAGGATTGAAGGAAGGCAGACATCCGACTGTTCATCTGACTTAGTCAAGAAATGCCAGGAACCTTATCGTCCACAATCCCAAAGGGCCTGTATTGGTATACTTTAACTTAAAATAATGTTTTAATTATAGAAAAAAAAAAAAACCACTACAAAAATTCAACAAGTCTTTGTTTATTTAAATCATGAAATATAATAGGCAGAAGTTGGATTCATAGGCAATTTATTATATTTATTACAATATATATATATTATTTATTATGTTATAATAACTTCAAATTGCTTACTTTCTGTCTATAGACACATTTTGACAGTGAAGGCATGATGTTGGAACTCTTCTTCTGATGTTGTTATGTTAAGATATGACCTCCTCTATATCATTGATTGTATTAGGCTAATTAGCATTAAGAACTGATTTGAGGTGTCCCTAGATCCTGTGGGGACCTAGATGGGCATTCCATGGGCCCTCACTATCCAATCCTTGTATCTGAAAATATTTCTCGCAAATAAATCCTAATGTTAGACTAATAATTTGGGTAGGAGGAAAGCATCATTGTGTTGAAGCCATAAGAGTGCTCATTAAGATAGTGGAATGTTGTTAAATTGAGAATCAAAACATTTGCAACCTATGGAGATATATTTTACCAGTTGCACTAATGAAGAAGAAGTATGGTCCAATTAATCTCTCACCCAAAGAACAGCCTATACCACAATTCACTGCTCAAATTGCACATGTTCTCAGGGCTGTTTAGCAAAAGATTTTTTTTTTTGTGACACCAATCCCTCACCTTTCTCAATGAATTTTAAACCCAAAATATTCTGGTGGGAAAAAGTCTCAGCAATTTTGCCCTCAGATACAAGACACTTACTGTGTCTCACATAGGTGTGGCCCTGCATGTCCTTCCACCATCTACTAGTCTGGATTTTCAATGGATCAATAATGGGTCTGTGATACTATCATTAACATCACAATATTAATTTTATCACTGAACATATGTTTTTTTAAGCTATCTATTCTATACCAATACTCAGTACTCCATATGCAGGTCTT
Source organism: Thereuonema tuberculata (assembly GCA_023159025.1). Lineage (NCBI taxonomy): Eukaryota > Metazoa > Arthropoda > Chilopoda > Scutigeromorpha > Scutigeridae > Thereuonema > Thereuonema tuberculata. The sequence continues at coordinate 167,105,389 of JAFIDM010009631.1, read as the reverse complement.
GGTTCTCTCTGTACAGTTTGAATGAACTGGCATTTGTAGGGGTGGAAATGTTTAATTGAAAGAATGCATGAGATGGACCTTATTGAAATTGTATCTTAGCATAATTTTCTGTCTTTCTTTACATGGGCTGTTTAGAGTATGTTCATATACCCTATTGGATGTTTTGTATTAGGAAGAGTTTTAGAATGGCCACTATGCTGCTACTTTGATCATAAGTGTTTCTGTTTTAATGGAAACATCTAAACATTTCACCAACTGTAGCAGGAGAAATTGGTGTCCTGCTGGGAGATTTTGCATTCAAGTCTTTTGCTACTGATTGTGAAGAGACACCATCCCTTCCATACATCAGAACTATTTCTTTCCAGTGATTTTATGTAAGTTTATAATCCATAGTGCTTGTATTTAATCTGAAAAAAGAAATATAAAAATATATTAAATTGCCTGTGGAACTAAACTTTTCTCACATCTTCTAAGTGACAATGACACAGAGACATTGCAGGCCAAAAGTAACCTAACAAATATATAAAATAAGATTTCAAAAAAAAAATCAAAATAAAACTTCCTGAACATAAAAATTAATGTGTTATGCCGACTTAAAACTCATAATTGAAAAGGTTTCAACTTGTCTTTTAAAAAAAAAATCTTCAAGATGATCAAAATAATGAACTAGGAAAATTCTGGACAACTATGTTAATAATGCATGATCATTCAGACCAGTGGCAGCGTGCGTACAGACACTGTGGAACTGCAGCACCCCTTATTTCCACTTGATATTATTGATAACATTTAATATAATGAGTCCTGTTTTCTTTAATTCTTTCTTTATACTTGTACAGTATAACATCCTTAAGCTTAATGTCAGTAACCATCCCCCAGTTTATGAAAAAGATACAAAAATCTTTGTATGGCACTGTGAAGCTTCACGGTTACAGTAGCGTGGGGTTTGACTTGTGCGCAAGCACACATAGGAAGCTACATGCGAAGCTGCAAGGGGGAGAGAGATCACTGTCTTTTCCACAGTGCCGATCCTGGCGTGCTGGTGGTTCTTTTTATACATGTTTGTTTCCTTTTACACACTTAAAACAAAGGCTAAAAATTTTCTGGGGCAGCACCCCCACTAATTTTAGCTACGAGCCGTCACTGATTCAGACAGAGGTCTCACAGAACCTTTTCATACTGGCTACAAGGTTGTCAATTAATTCTGAGGATATTAATGGCCATTCATGCCAAAGGGCAGTCTTTAGCTCTGCAAGGCATCTGGAAGTAGGAATGAGTGCAGCAATCCATCTTCGAAGAGCATCCCATGAATGTTCAATTGGATTCAGATCCGGAGATTTGGTTGACTAATCATTTCATCATTTCCCTGTTCATCAAGATATTGATATTAGTCTAGAAGATGATATTCTGTGAACAGACATTATTATCCATGAATATGAATCTTGGGCCACTGTACTGGCAAATGGAAGAACATAATTGTTCAAAAATCTCATCTCTATAATGCTGAATATTCAAAGTGCCCTCAAAGAGTGGAAATCTGTGGCCGGCCAATGATAATGATCCCTGCCCACACCAATAGATCTCCACCTGTAAAATGATCAATTTCTCCAAAATCAGATGACAGATATCTTGTACCATGCCCTCTCCAGATAAAACAATCTAGGATAAAACAATAGCATTACAAAGTGAATCTTGACTTCTAGCCACAGTTACATGTTAACAACATCATTCCAAACATTCTCTTTTTGAATTGTAGACAGACTGCTTGTGTCTTGAAATAAAGGCCTACATAAGGAAGTCTTCTGGTCACAGTTTTTCTTAAAATTCTCCTTCTTGTTTCAGTTGACAAACAAGTTCAGAACAGGTCAAACCTCTGTAAATTAAATGTAGTGGTCATCTTTTAAGTCTTGTGGCATAAGAAAGTTCTTTATTAAGCCTTCTGACAGTGTCTCCTCCACCCCAATGCATTTAAAATATTTAAAAATTAGGATTTTAGACCTGTTGTTTTGATTGGAAAGTTTATCGATTTGTTTGAAATATGGAAGAGGACACAACATTTTTTTTTTTTTTTGATTGAACAACTAAAGTGCAACCAAAGTACTAAGACAATCGGGTCAAGTCACGTGGGATATGACAGCAGCAGTAGTCTCTCTTACAGGGTTCAAAGAAATGCTATATTGAAACAGCATTTCTTTTAAATGAGAAAATTTGAATGTAAATTTCATTCTCAAAATTCCTGTCGGAAATATTCCTCAACTTTCAAAATAATTCCTCGAGCTCTGCTCTGCAATATTTTGCATGCTGACATTTTGAGGGAAACTGTCAATTAAATCAGCACATGTGCTTTGAGGTTTGGCTGTTTCTGATTGGCTAAAAAATAGCTACATCATAGCCATTGGGCATGTATTTCAATTGCATCGTATGCTGGGTGCACTGTACAACCATCATAACCCCTCCCATTCCCAATCCTGGTTACGCCTATGGTCCCTGTATTCTCAAACTGTTTCCATATCCTTGCTACCATCATTATTGAAACATTCAACTTCTTCGGAATACCAGGAAGCTCTCTGACAGCACACTTTTGTAGCAACTGACTATTTACATATTGGCAAATGTCTTTAATGTTATTTACATATTTTGCATACAAAAAATAATTCTAGCTAAAAATTGCAGGATTTGTTTTAAATATTTTTTCTATTTCTGAATCTTAGTGTATCTCCTAGCACATTCGGATGGCGTTTGCAGACATACTTTCCACTATGAATACGGTTTATTTTTGGATTCCTGGTGTACCTTTAAAGTTTGTACAGGGAATTTTGAATCGCCACAGAAAACGTAACTTTTAAGAGACAAAAATGTTAAAAAAAAAATATTGACAAACAAATCTGAAATTTATTTTCTAAGCAGTATTATTGCTTCTATGAATTATAAAATGAATTGTTACATTGTTTCTTCCTTTTTCATGAAATAAGGAATAAAATAAAATTTTGATAAGAACGGAGGATACACAACTGTAACAGAGTATAAGATACAGTAATGAAATCTACCATATTTTAAAAGCATAACTCATAATTTAAGTAAAATTTCAATTTATTCTGAAACTGAGTGGTTAAACAGAACATTAACTTATCGCAAAATAGCAGAAAAGAAATTTACCGATAATAATAAACAAATATTCCAAAATCATAAATATTTTAAATTAATTATTGAGATAATGATAATAAACAATATAGTACATATACTAAATCAATTATTGAGACTCAATAGTATTTAAATAAATGATTTTGTACCCTCTGTTACGAAATTAATATCCTCCATTCAATGTTAATGTAACGGAGGATACATCTACGGAGGATACATTTCTGCAAAATTTCCCTAGTTTGTCATGCTTATTGTGAGGTTAGCTCGTGAACATCCTTTAAAATGTAATTGAATCGTATTTAAGAATAACTTCAACAAGTTCTATGTATTTTCTCAATGTTATTTATTTGTCTAAGTTGAGAACGGAGGATACACAAAGATTAGAACCGTCTTGAGAATCCTGAAGAAACTGTTAGATAGAATATAGTTAAACCATACTATTTTACTCCAAACACAAGATGAGCTAAAACAAAGTGGCGTCTTTTCCTCCTTCATCCACTCTTTGTGAATACCATTGCCATCTAATGGGAATTTGTTAAAATATCTTCAGAACGGAGGATACAGGGAAAGTCTGTGACAAACTTTCAAACCTGAAAACATATGTTCAAGCTAACATTTTCTCATTTTTTTTTATGTCGAACTGAAGTTCACCTTTTAATGTAAGAAATACAATGTGACTCACGTATTCAATATTTCCTTAAATTCATGAAATAATTAACCACCCTTCTGACGAAGCACTTGTGACACGTAACGGAGGTATACATATCTTCACTATTGTTTAAAAATTTAATAGAAATAAAATGAAAGAACAAAGAATACCAATGTTCATATCTTCCTTCGTTTGTATTGCTGTTTATAACCACTGAAAGAAGAACTTTGAATATTTCTTAAGTAAATAATTGCCTTGTACGTAAAAAGGTACGTTTTCTGTGGAATGACCCCTATATATCCTAACTAATATATAAAAGTGAAAATGTGTAAGTTTGTATCAATCACATTTCAACGGATCGGAAGGAAATTTTGCATTCAGATAGTTTAAGACATGGAGAAGATGGACACTCATCCCAGTCCATCAAGTAGTTCCTGTTGGATGAATGAAAAACGACCCAAAACTGCCCAAAATGAAAAACTTCCCACAGCTGTCAATACTGGTGCCAGTGCAGTTTTAAATTGAGTGCGTTTAAGGACATTCTTTGCAGGCATAGAATACGATTAACTCACGAGTTACGTGATAATTAATACGTTGGATATTTTTAAAATTTAAACTTTAATTTAGAATATAACATTAATTGGTAATGATCATATGATTTTTTTACCAACTGTGGAAGGCTTCAAGTGATAGGGGGTGTGGAGAAGGCCACAAAGGGCTGGGGAACCGTATATTCTCTGATCTCCATATTGATTTTCTAAATAAATAAAACTTTTTTTTACGTTACATATGCAAGGCTTCTGGAGCAAAGCGGCTTGTGTGTGTATTATACATATATAGCCGGACAGTGATATGAAATTTGAAAAATGCCAATACAAATTCAAATCACTGTTTCTGTGAAGATACAGTCAAATTTACCTTCAAATCATCAGCAGCACAAGTGTCAAAATTAGAAATTAAAATTTAGAAAAACAAAAACGCAGTAGTTAAAGACTTTACTCTTTTTTAACTTACATATACTTTTTTATTTCTTTTGTTTTTTATATCCTTAATTTTTTTTTTTTTTTTTTTTTATCTTTTTTATTTTTTTTTTTTATTTTCTATATGTATTTAAATATATTTAATTTATATATGTAAAAAAAACAACAAATGACAGTCATCAAATCAAACTCAAAACTTCCTAAAATTAAGGATTTAATCTTGAGTTGTCATAAGATACCTTAAATGATTATAAACCAACAAATCCTATCTAGAGGAATTAAAATGATTAAATAAATCTATGAAAAATAAAAATATTTTTAACTTTATATTTTTTATAAATTTGAAATTTAAATTTATTCTGAAATTGCAAAATATATTTATAAATTCTTTAATAAGATAATTTAAATTATGCAAAAAATCTTCAAATTTAGAATTAATATCAAGATATCTTTTGAGTTCTTGTATAAAAATATTTTTAAATAAATTTAAACTAATATTACTGGTAAATTTATGAAATCTATTAATTTTAAATGAAAATAAAAAAGTTTTATTAAATAATTTAATGTATGGAATTTGTTGATTAAAATATATTCGTAAATCTAAAAAATCAAGAAATTTAGAATTAATTATTAGTTTTTTGTAAGCAAATAATATTTTTATAAATTTTGTCCTCTATATAATCAATCTTATAATTAGTATTAAAAATAATTAAGTCATTTATATATCTAAAAATTTTAATACAAAATTGATATTCGTAAGCTAATAAAAATAAATTAGCAAGATTGCTACTATAATTTACCCTTATTTGCTTAGTTTTAGTGATGCACCCATGTCTGGATACGACTAAATATATGGCTGTACATGTATGGCTGTACACATACTGAAAGGTTGCGATTCCGGAGGACATCATGTCCTGCAACAGCACATGTGAAATGATAGCAGGTGAGCCCACCACCTGGGGTCCTGGCTGGCAGATTCATGTAGTTTGTTCCTTTTATTCAAATGTTCCGAGTGTAGTAAGGGGTCGTCCATTAATTACGTGAGGTCAAAAGAGGAGGGGGTGGTCTGGCAAAATCTCACCAAGGGGGAAGGGGGGATCAACGAAAATCTCACATCAACTTTTTCATTCAGAGATTATACGTATTATAATAGATTACAACATTTTGTAATATTGACTTTTTGAACTTATTTGATTTTTTGACTTTTTGAAATCTCATATGAGGCGGGGGGGGGGTCCACCACATCTCACCAAGGGGGAGGGGGGTCCAAATTTTTTAAAAAAACACCTCACGTAATTAATGGATGGTCCCGAAGTATGAGTGTCATTAGTTAGGTAGATATGTAGTTATTGAGGAGTTAGTTATGTTATTTCTTTCGTTATCAGAATAACGGCTGTAACAAAAACTACTGTTAATGTTGTAACTGAAGATGAAGTATTTGGTGTATTGTTTGTGATGGTTTAAGTTGTGAATGCTCTCCTTCACATTTTATACGAAAACATCCACAGTTCTCTTTAGTGACAAATCACGATTCAGTCTGCAGCCTGACAATCGTCATGCCCTGATCTGTGTGAATGTGGAGCATGGGAGAATCCACATTTCGAGAAAGAAAGACATTCCTTTGGTGGAGGTGAAATGATGGTGTGGACAGGCATCAGCATTGGTGGTCATACCGATCTCCATGTTGTTAGAAATGGAACGGTGAATGCTGATGAAATTCTACAGCCTAAAGAGGGTGTACAGCAATTGGGGCCAACTTTCTTTTTATGGTCTTGCCATTGCTGCTATAAGATACTGGGAGCATTGTGTATAATGTGGACATGATTGTGATCTGCAGTTGCTGGAAATTTTACTGTATTCGAAGATGGAGGCAGTCTTGAGACAAACAGCCTTTCTTATTCATCCCAAAGATGCTCAGTAGGATTGGGTTCCAGGAACTGTACTGAACACTGAAGCAGTGAAAACTCATTGTCATGTTCTTGGACTGGTTTCATGATGATTTGGGACTTGTAAGAAGGCGCATTATCCTGCTGGCAGTTTCCATCTGAGTGAGGATAAACTGATGCCATGATGGGATGAACTTGGTCAGTGACAATGTTCAGATATGACATGTCATTCAGATATGATTCTGTGGGTATCAGGGAATTCAATGTATACAGGAAAACTTTCCCCACATCATTACACCCTCAGCATCAACTTGCAATGTTGACATTGTCACAACGAGGCCATGTTTTCATAAAATTCTGAGCCACTCATCAGCATGATGCAATGGCAATCTTGATTGTCAGACCAGATAACTATTTTCCAGTCACCTATGGTCCAGTGTTGATGTTCCCATGCTCATGGGCCATGCTTTTTTATTCTTCACCAACAACATTGTTACTGATGTGATCGTTTGCCATTATATCTCATTTGAGATAAGGTATGATATGGGGTGCATTCTGAGATGATGTTCTAGATATCGAGGTTAAATTCTGATGTAATTTGCATGGTTGTGGTCGATTGTTAGCTTTTATGATTCTCCTCCTCCTCTGAGCTCTGATCCCAAGTGATTTTTGTTCCACAGGATCATTGATCAGTTAAGTTTTTTGTTTTTCACGCCACTGTTGCAACCCCTTGAAACTGTGATGTGTAAAAATATCCATGATGACAGCATTTTGAGAGATGTTTGATCCAGTATGCCTAGCGCCAACTATAGTGACATATTCGAAAGTCACTCAGGCCACTCGCTTTCCCATCATGGTGATTTTTCTATATGTCACTGATGGTAAAAGGGATGTTCTGCCATATTTGTACTGAAAACCGCAGTCACTGAAATATTATAGGTTAGAAGAACCACGGTGAGGTATGGGTACCTAATAAAGTGTATATTTATCTGTAGTTAAAGTCCAGTTCACGAAAGAAAAACTTTTTATGTCGTAACTTGGTTATTGATTGAGTTTCCAGGATGTAACACCAACATCTATTGCTAAAATTTGTAAATGAATATTGTAGACATAACAAAAACATTCTGGTTTTTGTATTTTCTACAGTTACGAATATATCTTTACATTATTGTTATTATTTAAATAATTTTATAATGGCTTGGCTATGTAATGTCGATGAAGAATTTCCTCATATTAATTCTTCCATACTTCATTCCCAGCTCCATGTGAAGAATTTATTGCAAAGATGTTTTGCTTCCGTTGAATTCAATCTTTGACTAAAGCTTCAAATGAATGATGTCAAGTGTTGGGTATTCATTCTCAATTTCACTGATAGTGGCTCTAACAATATATAAGTTAAAGTCATCCATATCCACCTCTAGCTTTACATGAATCTGCTGCATGCTGGGAGTAGTGAACGATTTCCCATAAAAAGAGTCTTCGCAGACAATTTCTTCACTGTCTAAGAGGACAAATATGTTGCTGTAGCCATTCTATCCAGTGCTTCAGAAATACATATTTCATCACTATGACTGTTGACATATTGAAAAACATTTCAAATTATAGGTTGAGATGTGTAATGTCTTCTCTCACATACTAACAGTAACTTGCATACTGCCCGTCATTGCAGAGACGCCATTTCTATATTTGATGTCATGATTTCCAGGCAAGATTGGAAATTTGGCAAGAAATAAGTGATCAGATTTCACCATATAAGGAGGATTTTCTCTGCCGATTCTGATTATAAATGTTATATCACTATATTATCATATTTGATGTCATTTTTCTAAAAAAAAAAAAAAAGAAATGGCTCAAAGTAGGTTGAAAATAAAAGTCTGATAATTTTTGAAACCCAAGAAAATTACGTTTGTCTTCAACTATAATTCCAGAATTTTTATTACAGATGCTTAGGATGGTAAGTTTGAGGTACAGAATTACAGGTTAGAATTACTTTTATTTTTATCCAGGGAGATTACAGTTAAAAAGTTAAGCAATCCCATAAACAGGCCATGCAGGCCCCACGGGAGCACGGGAAGTAAGGCTCCCAGCGTTTCGAGACCAAAGGGACTAGATTGAGGTCGGGAGGTCAGTCCGACTTAACTCCCGGGAAAGAAACCTGGTACCCAATCTACAGAGGGCTGGGTAGACCCTAGGACCCGTTTGGAGGAGAAAGAAGCGTGGAAAAATTCCCGCCCTCCGCCGAGGTTGGGAATCGAACCCGCCACCTCCAACCCGCAGCCAAGCGCCCTTACCCACTCGGCTACCGGGCCCACAGAGAGATTACAGTACATCTTGAAAACTCAAAAGAATATGCAATTTTAAAGTAATGTCCTGCTCATTATTTTCAATTATTTTTTTTTTGGTTTTTTTTTTTTTTTTAGAGTTCAAATGGATTGTAAATATATATGTATACAGTGAAGCACCGTTTATACATTTCTCGTTTATACATTTTTATCATTTATACGTTTTTTTGAATGGTCCCGGCAAAATCCAATGCATATTAATGTTAAATAATTTCATTTATACGTTTTCCTGAAATCGCAAATTTCATTTATACGTTTTTTCAAGAACTCAAGAAGAGAGAAAATGCACATTAAATCTGGAAGAAAAAGTTTTGTATTACATACCTCTTGTATTTCATTTTCATGTAATATTTTAATTTACCTGTGACTTTTTATTGTTGATTATTACGAAATTGTTCATAACTTTTGTGAATTCCGTTTATACGTTTTTTTTTCTCTGTCCCTTGAAAAACGTATAAACAGTGCTCCACTGTATATATATACTTCAATTTATGAAGTACAAAACAACTTAGTCAGCTCTATAAAACCAAAATGTTTGAAGCGGCTGTAAAGAGTTGATTGTGTAATCTGTTTCCCAGAAGAGTACATAAAACAGCATGAAAAAATACTTTACTAATATTTATAATCAATCTATTTATAGTCTGTCTACACTCTTTGCCAAAAAAAATTAGAACACCCAGAACAAGTGATCTGGGAACGACGAAGTCGGTATACAGCACTGCCACAGGTAGTTGTGCCATAGATTGTAATTCAGTTGTGATTGCCAGCTGAGAAATGCCACCAGGGGCATTAATATCACTGCAGCTGTGGTTATGTGAACAATCATCATGTGACCACTATGTGCTTTATAATCAGTGTGGTTGTGGAGTGCAGGTCTCTGAGTCCTAGCATGTCTTGACGATGCATTCAATGCAGTTTTGAACAACTGACAGAGGTCTGGTATCATTAGGCAACGGGAGGCAGGCTGGACATTCTGTCTAATTGTCACCACCTGGACTGTTTTGACTTACTGTATGACAGTGTTGGGAGCATTGGAGATACAAGGAACACATGTGGAAGGAAGGCACTGGGAGACCTAGACAGACTACCAGAAGAGAGGGTCATGTCATCATCCAACAGGCGCAAACTGATCCAAAAGTATCCCTGTCCACCATCCTGAGACATGTAGCGGCATCACTAGAAATCCCTGTATCCACCTGCATGATTGTGAGGTAATTGCAGAATGAGACCTGCATTCTCAACATTCCTTACACTACCTGCCATTAACACTTCTCCATCGGTGGCTTCACTTGCAGTGATGTAATGAGTGAGAGGCATGAATGGATGTGGACTAGCAACGAATTGTGTTTAATGATGAATCCAGGTTTTGCCTGGACAAGCATACCACTGTACTTGAGGATGAAGGACAGCACACAAATCAGGACTGGTGGCGTCAGGGTGTGGGTAGCCATCTCCTACGATTCTTGGTTTCCGCTGATAGTGATCAGGGGAACATTAATGGTGAAGTGGTACATTCAAAAGATTCTGCGGCCTTGTGCTTCCCTTCATGGAGTGGCTACAAAAAGTGCTTTTTCCAAAAAGATAATGCTTACCCACATACAATATGGGTTTCCCTGGACTGCCTCTGTGCTGTTGACACCCTTCATTGGCCCATCTCCAGACTTGTTGTCCAATGAACATATGTTAAACCAGCTGGAATGACAGTTTCAGCCATCAAAGGGTAAGGGAGGATCTTCTGCAGAATAGCATTAGATGTCTCTATGACTCCATACCAAGCCATATTGCCACATGTATCCACACTAGGGGAGGTACGACACAGTACTAAAGTGGCTATGACATACAGTGTTTGCTCAAATAAATGGCTCATTTGCTTTGATATTGTAATCAGTTATGTGCATCATCATTCTCATTGCCTATGCCATTTCCACTGCTGCTTCTGTGTGCCCTAATTTTTTTGGTAATGAGTGTAAATTTATATTTACATATTTTATAAAGTAATTTGCCCAGCTAATTTCAATTTAAGTTTATTCTCCTCTTGAAAAGCATCAAAAAATAATAAAATTTGCCCCTCCTTTTTTTTATATCAGTTTATTTTTCATATTTAATAGACTGGTATAGTACAACAGGCCACTTTCTAATTATTTTCACCCTTATAGCCTTTAAAGCAGTGGTTTTTCAAACATTATTCTTTCATTGCAGTGTACTCCAAAAGTCTTCACTGAAGAATTGGAAACATTAAACTTTTAAGTTGGCAACATTATGAAATCAGGAGATTTGCATATGTATAAAACTATAAATATATCCCTATATTTCCTATGTGAGCCTCTGTTGGCTATGGGTTGTCAAGGTATATGCAACATTTCAGTGATTATTAGAACTAGCTGAGATTGGTTTCAGTCTAGTGCTTGCCTACCTTTACTCCAGAAAAGAAACCCAGGTTCCATTGTATAGAAGGCTGACTATTAATTTAGTATCTTTTTCTGTATATAATAATTTTACCTCATTACTAAAGGAATGACCAAAATACAATGTTCAGCTAATTCATATTTCTCACTTTGCTTTTTCTTTATATAATTAACATGTTCTAATACTCTCTCTCTCTCTCTCCCACAAAAAACATTACCACAAATTAAACATTCCATCTTACGAATGATGCCCACATCATTCTTAATTCATTTTTATTTAATTTGTATCTTTTTTTATTTTGTTCTTATATTGCAATATAACAATCATATTTCTTACATATCCTTTTTAATTCAAAACTACTACTATGTAAACATGGAATTACTATTCTTTCTAATTCTTTGATCAGAGAGTATTTTCATAAGAAATACTAATAGTAGTAATTTAAACAGAAATGAAGACGTTGAAGTAGATATTAATTTAACTACTTTAGCAAGCGAATTGGTAAAATCTTGTATTAATTGCAAAAATGTCATAGCATTTGAAGAATTAAAATTATGAAAATAATAATTTAGATTGTTGAAAAGGTTTGTTTTTAAAGTAATGACAAGTTACTGTTGTTTTAATGATCAAATTTAAATGTTCCAGGATAATGTAATCTGTGTTATATGGTATGTAGACATCTATTAATTGTTTCAAACATAAACTATGTATTTGTTTGTATTATGAAGCTTGATAAAGGAAAGAATGAAGGCTTTCTGAAAATTTGCTCTAAAAATATTTAATAAATAATATATCTTTAATGGATGTGTGATATAATTATAATAATATGATAAGAAGCAGAGAATCTTAAATATGAAATTAAAGCTTATGATCTAACCAAATACAAAAGTATTTCAATAAATCAGAAATTACCAAGGTAGGATCCTAGAGATATTTCCCTATTACTAAGACATTAGTAACTAGGTTACACAAAGTAGCTTTGATTTTTGTTTATGTTTAAGTGAATAAAACTTTAAAATTAAAAATTGTCCTCGTGTTATCTTTCATTAATCAAAAAAAATATTAAAAAAAAAAAAAATAAAAAAAAATAATATTTAGAAATTCAATTTTCTTTTGCTTATTAGATGGCATCAATTGTTATATAATGATAAAAGATCTTCAACATCTCGCAATTAAACGTAATATTTTACATTTATTATTAAAAGTGAATTTTCGAGGTGGATATGCGTTCCTTATTAATTTGCTTTTAATAATAAATGTAAAATACTACGTTTAATTGTGAGATGTTGAAGATCTTTTATCATAATAAATATTGTAGGAGAAAGGACCTACAAAAAAGGTGTGGAACTTGTATTCTCTGGAATCTATTTTTAGTAGCAGATTAAAATAGCATTAATTGAACAGGAACTTTTTAAAGGGTCCCTAGCACTGCTGCATAAGAAGCTTTATTGTGTGACCTTTGTTAATTATTTCTCCTCAAGTCCAAGCTTTAAAAATCTGTAGAATCTTGTCAATAAAAATTTACAAAGTTCATTGGATTAGGAAAGCCTAATAGCAAAAGAGACAAATCTGATTTTTAATCTGGGCATTATATTCACAAAGGTTAATATTAGGTTATTTTTATGTCTATGTAAAAATGAAAAAGATTTTCTATAGATTTGATCTGAAACAATAGTCAGCTTAAAAAGCTGTTTTGTAAAATGACAGTATTCAGTAAATAATCATATTATATATCTAACTTGGTTTCTGTTAAGTCCAAATAGTTTGAAATTCCAATTTCTTGAGGATTTAATGAAAAATTTCAACTGTTTTTGTATTGGCATACTATTCCAGTAAAGGTTATGCTTTCATATCATTCAATCACAAACGTTAGTTTTTATGGTTTTTAACAAAACTTTAACATGTTGACTCCAATCTTATAAATAGGATACAATCTCGCCTTTTTCCTAATTAATTAGCTTAGCTCATTTCCTTCTAGCACACATTAGTTTGACTCAGTTATATTTCAGCCAATTTGTTAAGGTTTACAGTTCTGGCCCACCTTTGACCTGATACTGGGAGAATCTAGCACTTTGAGAATAGCCTGGAAATCAATATAAATATAGATGTTGCTAATTACATTGTTATTTTTAATATTATCACAGGCTTATTCTAAATTAACAAAATAACCTCAGCTTCCAAGACAATAGAATTTATTCTTAGGCTCAAACTAATATCTCTTCTTGATCTTATTTCACCAGCTCCTGCTCCAATTTTCTATTTGAACTTATCTGTACACCAGATAAATCCTTCAACATCAATGGGCTGATTTCATTAAGCCATTCATCATGAGCCAGAATTTTGATATATCTTTTAAGTCCTTAGGAAATTATCAGATTACACCTAAAAGAATGGTCCCCTAGTAACCTCAAAATGCCCACGTTCCCAAATTGTTTCTTCCAGAAATGATTTATTTTAAATTATGTCTGCTCTTGCCTCTATTTCTACCTGCAGTTGGGATAGAGGTAAACAAAGGTCTTCACTCCACTGATTTTAACGAAATTTTGCACAATGTAAGAAATAGTAGAGCACAACATACATACAAAATAGTTTTCATCTGTCACTAATAACAAAAGAGTTGTAGGAGTACCTCCGTAGCAATAGTTGGAGCTATTTTCATTGTCCAGAAATACCAAGATAAACCAATATTTGTATGTTTTTGCTCTAGTAGTCACTAGCATTTTCTATTGGTGGTTTGCAGAAAAAATCTGTAATGATGGCCATTTGTTCTTGGTTGGATTTGACCTGGCTTTTATTTTTTTGAATAATTGGATCACAATAAAATTATAATGTTGAGAGCCTCACCAGTCAGAAAAAAAAGATTGGAAACCACTGCTCTATGTCATCACAGAATTTACATGAAGGTAATTACATCTGAGTAAAGCGATCTAATTATCATCATGTAAATACAATAACTATCATTAGGTTTCAGTTCCGTGTTTTACTAACAGCTTCTCTACTTGTACAAAAGGCTTTATTATTTAATCTATCCAGATGTGCATCTGAAGTTTGTCTGAAATCCAGGGTTATTCCTAGATATTTAGCTTCCATGGATATCTGTATTCCTTTATCATAGAAAAGGGGCTCTGAGGTTTCCAATAGTTTTCAAAAGATACAAGAGCAGTTTTACATGTTGCAGCAATCCTCAACAATGTACAGTGCATTTTGCATCAGTCTTGAAATTGCAGTAGGAAATTTTCTTGTATCTTAATTATCAGGTCATCAACAAAGCTCTTGAGTATAAAATCCTTCAGTGCCTAAGTAAGGTTATCAAACACAAAGTTACAGAAGAACTCAATTTTGGCGACACTATCTGATCGGAGAAACCTTCAGGGATTTTGCAAAGTGATACTAATGATTCTGCTCCTCTAATATTTATGTGATTACAGGAGGTCAGATTAATGATGTATAGCAGACTTCTCAAATAGAATTTAAAGGATTAATAATGAGTGCATATTCTGCAGCTAAAACAGTCCATCTGAGTTTAATGAACTCTCTTATTTTTAAATGCTTTGCAAATATTTACAAAAAAATATATCAGATCAGTGCTTTTTCTGTTTGTCAAAACTGTCTCTGGGAATTTTATTTCTTTGTATATTATACTGTATTTAATACTGATGCATCTATAGAGTTGCCTATTTTTTTGTTAATAGGGTTGTCTATTTTATATAAAGACAGAAATCATGGTAGTATTTAAAGCCAGATTTAAGCTATTGAGATCTGAGATCATAAGAAACTTCAAAAAGTTACTTTATCCAATATGACTTTATTGATTGACAGGACTTTTATGAGACCTATTTTTCTTCTGGAATTGAGAAATTGCTGCGATTCATTTGTGAATGTCATGTCATAAGTCTTATGCCATATGATAAGAAATTTGTTCTTTCAAATTTTAAAATGAAGGAAGTAGGAACATACATTTATTATTAGAAAATTTAAAACAATAATATGTATATTGATAAATTATTCATTGAATGGTAAAAAAAAAATAGACAATCACAACATTTCCTACACAAGCCACAAATGTTTCTTGGTATGGGCTATGATGAAGGTTTTCAAGAGAGAATTTTTGCTTATTTCTCTGGGTCAAAGAATGTTCAAGCTAAATATCTTCTGCCACAATCAATTTATGTAAAAACTCACTGTCTTCAGCATCCATCCTTCTAAGCTCCTGATCAAACTTCATACAAACTTACAATGATGTAAGAAATCTTGAAAATTAATACAGAAATTCATTAAATGGAAATGTAGAATACTATTTGTATGCATTATTTCACAATATATGAATAATATCGTTGGAAATACTTTAAATTATTCTACAATCTATGGAAAATACACTCATTAACAAAAAAAAAAAACGACGCACCTAAAGGAGTTGTCTGATGGAGACAAAAATTGGTGGAGAGGAAGATTATGTACAGAATAGAAAATGATTAAAATTTCAGACAAATTGAATGATTTATTTCAGAGTTACAGAGTTACAAAGTAATGAGCTCAATAAGGTGTTGACCCACCTCTACCCTGAATGCAAGCTGCCACACGACGTGGGGCAGAGTGATAAAGCTCCCTGATGGTCTCCTGCGGTATTTCTTGCCAAATTTGCTCCAATTGTCAGGCTAGGTCATCCACATTCCCTGGTGGATGCAGTCGCCTTCCCATCATATCCCAGACATGCTTGATTAGAGATAGATCTGGGGATCTGGCTGGCCAAGGAAGTGTTTCACAAGCTGCAAGACAGGACATAGCAACACGTGCCGTATGTGGTCAGGCATTATCTTGCTGAAAAATAAGGCCAGGGTATTGCAAAAGGAAGGGTAGCAAAACAGGTCTCAGAATGTCGTCGATGTACCGCTGTGCTGTAAGTGTGCCGCTAATGACGACCAAAGGGGTCCGGCTATCAAGGGAAATGGCACCCCAGACCATAACTCCTGGTTGAGGGCCTGTGTGGCATGCAATAGTGAAAGCAGGATCGGCACGCTGCACTGGGCGTCTCCAGACACGTCTGCGACGATCGTCAGGACACAGTTGGAAGCGGGATTCGTCACTAAACACTATACGTCCCCAGTCAGCATCATTCCAACCGGATCGAGCCAAGCACCACTGTAATCTGGCCCGACGGTGTGCAGACGTGAGTGGCAGGTGGCGTAGCGGTCAGTAAGAGCCTAGATGTCGCTCTCTCAGCTGTCTGTGAATGGTCGTGGTGGACACTCGTGTGCGGGCCGCACGTCTGATGGTTGATAACGATGATTCAGGCGCTGTGACGGCTGATCTGACAATCACTCTATCCTCCCGCTCTGGTGTGGCCCTAGGGCGACCGCTACCTTCATGACGCTGAAATCTGCCATTGTCCACCCATTCCTGCCAGCATCTTCTAATCGCCGCCTCACTTCGACCCATATGATGAGCGATTCTCCGATTTGCCCAACCTGCCTCTTTCAATCCAATAATACGACCTCTTTTAAACTCTGACAGTTGCACGTAATGAGCTCGAATCCTGCGGCGAGGCATTTTTTCAGTCGTTGAAAGGTATCCTAACTCGCAATGCAACAGAAATTTTGACCATCAGATTGAGAATCGCTTCTTATATTCACCTGCTGAGTGCGCAGTTCCGTGTAGCTCTCGCTATTCATTCATTGGACACCAAAGTTTAATTATTTGCATGGGCGGTCCCAATGTCTTTGCATACGAAATTTCATTACAATCGGACAACTCCTTCTAGGTGTGTAGTTTTTTTTGGTAATGAGTGTACTATAATTATTCCACAAATTATGGAGAAAGCAATGGATTAGTCCACAATATACTGATATTACTGTGGATTATTCCATAGTCTACAGAGAATTATTCTATGTGAAAGAATACTGTGGATTATTCTACAATATTTAGAAAACATTGTAGATTATTCTTCAGAGAATTATTCTATATGGAACAAAAATGTGGAGTGTTCCACAATACATGAAATACTGTGGATTATTCCACAATGCATGGAATACTCTGAGAGAATACTATAGATTATTCCATAATATCTGGAGAATACTGTAAGTAAAAATACAGTATTCCACAATATATGGAGAATATTGTGGAATATTCCGTAATATGCAAAGAATATTGCATGTGCTTTCTGTTGATATTCTCCGAATCTTCCAGTTTTCTTTTTATATAGGATCTTCTGTCATGACTAAAGCTGCAATATTAGTGGTTTCCAATTGAAAGCAAAATATTAGAACTGCTTTTTTGGTGACCAATTCATATCCTTTCTTTAGCATTTTAAGAGAGCCACATGTTATGAAGTATGGAAGTATCTGATAACTCGTGTTCTTTGAAGATACTCCTGAGAGTGGAGATTTCATGTCATTCTATTGAAGTTTAGATGAAACTGAAGATACAGGAACTGATTGTTAAGGTCGTACATATATAAGTTTACCATGCAATTCCTTTGTGATGTAATTTGGTTTGATTTATATTCTGTCACTGATAAGTGTGCAAAATGATTAAGTTAAAATGATTTTTTTCTTAAACAACAACCATCACAGTATACTGTTTTTTTTTCTTCACATTTCAGGCGATGTATTATCAGATTCAGTATCAAATGGTCAATGGAGAGAATGGCAAATTTGGAAGATCTGTCTACAATTTAGTATCAATTCTAAAAACAAAATGTAGATTAAGGTCTATATTAGAATTTTAGAACAAATATGCTTGTTATTTTGTGGGATGAAATCCATTTATACTTTTATTACTATTATTGACAAATTTTGATGTATATATAGAAATTAGGATGGACATGATTACTTTAAACGATACTGAAGCTAATGATACAATGGCCTGTGGAATTTGAGATCTTGGAAGATAATTTCAAAAGACTCTTCCATAGAGAGATAAAATATACAAAATTATAGTTCAAGAAACTAAAATCAAACATATACAATATACAGTCGAACCTGTCTATCTCGAATCTCATGGGAAAGGAAAAAAAATTCGAGATAAAGAGGTTTCGAGTTATAGAGGTTTTAAATACGGTCAATTAAAAACGTTTTAATTGCTTTTGCTGTAGAAAAATACAGTGATATGGTCGCAGATTAATTATACATAAATCCATAACATTTTTTTAACATACATATGTACCTTTAACAATAAAAATAGTTTTTCAATGACTTTTAATGTCTAACTTTCTTTTGTATCTGAAATTTGAGATACAGAGGTTTTGAAGGAAATTTGTTCGAGATAAACATGGAAAATACATTGAATTTAGATTGCAAATGTAGGGAATTTCAGAAATTTCGAGATATAGAAGTTTTCGAGATAAACAGGTTCAAGATAGACAGATTCGACTGTATTGGATAATATATAATCTTAGCTCTTTATTAAATAAAGTTGATTGCTAAAATTTCTGTAATATTTAATCATAAGTGAAAAATATTCAGTAGAGTTGAAATTTGTTTTCAAAGAACATATTTTTGTTTAATAAAAATAGATAATTTGCTAACTTAAGCACCAATTTGAAGTCAAAATTTACTTTCCATCAATTACAATATTTAAATGATTAAAAATTATGGTTATGCTTTAGAAATTCAGTTAGAAAAAGCTGCTACAGATTTTGCTCTCAGTTAGATTCCTAACAGTGAGATTCAGAATCATGAGAAAATACCCTTTCAAATTTTTGCTTGCAGGCAGTTATCATGCTTATGAAGAGACTGGTCACAAATGATATCATGATGGTTATCAGATTCTGAAGGTCTTCCATATTAATAAATAAGCAATTTACATATTTTTTTTTAAAAAAAATAGTTTAGTTTCATCGTTGTCTTCTATCTTATTGACTGTCAAGAAACTAATGTGTAATATCTGTCCGTGGGCAGTCTGTTTTCCAGCCCTCATAAGCAGAAGTAGGAAAAGGTAGTATTCACAGGATTATATACTATACTTCACTAGAATTGGTTTTCTAACAAATGATTATTTTCCTATTCCATTTCACAAATGTAAAAATAGCTAATTTAGGCTTAAACAGCTGCATCCAAATAAATATCTATCCTGAAATAATAATGTAATTGCAAATGGAAAATCTAATAATATTCTTAATAACTGAAGTTTCATTTTTAAAAAAATTATATTTATGAATGAAAAATAGAATTTGAGAGAAAAAAATACGTATTTATTTTGTGCATAAATAAATTGTGGGTTACTAATGTTAAAAAAATATATATATAATAAAATTCATATATACTAAAAATTTATTTATCATTCCTTTACTTATAAAATATATATTAATACGTGAAATAATAGCAAACAATAAATTTTTGTTGTAACTGAATAATTTTTGAATTTTTTTTCCTTGATCTCTGGAGAAAAATTTACATACACATGCAAGTATTAGTTAGGGCAAACTTTAATGTTATAATGCAATAAAAATCATACATAACAATCTGCATGATGTAAAAGTCTTCATAAAAATATGATCATGACTGAGATATGGCTGAGGTCTGGTGACGAACAAACAAACAGACCTACATGAATGATAAGGAATACACTTGGGGTGAATAGTGAACAGAGTGGTAGCATGGCAACACTGAGCATCTGCAGACAGTTGCAAATACGAGGCTGGCAGGTGTGTCTGGTCCTGTGTGTGGTGTCACCACTACAGACTAATTTATGGTGCATTTTTGCAGAAAATTTTTTTTTTTAAAAATCTAAGAATGATGAATTTTTTTTCCTTCTCATTCTTTTTTAATAGGAAATGTAAAAATTAGTTCCAATCCTGCCAAGACTAATACTGAAAGCAACACACAATAACAGATAACTACATAATTGGGGAATAAATTTTTAAAAGAATTTTGTAATCTTACATTGGCAGTGAGACATTTGGGATACAGAAACATTTTCACACCATACCTGCCCGAAACAAGGTTCACAGTAATTATCTGTGCAAATACCTTTATATTTCATTATTATAATTTAGTTTTATATGTTTTTCAACTTCTTATTTTTAGGTTGGAAATGCACTTTGCAAATTTCATTTTGTTGAACCTTTTTTTTTTTTTTTGTTCCATTTGTACAAACAAATTTTTAAAGATAGTAAAAAATACAATTTTAGATTATCCATGTTACAGATGATTTTTTTTTACCCTGTAGTAGTCTCTTTTAGAGCCACAGTTCTTTACAAGTTATTGTATGGATTAGAATGCACAAATTGAAAAAGAAAAAGAAAGAAAGAAAAAAAAAAAAAAAAATGGTTTTTGCCAAAAAATTGGTTTTTTTTCGAATAAAAAAAAAAAAAAAAAAAAACAATGTGGCAAAAACTTGTTTGCCATTTAGATATAATCTTAAAACATTAATATAATTACAGATTATTTTTAAAAGTAAAATTTCAGATTATATTTACAGGATTAATGTCTTAAAAATCTTTTGATTGAGGGATGAAAGATTCAATTCATTAGTTAACCTTACTGTACAGGGAAAGAAGTAGATATAGCTTTCAAACCACAAATTTTTATCGTATATGGAATCCCACTGTTCAATAGAAAATATTTGCCAGATCTGAACAATGACACTTTTCAGTGCATTTTTGTAAGTCACCCAATAAAGTTAACTGCCCAACTGCAGATTCATTTCATAAAAATATTCTTAAATTTATATGTATATATATATAAATATATTTAAAAGATTGAGCCTATTAAACTGCTCAGCACCAACACGGAAGCAAGTAAGAATGCAAACTAAGCTGTTTCAGGTAAGATACTATAATCAGTAATGTTGTAAAAATTAATGAAAATTAAGATAGGGATAATTATTTAAAGGAAATGATAATAATAACTGCAAATAGAAATTTCAGTTTGATTTCATTATTAAATTTCAATTACTTCATTAGTTGTAAAATTGTTCAAGTGGTTATTAAACCCTTGAGCATCCATCACAGTGTCTGAGCATATTTTGCATGATTTTGGTTTGAAAAAGGCACTAGTGAAATAGATGCTTACCAACTTTGGAAACCATCTGTGCATCACAGCCTTGCTTCCTGTTGGTGCTATTAGAAATAGTGTTGTTGTTATTTATTTGTTTGCTTTTTTTTTGTGCAATGCAAAAGGCATTGAGGAGTGGACAATGGCACACTGCCACTGCGGACTACCAAGGCAACAAACACTGCTGACAAGCTGCAAAAAGAAAAATACAGAAATTTTTCAAATCATTGGAAGGAATTAGATGGCACAATAATGATTGGTTCTTTAACTGCTGACATAGTTTATAAACACTTACTATCTCCATGAAAATATATATACTGTGAACTAGGGGATCCAATGGTTTTATAAGTTGTGAAATTTAAAGTAAAAAATATATGTATATTCAAATAATAAGATAGAGGGAAAATATAGGATTAGGGAGTTGCCATTTATTCTGTCTCACAATTTCAATTGTGGGTGTAGAAATGTGAAAACATTAAATTTCTACTTTTTTTTTTTTTTTTTAATTTGAACCAAATTGGCAAATGGAAGCAATTAATGTGCTTGTAAAAATAAGAAACTTTGGAGATATTTAGTAATAAGAAGAAAGACTATGGTACAGGGGAGGGATTGGTTGAGAGGCCCATGTTTGCTTTCTGGCAACAACAACAACAACAGTAATAATAATAATAATAATGATAATTAAAACAACAAAAATCATCTAAACTACTGGCTAGCATATAATGTACATGTATTCAGAAATTGGAAGGTCCTCAGCTATGCAAGTGACCGTTTTCCCCCCTCTTACGGCATCAAGGATTTAGGATATGCCAAGCTAAATCACTTGGGCCTCTCATTTCAGTTAAAAAAAAAAAAAAGATAATCTGAAGCAAATGAAGATTAAGTTATCTAACCAAGAACAAGCAACAATCCATGTTCTAAATGTCAAGAAAAAAATTTGCACTATTTACACAATATGAATATTTAGTAAAAAAAAAAAAAAAAAAATATACATTAAATATATATATATTTTTCTTTTTTTTTAATTTTAAATATCTGAACCAGATTCGTAGGATGAGAAAATTGTTTCACAGAATACAAACTATATGCATTTAATGTACAAAGTAACTTTTACACATTAAGTATAATTTCATTAAAGATAAATTTTGCTGTTGCTTTGTTTAAGAGGAATCAACAGGTTATATAATTCTTTATTTTACAAACGAAAAGATGTCTGTAGTTTCAGATTTTGCAAAAATCAACAATTTTAATTGCCACATATATATACTTAAAATAGGTTTGTGCTCGTATGGCACTTGATACTATTTTGTATCAAAAATAACGACACATACAATACCTTCTGACTCTCATTTCGATTGACTATATTGACAGAAGATAAAAACACATCCTATTTTTTAGTATATCTATTTCACTACACGCTATTGGGGGGAAAGGTGAAGGACATACTGCAACGTGTGGGGGAAATACTGGATTGGGAAGGCTTTATATAATATTGACATTTCTGTATATTAATTTAATATGCTACAGTCTAGCTAAGGGCTTTATTTATTTTTCTTTTAGCATATGATACAGCTGAATACAACAACTTTATAAACTCTGGTTTAAATTAACATGTTCTAGTCACATTTTATTTAACAGTTAACTTTGTTTTAATATATAGTTTTTTTTTATTATTATTATTATTATTATTATTTTTAAAAGGGAAATAATCAAATGCTAGGATTGTGTCTAGCAATTGTGAATCTTTTCTTTGAAAATGATTACATACAGTGAGATGGTTATCTCACATCTTACCCTGTCACAACATTCTGGGAATATGAAAAATAAATGTCTCGCATAACGTGAGTGGCCAACAAGCTACATAAGTTAACTCTAAAAGGCCTGTTCTTTTTTTTTTTTTTCTTTTTTTCTTTTTAAAGTTACAGTGGCACTAGCATAGTAAGGGAAGGGAGGGGGAATGTCTGGCAATATCCAAAATAGAAATTTTTATTATGACACTAAATGGTGATCGCATAAATCTTCTCACTCCAAATCTAAGCTATACAAAACTTTGATGCAAAGTTCATTTAATTGTAATCATATTTACTCTAAAGTATCACTTTCTTCAGGGGCCTTTGGTATAAAAGAGGGAATTACTATATCAGTCACTCGTCACCGAGATCAGCTATGATGGTAGGGTGCGTCTTTTCCTTTTTTGCCCCCCTTTAATGCTTGGGGGGGAGGGGAAGCGCAACCAAAGAAGGAAACTCAAATATGAATTAGAGAGCAGTAAGGCTGCTTCCTTCGATGGAAAGAAAAGGACAATTCAATTAAAACAAAAAATTAAATAGAAAATTTTAGAGAAAAAGGCAAAAAAAAAAGAAAGAAAAAAAAAACTACCAATATTATGTGGTAGTTGGATCTATACACACTATTTTAAAGCAGCATGCATCTCACAAATCTACAATTACACAAAGGAAAATAATAAAAGAAAATAAAAAAGAAAACAAATTCATAAGAAGCCTGCAAAAAATTTTTTCACAATACAGATTTAAAGACAAACAAATTGTTACAAAGTAGATATAACCATACCCGAAGAAACAACATCCAGCACACCCCAAAAAATTCTGAAGTACAGCTACAACTTTGTACAACTGGGAAGAAGGTGAATACACAATCTGAAGTGATTCTAATGGTCAGGAGGAAAACACCAATCAACACCAAGCATTCGTGAGCACTGCATAGGCACTTCTAAAGTGAAGCACCATTTCCATAATGCCCACTAGAGTATTAGTTTACTTTTCCATTTGAGATTACAGTCCATGGTTAATCTTTTGTTAACCATTACTGTTACATATCTCCTTCCATCACTATATGCAGAGATGCATGTCACTGCACCTCTGACGAAGTGCCACTTTTATTTTCTCTCCTTTGATCCATGGAACATGGTAACACAATAAAGTCTCTTTCTTGAATCATCAAGAAACTTAATCATTGTGCCACTAAAGTCCATAAAACTGCAATATTCCCATTGGTAACATCATAGTGCTTCTGCTTTATGCTCACGAGTGCTCAGCATAATACATGTAATTCTTTTATAATCTTTTAAAAATTAATTCACACATCGACGTTAAGTTCACACTTTTTAAATCGTTTTCTCTCTTTCTCTCTGACTTGACACTACACTAGCAAAGAAATACATTCTCCAGTGGCTAAACTTCCCTAGTAGATCAAGGTGCACACTGTTTGGCCCACATTTCAGAGACTCGAGGCCGCTTACTAGCAGGGCCATCATAGTCACTACTATGGCTACCATCTGGTGATGAAGAATTTGGTGTCAGATGTCCTGGTGAAAGGTGCCCTGTGCTAGATGGTGGACGATGAAGTTGACTAGAACTACTGGTGTCTCGTGGTGGTGATATTGGTTCACTTTTTATTTTAATGGGGAGTGGAGAAGTTGAAGGTGGAGGTGAGCCGCTGCTGACTGATAAGTGGGGCAAACCTGCAGTGCTTGCACTAGAGGTAAGAATAAAGAGGATAAAGAAAAAAAACAAAAACAAACAAAGTATTAGTAATTAATAGTAACACTGAAATTAAAATTAAAATTTTAAAACTGAGATCACTAAAATGTAGTAAAAATAAAAATTCTATATAAAAATAAGAGCATCAAGATTTCAAATAGCTCAGGGAAATAAGCAGCATTTTTCTTTTTTTTTCCTTTTAAATTGTAAAAAAAATGCAGTTGAGGAGGTTTAAATTCACATCTGTCTTCCAAGGACTGTGGTTTAGTAATCTGATAGAAGGCAATATTCCAGTAACTTTATCTAATAGTCATTTTTATTAAGAAGCGAATACATATTAACTTAATTGCTACTGAAACTAATTAAAACACTAATGTGAAAGGTAAACACCATGACATTTCATAATTCGACATACAAATTTATTACAAATCTCTTCAAATCCATCAAGCTTATAGTTTTATTGCCAAACATGTCAACTAGTAGTCTTGGAATCTTTTAGACAAACAAATCCACTTAGTTTTGCAGTGTAACAAATGAGGAATCTAATATATCGCATATAAACAGAATTTTTGGTAGTCTTTTTGAGTCATTGGCACTGACCATCCAACTCCAATTTCATCCTGATGGTTGCAGAACTATTGGAGCCTATCCCTTTAATACCCGTGAAGGGGCCAAAATGGCCTGTAAAATGGGATCCTTTAACTCTAACTTTTTGAATAAGGATATATTTTTTAGATAAAGTATTAACTTCATATGACATTTAACAAATGTCTTAATTATTTGCTGAGTATATAAGATAATTTCATTGAAGCTCCCAAAAGATCAAATTACATGCATCAAATGTCTGCTGAGTTAATGCCAAGAAAAAGGTCAATTTTCAAAAAGACAAAAAGGATCTTAGTTTTCATCTGATCTCAGTGAAACTTAGATGGTCTTACTACATATTAAGTTTCATGAAATTTAAAACTAGTGCTAGTTGTCTCCTATTTATGCTGAAACACAGAAAGGATTAAATGAATTTCAAAGGTGCTGCATATTTATGTCTAAAAACTGAATATTAGATATTTCTACAATTAGCAATTGGAAGCACAGTAGCTTAATAACTGCAGTATTTTTTTTATTAGTAATTTCAAATAATACACTATTATATCTGCAAGATTAATGATAATATATGAAGATATCCATTAAAAAATTAAATCTTGAAGAAATCAAAATTCTTAAGAAAAGAGGTCCATGCCAATCGGTGAAGCAATGAAACCTTTAGATTAATATCTAATCAGCAAACATTTACAAAACTTTGGGGAGATTAGGGCAATCTTTTGAACATGTCAACATTCCTCCAAATGCAAAGAGAAAAATGCAAAGAAATTAGAGAAAAATGACAGTAAATATCTAATGCATGAAATTCTTTGAACTAAAGGGATTGCTATGAAAAAATTTATTTCTAGCTTATCTCATGTTCTATGTTTTATTGGCATAATAATTATAATAATACTATCATAAATAAATTTTAAAGAAATAATTGAAGCATAACACAACAATATAACTACAATCAAAATAGTATAATGAACTATACAAATTAAAATTGCAGATGAAAAAAAAAATAAGAAGAATATGATGCAAATGATCAAATAATATTTTAAGAACAAGATAAAAACAATGCTTTAGTTCTCCTCTGCAAATACTCAAAAAAGAAAGTGGTATGCTTACAGACTAAAAATTGAAATCATCTTCATCACAAAAAAATATCGTAAATATTATGTAAGGGGTCGTCCATTAATTACTTGAGGTCAAAAGGGGGAGGGGGGGGGTCGGCAAAATCTCACCAAGGGGGGGGGGGGGGTAACGAAAATCTCACGTAAACTTTTTCATTCAGAGAAAATATATATTATAGCAAGATTTCCTTTTTTTTTGGTTGTTAAAATTTTTGAAATCTCACCAAGGGGGAGGGGGGGGTCCAAATTTTTGAAAAAACACCTCACGTAATTAATGGACGGCCCCTAAACTTATCATTTCAAAATAAGTTATGTAATTGTACACAAAAACGAAAGTAAAGTTTGGCATTTACAAATTGAGGAAAGAGAAAAAAACTAAATAACATATGTTAACTGTTGTATACTGTTATATGTTATATAAGTATATAATGCTTGGAATGTCATCCACTAATTCAAGTAATAATATATGAATTTTACAGAAGACAAGATTCAATTTATTTGTTAAAAGTATCATAATCATTTTTGTATAACTTCTTTTTACAATTATATAAAAAAAATATAAAATATGAAAAGTGATGATTAAGTGACAAAAGAAAGAACAATTGAAATTGAAATTTAGCTGTAACTACAAATGTGTATTTAAAGTTCATTATTACACTGACTGTAATAAATGCAATTATCATTATGTACTACCCTGTGACAATATATCATTGGAACAGCTATTCTGTAACAAAGAATAACTCTTATCCTGAAGCAGTAAACTGAAGCTTTTGAAACTCCACATAGATAGAGATGAACAGATCTATGTAATGTGATTTCATTTACAGATACATGCTAAGGCACATTAATTGAAACCCTGCACCAATTCAACTCTACACATAAGGAAACCCACAATGGTTCATGTTCCCATGACATCCTCAAGCATGAATTCTAAGTTGATATTACCAACAGAGTCAGATAGTTAGATAGCAATCATAACACATGCTCAAATTAATATTTTGGTCACTATGCAAAGCACAGATTTTCTAGCAAAGTCTCCTGGACAAAACAATGAGGTCAATGGCAGCAGTGTACATTGTAAAGAATTTTTGGCTGAGCTACTTTCTGCCAAATAACCTAACAATCCACTTTTGCTATTTTTTTGTCTGACAGTACCTGAACCTTATTCATCTTATTATATTTAGGAGATGTATACACTCACTAAAAAAAGCAACTCTGAAATAACAAAAATATTTAAAATTATGTTTGAAATTACAAGAATCACAAATAGAATGCATAGTCTGCAGAGCAAATCAGATGGTTGACATTAAACATGCCATTAAAAAAAACTGAAATGGAATTCAAGTTTTCATGTATCAAAAAGAAATGATTACAGAATCTAAACTAAATGTCAAGGAATTAATAATAATCGAATAATCAGGACTGCCACTAACCTGAAACAAGCCTTTATGCAAAAAAGGTTTTTGTTGCCCCTCCCCTTAATAATTTTATTTACAATTTTTTTTTTTTAATTGAGAAACAGAACAGTGATCATGACTAGATAGGAACTTTGGAATAAGTATGGTTATTTTATTAGGTGTCCAGAATGGAGAATTTATTTTTAAAAAAAAACTAATTTGGCACCCTGTGCTATGGTGCCACTGAGTAGTGCACAACTGCTTGCAGTGGCCCTGAAAGTGATGGAGGAAATGAAATCCATTTCGATTTTGAGAAGGGAAAACAATACTTAAAACCAAAGGATAAAAAAAATATAATGACTGAAAATGATGATGATGGTTACTTACAGTTGTGCTTTAATGCTTATTGCACTGAATTTTCATTCCATTGCTGCAGTAAGATAGTACCGTGGAATACTGAACCGTAACTTTTCTGAAGTCATTATTGAAAATATAACATTTTTTAAATAAAATTTAAGGGCTCAGTGGTAATATAGATTAGAACACAGTTAATAATGAAAATTCAGACTGAAGCAGATGATAAAAGTAATTATTCAATACCATACTTAAATCATTGATTAAAAGGAGTTTTGTATAAATGGTTAAAATTGCTGTTAGAATCATTGTAATTAGCTAGAGATTAATTCATTATTAAATATTGTCACCAATGAAAAATGGGAGTATTTTTCAGTATCTCAACCTCAAAAACATTATCGAATGCTGTTACTACTGTCATTTCAAATGTTGCTTTGAAACTGTAGGCTTTTGCTATAAGCAGTTAATGATATTTATTGTGTATGACATTAAGAACTATTTATTTTTTCTATTTTTGATGTGGTGTTGAATATGGGTGGTGTTTTAATATATATGAAAACTAAACTATTAAATAAGTAAATATCAACAGTAAAATTTGAAGCATACTTACACGTACCTGGCATGGTTCAACCCAGCAGCATGCACTGCAGCTGACAGAGGAGCCTGGGGAGACCAACTATGAAGCATGCTTGGGGAGTTGAAACTTGATAACCCTGTGAGGTCAGAGTTCAGAGAGAAGTCGTCTGCAATTCCGAGAGAAATCGCTACATCAGAGGGCAGGTAATCATTATTAGAATGTGTAAGTGAAAAGACAGAAAATAAAAACAGAAAATAAAGTAGAACAGATAAATATATATATTTATGAGGGAGGGGGAAAATAAGGGCAATCAAAGTGGCTATCTAGCAAATTTTGTCATGAAATTAAAATGTACAATGGTGGATTGGAAAGTAAGAATATAAAGAATCATTTTGATCACTATGGGAGAGGGGCACTTTTTTTTTCTTCAAAATATTGCTTAGTATTTTGTGTCCAACTGATTCATTTTATGGCATTGATTTCTGCACTGCTCTAAGCCTTACTAGGAAATGCATTTCTTACTTGAACTGTTATGGGATATGAAAATTTGGAGTCATCACCACATATAAAAATAAAGACAATGAAATGATTGTCTTATCATCATCTATTCCAGTGATGAAAGAACATCTGGCAGGAAAACAGCAAGAGCAATGATGATGTAGAAGATGCTATGAAAGACTATGCAGGATTTTGGAATTTTTGCACAGAAATGTTAAAGTCATATTGATTAAATATGAGGAAAATCTTGTTGTTTCTCTTTATAGTTCAGAAGGGACAGAATTTGTATTGTTTCTTTCCAATCAGCACTCATACACAAGAACCATTTAAGGGCATTTTAGAAGTAAATTGCAAAAATCACTTAAAAATGGGTTAACAATTAAAAAGAGGTTTGTAACCTTTTGCAATTATACTGATAACTACAAATGAGTATAAGGAAAAGATATTTACAAAAAGGGAAAATTTATTTCTATATATATGAACAATCTTTTTATTTATTGGCATTCCAGGACAATTATTTCAAGTATAACAGCTTTTAACAGCTAGGATTATTCATAGATCAAAAGTTAATATGCAACTTGCTAAGCATATTTAAAGAGGAGAACTTCTGGGCTTAAACTCCCCTCCTAAATTTTGAGAATAGGTTAAAGTAACAAAAAATTGTAGATGACTGGGGGGGGGGGGGGGGGGGGGAACACCAAAAAAAAAAAAAAAGAATGTTGTTTAAAAAAACAAATAAAAAAAAAAATATTTTTTTTTTTTTTTTTTTTTTTTTAAA
>JAFIDM010009631.1:167034336-167075077 GCA_023159025.1 Thereuonema tuberculata | reverse complement strand
GGGGGGGCTCCTCCATCAATAAAATCACACATATGCCATTGACAACTTATAAGAACACATACAATTAATGAAAGCTTATAAGCTTTAGACTGCAACCAGAATAAAAAAAAAAAAGAGATAGTTTTCAATGTACACTTTTCAAGCCATCCATGTTTTTAAAACAGCTTTGCTCAGAGAACTTAAATATTATTTCATTGATTTGTTTGTTTTTATCCTCCTTCTAATTGAATAGAAGAAACTGTTTAGAATTTGGCAAGCTTTGAAACCTTGACAATAGCCTGACATCCTTAAGAAATACTCAAAAAAAAGGTAATATTTTAACTTTTATACAGGAATCTGAATAGTGCAAACTACTGTGAAAAATTACAAATACTCTATTTTAAAAAAAAAAAAATCCATTTGAAGGAGGCTCAAATGCCTACATCAACTATTTAAATTATGTAAATAATAGTTTATAATATGCTTCTCTTTATTTTATAAAACCTTGCATTAAAAAAAATAAAAACGTTGAGGTTACCACTATTGACATTATCAAAATGAAAAATAATTGTTTACATTTCTAGAAAAAAATCCCTTCCAACCTTTCGCATAAAAACAGCCTATTAAATACGAAGCAAAACAAAAACTAATATGCTTTTGTTACTCCATTATTGATGAAAATAACTCAAAATACAGTTCTTTTATAAAAAAAAATGAAGTTACTGAGCCTTCTAGAGAATCTAAACTTTCCTTAACTGTTCAATTTTAAACTTGTGATAAGCTTTTGAATAACATTTTCTTCCAAAATGAATGTATAACATCAAATGGACTAAAGGGAAACTAATGTTATGGAAATCAAGACCATTTAATATGAAAACCATATAAATTAGATTAATCACAGAGCCCCCCCCCCCCCAATCAAAAGAGTTTTTCTCTGCCAACTTCTCTCTTAATGTCTTCCAAGCTTGATAATATCACATATGTTATGGCATGAAGGTTAAGTAGTTTTTGCTAACAAGCTAATTAATGAATATTTAATTGCTTTTGGAACCTAAAAAATAACTAATGGTAAACTGAATAGTACAGATGTATCATTTTAATTTTATTATAATTTCCAAAGTTTATTTTTTCAAATTAAGCATTTAGCATTTATAGCATTAAGCATTAAGCATTTATAATAACAAAAAAAAAAAGTTCCCTTTATATACTGGCAAACTAGGAATTTTCAAATATCCATTTATCTATTATTTTCAAATTGAAATTACTAAAAACATAAATGAATTATTAAATTGTGTAAAGTAACTAAATTTTACACTTTCATTAAGTCTACCATGTGTGATTTTAAAAATTTTCAATTTCCCTAAGAATTATTTATATATCAGATAGTTAATTAAAAGGAATGCATCACTGTTAAAAACAATATAAATAATAAAACAAATTAATTAAATAAAGGTAAATCATGCATTAAAATAACAGATACTCTTATCAAATGATTCCTAGAAATTTGAACTGGTATATATTTAAAAGAGTGCACATATATATATGTATATATATTTGTCGTAACAGAAGGCCTTCCTTACCATTAATTGGAAGCTTCTGACCTGCACCATGAAAATTAAGGAAAAGGAAGTTAGCATAAACATGCAAACAACACTACAAATTAAGTGAATTAAAATTAGAATCAAAACCTACATATTCAATATTTCAGTAATAAATTGCAATTCAGTTTTTACAAATATCAAAGGATTAACAAACGAATATCAAATGGCTATGTAATGGTATTAAAAAAAAAAAGTATTAGTCAAAAGCCTGGTACTTTCAAGCATTTAAGTAATACTATTAATTCAATTAGTGTTAAGGGCATAAGAAAAATGAAGAAATTGATGAAATAAAGAAAATGGAAATTAATTAGGAAAAAAAAAAAATAGTTTGATAAGAAAGTACTGGAAGGAAAAAAGATATACTTATATAAAAATTTAAATTATAAAATTCTTCAAACATCAATCTGTTTTATTTTGAGAATTAAGGATTGCAAATGTAAAAGATATTCTTTAGAATAAATAAATACCAAAAGGTAATGTGATCACCAAACGTGGAAAACTTATATCATTATTAATTTTAAAGAATACTATTACACTACTGAACTTCAAAATTTAGCACTCCAGAGAGAAAATTAATTTCTAGAATCTTTAAAAATGGAAGAATCTACACCTGCTATTCACAAAAGATTAGTTTCTAACTTTTGTTATATTTTTCATAATAAATAAAAATTCACACACAAATTTAAAAACAGATTATCAATTGATAGACTATTTATTTTTTGCCAGTATTATTTACTACACTATTTACACTTGCCAGTATTAAAAAAAAAATGCTGCCTCCTTTTCTTGAACATGATACGAAATTTGAAAGACAAAATTTAGCAGCCCTGATAACACTCACTACCTTTCAACTCATCTTTATGTATTACAACCCCCCCCCCACCACCACCACCACTCTGTTATATTTCCTATGGCTGCCCCTCTTTCCACTACTGTACAGTGCACAACTTTCACATCTGATTACAACAACCCTACTCCTATCCATCTCTGAAGTAATGCCTACATGGATCATCATAAAAGGATATCATAGTTATCAGAATTAGTAGCTTAGCACTGCAATGAAGCTCTGAATGTTGTTGCTTGCCTACCATTTAAAATGACAAGCAAAGAACGTAGAAATATTATAGAGGAATACCCAAAGAAAAATCTGCTTTTGACACAGAACATGAAAAATTACTAACTTTGAAATCTATTATACTTAAATAAATGTTTTTCCCAATGTAGAAAATAATTCTGCCGTAAACACCAATATCGACAGTGTATGGAATATCCAAACACTTTTACATTTCTTAATTTTGAAGATAATCATCAGAAACAGTAAAGCAAAATACAATTTAATGTAAAAAAAAAAAAGGTAATTTTTGAAAAGATGATTTCAATTTTCTATTAGGACAAAAATCTGCTCCTTAATCATTGGAACCATTATTTAAAATTATGTAATATATCTTGAGCAAAAACCAAATGCATAGCAGATATCTTATAGACAAGTCACAACGTATGAGATAAGATTAGTCAAAGAATGAATTTTATAACAAAATAAAATAATTTTCATGCTATTAATATCATAATTATTAGCTGTCACAAATACTGCATTTCAAACAGAAATTACATTCCAGGCTTTTATTTTTGTTTGAATCATAACAACTCCGTAACTTCTCAATAATATCAATGGTAGTACTTACTTGGAGGAAAGGTGTTGGATATACTGGACGGATAACTGCTGAGGCCTGGGATTCCAGTGGGGGTCGCCAAAGAAACTACAGGTGTTGTCAGAGATGTGTTTAATGTACGAGCAGGCTAAGAAAAAACATAGAAAGACAATAATTTTCATTTATTTCTTTTAAAAAAGAATATTTATCAAAACTAGCATATACGTCCGTCAACAATGATGGGATAACAATGTGACAAATTTTATTTTAGAGAGTATTTGCCCGTCCTATATATGACAGATAGAAAATTAAAATGAATGCATTGCTAGGAACATAAATGAATTTGTTTATTGGAAGGCTTGATTATAAGTCACATTGCAAGTGAAAAATTCTAGCATCATTTAGCAAATGACCTTGACCCTCGTTTTTTTTATTTTTTTTATTTTTTTATGAGTACTATGAAGTCTCTATTTTGTGAACATGACAAAGCAACATAAAGCTGACCATGTGAAAATACCGCCTTGCTCAAAAAACTTCCCACGATTGCAAATGTGGGCATTGCAGCATTACACACAGATAGAGCTGCGCTGTAGTGCATGTGAGATATACAGGGCAACTCTCCCTTCATTACACACAGGGGAGTGTGTTACACACAGATGTACACATAGAACTGGAAAACTATGTAAGAGATAATGATTTTTTTCAACAGCATATAGATATAGTTTATGATGTATATAAAAATCAATCAAGTTAAATAATTTTACATTGTATTGAAGACTGTCTCTCAGAAACGGAAAATTTTCATTCATAAAATAACACAATAAACTAAAAATCGCAAATAAAAAGTTTTTTCTCCCTCTAGTTTCTGATAGTGATAATTAAAGTACATGATGTTTTGTAAATTGAATAAGATACTCTTACTGCTGATCTGGAAGGTATAATTTTTTTTTTTAATAATAAAAAATAAATACTGGGCATAACAATTACCATGCTCTGGGAACTCGGTATCACAACTCTGAGGTTTGACCGAGGTCCTGAAGTACCAGGGGAACTTTGCTTCCCCATAGGTTTGGAGACAAGACCAGGAGAACTATTTCCAGGCATTCCTGGAGAAGGTTGCTGAGGATAATTGTTTGCCCCATTAATGTCCAACATACTGCCTACAAAGAGAGAGAAAACAAAAAATTAAATTAAAATGTTTCAATAATTATCTTTTAATAATTTAAAAGAAAGTAATTAAACAGTAAGTAGCTTTCCATTTCTACCATATTCAAAATAATTTTCTAAATCTTAATCACTTTAAAATTTCAGTCTATTACACTTAATTCAACATTTAAGGAAAAAGTGAAATAATATCCCAAATAAAATATGCAATAAATATTGAAGATAACTGAAAATATAGCAAATTTGTAAGGAAATAATTACAATAAAAAAGTTATATTTTTGAAGTTACATTTCAATGGCCTTCACAAGGAGTAATGCTAAGAGGTGGAATGATTCATTGTGTTTGATAGTTCAGCCTCATATTTCATTTTGCATTATTTTACCATTTTATATTAATATTTTTAAATGATGTTTTCTTTGACTTTAGATGCTGATTATAAAACTGCATAAAAAGTATTTAAGAATTCATTAACAATAAAATCATTGTTAAAACCTGAATTTAATATTTTTTATGGCATAACTTGGATATTCTTAAACAAATTAAAGAATCAATTTTATAGACATATTTATGATATCGTCCTTAATGATTGTTTTGCTGAATATTTTTTTCCTTGTTACAAGATTTAACCACTAATAATTGCAGATTTGTTATATATATATATATATATATATATATATGCTGATTATATTATACACATGGGGTGGACACAATAATATGAACACTCATATGAAAACGGGCTATATATATCATTTGCGCAGTACAGCCATGCTATTTAGATTACCTATCACATATAGTGGCAGTGAAGGCGAAGTATCAATTGATCAGCAGCAGTCGTAAGCATTGTATGTGAAAATTGTGCTAGCAGTGAAATGCCATTATGATCAACCTCTCAGACTTTGAAAGAGGCATGATCATTGAAGCGCACCTCGCTGGAGCTTCATTTTTGAAAACAGCCAACCTTGTGGGTGTTGTAAGAAGCACTGTGTCAACTATTATACAGCCTACACAAAACATCGTAAGACACCATCTGCAAAACAGAACAGTAGGTGAAAGTCAAAGTTTACTGACAGGATAGATGGGTGTTGAAGTGGATAGTGACCCGATAGCACAAAACGACGGTGTTCCAGAAAACCTCCAAATGAATACCCATCTCCAGGACCCCGTATCAACCAAAACTATCCAACAGGAACTGCATGCTGCGAACATTCATGGCAGAGCAACTATTCCAAAACCTTTGGTGACACCATGTAATGCGTTGAAGTGATGGCAATGGTGCCTTGAGCACAGACCCTGGACACAACAGCAGTGGGGACACTTTATTTGGTCTGACGAATCTGAATTTATATTATTTCAGACCACTGAATGTGTTTATGTGTAGAGAATGCCCAAAAAGCCTTTCATGATGACTGCCTCCTTACTTTCTGAACAGCTCTGCAAAAGGAATGGTTGTATATTCTCTTGAACATTGTGCATGACCTGTATTTGTCCATCCTACGTCGGATACAAGCTGTAATTCAGGTGAAGGGTGGGCCAATACCCTGCTAATAAAGCTTTTGTGCCGTTTCACAGGTGTTCATATTACTTTATCCATCCCCTGTATATACAGTTTATATAATAATGGATATTGTATTGTTTCCACATTTGATCAATTTTTATATTCTTTTTTAACTTCCCAGAGATTTTAAAATACAGTAATCAAAGTTTTTCATAAATGAATTCTTATGTTTCAGGAACTTTTCAGGTTGTTTGGCAAAAGATATATCTTAGATTTGCAAATTCATACAGTGCATGGGAATAACAAGAAATTTTCAATTTATTAATTCTTTAGTTATATTATTAATTCATATTAATATAACTTACCTGAAGAGCTAGGCCGTGGGCTTACACTTTGATGGGGCATTTGTGGTGAATGTGTCATTAAACTTGATCCATCTTGAGTCCCATAGGAATTATTTACTGTCACATTTCCTGGCAATGTTGTGTAGCTTCCTTGGTTTAGTGTCGACTAAGAAAATATACATAGTTGAAATTTAATGTGTGTAAAATTCTTTATTAAAAGAAAACAAAAATAGACAAAAACACTGAAAATGAGAAAAAATAAATGAGAATTTATTTATAAACATGATGTTTCAGAATTTTTTTTATTTGAATTCCTTTTATCTAATTTGCATATGATTTAAAAATAGGATTAAGTATTAAGATTTCAACAAAAATATTAGTGAAGCAATTACTAAGAGAAAGCTGCTAATAAAGTGATTCAAATTAAGTTTCATAATAACAGGTTATGTAAAGGCAAAAAAAAATAAAAAAATAATAATTCCAATAATAATAACAAATCTCAAAGTAGGAAGAAAATCAAATTTCTGTAAATCTACATATTGATTATGTACAAATATAATATGGAAACTTGAGAGATAATAAAGTAATTACAATATCTGTATATATTAAAAATAAAAATAGAACAATTAAA
This sequence comes from Thereuonema tuberculata, assembly GCA_023159025.1. Classification (NCBI taxonomy): domain Eukaryota; kingdom Metazoa; phylum Arthropoda; class Chilopoda; order Scutigeromorpha; family Scutigeridae; genus Thereuonema; species Thereuonema tuberculata. The sequence continues at coordinate 167,068,213 of JAFIDM010009631.1, read as the reverse complement.
GAAATGGTTATTATTATTATAAAATAACTTTACAACCCCCCCTCCCAATTTTTTTCTGAGGATTTTAAATTTCACAAACTAACTTAAAGCTTTAAAATCTTTTGTATATCTTTGTATATGTAGAAAATGTTAAATAATATCAATGTTACTTATCATTATCATTTGCTTTATTGCTAACAATATTGTTACATTTTTCACTTTTTTGAAGCCAGTAATCTTAATATTATTTTGATTCATTGGATTTTTTTTTAAATCATGATTTTTATTATAATAAGTTTTTTAGATTTTATTTCTTTTTTATTCTTAATAATGATTAACAATGATTCTTAAATGAAATAACTTAAGACTAATACCTAAATTTAAAGAAGATGTATTCTTCAGCTCAAGTGAATATGTCAAATGTCATAATGCTAGTTGATCAAACCAAGACAACCATACAGACATTTAGTCAGTTGAAGATGTTTGCCAAATGCCTCTGCTTGACAGTGTCAGCGGGGCTAATTTTAACATGAAGCTTTCAAATGCTATTTTTATCTATCAACATGCAGGAGAAGCAATTGATTTCAATACTAAAGTTGATTTTTTCCCCTTCTACTCATGAGAAATTATATTATTTAAAAAAATAAATGTAATTTATGTGACAATATATGGTTATGTAAGAAACTATTTGTTCTTTTTTAAATTTTTATTAGCTGGTATTGTTGGCTATGTAGGCCAGATTGATCTATTGAGAGATACAAATATTTAATAAAAGTTAATAGTAAGTCAACATGAATAAGATAATCAAAATTAATTGCATTTTTATGTGAAACGATAAAACCATTTTCATTTAACATTTACAGTTTCCAGAAATAACATCTAAACTAATGATGAACATTAGTTGAAACAAACAAACAAACAAATTATCATAATATATCACATATTTGATATACTGCAGAATTTTCTAAAGTTTAATAATAATTCAATTCATTTTAAGCAACTTACATGTGAACTTGTTATTTTTAAGAAATGCATATTTATATAATTGGCTACTTGAAAAGCAGCAAAAAATTACTATAGATTTGAACTGTCTGTTTATATTCTAATAGAATTGCATACTGTACAGACTGAATTAATGAAGTATACAAAAAACAAAATACTGATATTTTGGTTTGACATTCCAGTGTTTATTCCCACTAATTTTTTCTGTAACTGATAAAAAAGTAATCTGTAGGGGAGCAAATTGGCAATTTTTAGAATTATTAATTTGGTTGATATGGATAATAGAAAAAACAAAAGTTTCCATTTATAGATCTGCTGCACTTTTAAATAAGTAATTTGTAAAATTGGACATAGATATTAAAAAACGATAATGACTATTTTCTTGAAAGTTTCTAATATTTTTTGCATCTTTAAATAAAGCAACACTGCTGAAAAGTTAAAAACATTTAATTTTTAATTTCATAATAATATGGTCAAATAATTTCTTGCTATTCATTATTTTTCTCATTTTTTTCCTTCTGTTGTTTTTGCCATAAAACCTTTTTTTTTTTTTTTAATCATTACAATATGTTTAGGTTTTAATGAAATTCTGTAAACAACATGTATTTACTAAAATACATTTCAACTGTAATTAATGGAATGATTTGTGTTTCTAAACATAATATTTTTTTTTAAAGTCAATATCATGAACCCATAACAATTTTGCTAAATTTCTCATTAATATTTTTTTCAATGTCTCAATTGTTTGCAGTGTTAAATACAACAAATTTCAAATGACCCCATAGAGTCACTGACTTAAACATCCTACAGATAAAGAAGATGAGTTCAGTGTTCTCATCTGTAGTGTAATCAATTTTATTGCATAAATCCTAGAAAATTAATAAATATATGCTCAGCTTACAATTGGAACATATTCTGCTGTGATAAGCCTCTGCTCTAGTCTGTTACAGTGTATGTTTTATCCTAATGCTATTGATATCTTTTAGGGAAGATAACTTAATAGTTCACAAAACAACTGGGGGGGGGGGGGGGATTAAGCTATTTCCCACCCCTCCCAATATATGTAGCTATTTAGCTACATATAAATACACACATTTAAAATCTCTCTTACCCTAGAGCCATTGTTGAGCTGATTACGCTGCATCATGATTTCGAATTCCTCATTAATTTTGTTGTATTTGGCCTCTGTTCGTGGTGTTAATACATACTGGTCTTGATCAGGTTCAGGGCTATCTGGACTAAGATTGCCATTCTTGTGCTCTTTCTTACTCAAAGCCTAAATAAATAAAAGAAAAATAACAACTATTTAGTAAGGTAAAAGACATTAAAACATTTGATATAACTAATCATTACACATTATTCATTATTATTATTATTTTCTTTAAATTGAGGTTTCCTTCCCTTATACCATTGGATGAAGAATTTTGGATAAAAATAGAATTCAAGTACAACTGTCTAAAAACATGAACTGATTGAACTAAAAGATTAATAAAGCTAACAAGATATAAATCATTAAGAAAAGGAAAATATTACTTAAAGAATTAAATTGCTTAACAGTTTGTCTTTAAAATGCCATGAGATATGAATTCAAAATGTTCTTTCAATAACAAATTATTACTTTGTTATTTGAATATTATTATTTTCACAAATGTTGATTATGAATTCAACATAACATTATAATGTTGTAGTAGAATAATTCAAATTTCAGTTTTAACAGGTAATGCAAGAATTCAAGAAACTTCTCAGTCAATCTAAATTTCGGAATTTAATACATTAATAGTACTCCAACATATTACAACAGTAATTATTCTTTATTTGATTAATGATATCACATGGTCTATCCATAAGAATACACATAATCAGTTACGTAGTTCCAAAGTTTTCAATTTGATGAGTTTTTTTTTTTTTAATTTGTCAAAATATAAAATAACTATAAAACGTATTTTGGATGAGCTGTATTCCTGTTTCATTCTAAAGAGGAAAAAAAAAAATCCTGAAAATTTGTAAAATGTATAGATGTAGCAAGATATTGCTGTTCTACAATTCAGTGTGGTGCTAGAAAAAGAGAGAGGAACTGTCAAATTTTTATTTTTAATAATAACTTTGCAGTGAAGTAAATTTAAATTGTTGCAAATAGGCCTACTTCTACTATGAAAAATATTCCAGTTCTCAACATAGACATGGTTATCATATTGCATGAATTCAGTCAGTGTCTGAATGAAGGTGGATCAAAACAGATCTTAAGTGAAATGGTTTTATTAAAAGCAATACATTCAAAATTATCAAAAACATTTCCATGATAATGAATGCTTTTGCAGGGTTACTGTATTCAGCTGTTCTGTATAAAGCTGCAATAAAGAAATCTAGATCACCAAACAAAGTTTCACAGATGTCACAAAACAATTTTTAAATCAAATGTCTTCTGAAAAATGAACTTGTTTGTTTTGTCATCACTGCTAACTCCATAAAAAAAAAAAAAAAAAAAAAAAAAAAAAAAGCCAAATCCCACTAAAGTTTACGGACAAATCAATAATAAAATTTAGAGCTTCTTCAAAAAATTATTACTTTAGATTTCATTGTTCTGTAGTAAAAATGGTAGCATAATCATTGTTAGGATCATGAATTACAATTCCTCACAGCTCTTAACTGACAACTACTTAACAGTTAATACTTCTCTACTGTAACATATTAAATCAGTACTATTTCTTAGGATCTTATTACATATCAATCACACTTTTAGAACTAAAGCCGTGCTACCATTATAATTTTTTTCTCAGAAATGGATAAGCATACAACTCAAGCAAATGAAAACCATGGAACAACCTAACTTGGTGATTTCTTATAGAATGGCTCAACAATGTGAAGGATAAGTGAAAAGATGTTGAAATTGAATTTTTTGAGTAACTGAATTTACTAAATGGGACCATTAATTATTTGTATACAGTAAACAACTGAACTAATGGAGAACATTCTCAGCTTTGCTCTAATTTGCATTAGTTAAGCTTTCATTTTGGGCATGTTTCCTTGTACAAGCTATTTATTTCTGCTATATCTATTAAAAAATATTAGAAACAAATATATTAGACTTATAACAGTGCTTATCAAGTTGAATTGACTATGGTACTTAAGGTATTTAATTCCTTAATGGAATAACCATTTTGGATAACACCAGACAGAGTAATGTGATATTCATCTAGTTAGGAAAACAATATTACTGAAGTAGGCAATCAGATGCAATATTCTAGCAAAGGTCAAGACTGGTTCAAAACAATATGATTTATTTTTAAAAAAAGCTACTGATTACACAATTTGAACACATTTGATGTTTACACTTGTCCTTTCCCAATAAATTATGGAATCTTCTATTTAGATGTGACTTTGGTATTTTAAAGTAATCAAGAAATATTATTGAATTTCTGACTATATAAAGCTTCAACGATTCAGAATGGATTGCTGTGAAAATTGTCAGTTTTCAAAAAAGAACTTTCACTGTAGGAAAGATGGTCATTAATTAATGCAAAGAAAAAAATGCAACAATTCTAATTATGGCCTTATTTCTACCCTGGTTTTTAAATATTGTATATTTTTGAAAAATGCAATTAGACTAATATTGTAATGTTGAGTTTTGATGAAACTCAGCAGTGAATTTTATATGGCCTGCATATAAAAGTATATTTTTAAAATGTTAAATGCTTGAAAAAACATTATGTTGCAAATGTTGTTGTTATAAGAAGAAATACTGAAGTCACATCTTGTAAAAAAACTTTTCAGTGAACAACATAGCAGTTTTCAGAGAAAGTTTAAGATACAATAATTATATTTTATTTTAATGATTTTATTCAGCATTTTAATTGATTGCCTTAAAAATTCAAGATTTCAACTGGGAGACTAAACTTTTAGACATATCTTTACTTTTGAGCCGTTTTTATCTGTTATATAATTGACCTAAATCTTCAGATTTTAGGGTGTTTTGTTTTTTTTTTTTAAATTAATAATCCTCAAAAACCTCCTTTCATATTACTTTACTTCGTTATTGCTTGCTTTGTAATTCATTTAATCTACAATTAATAAAACTATTAGACTGTTTACTTCAATTTTTGTGCTAATCTTAATGAACAAAAAAAAAAAAAAAAAAACCAAAACCAAAAAAAAAACCCCACCTAATCTGTTTTATTCAATATTGATTATAAATTATGATTATTATTTTTTTAGAAGAATTATTTCATGAAGATATCAATCCTAATACAATATTAAATTTAAAATAAAATTCCTTTTACTAAAGGAAGAATTTGTAAATATATAAATTTTCAAAAAATCTTTACCCTCAACATTTAAGTGTGGTTTGTTTATTAGTATTATTATCTTATACAGTCATTTTGAATTGTCGTTGAGAATTTAACATCCCTGCAGGGATTTTGTCTGAAGCAATTCCTAGAAAGAATTATGCTTATAATTTTCTTTGAAATGAATATATTCTTCCTGAGGCACAACCACAAGTTGTATTAATGGAAAACTGTCAAGAAGATATAATTCTTCGGGGGAAAAAATAAAATCTACGAAAAAACATATTTTTTCAGTTATTTCTTAAATAAATATATTCAGTTTTCTGAAGACAGATGAAATTATTTTTAGCTAGACCTAACTAATAATTCTTCCTGTTCCAAAGTACTGAAATATTTATAAGTAAAATACCTATATTAACGTATTAAAATATAGAATAAAAAATAAGGAATAATATCTTGACAAACTCATCACTGACTATCTTGAAAACTTATTCTTGAAGTAAATTACAAATACCGTGAAACTTTTATTTTTCACTTTAAATTTTAATTTTAGTTTTCATTTTAATATAAGAAACCTTTATATTAATGAAATTCCTGGCTTTGGATTTATATGAGAAGCATTATATGGTTAAATAATATTTTTCTTTAATACTAAAAATTTCGATCAAAAACTTGATAATTTTTTATTGACATTGCAATTTGAATTCCAAACAATTTTTATTTTTTATTCGTAATAATTTTAAATAAGTCACTAATTAATCAAAAATAGAGTCTGAACAACGGTGGGAGAGAGACGGAAGTGAAGATGCAAAAACATTTTTGATAGTCAATTACTCTTCTCTGAAGAGACATTAGGTAACTTGCTTGAAGCTTTCAAAAAATGTTCAGTGAAATGAATTAAAATCCCTTTAACAGAAGAGCAAAGTAATCGAGATAAAAATAAGCTCCCCCGACAAGAGGAAAAATTTTAAGACGGTTTTCTTTCCGTGCTATTTCCTCTTGACATTTTATCTTGAGTGAAGGCCAGTCATAAGCATCAAGTAATCTGCCCACTCCATGGAGACTAACTAACGAATAGCGCCAGAGAAGGAGATGTGACAGCACACAGCTCGGCAACGCAGAGCTGCGTCGCCTGGATGCCAACGAGGGAGAAACGCAGCAACCCTCTTCGGTGCAGTTCAATGGCACGAAGTGCTCACGAAAGGTTATCATCCAGGGTAAAAAAAAAAAGAAAAAATAATAATTATTAAAAGAGAGAGTTAACACTGTAACTCACAATCAAATGTAGTTTTTGATTGATAAATTACCGATAGCTGTAACAATGTATTGTTCTGTTTCGATTCACTAACGATGATTATAATAGGATTTTAAAATGTGGCAGTAATCATACGAGTTTGCATCGCTCTTTGCTATGGATACAATTACTAATTTCATTCACAAACAGGAGAAAACTGGAATGAATCGTAGAAAACATTTCCAAATAAGGCGTTCAGTATAAATGATGAAATATAGAAATATATTTCAGAAATTTTTGAAATATTTCGGGCCCCTGCCCTTCACACAGTCATCCCATACAACTGCACCATCCGACGGCTTCCACTACTAAAAAATAACGGCAAATTCCTCAAAAAAAAAAAAAAAATAGCTAAATAAAAATATGATCAAGCTTGATTCTTATATGAATGTCGGTTCTTTCGAGCGCGACTCAACTTGTTATTTAGCGATGATCCTTGACCTGCCTTAAAAACTATAGCCACAGTTAAAATGGTAATGAATTATGTTTGTTGGTGCAAAGTGCGTCATCAAACATCAACAGTCACTAGAGATTTGGAGATAATAAGCTTGTTAAAATGATATTTGGGAAGTTCTTCTAGAATTACATGCTCTCACACTGTTAATTCCATTTTAATTATTTATTATTATTCCTAATGGGAACGGGTAATTACGATTTAAAGATTCAAAACAGACATACTTATCTCGAAATTGTTGATATTTCTTGAAATTTTCATTTATTGTGAAATAAATTTCATAAATTAATGAAAAAAGAAAAAGTTAAATAATCCCCTGCAAAATCAAGGGTTTATTTCAAAGATAAACAACTCAATTTCACAGTGAAGGTCGCATCGTCGGAACCCTCACCAACAGAATGAAATCAGAGCGTCAATTTGTCATGAATAAATAATTAGAGAGATAAGCACCACCATTTCTTGCGGAACCCAGGAAATGCCAACGGGCAAAGAAAACTTGGAATTCACAGCAGCTAGAACGGTAAATTCCAGGTAACAAATGACTCCAGTCTCGATATTCACCTGCGCCTCATAAATAATACAAACAACTTTTGGCAACATTAAATTCCGCTGTTAAAAATCCTTATTTTGCATCGATTAGAAACTCTTCTCCCTCCCAACTGAATTAATTGCTTTATAATTTTAAGAAAATTCAGAACTGAACGGAAGAGTAGAGATATTAAAAAAAAAATAAAGATATGCATATAATAATCACTTCATATTTAAAATAATTTAAATGATTTAATGTCCTTTGAAAGCTAGTTCCTGTAAGAGATACATCCTCGTCTTTCAGATTGGAATCTGCTTGACCTATGGAAATACATCTCCTTGCACAATTATCCTGTAAGTGAGTTTATACTTCTAAAGTTACCATAATAATTATATAGATTAATCGGCTTAAAATTTGGTACAGCTTTGAAAAAACTAAAAAAACAAACAAACAAGATTGCGGGATCTTTTCTTAATATCTTTTGGACGAAAGAAAAATATGCTTAATTGAAAATCATAATTTGTTATGATAAATTTGTATCAAAACAGTATATCCCAATTATAAAACGGCGGTTAAAATCACGTTAGTTTTAGGAAAATGTCTAAATCAGAAAATCCTAGTGATGGATTTATGTTAAATGAAACGCTTCGATTGAAACGAACTGAGAAATAACTGAGCATTAAAATAAAAGTTCTTAACAACTGCAATGACGGAACTGGCAGTCAAATTAACAAAGAAATCAAATCAGCAATTTCAAGCCCGTAAGTTAACTTTATTGAGAAAGAACCCTACAAAAGTTCAGAGAAAAAGACAAGAAAGAAGAGCAAAGTTGAAATAAGTAGAGTGAATAGATTACGAAGTTCTTTCAATTAAAATATATATGTGTATATAACAATCAGACGAGAGCTCTCACCATATGAACTAAGTTTTCCATCATCGTATTTCAGATACGTAAAATTAGAAACTAGATGACGAAACTAATTAAAAAAAAAAAAAAAAGAAAGAAAGAAACTAATAATAAAGTATCTATGTTAATTTGATATCTGCAGATTGTATTATTAACTTGACTGTTTCGCAATGTAACTTTCAATGCAGATCAGAAATTTGAAGAGGAAATATTAGACAAATACGTAACGAAATGAATTTATGTTATTTTCCAAGAACGTAACTCTGTCTCCATCTTATTTTTTTTTTTGCTTGAGAATAAAAAACTTGAAGAATTACACTACAAAAAAAAAATAGCAGTTGAATATTGTGGATATTCAAATTACTTATATAATAATATATATATTTCAGAAAAGTTAAATTGCTTTTACTGTTAAAAGGGCCTTTATGTCTACCTTTCTTCAAAAGTTTTTAAATAGGAATTATTTAAGACCTGTCGCTAACAATGAATAGTGCATTGTTCAGTTTCGAATAATAAACATTATTATAACAACAGATAAATAATAATAATAATAATAATAATAATAATAATAATAATAATAATAATAATAATGAATGCTTCCGAAAAGACGAATAAACAGTGAGAATACAGGAATATTCTAAGCAAGGACATTGTAATAATGAAAGAATTTCTATGTAAACATCTGTTTTAATAATAATAGAAATACCGTTTTTCTATTATTTTAATTTGTAGTTTGCTTGACAAAGAATTCCAGAAAGGAATTCGAAATATTGTTAATGAAGAATAAAGGACATATTCATGAAGAACATGTTATCTTCTATATATTATGATATTTACGAGATAGTAGTTTCAATTACATTAGCCTTTTTAAATCATGATGTCTTCCATCATACTAGACGCAATTTCAGTAATATACTGAAATTTTTGTACAGTGATGGGTAATGAAAAAGCTATAAGGGTTTTTAATAACAAAAACCCTTATTCGGAACTGGAATTAAATTGCCTGACGGAAATGTTCATTGTACAGACGTTTCTCCTTAATACAAGTTTTTCTGTAGAAACGGAAGAGGTAAACATTACATTTCTTCACGGTTCTATCCTCCCTCACCTTATTTGTATTTATTTTCTTTTATAAAAAGAAGTTGAAGATATTAAAATATCTGTGAAGATGTTCTTTATCATCACCATCACTTATTGTAGTGATTTAAACCTCCTCTTCCACTTTGCTGTCTTGACAGGAGTTCGTTCAATAGCTCATCTGGCTTATGGAGTATTTTTAGACCATCCTGTTGCCTTTCTCCTTTCAACCATCAGCCTCTCATACTCATGACCAAGTCATCTATTTTTTTCTTTTCTTTTTCTAAGCTCTTGATTATTTAGTTTTCTTCAATTCTTTTTACTAACTTCATTGGTTTTACTTTTAACTTATCTCCTAGCCTTGTTCATCTTCACTGTTTCATATCTCAGCCGCCTACAACGCTGTATTCAGACACAGAAACGAAGGATTGTATTTTCAATGCTTATTTGTAGAGGCGGTTAATTTCTGACCTATTCCTTTATGAGTCCATCTTCAATTACAAATAACAGTAATAAAAATAATAATAAAATTCTGTAATTTTTCATCTCTTTCATAATGATTATTTTGAAAAGACTGTCTCAATCGTATTAGCGTTCGTCTGAAGGTTCGATCCCTGTCGGATGTCGGGGATTTTTCGAAGGTTTTTTCCTCCTGTGGACAGACAGGTCTTAGGGTTTATCTAGTCCTCTACAAATGGAGACCAGACTGCTTTCCTGCGGTTAAAAGATCTACGGATCTCCACTTTGTTGGCCGAGGATCGCTAGGAGCATACATTTCCGATCCCCGTTAGCCTTGGTATGTATTTAATATTCACTGAGTTTCTCTGACGTGTTGTTTTCCTTGCATTTGTGTGTGATGTAATCGCCTCGAAAATGTTTCTCTTAAGATAAGTGAAACATTTTCAAATGGAGATTTTTTTTTTTTTTTTTAAAGTAAAAGCCTGTTATAAATACATGTTAATTTACTCCAAATTTCACCTACTGATGAATCTCAGCCCTTTTAATAGAAATCTAATAGATTTGATCACGGAATCTATTTAATGAAAATGTAATCTAAAACAAACTTTCCTAGTTCTCTTTGTCTTTCTCATGTATATCATCTTCTTTTCCAAGAGATTATTAATAAGAGATTATTAATAACCAAAAAATAATAATAATAAAAATATAAATAAATAAATAAATAAATAAATAAATAAATAAATAAATAATCAACGAGACGTCGTCCTCCTCAAAAAGCGTGAAATGTTCCAATGAAATAAAAATACAAGATTCGGGAATTTAATCGGAGCTGCCAATCAATCCATATCAGATCAGAACATAATTACGAACCTTACATAAATAAAAAACAGAAAAATATTTCAAAGAAATTAAACCAATTTCAGTTTTTAAACAAAATAGCATTAATCTAATATGGCAAGAGGGAGAATTTAAAGTTCATTAAATGAATTTTCTTAATTGAAGAAGCAATATTTTTTTTTCTCTTGCAGTGAAATGAGTAGAGCAGGAAGCAGGGATCAGTCACTAATGATTGCATTTTGTGAATACCAGATGTGATGGACTAAAATTGAAGGCGTCTACGGAGGAGAAATCTGGCAGGAAAGGCGAGAGAGAAACAACCAAGTAATAAATAAGTTCTTTATTTGTTTTTAAATTAAATTTTTAATGTTTTTGAATGTATTCAGAAAAGGCTTACGAGAAGAGCTGACTTAAATTATACTGATAAAATATATAACTTGATAAAGTAATGACTTTAAAGTAATTTTGGAGATTTTTTTCTTTGATGATTAGTTCCTTCTTTAATTTCTGTCTGAATTATACTGTAGTCTCAAGAATTGATAGAGAGGTTTCCTGTGTTTATCTTAACGTGTGTGCTTTATTTGTTGGTCATTTACTGAGAGCTCAATGATATACAGCTTAATGAAATACAGCTCAATGTCGTCTAGAGCCTTGGCCTGATGTAAACAAACATAAAGTCTCGAATTTCTATCTCCTAAATGGCGAATTTTCTTATAGATAGCTGTTGTTTCTACAAAAGCCATCGTTGGCAGTTCTTCATAAATATATTCTGTTTCCTTTCCGATATTTGCAAGAGCCTAAATTGAAGAAGAGTCTTTATGACGGTTGTCATGGTTACGTGTTGTTTGTTCGTTATTTCTGTTCAGGGATCTCCTTTCTCCCACCTTTCTTTGGTTTTGGTCACCGCTTGCATGTGCTCTTTGCTCGTTTCTTTGGCGAACATCGTACTTAATTAACCGACTGACAATGCATCTTAGCAGCCACCATCAATATGGGCTCCAGTTCCAGTAAACAACTACCTGGAAAGTATTTTGCTTCAAACGAGAGCCATGACGATGAACTTATCCGGCTCTTAGCATTATTTTACAGGGCTGAATAAGAGACAATATCTTAATATTTGATTGGAATCCCTACTGCTGAGGCACGGGGATTAGTTTTCAATAGAAAGCTGGCAATTAGGACGAAAGTAGTTACATTTTGATGTTCGTGGAAAAATCTCAACTTCGCTCATTCCAGTAGGTCTTGTATTTTCTCGAAAACTGAGCGCACGCTTTTCAAATGTAAAAATATCTAGCCAAAATCTGGGATGACAAAATTAGCAGCACTACCCTTACTGCTGAGTAGCTCGGAGGTTAGTAGCACTTCTTCTGTGAACTCTGCATTCTCGTAATAAAAGCGAAGTCACAGTTAACAACAGTTTCAAATCTCTTTCAAGAACGTAAAAACAGTACAAAGGTTGAGCACGAAAGTAATGAGGAATAAAACACTGTAAGCAATTTTGTCTTAAAACTTTGTGACGAACAACAGTTGAATTAATAGATTATGTTCGACATTTTCATGTTATACGAAATGCGATCCGGAAACTGCAGCGGAAATAAATAAGAAGTGTGATCGTCTTCGGATTCTACACCTTCATTCCGGCTATCCAAAGCCCTATGAATGAATGCCAGAGAAACTACCACTCGCTAAAGAAGTAAAAGATGGCTCCTCAACATTAATATGAAAAATACACTTTCAAGGGCGTGGCAATTAGTGTTTTATATTTATGCATGTTTCGAACAATATAATGTTCTTCGCTCATAAATAAAGTATTCTTAGTTACGAAATAAAAACCATCAACATCATCTCAAACAAACATCCTTGAAAAAGAAAAAAAAATGAACTTTAGGAAGAAACTAATAAAAATTTAAAGCCATCAAAGGAATAACTTCATAATTAAAAAGAAATCCTACGGTAGTAGAATTTAATATTTTAAAATGAAAATAAATATTTTAATAAAGCTACTGTAGTTTGACGTAGTATTAATCGTGAATTACTAAAAACAATATTTAAAGAATGTTGATGGTGTTAAAACTGCAAGAAAACAACAACTTCCGAGTTCTGAAAAGAAGAAACAACAGAAACATAGAGTCGATGAGAGGCAAGGCAGTCAAATGGAACGCTTAAGTGAGTCCTAAATGCTTACTCCTCACGCAAATTCTATTATGTGATGACCCCTTGTGTTCCTTTGTTATTACAGGGGGCACAAACTAATAACACACATCTGGAAGACCAGGCTTAGTTTGGGTTAATAGGATGGCGGGAAGTATCCAAGTACGCCAGACTTATTTTTTTTATTTATTTTACTTTTTTTTTCCTCCCCTTCTTCTTCTCCTGCCTCCAATAAGAAAAACGAGAAGAAAAGTGAATCCTGCGCAGTCGGAAAAATTATTATGTTGTGGTCAAGGTCTGTTGCTGAATGACAGGGGACGACGAGTTAAGGCGACTCCACAGCGGGAAGTAACAAATATTTTGCTGCGTTCAATACAGATACCACAGAAGCCAAATAACAAAGCAGCTCCAAAGAAGATAGTCTCAAGAACAGCAGTATTTCACAACACAGATCTCTTTTCTTTGAAGGAATTTTATTTATGAGAGAGACAAAAAAAAAAAAAACAACCCTAGAAAGTAATGTTTGCAAGAGAGGACACCAATTATCCCCTGACGATTAATAGATTTCGTTTCGTCTGCAAGTTTTCTTAAAAACTATGCAGAGATCTTTCTCTTTTTTAATTATATAAGCTTTAAAGCATAGATTAAACAAAAATTCAAGAAAGTTAAAATGACTTTTTTTTTTTTAATTTTTTAGTTTTGAATTAAAGGCTTACCACGAACAAAGGAAGAATTTAATGAGCTTTAATGAATTCGGCGTTAATTTAATAACGCTAACTCTACCCTCAGGTTATGATCAGTATTAAATTAAAATCAGCCTTCATTCAAATGTTATAAACTATTTGTTATATCTTTAATAGACAAACATATACTCGTCTTCAATTCCAATCATGGCATTAAAGTATCACTAAAAGACTTGTGCATGACTATAAATTATATCTTCTAATTATATTCATTTCTATACTTTAGTCTCTATGTAGTTTAAGGCTATTAAATATTCTTAACTATTATTTTTTTTCTCTTGTAATTTCGACATTATCGGTGTAATGTAATCCACTCTTTTCCATTTATTCATGTACATCTTTCTTATTCTGTCGATTAACAAGAAGCCAGTCTCACTCGAGATTCAATTCCATAGTCCTAATGAGTATCTGACTTAGGTCTTAGGCTACTATTCACAAAATTTAGATGCTTTGGAAAACTTGTTTAGAATTGAGCTTTATTTATATTTTTGTTAAAACTTCGTCAGGTACTATTTATTTAATTTTTTTTTTCGAAAGATCAAAAGTGAAAAGTGAAAAGTTTTGTATTCTCGCTCACTATTTATGTTTTCTAAGTTATATAAAAATACACTTTTTTCTTTTTCTTTCAGACTAGAGGGCTTAAGGCAATTGCCCTTAGATAGATTTGATTATTAAAAAAGGACTAAATTGGAATTTCTATTTTTTTAATATTTATTCTTGAAACAAAGATAACTTCTGATACAATTGTCATTTAATACACAAATCAGCCTTTGAGGTGAATTCTCTAATGCCATAATTTTAATTTTTTTAAAAACAAACAAATATAAAATAATAATTAAATTCCAACTTGTACGCTAGGTCACAAATGAATTAAATAGACACTTCATAAAATCCATTCATTAACCAACATTAATAAATGAGACATTGTGTTCATAAGTGAATCCTACAACAGCTGTAGATCCTGACTGATGACTGCCAAGAAGAGTTAAACAGCTATCCAAGATACTACTTGTTAACACAAAGCCTCACTTCATCAATCTTAAATGCAGGTATGTTGAAGTAAATAGTTTCAGTACTTACTTCACACACACAATCTGCAAAGGCTTGAAATATCTCGGAATGGACTTAACCTACCTCGCATCGTCACTGGCTCGCTGTGGACCTTCCATTAGTCCAGACATTTTTGAATGCAATCTATCACAAATGCATTTGTCGTGAACTAAGTCCATCACCTACCACATGGTTTGTAATGAACTACGGCCAGTTACAGTTTTTCATTGATTATAGCATTAGTCATGTTAGCTGCAAATCGTCAATTTTTGCCGTTTTACAATGCCATTACGCACAGACGATCCTGTATCAATCGTTCTTAGATCCTATACAGAATACTTGATGCTTTGCTATGCTTTCACTGTAATGCTCTTGCCAAGACTCCTTTACTATCTGCTTTTCGTTTATCACATAAGTGTTATTTTTCAAACAGCAATGCACTCTCTAGTTGGAATTTAATTCTTCTCTATTATTCGAAATCAATAATAATTAAAATGTTATGGAGAGTTTTTAAAAGTTACTTTCACTATGAGGGATTACACACTATTTCTAAGACAAATTTCAAGTGAAGGTGCATAAGATAATCGAAAGGACAGACTGTTCTTCTTTTTTTGAAGGTCATGTGTTATGCATCAGTACTTAAAACAGGGAATTATTGGATAGGTGTTTACCTAAGAACACTCCATTTGATTACCTGGGAGAAATTTTCTTTTCCCTCTTAAGGGAATTACTTTCAATCAGCTTCAATTGCTCCAATGCTCAACTACATTGGCAGATTTCAAATCACTTTAGCAGATTTGAGAGAAGAATTCGGTTCTAAAGACTCACGCTACACACTAGCATTGTGTATTCCATTGCGTACGTGATGAGGAAAAGCTTAACTATTGAATAGTATTGACTAGACATCTTTAGGGAGAAAAATAAAAGCTTTTGTCGTTCTCTGTTTTATTATTTTTTTTCTTCCATCGTAAATAAAATTTCACTGCACTTAGAAAATTAGCTGAGCTCAAAACCATGTAGAACAGCATACGTATACTTTAATTAGCTTTGCCCAAAGGAAAATAGGGAAAACTGGACTGAAAAATAAACAAACAAATAAATAAAAGCATGATTGTACCTCACTATTAAGTTGCTATTTCAACTCAATAGAGTGGACTTGACAAAATTTCCAATGGCATTTTCTCATTAAACAGATTTCCACTATAAACTTCGAACGAAAAGTTTAACGCGAAAAATTCTAATTCTGTGGCTTTACTGAACTTTGACAAACTGTTTAGCAACTGATTCCATTATGTACACAATATATTCGAAACCAATTTGGCTATAGGATCATTTATAATATATTCAAGATGACTACTTGAGTTATAGACTCTTAACCAAATAAACAAGCGATAATCGCCATTATCACGAGGATGATTAAATATTGTTAATAACTGAAGCCTGAAATTAACACTAGGCCATGCACCAAGTTCAAACAACAACCGCATAGCCTAGAGTGGCGCTGCCAAGAGAGAAAGTGCGATTTAATTAAAATCCAGTGCAATTATTACAAGAGGCTCACACTGACAAAATGACATTCAACAAAGTTAATAAAAATACATGGAAAATGCCATGGAAGCTGTTTACTGACTCAATTTCCATACAAAACTTTAAAAACAAACAAAATTTGCTTACATTAGTCAGATGCCAAGACACTGATTAGATATATAATTACATTTTAAAATTGAGGGAATTCTTATTTTTAAAAAGTTTCCCTCCGTTTTGCATAAACTGATAAAAATAGTACTAATAACATATTTTTAAAAATACTAATTTGTTGGATGCTATTAAAAACACTGATAGGAGGAGAGAGAATTAGTGGAAATGGACCTATTTTTTTTCTTGTTCGTATTGTTTGTTTTTAAAAACGTTTGTAAAATGAGCGAGGCCACTATTCAAAACTTATCCTGGATCAGTCGATTCCTATCGACATCAATATATGAGTCAAGTATATTTAAAAAGGCAATTCTGCGAATGCATTGATTTTAAACATTCGAGGTAAGGGATTTGTTTGAAAACCTTTTTAGGTTGAATTTAGAAAGTCTAGGATCTACATTAATATGCTACAACAAAGTTTTTTAATCAAACGAAAACACTTATGGACATTTTAATCAAGACTCAATAATTTGCGTAATGGAAGTTGCCAATGTTGGTTTATATTACGTGAAAGAAACTAACGAATCAGAAAGCTCCATTCTTTTCATCATTACACAGCGCAGAAAAGCCATATTAAAAAAAATAAAATACATAGTTTCCTTACCTCCACGATATCGTTGTTTGTTCTGCTCTCATGAGGCTCGTTGTACTCAGTGTATTTAAGCAAAACTTTGTCCATATCAGTACTGGCATACTGGAATAACTTGTTAGTGCTATTAAAAATAATCAGAGCTATTTCACAGTCACATAAAACACTCAACTCGTACGCTTTCTTCATTAAACCGAACTTTCGTTTGGTGAACGTAACCTGGAAGAAGAAGAAAAAAAAATATTTTTAATTAAAAATACGATTATCAGTAATGTTCTAATTTAATTGGCATCCATCTAAAAACCAGATAAGTTTTTTGATCATTTTTTTATTAATTTCATGCTAAACAATGTTGTTATCTGCAGAAAAAAAATCTACTCAAGACTGTCAATAAAGTCGCCTTAAATATGCAATCTACCAGTGAAGTTGGAACAACGTAAGTCTAAAAGGAAACTTGTTCATTTCTGATTCGTAAGATAAATGGTAATAAACACTTACAGATAAATTACCATTTAGAGTTTGTTCATAACACATACATGATCAAATAAACCATTGAAGACTTAAAACAATATTTTATCTTTCTTTTTCTTTACATTTTTTATCAGCTAATAGCTTTCATTCTAGAAATATATATTTATAAACAAGCAAACAACGCGATCAAACAAAAGATTGAACATTTTTTTTTCTTTAAAACTAGCTATTCATTTTTTTATACTACAAATAATGTATTTTTACTATTCAGGAGTCAAGACCCATTTCAGTAAGTAGTTTCATTATCATAATCGATTATCCACAAGAGACAAAAGAAAAAAGAAAAAAAGCACTTTTGAATCCTCCACTTCCTAATTCAAATGTGGAAATCAATGCTCTTCAGAGAGTGTTCTCCTATTCTGTTCTTCTCTACGTAATAACAAATAAACTTTGGAAAACTCATGAATGAATAAATTTAATTATCGTAATGCAATTGTTATGAACAGATTTTTCCAATAATTCTCCTACAGTTTGTTCTGCGCAATTAATTCGGCAGCTAAAGTGACATTATAGAACGAGAAAAAAAAAAAAAATCATTGCTATGGGAATGGTGCATCACGTGTACGTCAACGCCACTGCCTTCGGGTCCATTCTAGTCCTAAATATAATGTCAAGATAAAAATGAGTTATCGATCCACTTTACATATGGTATGAAATCTTTATCAATGTACAAAAAAAAAAAAAAAAAAAAAAAAAGATATGAACCGAATTAAAAAGTATACAATTAGGCTACGTGCAGATTCACCACCCGTTGACTTGAAATGACCTATTTCATTAATCTATCACTTACAATTATTGTCAATTTAAAAGGTTAATTAAGCTTAAATTTTCATGCGTGTACCTTTATTTTAAATGGTCAACCTTTCACGTAGTCTTCTTCGTTGTTGTTTTTTTTTTTAATTCTCTTGTTTATGCCTGAAGTTTATATTATTTACAGTATAAATATTTCTTATTAAGTTTTTCTAGCTCCCATATTTTTTTTAAGCCAACATTATTTTATGTTTGTTTGTTTTTAAAAAAATTAAAATTATGGCATTAGAGAATTCACCTCAAAGGCTGATTTGTGTATTAAATGACAATTGTATCAGAAGTTATCTTTGTTTCAAGAATAAATATTAAAAAAATAGAAATTCCAATTTAGTCCTTTTTTAATAATCAAATCTATTTTTTATATTTTTTCTTTTTTGAAGTGTCAAAAGTAATATAGTTACTTAAAAAAAATCAATTCACCATAGTTCAGTATGATTATTTTCGGAATTTTCTTGCAAATCGTTATTTTAGATTTCAAGTCTACATAAACTAATCAAATGAATCTTTTAACTGAAACAAAACTATTTAATAAGAGCTTTTATTTTATTTTTTTCCATTCCGTTCAATTCAGGCTTAAATGAAGTTTCATATATTTAAAAATTGCTGAGTTTAATAACTGTTACAGTAAAAACATAAACCGAAAAAGATAATGAATAAATAATATAAAACTGCTTAAAACTTTATAAAAAGTAATCACTGCCACTGAAATAATCTGAACTATTTTTGTACGTCGATTTTATAACTTTGTTTCTTTCTGTCTTTCCAATTCAATAAGCCATTTCGTATATATTTGTATCCTGAACAATATGTTTCTCATTAGTTATCTGTAAGTAAATAAAAAATAAAAAAAAATCGACTCTGTAGATTTACAAGAAGCAGATAGTTCTGGAAGTTAGCCAGAAACATCCTATCTGGCACAGATCCAGATTTACCTTCGGAAAACCCTCATTCCTTTTTCCGCTTAAAATTTTTATCTAGGCTTCGATTTTTAGGCACGTTAATAACGACGCTAAGAAAGGAAGGGACTTGCAGTGGAAGAAGGCTTTTGTTATCGAAAATCAAGAGATATTGGAGAATAAAATAAGGCATCTAATAAAAGCCGAAAAACTTACAATCTTAAGTCTTCATTACCATTTAAATGACCAATGAACGAACAAGGTGTTTGGTCTCTGCATCGCGACCCCGTTTCAACAGGAACCTTTTTTTCTTTCTTTTTTATTACTACCAGACTACTGATCACAAAATGAGTTTAATTTGTTCGAAGCAGAAAAGAAAGATTGCTAAACAGATATACATTTATTAAAGCTAGTTTAAGAAAATCATATTCAAGAAAAATTAGCCTATCAATATCGGCTATTTATTTGAAATTAAATAATATATTTGAACGAATTCGGTCATTTATTACTCCACTGAAAGGCTTCTATTTTCTACAGATGAAGCACAGTACTGTGGATTTAAGACGGATAAGGATAGGAATTCCTAATCCTGCATTTAAGACGGTGTCAAAATGAATGTTTCCGTTTGTTAGTTCTCAGTGTGACTCTAAAATGGATATGAAAGCTTACGTCGATGCCTTCCCACACAAGTCAAGCCAAGCTCACAATGACAGAGGCGTTTCGAACTGCAGCACAGTTACCGTTATTAATACCTTAATCCAGGCAGTACACGTCGAGTAACCTGGCTTCAATAATCTACCCATTTGTTTGCTAAGGAGCCTCGCTTTTCTATGGCTGTGCGATAGGGGTAGAAGACCGGAATCGAAGCCAAACGATGAATTCGGGCACTCGGATGGCCCCAAAAGAAAATGGAAGTTCGGGGGACAGGAAAAAAAAAAATTCTAAATTTCATTATCTATGCGAGAGGGGTAAATGGAGAAGGGTTAGCAGAGAATGGCCCTAGCGCTGCCGAG
This sequence comes from Thereuonema tuberculata, assembly GCA_023159025.1. Taxonomy (NCBI): domain Eukaryota; kingdom Metazoa; phylum Arthropoda; class Chilopoda; order Scutigeromorpha; family Scutigeridae; genus Thereuonema; species Thereuonema tuberculata. Next base: position 167,047,914 of record JAFIDM010009631.1, on the reverse strand, counting down.
AATACCAGACCAGGAGTCTCACACTGGTATCAAAAGGAGTAATCTCGATTTGGGAACGGAATTAATTAGGGTAACTGGGTGTGTCTCACGTAGCTTACTTTTTTTTTATGCGTGATTGTCACTGAAGGAATAAATCCGTTACCCTTTCAATCCCAGCAACAAGAAAGCAAATCTCCCATGATTAAAGTTAAGGATAAAATATTTGACATTATACGATACTAACTGTTCGAGAATAAATACGATAAAAGGAAGTAATTCCATCGAACTGAGTAGTTGTCCAGTAGTAAATATTTAGCGAATTGCTAAAGTTAAATAATATTAAGATATGTTATTTCTCAATGTTAAGAAGCTGAAGAAACAAACCCCATTTCAAAGAAACTTAAAGAAAAAAAAAAAAAATTGGGAAAGTCGATGGGATGCTAATAAAAGTCAAACGTTCGTTTAATTTTTTAGAGATTTGACTTTCTTTCTTAGCCTTTTTTTTAACTTGTTTTTGTTTTATCAATTCTATGTAGATAATAAATCTGCATGTTCTGTAGGAACTGGGGGAAAAAAATTGCAAGACTAGCCTTTAATCTCACAATCTTTGCTATTTCAATACTAATAATTTAGTTTCAACAATAGCACAAATATATCATCTATGTTTGGATCATATTTCGATATTTCATTTGGTCGAAAAACAAATGAAACCAGTATCAAAATTCAACATCTCCAATTTCTTTTATTATTTAATTAAAATTTAATTTATATGATGACATTTTAAACAATCGCTTTCCTCACCTTTCCACTATCTTGTTTGTTCTGAATCGCTTAGAGAAGAATCACGGAGACAATAAATTGCTTATAAAAATACACTGATTGCATTGGATCAAAGTATTTATTATTGCTGTTATTTATCAAGACATAAAATTTATGCGAAATAAAAAAGAATGCGATAATACCAAAGCTTCTTTTTAAGCTCTTTCCATGTTTTTTAACTCCCACATACGCTATATGTTATTTATATTTGCTCATTCTTGATTATTTTTAATGGGTTTAATTCAGGCTTATTTTCAATGATATTGTACAACTCTACTCATTTTCCAATCACGTCATTTTTTTTCTTAATTCTTCATTACTAATCAGACGCTAACTGGCAGCTTCGCGATGGACATTTTTTAATATTAACAATTTTGTAAATATTGAAATTTTGGTATTTGAGAGACATGACAACATTCCACTCATCATGGCACTATGTAGAGATATGGGAGAAATACAAGATAATTTTATCTTACATCTTGAGCAGAGACAGTTAACACACAGTGCGTCTGGAATTGTACGACATGTAGACGTTATATTTATTGGTAACTATGGCAATGTAATAATCTTGACAGTTACGCGACATTATGTAATCCTGAATTTTTCATTAATTTGTCCTACAATTTTAATTAACTATTTAAACAACATAATCATAAAAGATCTTAATTATTATTGTTTTTTCGAATTTCAAGTAAGTTATTCATACGTGTTAATGGAGTTTATGTAACTTAATTTAAACATTTTCTATCATTTTGTAAAGGCATTTCGCTATAGGCTTTCAATATTTCGATCCCGTCTTGATTAGGAGATACAATGGCGACCTATGTCCAACTGCCTTAACATAAAAATACCATTATTCGAAGCATCTAAATGAATCGCTTTCTTTAAATTGGCTCGCCGATAGTCAAGTCTCTGATCTGATCGAGATTGTTGAAGAGAAATTCAATCTATTTCAACGCTGTCAGAATATAAAGACAGAGCCGTTGCACTAACTCCCTCCCCTTCCGCGCAATGACGTCAATACCACAAGAGCTTAGAGATTATTTCAAATAGTCTTTGCGCCAAATCTCCGTCAATAAACCCACCAAACAGATTATGACGTGATATCGAAACCAAGGTTTCTATTGCAGAAATATAGCTGCAATTTCACGTTGCCCAGGGCTAAATACGTTGGATAAAAAAATAAAAAAATAACCCAAGTCTTCCATAGCTGTAAACAACTTCATACAATTCAATTTTGTTATCCTGTAGCTTCAGATTTGATTTATATTATATATTCTTTAAATAATTTACAACTGTATTATATGGAAAGCGATATTCGTTTATTAACAAATTATAAATTAATGACTCAGTTCCTGGTCCATTTTATGAACCCTTCACTTTTGCCATTGTGAAATTTTATAAGATTAGTTCTTCTTTAAGCAAAATTTCATTACGTAATGAATAAAATCTGAATTATAAATGTTATTGCCCAAAAACTTACTAACTTAATTCTTCAAATTATCTAACCTTAATGATAATAATAATAATATCTACTTTTCAAGATCGAAGTATTTTGAACAATGACTTTTATTTATTTATTGATGAACAACTGAAACCTATGAATAGACCTACAGATTTTAATCAGATTTTATTGTTTAATCTAAACTTATCTGACTTTTGTGTTCCATTTTAATACAGCGCATATCCTAAGAACAGTGGTATATTCAATTTTTATTGACAGTTTATTACAAACTTTTTTTTTTTTAAGTTGAGCCCTTTTTTTTCTAGAAAATGAATTTATGTTATTTTCCTTTTTCATTAATAATCTACTAATAAGCTATGGAAGGTAGCGCCATCTAGCGAGTGAACGGAAATTTTAAGTGATTTCTTAGCTAATGAAAAAATGAAGCTAGATCGATTTTTTTTTTTTTTTGATTTTTTTATTTTAATAAAATTACATTTACACGATCTTGTTACACGTATATATAAATATAATGCTTAAATCGCCTGGTTACAGAAAAACAATATTATACTTTCATTTCATTAGGCTTTTAAGATTTTTTAAATTTATGTTTCAATTTCAAAAATTTCCTATTTACTTAAATATTGTCTTCTTTGAAGGGGATAAAAGCTAATTTATAATTGAATATTTGAAAATGAACGACCGAAAAAGTCCTTTCCTAACTATATTTAGATATTTATTTATTGTTCAAACTCTTACAGCAATATATAAAATTGTTGACAGATGTAAGAGCGAAAAAGTCAACTACTTGAAATTTAATCCTCAAGCTACGAAATAAGTTTAACTTCCTAAAGTAAAAAAAAAAAAAAAATACAATGCCAGTTATTTTTTTTGTTGACAAATTTTAAGCTTATTCTTAATATAAATACTTGGACGGAATAAAGTAGTCAGTTAGGAGATATGACTTTCTAATTACGGAGTATTATTATTATCAAATTTGCAGAATAAAATAGCTCATAAGAACTAAATGCTCTTTAAGAACAGTTCTTGCAAGAAAATCAATCCTAATTGTTTTGATCGAGAAGTTAACATTCTTAAATGCTGATATCCACCCATTAAATATGTTTAAAAAAAAGTCTAATGCCTTGAATTTTGTCTTTGTTATCACTGTCGCTATTTGAATTTGCTTTTAATTCTTATTTAAATAGACTAAAACCAAACCCAATGTAATTATTTATCTCGTGAATGGTAATTGTACGGAATGTCAATTTTCCAATTACTTATAAATCAAAGTCAAAGTACGAACCGTTATTCCCAGTTTTTTGCTGATGTTACCATTTAGCACCAATCCTCCCACCTTAACGAATGACATGCTTCAATTATACAGTCATTTATCGCAGCTCAAAATAGAAACAATATCCGACTAAACGGAGCCATTATTGACAACACTTAATTTCTTTGAATACAAATTAAATTTCATTCGACAAACTTCATCCTTGAACTCTTTTCCTGCGATGGAATGAACACTTCTTCCGCTAACTACAATTCCTAGTTTTTCGTTCTCAGCGGACAAAATAACTGGTCGTCAAAAGTGGGAATTAAAACTAGTTTGAAGCCAATAATTGTACACTGACGACGTCAAGGCCACAAACCACGGCGACACATATGAAAGCAATCGGTGTGTTAGCGTGGTTTTCCGTTCCGCTTTCAGTCTCTTCCACAGCACGATTGTAATTATCCTGCCTCACGGCCCTCTTATTGTGACAGGTTCCACAGTAAATAGTTTTCACCGCTACAATGTTATCCGCTTTTTATGACTAACTTTTTTTTTGCTTTAATATTCCAAAATAGCTGTAGCGAAACAAAGACAGACTTCAACTTTCGAAAAGTAGGAGTTTTATGATGCAACTCATCGCAGTGCAATAAAAAACAAAATTTAAAATAACAGTAAATCTACGTAGCGTTATTAAAATGTCAGTCTTTTTGTTTTGTTTTTTAAAAAAGATCCTTTACTTCATTTATTCTCAACAAATATGAAAAAAATGTACGATACGTATGATTGAGTACGAGAGATTTATTAAAGCAATTTAAGTCCAAATTACGGAACATCCAATGTAACTAACTTTCAATTAACTAAACTAACAGATTATTAAAAAAAAAATCACTAAAAAGAAATAGATCGTTTAATTGCATTCGAGAAACTTAGATCACATTGGTTTTCATTTTCCCTCTGAAATAGACAAGTCCAGTATATTAAAAAAAAATAATAATAATAAAACTTGATTCTTTAAACACTCCTTTTCTCTTACTCGTTTAAGACTTTTTTCCAAACTCATTAAAAAATGTAAAAAAATTTCTTTCTTTTTTGGTTCCAAATTTTCTAGGTTAATGATGCTACCATTAATGATACAAATTACACTTAAGAAAAAAACCCTAGTACCAAATTTTTAATGGCGCGCCCCTGTGTTGTGCGGACAGATGGTTCCGAAGGGATCTATCTCTCCTGGTGCCTGGGCCCACTCCTCCCACCTCCAACGCCGTGGATTCTCCCTCCTGCTTCTGGCAGCCTCCGGAGAGACGAGCAGCTAAAAATAGTTCTTCCTCACTGGCAGAGATGAAACGTCTGCTCCAGATGATCACACACAGCATCTACAGCGTTGCATCTCGCGCTACTGTAAAGTCACGCAAAAAAAAAAAAAAAAAAAAAGTTTAAAAGCACTGCTTAAAAACTTTACCACAAGCGGAAACGTAAATGGGACTTGGCCAAATAAGTTTCTGGCAATAAATAAGATGATATCTCGTTGTCTGTTTCTTCTCCAAAGCGAAGGTGTTGTTGTCCGAAAAGAGAATGTCAATGGGAAGATGTTGCTCACTCCAGTTGGAGGCAGATGGAGATAGTGTTTGCGCTGGTCATTTGCCAACTATGTTCTACCATCGATGAAGCAACTTGCATTTCATTTCGCTTTAGAATTTCTCGAAGGCCATCGAGCAAAGACATTCTAAATTCTTTTGTTGCTGCAATGGATTGATCGAAATCCAATCACTATCTCAAGTAATAATACAAAAACAAAATTTGCAGACCTACTCTAATCTTTAAATCTACGTTTTTTTCTCCCCTTTCAAGACGGAGACATCGTTTCATCATCATCATCAAAAAAAAAAAAAAAATCTTAAAAGCTTCTTCCACTCCCAGTTGCTGTCCTCTAAAAACACTCCCCTAAGTTTTGGGATGCGCTAAAAGTTATGCGCAGAACACTAGCAACTAATCGACTTTTAAAGGGTTTAAGAAAGGGCTGCGCGGTACGAGGATAAATAGAACAATTCTTATAAAAGCTCTTTACTTTCCAAAGCTAAAAAGCAATCTTGGGCTGTAAATAAAAGAACAGAAAACGGTTTCAAAATGAGCAGTGTCATTAAATTCCAAAAAAAAATGAAAACGAACTCATTCTAAAATGCTTTAAAAAACAACTCTAATGAATTGAGAAGATTAAGAACTACTACATTACTAAGATAAGCTGCAAATGAGAGTTAAGTAAAACTAAAAACTTGCCTCAAAGTTTACTAAAGTATTTGGATTAGAAGAGGGGAAAAAAATCTAGAGACTAATCTTACCTTATGAAGTGAGTTTTCAAGCTTATCCTAAACCAAACATTCTTTTAGAAAAATATAATAAAATTGTTATTTTTATAAGTAGAAAAAATAAGATAAAAATAATAATAATAATAATAAAAACTATGTCTGCAGTTTTTGTTGACTGATTTCGTGAAGCACAATCGTTAAATTAGCCTACTGAAGAGCGAAATTATATTAATAAATATTAATTTAAAAAATGTAGTCGATGTAGTACTTATAAACCTTCAAAATAAACGGTAAACCTATTGCTCATCGCGATTAATTCTTTCAGGGCTGTTATTTTTCAGCTGTAATTATGAACTGTGAGGAGAGATATTATCAGCAAAAGTAAAGTATGAATAGATTTCCATTTGCTCATCAATTTTGTTTATTTAGGGTAGTTTTTAATGTAAGCATTACAGACTTGGATTAATGTTTGTAATACGCATCAGGAAAGAAAAGAGATAAAGATTATTAGAAAAAGATAAAATTTTAGAAGCAAATTTTCAGATGAATTCCTATATCCATCATGAGCATTAAGAACTCTTTATCGTAGGCAGCTGAAACTGCAGTGGAGGTTTAGGCTGTTACAAGGAAGAGCCTTACTGATTTTGGAACATTTTGGATCTGTTAGAAAAGAACTATGAACCAAAAAAAAACACTAACCTTAAAGTTATGATAAACTGAGCCTATTTACAAAGTTAACTTTAATGATAGATCAGTGTATATTCAATATTTTGAATCCCTATTTACTTAGGTATTAATTGCATCTATAGATGAGCAACACAAAAGCAATTTTAATGCAAATCCTGTTAAAGGGCCAGTATCACGATAAACCAACCATTAAATTTTTGTGAGTAAAATGAAATTTTAAAAGTTAGATTTAAACTATTCATTATTCATGTGAGCGACAATGCTATGCAGGTCATCAAAAACTAGCATGCAATTCTAATTTTCTTATTTTAGAGGCAGAATGGCTAGGTGGTGAAAAAAAACACCCCCTAGTATTCTTTCATAGATTGGATTATCATGAAATCACAGTGGAGGTATGGGAAATATGCTGAATTTCTAAGGAGAATGTCTAGAACTGTTTTTATCTGTAATTCACAAACTTAAGTTCAACTGAACGGAACTGCAGTTTATTATTGGCAACATACTTTTACTTAAACAATAAAGTTGACCAACTGTTTGTTGGTTTTTCTGGCACAGATAATGTTTTTCAACTGAAAAGAGCATTTGAATCTTAGCGGACAACTGAATTAAAAGAGCAAACAAACATCCCAAAAAACGAATTTGAAAACAGTACGTTAAACTGTGGCACATAAAAAAAAAAAATAATAAAAAAATGAACGAGTAACAATGAACTTTTATGAAAGTAGATAGCCCTTTTTAAGAGTTTTTAATCGAAGTGTAAATTTAAAAAAAAAAAAAAAATAAAATAAAAAGCTACGACTAAAGAAATGCATTTGATTCCATGAAGAATATAAAAACTTTTCTTCCTTATAAACTTTGATTCCATATAAAGAATATAATCTTTTCTTAAATCCATCGGAATCATAAATGATTTTTTTTTAAAAACTATTTTGTATATGTGTGTGACCAAATTAAGATTTATCTTATACTTAGGAAATATCGACAATCAACTCGCTTCAATTGCATTTCAAATTTCTTGAAGGAATATTTTAGTAAGAAAATTTTTCTAGCAAAGACTATTCGAAATAGGAGTGGATCACCCAAGACATTAATGTAATTGGAATGGAATCTTTTCAGTGTTCAAGAGGTTTTAAGCACGAGATCTAAATCTTAACATTAACTGTTCTCAAATTGAGAAATTTAGTTTCCTTTGGAAAGTAGTCAACAGTAAATTTTTGATTTGTCATCGTGGCTAAAATAAATATGCGGCTTCAATCCTATTCACCAAAGTCGCGGAAGTGTTTTTGTTTTTTTTTCCCCCGAGTACAGACTCAAGTGTGGATCCTTGCATTAATTTCGAAAAGTGAAGAGTGATGGACTCTTCTTTTTGATGAAACCCGATGATTAATGAGACACTAATTAGATTGGGGGCTTGTGCTGTTGGTCCGAGGCAGGAAGAGAAGAAAACTGGACTGCCTTGATCCTTTCTGAGGGAAGATGATGATTCCAAAGGCAGATTAGGACGAAGCGTGGCTACAGGGGCCTTGCACATCCTCCTGTGCAACAGCTGCTCCCTGTTGCTTCGTTCTCCCAACTTTAATTTCGAAATCCATTTGCTTTTAGCGTCTGCGCACAAAGAAAATTGGCAGCCAGCACTGGGTGTTCTTGTCTCTTCATTTTCTTTCTTTTTCATTATCTTTTAGAAAATTATTCTTTGTTTCTACTGACATCTGTAACAACCAATTAACCAAAAACCAATTCCATTCCAAAAGAAACAACTCGTTACAAACAATGTTTTCAGGTTTCAGAAGAATATGAATGAAGATCTTATTTTTATTATTCAGAAAAGAATAAATAAATGATAAGTAAGATTCTGATAAATAGTTGGAGGAGACGGTTACAAAATAAATGATTTCTATCTGCTCTGACTGTATTGAGATTTTAACCTACGATCGAAAGCAATGGAAAGGAAGGATTAAAATAGAGTTGTTTGTGTTTGTGTCTCTCTCCCCTGAATACTTTTGAACCAATGAACGAACTTTCTGAAACTCGACAAATGTATTTATGGATAAGAGACTATTCTTTCCTTTATATATGAAAAATTATTTATTTCGTCAAATGGAATACGATAGCGAAATGAAAGGTAGATTCTAAGGATTTATTCTCAATCTGTAGATAGGAATCGGAAATTCGATACTTTAGTAGATTTTTTAAAATCATTAAGGTTTGTCGGAAACATTTTCTTTAAAATTAAAATTACAGCAATGGAGATCTCTCAATAACCGTGATGATAATAATAAATAATATGCTTTATTTTGAAAGTGATAAACCAATATTTTAAGGGAAAAATATTTAAAGGCATTTCTTATTTAATTTCTATTTAAAATGCGTAGTTTAAACCAAAATCCTGACACTTTCACTAAATTACAACCAGATGAATGCTATCTGATTATAATGATCAGCATGTTTCGCAAGATTCGAGACCCGAGTGTCATCTTCTCTTCTTTGTGTCTCGAGAGCAACAGAAGATGAGGATTTGTCCAGCTTCACGTGCAACCAAACAAACCTTGTTGTGTGTACCTGCGGGCTGGGAAGGCGTAGGCAGAGGCGGAGCGTCGTGAGGTTTCTTCGTCTTATAAGGCCATAACTGGGGCCAATGTTACCTCACAAATCACCAGGCAGGAACCCGATCCTTCTCGAGACTTGACGGGAAGAGGAAGAGAGAATAAAAAAAAAAAAAAAAAAGTTATCTATGCCAACAATGCACTGAATTCACGGCGGGATCTTCCGTTAATTAACTCCGTGAATCGAAGGGCCTCTTCTTTTTTTTCTGTCGGTCGCGAATCGGCCCAATCCGCGTGCAAGGCTCTCTCGTCTAATGACGGGTGATGGGGCCCTTGCACTCTAACCTAAACACGTGCCACTGACAGTTTATGTGGCAGACTGACTAATGGGGCAGCGCCAGGAGACATCTGGGTACCTTGTGGGGAAAACGGATGCACAAGAGATGAACTCAGGGGAAGGAAAGAAGATGAGGAGGATGAAGAAGAAATAGGAGGGAAATAATCTACAATCGGTACACCTGGCTTCTTGTCGTAAGGGGTTATTAGCATGATGTCATTCCTAAAAGAAATAATTGAAAATGCTTCGCTATAAACAATCTTTCTTTCTCAAAGTGTTCTTTTCCGATTAAAAGTTTGATTTGAAAAAAAGAAAAAAAAAAAGAGCAGGAGACAACAGAAAGAATAAAAAGAAACAAGATAAAATTTTGATAAGTAGACTATGAAGGGAATTGTAATCGGTTAAGAACCAGTAAGTTTCTAATTGATGCAAAAGTATTTTAAGTTAAAATACAATTTCAGTTTTACCAAAGTCATAACAAACTTTATAGTTTTGAACTATTATTAATGTTTTAGTTAAAGTTATCAAAGTCTGGAAAAAATCAATGATATCGCAATATTTGGGAGAATCAGTCCCATTACATGTAATATAAATGAAATAAAGCGATTTATTTAGATAAATTTAGAATAAACAACAGTAAAAGAATAAAAAGTATAACAGCCAAGGCCTAGTAGTTACTTTAAAAGTTCGGTGACTATGACATTATTCATTACAAAAAGTTTAATACTACAAAGCTGAATGAAGTAGCGAAAACTAAGTTAAAATTTCAAATATCTCCAAGCACATTAACGCCAACAATCTCTGCTCCTAACGACAACTGCATACTGACAGAAGAATTGTTAATTTTTTTGTTTTATTTTTGTGATTTCTTTTAATGAAAATTATTTTTTCTTCTTCAAGATCCTGGACTGATTTCTCCATCTTTTAATTTAATAAATTCCTTAATATTAGTTTATGATAATTTCCTTTTCTGTATTTCGGAAAACATTTCCAAGAAGCAGTTAGTTAATCGGCGTCACGAAACTTGCTAGAAACGACGTAATAAGCAATGGAAAGAAAAGCGAAGGAAAAAAAAAATCAGAAGAAGAATTTAGGGAGTATGAAAACCGAAAGACAGTTGGTGATGTCAGAGGCAAGGAGTGGCTTGAGCAGCAGCAGTTCCTTGTGTCTCGTCACGTGTCGATTGATATTCCATGGAAAAACCAGAGAAACATGGCGCGTCTCACCTGAAGCCATAGCCAATGGCGAAGAGAAAGAATAAGGGAGAAAATGAAGGCATCGTAAGGTGCTTGACTCGTAATGGGCTGATCGAACGAACGGTCAAGGGCATTAATTTGATATTCATTAGCACTATTAATTATGTAATGGAAGAAATGGCCTTGGGATTTTCGTTAGTTTTCTTGTCTTTTGTCATTATTTGTTTCTTTAACAATTACTGTAAATATCATTACTAAGGATAAAGAAAAAGAAAAACCTAACACTTGTATTTAATTATTATCTTTCTTATTTTTTGTTAACTGTAGAAGTCGAGATAATGAACAATTATACATATAATAAATATTAAAACAAGGATTATAGCCAAACCCTTTACATATACGAAAACATATATGTAAATGAAACTTATTCTTTTTACACATTTTTACATTTAGCAATCATTTAAATACCTTTATTAAAAAACAATTTCTTAACTCTGGAAAAAACAAACAAAAAAGACATAAAATTGACCATGCGGAAAAGAGAGGCTTAGGAATATATGTACAAAATTCGTCAAAGTCTTACCTTGTGATTTTCTTAGTCATAAAGTTTAAAAGTAAAAACTTCTCCTGGCTTTTCCACCAATGATTTTTTACCAAATTAATTTGTTACTCACCAACTTACTTACATTCCGTTAACAGCTACCTTATGGCAAATAGAAGCGTCATCAGCTTGAATCTTTTAAGCATTCCAGGCAGTTAGGTGGAATAGATCAAAAGATTTGAAATTCTTTACCCGATGACATGACATGACACCCAATGACTGTGGTGAAATTCTCTTGCCCCATCCCTCGCAAAGGTTTTTATCAAGTTAATCCTTGCTCATCAACTTATTTAAATTACTTTACCAAATTATCTTACCTACTTCTTTCTGCAGACATGCCGGAAGTATGAAATCTTTTCAAAATCGTCATCTGTGATTGCAGTAAAAACCTCTTCTGGTCTTCCATCAATGTTTTTTACCAAATTAATTCATTTGTCATCAACTTATTTAAAAACTTTTCAATCAGCTACCTTAGGGGAAATTTAAGAATTTTCTTATAGGCTTCTCATCACAGAAGCATCATGAAATCTTTTCAGAATCCCAGCCAAATATGTGGGATGACTCAAAAGATTTGAAACCATACCCCCTTCCCATCTGTGATTTTGCTAAAACTTTTTCTGGCTATTTCACAAGTGGCTTTTACCAAATGAATTCGTTAATAAATAATACTGAAATTCTTTTACCCAATTAATTTTGGGTAAATTAAGAATTTCCTTATTTGCTTCTTACCACAGAAGCTCCAGATTTTCAAATCTTTTCAGCATCGCAGGAATATATTGGGATAACTGAAAAGATTAGAAACCCTCCTTCTATTGTCATTTGTGAATATGCTAAAACTTTTCGTGGCTCTTTCACTAGTTGATTTTTCCAAATTAATTAACTCCTTTAACCAGCTACCTAAAGGTAATTGAATTTTCTTATATGCTTCTCATTGTGGAAGCGTCATGAGTTTGGAATCTTTTTTGCCATTCCAAGAAAGTATTTGGGATAGCTCAAAAGATTTGAAACTCTTTTAACTGTTGTAATTTGTCATTATGGTAATATTTCGATACCATAAACCAACAATGGCTTTCATCAAATTCATTCGTTATTTTCACCAACTTAGGTTCTTTACTCAGCTACCTTATGAGCATCACATCGTAAAAACGTCATGAGTTTCAAATCTTTTCATAATCCCAGTCAGATACGTGGGATAGTTCAAAAGATTTTAAACTCTCCATGATTATGATAAAATTTCTTACGAATATTTAATTAAAGGTTTTTACTCAGTTGCTCACTGGAGAAACGTCATGAGTTTCAAATCTTTTCATAATCCCAGACAGATATTTGGGATAAATAAATAAATTTGAAACTCTGATTGTGACTAGTAAAAATCTCTCCAGGACTTTCTATCGATGCTTTTTAACAAATTAAAAGTTGCTAACCAATTTACTTTTCCCATTTACCGTTAGGCAAATTAGGAATTTTCTTATGTAAAGGCATCATAAATTGGAAATTTTTCTTCCAGATAAACCTGTTGGATAACTCCAAAGATTTGAAACTCTCCTCAATGACTATGGGAAAACTTATCCTTAATCAACAAGTCGCTTAAATTGCTTTAGCCAGCTACCTTAGAGTAAATGAGGGATTTTTTTTTTCTTATGCGCTTCTTACCAAAGAGGCGTCGGGAGTTCCAAATCTTTTCAGCATCCCAGGGCATATCTGTTTCGTAGGTGATAGTAGTCTGTTGCGTCTAATTCGCATGACAGACAAAAACTGAACAGTATTATACTAAAGACTGTTTGTTTCTTAATGCCGGAAAATTTAATAACGGCTAAATCCAACTCTTATTTCTAAGTCAATTTTTCGACTATTTATGTAGAAATTTACCTTTCAACTTGATTTGGGAAATTCTTATTAAATTTCGAAACAATATTTTGTTTACGTTGATACAATCATAAATGAATACAAAAGAAATTTCCCCTAAATCAAGTTAATGGTATTATTAAGGAAAAAGAAATTGTTCCAAATTTAGTGACGTAAAAAGATTTAATTTGGCAAGCACTGAATTTTATTAAACTCAGTAGAGGAAGCATGACTCGTGCAAAATTAGAATTATTTTTATTGTCCACATTATATAATGATTTTATCATTTGTTATCAGACATAGGTATGTTTATAAGTCATACGAGTAAAGATATCTATTATTATTATTATTATTATTATTATTATTATCAAAAACTAATTTGGTTTTGTTCAATAACAACCCCGTAATGTAAAACTATCAATTAAATTTGCAAAACATGTTGTTTTATTTAGAAATAATTAAGCAATAATCGAAAAAAAAAAGAAATTTTTTTAGATTTAAATTGCTTAAAACTTATATTTTAAAAAAAAATTAAATTTATTTCCTTT
>JAFIDM010009631.1:167016596-167027720 GCA_023159025.1 Thereuonema tuberculata | reverse complement strand
TTGCCCGAAACTAGTTGCCTTATTATGTTATAATTTTGCTTTGATTAGCTCTTCCAACAAGTGCGACGGCATCACAACCGCTATTTTAACAAGCGCACGTTAAACCTTAAATTAAGTAATCAAAGACTTAAAAATTTCTTTTAGATTCGACCGCCGTAATAAAAAGGAAGGCATTATGCCAGCACTGTAATGGATGTTTTCGTTTCAAATGTAAAAGCGCTTAACGATTAGTCTTTTATTTATCCATCAATTTTGCGTAAGAAAAAAAAGAAAAACAAAAAGTACAATATGAGAATGTAGCAATAAAATTGGAATTTTTTTAGCTTCAAAAAGTAAAACCGTAAAAAAGTTATTTTATTTATTCATTATTTTAAAAGAAATGTGGTTTTATTTAATAATTAAAGCAGCTGTATTTCGAACATACATAAAAAAAAGTGTTTATAAGTTGCTTTTCTTTTCAGAGAAACTGCCTTTGAATTTACATTTATTATAATCCAGTGATTAATAAATGCAATAGTAAATTAAAACAACAACAACAACTATGAAAAAATGTTTTCATCCTAATTTCATTTTGTGGCTTTCTCTTAACAACCCTCATCATTTTTGGATGGGATTCTGCTTCAAAAAATTTGATTATCTGTTTAAACTTATAAACCAATGCTTCAGTTATAAATCTAAGTACATATATGTTTAAAATCTTCTTATTCTTTATATTTTCTTATGCTATAATTCAGTTGTTGCTTTTTTTGTTTTGTTTTTAATGAAATAAAAAATTTTAAAAAAATACAGTAATTAAATTAAAGCTTTACCACAGGTTAAACAAATAAACTTTGTCAATTAAAAGCATCTGCACGCTTACATTTCACTGGTTTTGTTATCGTTTTCGAGAAAAAAAAAAAGAGATTGCCCAGACAGTAATGGCAGGAAATGATCATCAGTCTCAACAAAAGCGGTGAGTCTACACTGAGCCAATTCCAATCTCTATAAGTCTCTCGCAAATTAAAATTACCATAACTTTTCTAATCGTATCTAGATTAATTTTCTTTATTTCCTTATTTCAGTATAATTTCGAACCAATTCTGAGCTATGCATAATTGCAAGTATAAATAAAGAAGTGAATACTAAGAAGAAAAACTTTATTTGATTGAAGAGTCAGGGTCTGAAATATCTCAAGCGTGACGTCATCATCTTACTATCAGCGATGAGTAACGAATTTTCATCCTGGTACGCCAACTCACAATTTTCGGAACCCTTATATCAATCTACAAATATCATAAGTCCAAGATAAAGTTCCATAGAAACAAAAAGTCCACAGGAAATAACATAGGAATAAAATACCCTACCACTATTGCATGTTACCGTAAAATAGTTATTTATTTAACTGAAAACAACACTAAGATGATGTCGAATAGATTGTATATAACTGTTAGTTTCAAAGATGGAACCTTGGACCGAGCTTCCAAGTGACTTGGCAAGAAGATAAAGCTTTGTAAAGACATGCGTTCAACCCCTCTCGCCTCACCTCCCCAGCCGTTTCCGTCTCAACGTAAAATAACAACATGATGGCCGCAATATAAACACTGCGTAATGAAAAATTCGAGAAAGAAGAGCTCCATTGCATTTGGGAAACAATTTGCTTCCTAATGTTTTCATTTCGTAGACTCCAAGAAATAATTTCATATCAGCCCTATCAAATTCACGGACAATTTAATGAATTAGTAAATATTCTGACATTCGTACGAAGACTTGTGTTCTTTAAACCGGATGTTGACGTCGAGATAAGTTGCATCATTAAGGAGGAAAAATATTTGCAAAAGCCCCCTTTAATCTGTTTGTCATGCAGATGGTTCTTCTTTTTACCATGGAAGGTAACAGACTCGGTGTCTCAACTTTTACGATCTGACATTCCAGGATCTTTATTATTTCATGGAAAAGCAAACTCGACACATTAAAATGTCTGTACGGAATTCCCTTCGTTGGAAACATTTCGAAGGGATCTATTCTCTCGTCTTTTTCTTCAGAAGAAAATAGGAAATAAACTAACTCTTGTTACCCGCCCCCCAAATGCGGCCGAGGAAATGGCATCCCTGCGGCGTTAGCTGTTCCACGACCGTGATCTCACTGCTGGCAACAGTTGGGTTGATGTTGTGAGAGAGGTTCTGGCTCTGTGCTATAAATAGCATTGGAAAGTCATCTCCGCCAGCATCCGAGACTTCTGTGGATCGACTTTCATGTTGGCAAAGCACAAACTCCATGGAGGGCCAGAAAGGCAAGGATGGAAAAACCATGTCCAAGCACATGAGGAAGCTTTCCATAGAGAAATAAACTAATGATCTTCTTCGATTCATTGGTTTCAAATTAAATAACTCGATTCGAACTACATTCAGAAAAATAACTATTTACGAATCGTTTCTTTTCCACTTTGAAAGTTATAAACTATCTCACATATCAAATTGTGATTTGAAACGCCAAATAAAAACATATCTAATTTAGCAAATAAATAAAATAAATAAAAAAGAATGTACTTCGAGCTATAGGTTATTAAATCACGATAATAAGTAATAATACTTGGTTTACTAACAGGAAATGCATTAAAGACCAGATACTCATTTGACTTAATGGACAGAGACGAGAGATAAAAAAATCAGTGCTGATATCGAATAACACTTAATACGAAATGTGAAGTTTCGTTCTATTGATCAACTTAACTGAATCTCTATTCCATTTAAATCGTATTTTGTTTGGGAAAATAGGAGTCCACTTGAGGGAAGGGTTTTTTGGTGTCTAGAGGAAGAAGACAGTTGCAATAGCTTCCTTTCCATTTTAGGAAAACAGTCTCTTCGCAGCAAGACAGGCGCCTTCTCTCAACAAATGCCGAACTCTTTACTTTTATCGCCAAACGATAAGTCAAACTGTTCAAATAAATACACTTTCTTCCTCAGAATTGGTGCTTACGAAAGGAAAATTCAATGCAAAGCCGATTCTAGATCCTGTTTGTTTTATTTCCCCCTCACTTTTATTTCAGAAAACTACAAACAAATACAGATTTATTATTATTATTATTATGGGAAGTTGTTTTTCTTTTTTCCCCCTTTTACTGTTCTTTCCTCTCGTACTTCTTCAATAAAAATCCTATTGAAAGTCATTAAATCATTTACGGTTCGGATAGTCAGGAAGCGGATTTATACTTATATTGTGGTTTTTTATTAAATTATAATGAAATGATTCAATTAAATAACAACTAATTTCTCAACTGTTTTTAACACTAACTTTCGCCTTTAATGTGTATTAAAAGTCAACTTCAAAGCATTCTTAATTCTTAATCCCGTAAACTTCTGCACTGTATTTATTTTGTTCTCTAAATGATAAACTCGTTATATAATAATAATAACCACGTCGCTGAGGGATCAGATACACAAGAAAATGTCAATAAACGGAAAAATGATTTTTTCTAAAAAAAAAAAAAAGGTAGAGAAGAGAAAGGAAATGGCCTTTGAAAATAATAATATACTCATTATTTAATGCGTGTGTATATGAGTAATAAGAATTTATATATAAAAATATATAAAAAAAGTTATCAGAACACCCTAACTTTTTTTTTTTTTGTATTTAATCTCTCATCCTTTTGGATTACTGTTATTGTTGTTTGTTAAGATCTCTCATTCTACATTATTTATTTTTTATTGGAAAAAGGAAAACACTTAAGGGCTTTGACGTCACTGAAACGATGACTGTTACATTCATCAAATCAAACTTATTCAGTTTATCTTCTGATAAAACTATCCTTTATTTAAAATAATAACTTCCACATACAAAACAAACAAAAAAAAAATCCTTTTGCGAAGGTTTTCAGAGATAATAAAAGAAATTCTGACAAAACTGTTCTAATAATTCTTCAACAAATCCGTTAATCGGAGGAGAGAATCGACAACAAACGTTAAGACACGCGATGAAAGCACTTTCCTCTTGCGAAGCTAAAGCTAAAAATAATTTCCAAGTTTTTTTGCTTAGTGTTGGTTTTTTTGCCCCCCTCTCTCTCTCTCTCTCTCCTGTTTTCACTAGGTAGACATTGCTCCGTAATATTGGTTTCTGGTTTTTAAAAAGACAGGTTCTGCGTTCTAGAAGGATCCAGATCAAACTATTTCATAGAACCTCTTTAATTATTAGTAAATCAAAAATACGTACTTACAAGTACAGTAAATTTCATTACGCAAAACACTGTAAAATAGAAATTGCCAAGAAATAAAACTTCAATCGCGGCTAATTCTGAATGTCTCCTTTCTCTGACATCAAAAAAAAAAAAAAAAATAAATAAATAAAAAAATAAAAACCAAAAAAAAAAGAGGCAGTAAAAGATTAAGAGGCAAAAGTCTATTTAAGCCAGTTCGAAGATAAGATTATAAAAGGTTTTTTTTGTTTTGTTTTTTTAGACAGAACTTTAGTACTATTTATTTATTTATTTCATCAAACTAATGGTAAAACTAGAAGAATAGACGTTCTGTTGAGAATCTCTCAAATAACCAAGGGGAAAAAAAAGTTTTTTTTTTCTTACTAACAAAATAGATTCTTACTAACTGTTTTGTCAAGTTCTAGAAAATTATTGCTTAACAAACTGATCTTATCTGAAAAGCAATTTTTCGACATTTCTTTTTTAAATTAGTTGTAATAAAAATTATAATTATAACTGTTTTAAAAAGTTTAGAATTTTTTTTTTTTTTTTATTTATAAAGAATTATAAAACTAAATTTTAAATCTATATAACATTTGGTTCAGTACTCAAAAATCCCAATTTTAATAACTTCTTTTATGCAAGATTTACAAAACAGACTGATGTAATGTACAGCAACCCTAAAAGATGTCACATTTTATATTGCAATACTATAATTTATTTGCTTCTTGTTTTTGTTTTTTGTTTTTTTTCTTTTTCTCATTAGAATGTATTTTTCTCCTTTGATATTTAAAATTTTCTATTCGATACAAACATGCTTTAATTTTATTTTCTCTCTTAAGAACTAGCTTCACTGTGAAGTTCGCCGAATTTTTAAATGCCAAGCCAGGTTGAACCCTGGTTCAAATAACCGTGTGCTATTCACACATGCAGTGTTTACACAAGTCCTAATCAACAAGATAGCCAGAGCGCCCTGGGAAAAACTTCATGGCCTTACTCGCTCAGGTCTCGACAATCCTACGGACTTATCCTATTACACTACAAACGCTCCTTTTTCTTCCTCGGTTAGGCTAAGGATTTGCGTAGGGTGTTTTCCCAAACCTTTGGCAGCAATTTATCGCAGGTCCAACCCCTCTATCCTCTCCCAATTCAACAACGCCATCTTACGATAGAAAACGAATAACGGGAGTCGTTCACCATTAATGCCTTAACGAGTTTTATCTGCACATAAACACCGAAGCAGAATTTATCAATAGCTATCGAAGCAGGGAACCCTTCGCCCCCGAGATTCGATGTTTTTCTTTACCCAATGACGAGAGAATCCACAGGATATCACAGCAGAACTTCCGGCTTGCTGAGTGCAAAGTCAATAAAACAAAAGAATTTGCTTATTCTTAAAATGATAATAAGAATTATCAAAAGATCTGATTTGCTCGAACGTAATACGTTTAAGTTCTGTTGATTTACAATAACATTTGGTGTTTGAACGAATGACGGCAACACCATAAAATCAATAATTTAAATTCCCTTGAATTCTACTCTCAAAAGATTTTTAATTTGCCAAAGTATAACTTTTTAATGTCTATTAATAAATATTCATATATATGTTTAATGCTATAATTGTAAAATCATTTTCATTCTATAGGTAGGATTCTCATATTTCATAACCGATAATTACCAGTACAATTTATTATCATTATCCAATTAGCATTTCATTTTTAAATAATTCCCTTTGTATATTTAGATCAATGGCCTCTAATATACTAAACGCTTAAATTAAAATTTATTAATGTGTTATCATTTTAGTTCACTTACATAATAACTGTAACTAGATTCATCTAAACAGTATAGAATTTCTACGACAATTCTGTATTCCTGCATGTAATTACTTAAAATTATTTATAAAAATTATGTTGTATCTCTGAATATATTTATATATTAAAAAAAAAAAAAAAAAAAAAATAACTACTGTCCTATTAGAATTTTAATATCTTTCATTATCTAATCTGTTTCACTGGTACACTTCAAAATGCATTATTAATGCAAGTTTAAAAATAGTTACAGCACGTTCTCCATTTCCGGTGCTTGCTTTTTTTTTTCTTTTTCTTTTTTAAATTGGAACGGCTTTTTGAAAAACAACAAACAAAAAAACAAAAAAAAAAAACCCGCGATCACTAATCATTCATCTCACTTCACTCTTTGTTTTCTCAAAAATACAAATTTGCTGGATTTTTAAGAAGTAATCAAATAAGCTAACAAAGTACGTAATGTTTCGATACCATTTTAATTTTCAGACTGCGAATGTGTAGTCAGTCATTTTTATTTTTATTTTATTTTGCTGTAATGACTACAGATCAATTTTATCTTAACCAATCGCAGGCAATCTATTAATTACGCCTCATAGATAGGAGGAACAGAGAAGATATTTCTGCCTTAATAACTTCCCGTTGATAACAAGAAAGAGAAAACCCTTGCTTTATTACATCATCAAACGGATTCTGAGATTTGTCAAATAAAAATTTTAACAAATTACAAAAATTAATCTTGTAATAATAATAATAATCGTCGTCGTCTGAGAGAGGGAGAGAATTTTACTTATAATTGTATAAGTTTGGATATATATCTGTCCAAACAATAAATCTCAGAGCATACAATTTTCTTCTCCTGACAAACTTTTTATTCTTAAAGTAAAAAAAAAATAAAATAAAATAAAACCCTCTCCTTTAAATGAGGCTTTCCTAGACGTATATGATCCTCCCCCCTTCTACCTTCCCCTAACTTCAAACCTGTTTGCTCAAATGACGGAATCCCTCTATTATCCATTAATAATTATCTCTCTACAAAGCTCATACGATTATTAATTTTTAATAATATTTTTCAACTGTAAATACATTGAAAAGTGAAAAAACGTTATATTAACTAATGCTGTTTTTTAAAAGAAGAATGCAATTTGCCTTTCCTTGGAAAAAAAAAAATCGCTGATAATAAAATAATCACGTTTTCAAAATTTTATGGTTCCTGATAAGATATTTCCATTGGAAACTTTTTTTTTTCCTTGCAAATCAAAGGGGATGCCTGATAGCAACCAAATTACCAGGTACAAGTGCATTTTAAAGTTCAACGCTTCACTTTCAACGAAATCCTTTTTTTTTTTATTATTATTATTATTAATTTCCTAGAATCGCGTGAATTGTACAAATTAACTACAAACCCTCATTTACTGTATTTAATAATGATTTTTTTTTTCTTTTTTTTAAAGTAACAGGATTGTTACGGATTCTGAAAGATAAAAAACTTTACGTATCAATGTCTAAGGAATCTTAGTTAATAACAAATTAAAACTTTATGTTTTGTTTTCTTTTTTTAATATGTAAATAGGCTGAATATTGGAAAATACAAAATTATAAGTAAGGAAATAATTATATTTTAAGAATTACTAAAATTAACAAGTAAATTAACATGTATAGCTCCTTTAGGGGCTACTAACACTTTTCTAAATATTTATATAATATATTTTTAATTATTGTTAAAGCACTCCTTTCTGTGAAGTAAATGCAAAATAAAATACAGAAAATTATCTCCGTCCGTTTTGTAGTTTTTCAAACTGAAGAAGAAAAAAAAAAGGAGAAGGGAATGAAAATATAAATAAATAAAGAAAAAGTATTATTTCCATTGTAAATAAAAAGTACTGAAGCGATTATTCAAAAAAAAAAAAAAAAAAAATTATTAAATAAAATAAAGTTCGCGCAAAATTCATTTTCAATCGATCTAAACACTTAACCAGAATAAGTCCCTTTCCTTTTCTTAAGTAATCAGATATTATCATTAATAAAATGTCAAACGTCCTTCCTTCTCATTTCTATGAGATTTCTTAATGATATGATAATGAACCGATGATCTATGTTTATCATTAGGCAAAGTTTTTGCTCATCACACGATAAGCTATTTTTACTGCGTGATTTACAACACAGGTAACGGCAAATCAAATGGGTGACGCACAACAAACTAACGAGCGCTGAAATTAAATAAAAATGATAAATTAGCAAGGGTTGCAATGGAAATTATTTACCACTGATAATTCTTCCTCTTTCTCCCTTTAATCCAATCATAAATTAAATATAAAAATACCAAATGTACGACGATTAGTTTAAGATAATTTCAGATTTTTATATCTATTGTGCTTTTACGAGGGGAAAAAGTAAATAAATAAGAAAATGTAAATGTTCTGGAATATCTGATAGAAAATGAAGAGTTCACAAATTAATTTATTGACTTCAATTTTATTCGCATATTTTAAAAACTTCAATGCAAATTAATGTATATAAATAACTACTTCCGTATCTAATTATAGGGAGAAACCAGTATTAGTATTCATGAATTTCAAGAAAAATTCTATTTTTAGATTCGATTACTATTCAAACTTTTCATTTCTGTAAACTGGACCTGACATTAAAATCGACAGACATTCAATTTCAGGTTTTGTTATTTGCATAATTACATGAACGTCAAAGAAGAGGCAGAACTTTCGTGAGAATAGGTGAAATAAAAATAGCCACCCATTCATAATTAAAAATAGAAATATTCATTTAATAAGTGCCGAAATAGAAATCACAAAAAAATTTAAACAAATGTTTGATGATAAATTGGCAGAAGTTTCTGATAAATTGTTTGAAACTCAATTTCTTGGTAATTCATCAGTTCATCAAGGTCAAATTTTCTTCATCTTTTTCGTAATCAAAAATCCGATTTTAATATTTAGAAAAAAAAATTAAACCGTAATTTTTTTTGCTTTTGAAAATTAAAATTTAGAATTATGAATAAAAAAATAAAATAAAAAGTAATATTAAAAATAAATGTTTATAATCTAATTAATTAATATGATTTAGAACTCACTAAAAATAAAGGAAGTAAAAAGGCTTATTAATATCTTTTTTTCTTTCCATATCTCGTGTTTTTCATTTATTTCTTTAATTCATCGTTTATAACAAACATCCTTAATTTTATTTACTTTATTTATCAATAGGTTTTTCTATATTTCAACAAATGGTGCCTTCGCAATTGGAAGTACGACAAAATAAAAGAATCGGTCTAAGGTCTTTAATTTCTTTGTAGTCAACGTGTTGATAAAAAGAATAAATAGTGGAAAGTGATCACCAAGATTCGACTGCGGCAAATGAATCTTCTGTTAATTCGAACAAACCAACTTTGCAATATTCTGTCTTCATTAATCAGAAGTTCTGTCGAAAGAGGTTTAACTGCGGCAAGAAAAGAATAAATAGGATTTTAACAAGAAAATTCGAACGGCCGAAATTATCAAAGCAGCTAAATTAGATCCCGTTCGGATATACGAAAGTTCATAATACTGATTTCTAACTTTGGAAGTAAAGGTAAAATTTCTTTCGATAAACTGAAAATTCGAGTGGCAGCGTTTCAACTGCATTGAAACGTGGTATCTAAATTACAACGTGTTCAGATTCAACAAGATTCAACTGCGAAATTTCTGTACGGATTACGAGAGTCTTAGAAATGTGCTCATGCATTCCAAGTATAAAAGAATGAGGAAAATAAATTGTCGGAATCAAGTTCAAAACTAAAGCAAAATCAAAAATATTGCATAATTACTTTACTAATTCAATTCCTTATCGGAATGACGAATATCTATGATTAAACAAACAATATATAGTAATAATAATAACTTTTAAAGAAAGTGAATAATAATTTGAAATGCTATAAATTACAACTTTGTTAGAGAAAACTAAAAGTTTAAATATTAATAAGTAAAATTGTATGTATTTTCTCATGAATGGATTTTTTACTGGGTTCATCGTTCGGAACCAATTATCAAAAGTCCTATTTCATTTATTTTTTTTAATATGATGCTTCAAGCACTAAATTTTTTTCTCAAGGAAAGATACTTTTGTGTGACGACACTTTAGAGTTTAGGCGAAGAATTTAAAGGTTATTTTCCAATGGCTACGTAGAATTCTCGGACTTCAAATGAAAAATAAAAACAAAGAACCGAAATACCAATAGAGTAGCAGACTATGTTTGTTTTTGTTTTCTGCAACAGGCTAAAATTTTGAAAGTATTATCTCTATTTTTTTGTTTAACTCTAGAACTTCCTTCTCACTTCATTGACACTAAATACAAACAATTGCAATGGCTGTTCACAGGAGGCCCTAAGCTGCTGTTTACGTCGCTAAATAGTTTCCAACCAGTGTATTTTCAGCCGAGTCACGAGGGTTCAGAAAAGTGTGTAAAGGTGCGCAGATGGTTCCATACCAATAGGACAATAACCATTCGACGACCCTTTTCCATGGGAAACCCTTTTGAACCGGGCGCTCTGCATTTGGACGAATAGGGGTTGTCGAGATAACCTTTAACCCTTAGTGCCAAAAACGAACCTCAACGAAATCAGGTTGCCAAGCTGAAATTAAGCTCCCGAATTGAAATACAAAGGAATCCTCCACATAAAGAAAGGAAGGGAAAAAAATATAGTAATAGATTATTCAGTGATCAACAATGAGAAAAGAAAACTGAATGTAGATTGAAGTTCAAATTAGAATCAGATTTTGTTGTTTATTTTTAGCAACTTTAAAAAAAAAAAAAGAAAGAAAGAAAATAGGAAAAAAAAAATAAATAAATAAGAAAAAAGTTCTTAAAAGTCCTATTTTAGGAGAATAAAGTTTAATGTGCTTGTAAGAGTTGTAAAATGTCTTTAGTCAAGTGAAATCATTGTAATCTACGAATGTCTTTGGTAATTAATTCGCTTTTTCGTAATTTTAGATCAATGACTTCTCTGCAATATTTCAAATTTGATAAAAGCCATTTCAATTTCAGAGAACAATAAACTCTGATGTAATATCTCTATTCATTTTAAGTGTAAATAAAGTTTGGAGGAAGAGAATTCAGAATGTAAATCTGGCAATTAATTTGTAAACAGAAAACAAACAAAA
>JAFIDM010009631.1:166993645-167016196 GCA_023159025.1 Thereuonema tuberculata | reverse complement strand
GACTTTGCTTTCTTTAAATGAAACTTTAAAAGTAAAATGATCTTAATACTAAATTCTATGGCGAGAGTAGGGTCTTTGAATTTCATCATTTACACAAACACACTTTTTCTTTTTTTCTTCCCGGAAAGGGGGGGGGGGTCCGGACCACCCCCGGCTGTAAGCTAAAATAAAATTTAAAAAAAAAAGTAGTTACACTATTTGCTTCAAAGCAAAAAAATGAAAAGGAACAAAAAAAAAAAACATATGCAGAAGCTAATTCACTACTTTTATATTTGTTTCTAAATGAAATGATGATAAGATGTAAAACCTCAATGTTAACGATGGCTACAGTTACATACAAAAACAAAAAATTAGGTTCGGAAAACTCTGATAACTGTATTTAGCCTGTATTCAGTTCTTCATTCACTCGCAAAATAGAGCATTATTAATTTAAATTGTCCCTTTTGTAGTAATTTCTGTAGCATTCTGCGCCATATGAATTATTGATAGTGTCGTTTATCATACATATTAATAAAATGATTTCCTCCATTTTAATGTAATCCTTCCA
This sequence comes from Thereuonema tuberculata, assembly GCA_023159025.1. NCBI lineage: Eukaryota > Metazoa > Arthropoda > Chilopoda > Scutigeromorpha > Scutigeridae > Thereuonema > Thereuonema tuberculata. The sequence goes on along the minus strand of JAFIDM010009631.1, from coordinate 167,015,649 downwards.
AAAATTAGATAAAAAGCAGCAATTTGGAGAAAGGAAATTAGAAACGGTGGAAGATCAAAAAAATTGACAAAACTGAAAGAAATGACTTAAAAATAACGCATTCTTAAACAAAAGACACTATAATAATATTCTAGAATCTAAATCACATCCGACACGATTTTTTTTCAAGTGTTCTTAGCATGAAAATGTTGTCTTATATTGAATCACTACACTTTTTCTTTTCTTTTTTTTAAAAACGAAAAAAAAGTAACCTGTAATTCTACAATACAAAAGCAATGTTTATTAGACTTCCAATGTTTATAGCTATTACTACATAAAGCTTCAACAAGTTTAAATTATGTAAGTGCAATTCTCTGTTCATAAGTTGTGAATAAACGAATTCTATAAAAGTAACTAACCTTTTGGTGAGTTGTTCTACTCTAAATATTCCCCTATTCGGAATTATTAAATTGAGGAACTACATAATCCCACCGATCTCCTTCTATCAGACTGACTCGTGCAATTGAAACTCACAACTGATAAAGTTGATAAAAAACATTAATCCCATGTTTCCAAATCACTTGCAAAAAAAAAAAAAATAGGAAAAAAAAAACAATCAACCATATCAACAAGAATTCAATAGCTGCACTTGTTAGGAAAAACCTGTTAAATCTTTTGCTCTGCTATCATTATTTTTGATCATATTGTTATTATGTTATGCAAATTTGGAATTAGTAAACAGTATTTTCTGAGAAGTTTAAGGTCAAATTTCCATTCGAGTTCTTTCATTCTTTTTTCATTAAATTCCAAAAATATCCACTACTTCTTGGAAGAGAAGACAAAAGGATAAAGAAATATCCTAGTTTTCCTAAAAGATCGGTTTCAGATCCATACGTGACTGATGAGACTGAGTTATCAGACAAGTTGCCTAGCCATGTGACGATAGCTAAAATATTCATAAACCACAATTAAACTGGCCACGCATATGAACAGTGCCAGTTTGTAAGGGAGAAATAGATACGATCTAAACTCAAACGGACCTCCACTTTCCTCCTCCAAAAAAAAGAGAGAGAAAAGAACTTGGGAGAGCAAACTTATTTATAATGGAATTACAGAAGTTTCCTAAGCGTTATCTTATAAAAGACGAACGACTGTTCCTATTTACAGACATCAATTTTTGTCACTGAATAGTTCAATAGGTTCTTCTCTTCAATTATTTTATGGCATACTTTGTTTTGATTTTTTGCGTGTGAAAATTGTTGCAATATTTCTATTTTTTGGATTTTGGATTTTGTATTGTACTTTTGATAGCTCAACGAATATTACTATAGAGAATGAGGCTCAATGTCTGTTATTATATTGATTAAGTATACCAATATAAGCTCAATGTCTGTTATTATATTGATTAAGTATACCAATATAAGCTCAATGTATGTTATTATATTGATTAATAGCTACAAAGCGGCATCTTACGTTAGTTTTCAACTAAAAATGTGTAAAGTTGTTTTTGTAGACAGCTGTACTTCAAGCCATCCGTCATTGCAATATAGGCGAAGTCGACATGTCGCTCAACGTAAAACTGAAAAAAAAAAAAAAAAAAAAAAAAAATCTTCCCCAAGTCAATTTAGATTATCATAAATAGGTTCTCTGCATTGTATTTCAGAATTGATGAAACTGATAAAACTGAAGAAGAAGAAAAAAAAAGATAGGTTTCATTTTTTAAATAGCGCTTCTGGCAAGATTCCATACTTAAAAAAAAAAAAAAGGGAAGAAGAAGAAAAGAAAATGAATTCAATAACTGCACACACACAAAAAAAAGAAGGGGGCGGGGGGAGAAAGATGAAACCTGAGAAATAAAACAAATTTCTTACAATGAAACTTGTTTAAGCTGAAACATATTAAGAATATATTTTTGCGAAGAAAAGTTCTACATTAAAAGCAAATAGCCTAAAGAAGTAGAAGAAAATGCTAAGCCATCTGAAGGAATGGCAAAAGCTCGTTAAATGATTTTTACAATCAAAATACTGTATAGTTTAATTGAAAAATTTAATTTTCGATTTCTTTCTCTTTCTGATGTATGTTTAGGTTTTTATTAAAATTGAAAATTAAAAGTTGTGAAAAATGTTTTTGGTAAGATAGAATTTTTTATGTTAATTTTTCCTTCAAGAAATTCAATGTTCAGCTGCATAACTTGATAACTATTTAGTTAAAAGGTGAACAAAATTCAGTGAAAATATATTTATCCGTTAGGAATTCCATGGTAGTTAGCAGCCCATTTAACAAATCACTGCATATTTTTTGAACTCTAAAATGTAGATGAGACAGACAGAGGACCCATAGACAGCGGTTTTTTTTTTTTTTTTTTTTTGGGTGTGTAAATTAAAAGCACAGGAGCAACATGCAAGGGTTTTTTTTTTCCTTTCCCTTCTTCTTTTTTTTTTTTTTTATTCATCTGAGAAAGTGATAGCCGGAGGAAGAACCTGTTTTGGTAACTGGGGGGGAGGGGCAGTAAAGAAAGGCGTGCTCAGTTCGTTTGAATCCCGCTCGGGCCCATCACGAAAAAGCACAGGACTACGACACAACTGGAAAAATGTCACACAATCGTCTGAACCTTCGCTGGAGAGATCATCGCACAATGCTGCAAGGAACGAGGGGTGCGGGTGGAGACCAAGAGAGAGGGAAAAAAATTGATCGAAGACCAACGCAGGAATCCCATACAGGAACAAAAAAAAGAAGACAAATTTAACCCGTTTTGAATTGGAACACAAGGAAATCAAGTTAATAAATCAACCTATCACTTTGATTTCACTGCAAAAGACGATTTAAATTTCTATACAAATAAATTTAGAAGTACCAATTTGTGCAAACCATTTACATCCACAATATTAATTACTGTTAAAACTTTTGTTTTTGACTTGAATGTAGGCTCCTTCTTCCTGGAAATCCTGATGTAGACAAACTGATAAATTTAGTTTCCCTTCCTTGATTTTTCTCCTAACTTTCGTTATTTTTTCCTAACTTTTCAGGATGGATCAATTACTGAGAACAGAATTTCACTTAATTCCTTTCACATCCAAGAGACTAACTGGAAACTCCGAAATTAAAAGCACCTTAAAAAAAAAATGTTTTTTTAAATATAAATACTTTAAATATTTATCTTTAAGATATTCACCTTAGTCTATAAATTCATGAGATATGCAATGAATCCTTACTATCTACCTTTACATGTATTTAGTTTTTATTCAAGACGGATTCCATTGGTTAACTTTCTGTCCTATTACAGACACTGTTATTTTGAATCACACAGATTTATAAAATAAACATCATCAATAAACCCCTCTTATTTAAAACAACTAAAAACTTGAACCCAAAGACTTGCAACTTTTTTCTAGAAGGTTATCGGTTAACTATGTTAAAAAAAATCACCAAACAACAGCAATATATATATATATATATATATATATATATATAAAAAAGCATAGTTATGTAAAGAAAAGAAAAAGTTAGATATAAAAACAAAGACGAAATAGTGAATAACTTTTATTGCTCTCTTGGTATACAAAGCATTTCTTAAATGCTAATTTTATTATCAAGAATTCAATTATCTGATTTCGGAACAGACGAGTCTCTACAGATATATTTATTTATTTTTTTAATGCCTTGGGTGCAGGTCGCCGACTTGCCTTCAGGTACTGACTGCAGAAGAAATTCAGTTGATGTCTTCGACATCATAAAAATCATTAATTGTAATAATGATTAATTTTTTAAAAAGCCCAAAATCTTTTAAAGAGTTTAATAATAAAATAGAAGACGAAAAAAAAAAAAAAATGAAAAGAAAGAAATAAAAAGAAATAGGTGGTTAAAAAAAAATATTGATATTAAAGAAAAATAAAGTAAGGTAGTAACAGAAAATAAAAGGGAATAAAATTCCACTGATTCTATAAATTAAAATATAAGAACTATTCAACTTTCGATCAGAATTTTAAAAAAGCCGTTAAGACATTTCCCTAAAAATATGTTGAATCACTTGAGACTGGGAACCCTAAAGAAAGGGGTTGAGATCAGGTCTTGTGTTGGTGACATGTTTGTCCCTTCTTGTGTGCTACCCAGCTGGGAAGGGGGAATGCCATCCCCTAACCCTTTGGGGGTATTCTGTCCCGAGGGGCTGTCCTGCCATCACCGCCACCTTTCATTTCAGGAAGCCAGGAATACAACAATAAAAGCATTACTGAGGGGAGAGAGAGAGAGGGTTATCCCTAACCTTGAAGCCGATCAAGGGAGACCAAAGGGTGATGACGCTACTGCACAATCTTTTTTTTTTCTTTTTTTTTTCCCTTTCTCTCCCTTTGCAAATAAATTACCACAATGAAAGGTTTTTTTTTCCTTCTCTCTTTTTTTTTTCCCTTTTCTTAATCCAAAAGAAATGCAAAATATAACCATGGCTATGCACAGATACACTTTTAAATAAAGACGTTTAAAATAAAAGAGGAATATAACACAATATATAGATAGATTTAAAAAAAAAAAAGGAGGAGGAAATTTGAAAACTAAAGACAGCCAAACAATGAATTAAAAATAAATACTTTTGAGATGTTTTGCTAAGAATTCTCTATAAACATTTGTACATTAGCTAATATGACTTGAAAATTACCATTAAATTCAAAACTATTCTTTTTGAATCTTTAACAAAATATGGAATTCAATATAAAATTTCTACAAACATAAAAAGAAAATTAGATGAAGATGAAGTTACTGTGAGACAAGACATTATCTCGTTGGTGTCTTCCACAATCTGCCTTTTGTTTAATTTCTTATGAATTTTTAGCATACGAACTACTTCTTCTTACACGATCTTTGTAGAGACATTGAGAATATTTTTAATATTTAAGATATATTAAGAAATAAAAACATTTAATTTTTGTGATTTCTAATGGTCATTTTTTTGCTGATCAGAATTTTTCTCCCTTAAAAGCAAAATAGTAAATAGATAGGGTAATAAAAAAATTATATCATCATCATCATTATGATTATTTTCATGATAACAAGTTTTCGTGTGCATTCCAAGGGCAGAATTGTTTCACTGATTTGTTTCGTACTTATTTTTCTAAGCTGATTGTGAAGGATCCGAAACACCCTTCCAGTTCAAAGGTCAAGGCTATCGTTTAATGTCAAGCCTACCTCATGCTGTACTGCCCAAACAAACTCATGGTGTCCAACACAAAACTCAAAGAATAAGAACACCAAGGGCAAGAAAATCAGAAGAATCTTAAACTGAATGAATTTGATCAAAGTAATGATGACTAAAAGATAAGTAAGTCTGAAACAACTTATTGAGAGGTCAGTAAAATGGTAAGAGAAAATAAACTACTTAGGATTAACATCGTAAGTTCAACATACGGCAACTGAAAAGAAAACTTCAATCGCGGTGCAGTTTCGAAAAATCTGCGTAACACTTTTTTTTTGTTTTTTGCATCTTTTTTTGGCACCTCGATGTAGTCACCTTACTGATGGTAATGCTGATCTTCAAAATAAAATTGCCCACAAACCCATGACAGAATGGACTCTACCCCGAAAAAATAGGGATTCGTCCAAAAACTCTGTAAATAGCAACTTACCTCTTGTCGACGGTGACTAGCATCTAAATACGGCGAGGGAAAATCCCGTGTCGGAGCGTGGTGCTCGTTGGGGCATGGGCATTCCGATCGAACGATGAGCAAGCTAAGCGGCAGGGCGGGTAGTAGGGAGGCCTCAGAGGAAAGCCTGCCTCACCGTTCCTTAGGATGTCAGCCGTACTGACGTCAAGAGAAGGCCGCGACCAATCACAGACTTCCACTACTGATGCAATTACGCTTGGCCCCAGCAGGACGCGAAATGCCACCGCCGCGATGTCTGACGGTGTTTCCCAGGCTTCTAAACTCTCCTTCGACTATACGGAGTTTGGATATCAGCGGACCTTTGGGTAGCGGGACGGCGGCGATCGGAACAACACCTCACCGTCGGAATTGACCAACTCGTCGGCGTGTATCGATAGCGGCTGTTCGGCGATCGGCCTACTCGACTCACCTCAGCCAGTTCCATCTGGTCCGGAGGGATGAAGGCAGAATTCAGGTTATGGAAGGACAGGCCTATTCTACTCTAAAGAGGGGGGGAAAGGCAACTGCGAGCTAAGTAGGATACTGTAAATTTCCAAAAACGAAATAAAGCTTTATAAACATTTTCTATATACGAGTTGAATATTAGATTCTAGTCATGAATCAATAAAATAATAGAAAAACAAAGCAAAGTCTGACATCCGTTGAAATTTGAAGGTAATACGATAAACACCAGCGCTGTGACTGCCACCAAATCCCAAACTAATCTGAGGTAGCTTAAAAGGAAGCAACGGCTTAATACAAGACAGAGAGGGGTAAAATAGGACCAAAAGGTAAACAACCCTGTGTTCCCCTCTTTTCCAGTGGAGGGCAACCTTTTTATCTTTTTTTTTCCTCCTGTTCACAGATGGAAATAATTGGTTGCATGCAAGCAATCCATTATGTAAGTAAGGGGTAATAATATGCGGTAAATTACACAGAAATCATTACCATGTCTTAGCAAACGTCTTTTTATTGTAAAATGGGAAGAATGAAGTAGTGTGATAAGTTTCTGTGGTTTCACATAGTTTTAAAAATTTCATTACCGTAATAAAAATAAGGACATATATAATTTTAAATATTTCGTTGTCCTCGTTCAATATTTACTGTACATTTCAAGGTTTCCTTTCAACATTCTAATACTACTGTTCCGCAAAAATAAATATTAGATCTTTTTAATATAACAGTCACGCTATATACAAATTCAAAACTTTGAAGAAGTGGATTAATAGTTTCGAGACAGGCTTTAAAACTAGTAATTATTTTTGGTTTTTCAATTTGAAAGTATTGTTTTAATAAAACTATTTGCTATTTATTTAAAAACAAAACAACAACAATTTAAAGCTGTAAATAACTTTTACTGATATATTATTAATAATATTTAACCCATTTTTTAACATTGACTTACTTAGGATATCGAAGCTTCTCCTATATCATAAATAAACTAAATAAAAGCTAAAGCTGAAGAACATTTCAATGTTTTTTTATTTTCGAAGAAAAATACTCGAATCAATATTTGAGGCAAACTCCGGTCAATGATGAAACTCATTAGAATAAAATAAAAAGTTGTAAATATTTTAACACTACTATAAAAGATACAGGAATTACAGGCAATTTATTATTTTTATTCTTCAATGTAATTTAAGAAATGACCTTCAATTTGGAGTGAGACTTCCAAGATGGCAGTGGAAACTTCGAATTTATAATAAATGTAATTCATTACATTGTTACTAATTATTGATATTTAATTGGTTCTATCAATTGCTGATAAATCAACATGACTGTAATGAAACTCCGTTTTTTTTTATAAATTACATATGAAACGTAAATTAAGAAATAATCCTTTAAAAGAAAGCAATTTCTTTCTCTCTCTCTCTTTTTTTTAGTTGTAGTAGTGTAAATGAGATCAGGTGAACGTCATGCTCTGGCCGCCTTTATTCGAGAAGAGATTTTTGATAGGTAGATATGAAGTTTGGAGATGGATCCAGAAATCGCAATCGATCTGCCAAACTTTACTAAATGTTGTCCTGCATTTTTAAATATATTAAAATCTCAAATCCAACTTCACATTTAGTAAACGTAAATTTCATAAAATAGTTTTCTAACGACTGCCACCAATAAAAGAAAAATTAACTAAACACTAGCTAAGCCTTGTAAGTGAGTGACGTTAGGTTTGAATTTCCTCCAACAGGAACTACTACTGCAGTTCCTCCCAAGCAACTGGAAGTAGCGTTATTTAATTTCAAAGAATTCGGCGGTTTTCTTGGAAAGGAATAACTTAACTCTTTAGCTGAGAAAAACACTGTAATATCCAAAATTCATTTGCATTTATCATCATAATTATAAACCCAAGAATCTTTCTCCATTACAATGATATTCTGTTCCTATAATAACGAATATTTGATTTAAAAATGCAACTAATTTATTCAGAATTACAATACTGGAAATATGTACATCATATCAATACTCGTACTGGTTCTTAATTATTAATGTTTCCTCCTAAAATTTCTTATGATAGATGATCTTCCTTATTTTGGTTGTTTTGGTCGATTAATGCTTTTGAATTTTATTAATCATTTATTATAAACTATGACACACATGACAGTCATAAACGACAAAAATATATATTATTATGACAAAAATTATATATATATATAAAACTTTCAAAATAAAATAAAATTAATATCAAACTGCTGATAATTTTTATTTAAGAAAATCCATAATATACTGACATTCCCAAACAAAGAACCTGGAAGATGAATTAAAAATCCCCTCAACAATAATTCTGAAGACCGAAGTTGCCTTTCCCTAATCTACGCTGTTAATCGCAGATAAGCAGATCGAAAAAACCAACGTGCAGAACATTTTGGAACTTGCTTTTGCGTGATAACAATTTTTCATATCCGTGTTTCGTTTTGTCTTGCAAGAAAGACCACAAGTAGGCAGAGCAATCACTCTCTTCCTTTCATCAATTAATGTCCCAACAACCCCTTCGCAATAAATAAATAAATAAATAAATAATTCCGTCTAAATGCACCTGGATCACTCGAATCACTGTCACATTAATGTTTTGTTACAACAAAAACTTTTTTTAGCAAATTATCCAAAATGCTTTCGGTTAAAAAAGAATAATAATTATATATATAAAAAAAAAAATGTTACTCAGTAATTTTTATTCTAAAACTTAAGAAACTAAACTGAAATTTTAATATCTAAAAAAACATTTTGACTAAGAATTTAACTAAAAAACTTTAGTTTTAGAATAAAAACGTTTTTCTCTACTCTTCATTTTCTGAAATGCAATTAATAATTAATATAAATTGATAATTAATAATATCTTAACAAATAATAGAATATCAATTAAATTTTGAAAAAAAATTTCAATTTACTGTCAATCTATTTTATGTATTTTCAAGTTTCCTAAAATATGAAATACTATCTGAGCGGAAGGACTCCCACCGCTGAGACCCGTGTTTGTGGTGGGATGGATATTCATATTGCAATACTTCAGCATCTTGCTAGAAGCAGTTTTCTGGGGTTTCTTATTTTTGAATAGTCTTTCACTATTATTCATGTTTAATATTAATAACTAGCGACCACTGAAGCACAGAAAAACGCTAAAGATTTCTCTCCCTGCAACTAACTACATAACTTTTAAGAAATAGAAAAAAAGATGAAATAAAAATAAAAAGTAGTAATTTAATAAAGTTGAATTTTATTTAAAGAAAAGGCTTTTTTTAAATCCTTTTGACTGTGAAATTATTACGAACGAAATAATCCCCGTAAAATATGAGAAGATTTATAAATCATTTATCATTTATTTATTTATCTACAATTCTAATTGGTGCTAGCATTCGTTTTTAAAAATCGAATTCTTAATAGTAATTTCTCATTCGTAATTTAAGTTTTAATAATAATTTAAGAGAAAGAGAAGGCTTTTTTTTTTTTTAGTATTTAAGTATTTAAAATTCTTAATATTTCCTTTTCTAATTATTTTTATTTTACAATTTCTTTTTTGATAATTAAAAAGAAAAAAGAAAAAAAAAAAGTGTTACTTCTCTTCAATTTAAACTATGCCTTGATATACTTTCAATATTATCGAGGGATCCATTTTTGATCGTTATTTATAAATTATATATATCCTGAGTTTTACTGCAGTCTTTATTGTAGTAATAATTATAAAGTATGTGACGAAGACCATTGCTGTTCATTTGCTGCCGACCCAAGTGGAGGCTACCTAATTAACACATACGACCGCTTGCTTGTCAGGATAAAATGATGTGCAGTTATTACTCAGTCAAGATACTGAATAGCACAAGCCTTATTACACGAATGAAGCAGCCAATAAAAAAAATGCATTTCCTTCTGACAATCCCTATTGGATTTCTAAAATGACAAACTACCATCACAAATCATAAATAGACTTCATTACGCTTTTCTAAAATCCTGACAAATAAAATTTTTTAACTTTAATTTATGCCTTCGTTATCTTTTATATTAAGAGGAAAAATACGAGAAATGATATATATAGCATATTACTAATTAACAGCAAAACTTAAAGCCATTCTAAAATTTACTTATTACAACAAAGTTCAACAAGGTTTTAAGCAACTGAACTTAATACTTCATTAACAGATTAATTAAAGTTTTTACAGTACTTAATTTCAAAATATATTATCAACTGGTATTTGAGAATTTGTAACTAAGTTCAGTTTTAATTATACCTTTTGTGAAATGTAAAAACTTGTTTTGTTTGCTCAAAACTTTCACGGGTGCAGTATTTGCAGTGCGATTTCTTTATTTGTTTTGGTTTCTTATTAGTAGACTCAACATCTAAAAGTGGCCACTGATTAACAGCTAGGGATTTCCCTCGACACTTCCACCTCCGTAGCCTGCGGCTGCTTCACAGATCAGATAGTTTTATTTAGTTAGTTTATTTACTTACTTTCTTTTAAAAAAAAAAGGATGACATTGCTTTCTAAAAACATCCGAAGAGAATTTACTTTTCAGTTGAGATTATTCAACGTTCCCTACACAAACCCATTGAAGATCTTGTAAGATGCTCTGTGTATTCAGATGTATTGGATAGACACGTTTTTCTATTCTTTATTGAAATGAGTTTGCATCATCCAAGATTACGGCTGCAGTAACGAAAGGGCTACACAATTCAATAATATTTATAATATAAATAGTTTCAAAGTACAATTATAGATTTTGTTTTTACATATTAATTTATTAAAAAAAAGAGGGAGGGCGAACGATAAAAAGAGAGATAATATGAATGAATGAATGAGTGCGTTTTATTTATTTTGAAAAGAAAAACAAAGTCTTAACATTTAGTTAATTCATTTAAAAAAAATCTTATTTTCCAATTAATGCTTTCAATTTTAAAATAAAAGGAAAAGAAAAGAAAAAAACATTATTTTTTGACAACGTAAATAACAATCTAACAGAAGTAATTCTATGAAAAAGTTAATATTAATTCTTTTCTAATAACATTTTTGTACGTTTAAAGTACACATCGTGAAATTTCCGAAAATTGCGTCAAGTTTCTTACCCCCCTCCTCCCCCCCGTATTAATAATGTGATAGTAACCTGATTCTCGTACTCATAATTTCCGCTCTGTCCCTCTTAAAGCCTTGCCATTTTTTGGTTTTTATTATAGCATACTCAAATAGTTTCATACTATTTCTAATTAAATAAAGATTGTATAGGGTTTTTTAAAACCAAAATTCAAATTAATTCATTTTTCTGTAATTTACAATTATCAAATTTTGAAAACGATTTTTTTTTTTTTTTGGAAGAACTAAGATTCCTGTGTAAATATAAAAAGTAATAATTGATTCTTGTTGTTGTTGTTGTTGTTTTTTTTGTTTTTTTTTTAACAATCATTTTCCGATAGGTATTGTTGCATAATCCAAAAGCATGGGAACTTAAATTTAATTCTCCAACATTATTATGGAACAAATGGGAAAAGACAAGTTATTCAGTAGAATGAGTGTAAATCTTTTTTCTTTTAAATCTAAAATAATAGTATACGTTTATGCTAGTATACATTCTTCTTTTTCTGAGTAGCAAAGACAGACTCAAAAACGTGAACTGCGACTCAAACCTATCACCCTATTAGTAGTTATAGTTGCAAGAACTTCTTTTAAAAGAACGAAGCTATAATTAGGCGACTAAGCAGTGAGAAAATTAATTAATATTCAGCTACTAACTTCACGTTGCTGTTTTTTTCCTACAACATAATATCTTTAATAACAAGTTCCATCGCTTATGCTAACATGTTAATCTGATTTTGGAACTAATGAATTCAGAATAAATTAGTTCTATGAAAAATATTGAACAACAAATGAAAATTTAAAACAATTCACGACAAAAGTTTTTTTTTTTTAAATTAAGACATTAAAGTATGGTCAAAGTATGGCATTTGAATACAAATTATATCTTTTTTATTAAAAAAAAAAAAGAAATAATCTATATGCATCATTAAAAAAATGTCACCTTTTCTTTTAATAAACATTATTTTTTTTCTTTAAACGCATATATAATTTACTCTGAATTCATATTAATAGTTAAAAGTTCTAATTTAAGTAATCTATTTTTTTGCTACATAATTTAATATACCGTAATTATTAAATATAGACATTGATTGCGATATATTATTCAGCTATCTTTACTTTCCCAAAGATATATATACTTAGTTTTTATTAAGTAAACAGAAATCCTTCTGTTTACCAAATGTCAAAAGGGTTCCTTGCTCACCGAACGATAAATGTTTAGTTATAAAAATAACAGTGCTATATTTATTAGTAGGAAAAAAAAATAATGTTTAATTGTGCCAAATTTGTTTTTAGAGAAAGCTGCACTTAATAATAATGACCTCAAAGAAGCAGAAGTCAATTAAAAAAAAATACCTCTCTTCACCTATTCGTGTTTCCACTGTTGAATTCAAGGTTAACGGCAGTGGCGTTTAATATAGACTAGGCATAGTTAAAATTAGCAGACGATTCAATAAAACTACTTTCGTTTTCTAAATATACAGCCGACATACGTAGATAATTGTGACGGTGTTGTTATTATGGAAGCAGCTTTCCCGCACTATTTGCTACAAGTGAGGTAAAAAAAAAAAAAAAATAAAACCCACTAACTTAAGTTTCTAAAAATGAAGTCAACCGGAAAAAACGACTCAAATCATCCACCCAACATAACAGAAATAACAGCTAGCAATTGATTTTTAACCTTCCTTCCAGTTATAAAAAAAAAGGCGGGGAGGGAGGAGTAGGTCTCTTTTCGGTGTGCAATGACATCACGTTCGACCACCTACGCAAACTGTCGTGCGTAAAACGAAACAATACCGAAAGAGCGCTTCGATTAAAAAAAAAAAATCAGGTAGTAAATATATTCTACCATTAAAAACTCAAATTCGTAGCAACGGCGCGCGCACTTCCAGGATTTACATGACGCATATAAGATGAGACGACGCACAAGGTGGAAGAAAAAAAAAGTTAGATGATAGAGTAATTATCGGCGGACGGAATCAAGGTAACCGAGAGATTCTCTGCCGACCCACCCTCCTTCTCCTTCCGGAATGAAGCAACGTAGTGCGTAGGCGGAATCCCGCAGTGAGCGTGCCTGCACCTCCGCCGACGATCTGACTCTTCACCTTCCCGAGTCAAAGGGGCCTTTGTCCGGCCGATCGAGAGATTTGGGCTGTCAGTCATCCAATCACTTGGCAAATACTGTGTACCAATTGTGAGCTGCCTGACAAATTAATTGCATGTTTATGAAAGCGAATCCGGTCCCGATTGAAATTATAGAGCAGAACATAAGACATGCAGGGAAGCCACTCAATGATGAAACTATCTATCTTTTGAAAAGTACGTACAATGTAGAAAAGTTAGGGAAATAATAGCAAACTGAAAAATAAATAAATAAATAAATAAATAAAGTTTATTCGTTCTTCATGGAAATAAAGTTCTTAAATTTTTTTTTGTTTGTTAACTTTTCATCACTAACTTCAGAACAGAACCCAGGGTAGAATCAAATTTCTTGGGAAAATGAGCAAGGAGATAAGAAATACATTGTATATAAATAATTCAGATATTGTATTTTACTAATTTATTATTCATTCAACAACAGTAATACACTGGGGTTTTTTTCCGTACAATGGTATTTTAATATTGTTTATTTACTTTTATTTTAAATTATTCTTCGTAGAAATAAAAGTAATTGTGTGACTTTTTATAGATGTATTTTCCCAATTGATTAAAAAAAATTTCGTTTCAAAATTTTAATTAGATTCCTGACGCTTAAAGCTGAAATATAAATTATAGGTAGAAACTGCATTGCTACGGTTCCTATTAAGTTACTCAATAAAAAGTAAATTGACCGTGTGGTATTTGATATTGCTATCATCGGCTCCAAGTTTACTATTTTTATACATACACTGAAATCGCAGTTGAAGCAATACAATAAAGATATACGTTTTAAGAAGGATTTAAGCGTTTAAAATTTATTCTCGAAAAACAAAAAATTAAAGGAACTTTCTTACGATGAGGATTTGAAATATTTTGAAGTTCAATGACTTCAAATAAATGGAAATCAACTGTAATAAACGTGAACTTCCAATGAAGAAATCATAATTAAAGAGGAAAAAAAAAAAAAGAAAAACTGTTCTGGATTCGAATTTCGTCATCGGAAATCCATTCCTATCTACCCTTGGCATCCAACATCAGAAGTTGAATTCCTCAACGGCCAGGAGCCCAGGATCTGGTTACATCTGATACCAGGTGCCAGTTTATAACATTTGTTTGGGGGCGGCGGTAATTCATCATCACCAAGAGAAGTCTGTTAGGATCATCTTCATTATTCAGATGTTCGACTATTTTAATTAGCGTCTGAAGGAAGGCAGCAGGTTTTGTAGATCATTAAAAATCATCAATAAGTAAATAAAAAGCTGCCTTGAACAAATGACCCAACTTTAAAATATTTCACATTCAAATTGTGGATAAATTTCGCGGGGAAAACCATTACGTTATTTAGATTTAAAAATATTAATATTGCCCTCCATTTGAGGGCAATATTAATTTTCATAATTTAGCTTTCCTTGATGTTCGGTTCTTGGCTTACCATATTTTTTCCTCCCATTTCAAACTCAGTTTTTTTTTTTTTTTTAATATATCTTTACTATTGATTAACTGAGTAAATAATGCTTTATAATTTATGAAGTAAGTTTCCTTTTTTTCTCTGTCCTGTATGATCTGTGGGTCGTGATTATAAAATCACATCAATGCACTTCCGTCTCGGGTTTATGTTACGGGTTTATGACTTTACGAACCCGGAGATAACAACTTCTGTACATAACTTTAAGACCTCGGTCCAATTCGTTTTGTTAGCTGATCGAGACAGAAGAGAATTCCATTAAAGCAATTAAGGTTATTAAGATACGAGGTCTGTTTGAATACCTCGATTCTTTACCCTTCGATTTCATTTTCATTTCCATTACTTCAATCCAATGTTGGTGATGATTCGATGTGTGTTGGCCAGACTAATTAACATGATATGGATGAGGAGTCAGGTCAGTGAATTTGGGAGGTGAATCTTCATCCCCTAGACAAGAAGAACGCCAGACCAACTCTCCCAGGAAGCAACATCCTGCCTGGGGGTAAAAGGCAGGGATGCGAGGGAGGGGATGGAATTGGACAGGAAACAGACAACATACCACATGCCTGGCAGCTGGACTCTCCTCAGCTGGCACACTCCTAAACACATTCGAATGCCTCCATCCAAATCCTCATTTCCTTCAGCTGTTGAGTATCGCGCAGGGAGATCGGCACGCGCACATTACACGCCCGGTCTACAATTCGAATAGAAGTCGAGGTCATGAACCCGAGTGCACATAATCAATACCCATACACACACTACCGGAATTCCATCATCGTTAGTAACGCAAAAAAGATATCGGTAATACTCTGAATCACTAAAAACCATACAATTTCTTTCTGAGTACAACGAGAAATTAAAAAATTAATAATATTTAAATAGAAATTTTACTAACGGACTGTGCCATTTACTTTGAAATGTACAGATACACTTGAGATTTCATATGCTGAGTTATGATGTAGTTGTTTTTGCTGCTAGGCCAATGAGTAATAGTGATCGAAGATCAGAAATAACTTCTTTCTATATAATCTTAATAAAATACTTATCAAGAACAATTCAGTTAGTTTACATGCACGCTTGTATTAATACTTCCTACTTATGTTTACAAATATAGTGAATTTACGACTTCCAACTGAATCTGTTTAAACTAGTAGAAATGCAACAGCTTTTCTGCAATCGGAAGTGCCAATAGATATGGACTGCTATCAATGTCTTAGGTAATGTCTTCTGTAGAATTTCAACTTCCCAAGGAACAGACAAATGAATTCAGCTTAGCGTGGTATTTCTGTAATACACAGATGAAACAAAATGTCGTTAGACGTTCTTATTCTAAAGTAAATTTAAAATGTACATTAATACATATCAAAATATAAAGTTAGTACCCCAACGAATTCAGCAATAGACTACTAACATTTGTATTCCACTACTTTTTTTCCGCTTACTTAATAAAAAGTAAATAAACTTTTATACTTAAAGCAGTTTTCAGTAGATTCGAAAAACAGGGTAAAAAAAAATGACTGCAATAAGATAAGCGTGAGTCAATTAGCGAAACTTCATGAAAGAATAACAAAGAAAAAAATTTCATGTCTTAAAAGAAATCACTTTTAGGTAACCCTTTTGTTATAAGTTCAGACTGTAATGCAAAACTATCTATGATGGATATGTTGTGTGTCCCGGACGTTTCCGTCTTAGACAGTTGTCGCTATCATTTTAATACGAAGTCGTCTTTGTAGATACAGTTCCCTGTTATTCCTTCAAGTTTTTTTTTCTCTGTTTAGCGCAATCAGATAAGATACGACAAGTGCAGCTGGGACAGTGATAAACTGCTTCCCCTCGAAATAAAAACTAATATAAAATGAATTCAAACTGTATCAACACTAAGAATTTCGCTGGTTCGTCACGAGTTGGATACCATCTTCAGCGTTTGAATTGCTGCTCAAATAACAATTACATTGGCTTCAAATCTATAGAAAATCTAACTGGAGTTGTTTTGGACAAAACTGCGAGCAAAGTCCATCAAAACAAACGATTAGGGATTATATTTTTTTAATGATTCACAAGATTCCCAAATATTACAGGAATTTCTGAACAATGAAGCTGATACAGTCTATTTCAATACAAAACAATCCTTCAGACCAATTAAATCAAATTACTATTTATTGCATTATTAGCTTAAAAAGAAAAGAAAACTTAGTGAGAGTGGAATTACTGAAATTTATATAACGTCCATTATAATAAATTAATATAAAAAAAAATTTCCGATGAGAAAATGATAGATTGTTAAGACTAATTTTAGTTTCTTTTTAAAATTGAAATTAGACAAAGTTGTAAATCATAAATAAATCTTATATTGCTAAACAAAGATTTGTACATTTTCTTGTGATTCCACAATTCGGAAAATATATTGAAAGTTTTAAGGTTTTTTTGTTTTGTTTTTATTATTATTTTTTTTTTGCTTGTATAGCAATAAAAGTTTACTTAAAACTTCCAATTAAAATAATATCTGCAAGTGAGTTTCAATTCTTCAATCACAATAATAATAGAACATATTAAAAGTATATACTGTACATAAAGTAAATTTAAAAGAAGTTCTATTAATAGCAATTCTGGATTTCAAGAAAAATTGTAATGCATAAAGTTAATAACATTTTATAATTCCAATCTTCCTCAAACAAATTTTTAAATAAATTTTTTCTACATCTTTATTTAATTTGTCACAGTAAAACAGATGGGGTGATCAGTAAAAGCGTGAGGGGACAGAACCCTTAATAATGAACAAAAGTATTTCTTATTAAAGGAATTTCAAGATGCTCAGATTCTCAGATTGAAATAATGACGTCGTTTCATTTTTCAAGATATTTTGAATTTTATTTTTGTTTACTAGAAAAGTGTTTTTTTTTCTTCCGTTGCATTTAATCTTCAATTAGCAGCGATCCACTATCTACTAACATTGTGTGGGTTGAGCCAAAGCCAAAATGAAACACCTCAGGGATATTTTTTTTTTTTGCCATTAGAACAACCCACACAATACAGAACAGCAATTTCTGTCCGAAGATGTTGCTCTAGTAATTGAAAGGAAAGTCTTAATTATCAACACAATACATGGGGAAAAAAAAAAGAAAAAAATTCGATGAACTACCTTCAACATAAATCAATTCCTAATTACTTTTTTTATGTTTCTTTTGCAAACCTATTGTTAATAAGACATCGTTAAGATTTTTAATCGAATCAATTGCTTTCATAAACCGAGATAACGGATCTCCTTTCAGTATCCAAAATAAGGGTGAGATAATAATATTTATTTTAAACTTTAATGATAAACACTAAACTTTCATTTATTATTCTTGTTACGAAACGATGGTTTTTTTCATTCATAATTTTATGAAATTACGACGAAATTTAGATGTTGATATTTATTATCAAAATTTATTAATAATATTAAATTTGCGTTGAAATTTAAATCAATTATTCCAATTATCTTATATATAATTTACTAATTTAAATAGACGATTACATTGATAATAATTTCAGTGTTACTATTGCAGTATATTCTCATCATTCCATTAAAATAAAATTCATAGGATTGAGGTTTATTGTTTATACCTTAGATGAGGTCGTTTAAAGTTGATCTATCAAAATAGCTCAAAAGTCAACTTTATTTTTTTTATCTTTTTTTTTAATGAGAAACATCTTTAAGTAACAAGATTACATTAGGGAAGAAAAAGAAAATTGTTAGCTAATCAAATAATTAAAGCCTTCTTTCAGAAAATGGATTTCGTGAAAATGATTGTGGACAGGAACCCATATTGTTATTTTGCGAATGAAAGAAAGAAAATAAAGTAAATAAATAAATAAATAAATAAATAAATAAATAAATAAATAAATAAATAAAATAAACAACCATTAACAGTCTTATACCACGATACAAACTAAGAAATATAATTTTAATAAATAACCAACTTTTACAACTTTAATTTTAATTTTAAAAAAATAAGAGGATTCAAATTAAAGAATACAAAACAAATTTCTCAGTTTGGATGCCACATAAGCCTTCTTGCTATAAGCCTTCAATTTTCATGTTCTGACACGTCGACTTGGGTCCTGCGTTTCGGTAAATTCCCAGTTAGACAATTTGCGTCTTTATTCATTTTTTTCTCCAAATGCGAAGAAGCCACGAAAACATCTGCTTTGGATCTTGAAAAATTCTCAATTTACTTGAATTCTTATATCAAATGATATAAGAATTTAACATTTTCCAAATAAATTCGAACAATCTTACAGCAATGCAAATTTGAGGAGATAAAGAATTTAAGAAAAAGGGTTCGTAATCGAACTCGCTTATAATACCCAGTCTAACAGGGGGGAAATAATAAATACGGTATAGGAAAGTTACCCTCATGATTTCTTTTGAAGTACTGATCGGTGCACTGGATTTAAATCCCTAATTATTTTAGCTTCCAACAGACAGAAAGACATGATAAATCTTAACAGTCTTTCAATATGTATATTACGAAATGCCTTGGAAAAAGAAGAAAGAAGAAATTAAAAAAGAAAAGTAAACTTCTATCAAATGAACGGGAATTAAGGAATTTCTTCTTTGGAATAATTAACACAAAGAAACGAAACAGTGGCTTTGAATGATTGGAGAGCAGGGTAGCAGCAACGGAGATAATTTTCATTGGGCAGCAAGCAGTGGCTGCATGTTGTACGGGAGTCATTACAAGTGAAAGCCGAATGAATAGCGAGCGGAGACCTTTAATCATAACTTTATGAACCATTAGGTTTAGGCAACGGTATTGAGGAAACCTTTGTCACACTGGGGGACTAGGCATTGATA
This sequence comes from Thereuonema tuberculata, assembly GCA_023159025.1. NCBI lineage: Eukaryota > Metazoa > Arthropoda > Chilopoda > Scutigeromorpha > Scutigeridae > Thereuonema > Thereuonema tuberculata. The sequence continues at coordinate 166,996,038 of JAFIDM010009631.1, read as the reverse complement.
TGGAATGAAAACTTCACGTGTTTGTGTACTGGTGGCACATGCAATGAACATCGAACCTTGTTTCCCGACCAGAATGGATAGAGGCAGGAAGCCTTAGAACAGCTATTTGCTCATTAAATTATATACAATTACCTTAAGACTGTTGGCAACACGACAAGATTAATTCGATGCTTCAAATGAATCGGGAATCCGTGTTTACATAACTACCCAAACTGTTCAATTGCTTATTATAGTTTCCGACCAATCCAGTTTCATCTTTTTGCTGTGTTCTAGGAAAACTTCGCTAAATCCAAAGTTAACACAGAAACTCAACACGAAGAACTTTCCATAAGGAAAATTGTGAATGGAAATTAAAGCAAGTTCCTTATTAGGAGAACAAGAGAAGCCTTCAAATCTTGGTATAGAATGCTTAAACTTATTAAACCCCCATAGGAATTGTAGCTACTATTAGTCTAATGTTTGTAACGCTTCTTAATAAAGAAAAAGGCAATGTAAAATGCAGTTTTTAAGTTAAAATAAGCAATTCCATCCTCCTGCCTTCTTCCATCATTATAATTGAAAAGCTGGAACTTTAATTTGGTATAAATTAGGTCCATAAATAAGTAGTTATGAACCAAACCTGTCATTATTTACAGGGCCATTATACAGTAAACTCCCGATTATCAGCAGAAATGGGTGGCGTGGTAACTGCGGATAAGCGAATTCCGCGGATAATCCAAAATAGGACGAACATCAACACAAAAATGCTTTTAACATGTTTTATTTACATTAAAATGGCAATACATACAGTTACAGTACATACATTGCAAACAATTATTTTATTTTAAATATTTATTTATTTTTAAATTTTATTATTACGGGAAGGTTCTCCCGTAATTTAGTGTAACCTGCCGCCTAAGCTCCGCCCACAAGTCGTTCTTTAAATTGTCTATAATTGTCTTCACTTACTTTGTTAGCTTCTTTTATTTTGTTTACCTTATTCTAGATTTATTTTTTTTTTTTTTTAATTCCGTAATTTATTGTACAATAAAAAAATGAAAACAGGAGAAGTCCGCGGATAATCGGGAGTTTACTGTATATATAAGGACAGTTTTTAAAGAGCGTTTTCCATATAATCATTTTCGAAAATATAAAAATACATGTTCATTTTATTTTTGTAAGATCCAGTGACTGTAAATAAAATAAACAAGTTTTGTTTTTTTTTTTTTTTTACAAATGCCCGGGTTCATAGCTTGATCAGCTTTCTTTAGGCCAAAACTAGGGGCGAGATATGATGCCTTTAACCGACGAATCGTTGCCCAGGGTACGCCAAGGGAGACAGCATCAAGTGATACCCGCTGGAACGGACAGAAACAGAAGAAGAAAGAAACATCCATGCCACGACCGGGATTCGAACCCGGGTACCGGCACACTGGCCGCAATGGATAAAATAAACAAGTGAATAAGCTAAATAACTGCATAATTAAAGAAATCTCACAAAATATAGTCTAATACCTCTTGTTGAATGAATTGGAAAAAAAAAATAGTTTTGGGATTTTTAGTTGTATTGAATTTATAAATGAATCCACTGTATTCGTAGTTTAATTTCTTCATGATTCAACATTTATCTTGTTCAGTGATTATTTTAAAAGAGGCACCAAATAATTAAAAATTACGAAAAGAAAACAAAGCAATTTCGGGAATTAAATCCCAGATAAAATTGTTCATAATTATGAGCAATCAAGAAAATAAAAAATTGCTATGAATTAATTTTCGAAAATTTGCTGTGGCTAGTAAACAAATACTGTGCATGTAATAAGCAACAAAGTTAAAAGTTTAATAGCCAACATAGTTAAAACTTACAACATCTAATGAAGCAGATTAATTATACAAAATAATTTTGCGTAAATAATGATTAAATAGATTAATGGTTGAATTTCAAGTTAAATTAGTAAATTAAAGTCGGATCGATTAAATTTGTTTCGGGTTTATTTTTAAAGGAAAAATGTCATTATTATGTTCTCCCATTGTACCTTACCTTAAGATGAATATGGCATTAATCATGAAGTGTTATTATTATTATTATTATTATAAAAATGATGCTGTTCTTGTTGTCATAACAGATTACATATTCATATGATCAGCAGAAACGCTTTCGCGTAAGTTCATGAAATGACGGGATTTGATAAAATTGTGAAACTTCACAAGACAAAGACATTTGCGTAAGGATTAGGGCAACGGTATATCAATTTATTAAGTCATTTTAATTTAAAAAAGCAAGCATTTTTGGTTGCGAAATACTGAGGCTTTTTAAACAGGCATTGTCAGATTTTTGGGTCACCCCCCCCCCCAATTTTGGAACCGAGAATACTTAAAAAAAAAACAAAAAAAACTAATAAAATGTTTAATTTAAA
>JAFIDM010009631.1:166973742-166993545 GCA_023159025.1 Thereuonema tuberculata | reverse complement strand
AAAAAAACTAATAAAATGTTTAATTTAAAAGAATTTAAATTAAAAAAATAATCATGCCTTATTTTTTGACTATGAATATTTTCTTAAGAAGGATACGTGTATGTATTTATTTTTTTGTGCAATAATTAGATCCTGTCTACGCCGCTGACGAATCTTTTAGGAACAAACTCTATTTAGAAGCAATAATTACGAAGCACTGCTAAACTTCGGCGTCATCGAAAACAAAGTAAGCAAATGTAAGATAAGTTTTTTGTCTTTAGTTGTTTTTGATAAAAAAAGAGGAATGTTAAAAGAATAGATCGGGCGTTTCGTTTAAATGGTGCCTCTTCTTCACGTAATTCAAACATGGAAGAGCAACGATTTTAGTTTAATCAGTAAATTGGACAGCGAGCGTTTCTTCGTTCCGTGCCTGGTCACTCCCACCCCTGTATGAGGTAGAACTTCCTCTATTGTTTCGCTTATGTATTCTGGAACTACTGCAAAGCGGACCTAAACTCGATAAACTTCACAGAACCAGTCGGATTCGGCTGCTACGCATCTCTTTGTAAGTGAATACTTGGACAAAGAAGTCCCTACTAGCGTTGGAATATGGGAGGAGATAACAATAATTCCCAAACCACAAAAATAATAATAATTTATTACTTTGAATCACTTAGAACATTGTTAAATGTAAGACTGCTTAGTTCATTTTAAAATTCCTTTGTACAGAAACAATTAAACAAGCCTTTTCCTTATTTTCGTAGCTATTTGCTAAGACTGGTTTGAAAATGTTTACTCGTGGTTTTTTGAGAGTGAAATTTTAATAATCCTTCAAAATGTAATATTCATCTGATTCGAATTTGATTAAAAAAAAAAAAAGTCATTTGATAAAAGATTTCATAGATAAAATCGATGATGAAACATATGATGAGTAATATAGATATATATTGCACAGTGAACAGAAAAATGATAGAATGCGGAATATATTTGTGCTGTTATCATTATTAGCCATAAATGAAAACATTTCAATTTCACTTGAGTTCATCTAAAATGTCACCCCTTAACCAAATACGATTAATTTCTTTATCCAATTGTCGCTTCAAAATTTATTTATCTTCTTCGAAGAATTGGCTTATTTTTTTTTAATGCAGAATCTAAAATAACACTGACTTGAGGAGTCTTTTTATATTTTCAAAAGAACTTGAAAGCTTCTTTTTTAAAATGATTTCATTAAGTGAGTTAAAAATTTCAAGAAATATTTACATAAACTATGGTAGTTATGGCTTAATATTTAATTTTTAAATTTTTTAATAGAAAAATAACGATATTTTTACCTCTATTTTCTTAGAGTCTAGTATAAGGCAGCAGTAGTCACTTGAGCGCTCAAACTAAACTAAAATAAAATAAAATAAAATTAAAATAAATAAATAATTGTAAGAAGAGTAAAAACAAAATATAACAAAATATAACAAAAAGAAATCGGGATACAAATAAGACACTTGCTATTTTTTTTTTTTTTTTTTTTTTCCCAGCTTGGAAAAACTTTCATCTCTTTTTGTTTTTAAAAAGCGTAAACTAGAACACTTTGAAATACGATATCTTATTAATAAAAATTGCAGAAGAGTTCATTGGAAACTTAAATATTACGAATAGACTATTATCAGTGTCCATGTTGAGAAAAGCAGACGTCACTGATCGATGCTACGTGTAGAAAGTAAAAGGATAAGACATTCAATTCACTAAAAGACAAAGCCCATGCATAAATCCATTTTGAAGGCCTAAAAGAAAGCAGAACTGAACCTGAAAGAATTAGGCGAAAAGTAAAAAGTAATAACCCAACACATAACAACCTCAATGTGATTCTACAAGAGGCAACGGACATTTTTGTAAAACTGTAGAATGGACTGACTTGAAATTTCGTTAATAATGACCGTGTGATATTTCGAAAACCTCTAAATCTTCTCCGAGTTCTCTCATTTCTCCTCTGATCATGAAACTTTTCTTCTTTAACTTTGCTTAATTCTATTTCGAAAAATAGGATTTTTTTTTTTTTAATTCATTTGAATTCATTTCAAGAATAATCTGAAAAGTAAATGGGAGCATTATTGTAAAGGAACACAGCAGCCAAAGAGAAAGGAATCTCAATCAGGGTTTAATTTCTCTCGTTCAAAGCAAATGGCTTCAATTAATCGCACACCCTCTCACACAATGGAGACAATGCCTTTCGAGGCTTGCTTTTTTTTGTTCTCCTTCCAATTTCCTTTGCGTTGCAGAAAAGGGGTTTTCTCTCTTGGGAGAAACGACAAGGTGGAATCCACCGGAAACTCCCATTCGTTTTCAATTGGAAATTATTCTTTCAGAAGCAAAGAAGAGCACGGAGAAACACAATTTCACACCATTTCAAATCAATAATTGTAAATATACATCTTAATACAACATTTAATAAAATATTTAAAATTCCTCACAGGCCTAAATAACAAGAACTTAACATTAAATGAGATATTAAGTTCATTATAAGTTACCTTCTGAGATTTAACTTATTCTTTTTCTTTCTGATCTTTCTTGATATATATATATATATATATATATATATATCAAGTTCTCATTTTTATAAATATTTCTTAAATCTCTTTATTATACTTATTCATTATATTTTTAATAACTATTGAATAAAAATTTTAAAATAAATAAATAAATAAAATTAACATTTTAAGACAAATAAAGTTTGACAAAATTAAATGGTGAAGTTTTAGTAATTTTCCTCGTATTGCTGAAATAAAATTGATCAAAGATGAGCATTAATTCATTTGAAAAACGGCGAAAGCAAAAAGACGACCTTTTCTTAGTAAAATAATTTCTAGGTGAATCCAATGTTTAGTACAGTTCTGCTTTCGTAAGCGCACTCTGTTAATGACCAAATAATCACGCAAGCTGGCACTCGCCCAATATCAGAGATCATCAAAAAGTTCCAGGAAAAATTCAGCTATGTATTGCTCATAAGTCTCTCATTTCACGATTAAAAAATATCTCTACAAAACACACAGACATAATAATTCTCATAACAGTAGAAGACTGGTTATCAAAACTTCAAAGGGAATTTAAGATTTGATTAAAGAAACAAATACAATTTATATCTTAGGCTAAGATATTTCCCTTTTACTTATTTTCATTACACTATTTAACAAACTTTAGTCATCTAAAGAATCTAATACTTTACTCTAATAATCATTTTTAAAATAAAGTAATCCATTCCGTCTCGAATTTTAACGAATAATGCAAAACTTCAAAAGCTAATCACTTAAATTGAAAATGAAAAGAAATAAGAAGGTGCAATAATACATAAGTACTGAAAGCTCCCATTAAAAATACATCAACACTATCAATTACTGAGATTTCTGATAAACGAAAGAAATCATTTCAGACTTTTTATTGATTTTCCCATTCCCTAGACCTTTAACTTAAATTTTCGTTTAAAAACTGTTCATTGTATGTTTGTGATGTAAGTAATGAATACTGTAAATCTGAAACGATCAAAGAAAATTATTGACTATTATGTAAATTGGGAATTTTGTTCGCAGAAAAAAAAAAATTACACAAAATACACAAAAATTTGGGATAAGGGAAATTTCGAAATGTAAATTTCAATTCAAGCTTCTTTTATACTCACAAAATCAATTTATTAGATGTAGAAATTTAACGTGCATGAAATTAATGGTGTAGTTTTAAAAAAAGGACCAGACACACAATAATTAAAAAACATAAAAACATATTAAAATCTTAATATCTCGACCAGGTTTCGATCAGATCTGCCGATCAAGTTGAAAAAGATCAGTAGGTCCGATCGAAACCTGGTCGAGATATTAAGATTTTAATGTTTTTTTAGGTTTTTTAATTATTGTGGGTCTGGTCTTTTTTTAAAACTACACCAACAAAATCAATTTATTACTTCCACTTTTTTTTTATGTAAATACTGTTAAACTGAACCTGAAATTCCTAGTTTTATAAGAAGTAAAGACTACGTGAAACACGATTCTTCAAGCATTGTTCAGTTCTTGTTTTAGTTTATTAGTTGTCCACCAGAGGTACAATGAAAACACAAAGTTTTCATTTTAACAATAATTTTCATTCGAACTGATTTTACGATAAAAAGCTATTTTAACCTTACAAATCTTAATCAAATTGCAATGTTTTTATATTTAAGTAATTAAATAGCTTAATGTTCTACTGTAGCTTTTATAGTTAATGAAGTTCAGTTTTTTTTTACGCAAAGAAGTTTTAATTCAGATGCCATACACCAAAATCAATTAGATGTACATTGTATAATTTCTTTATAAAATATTAAAAATATGACAAGACTGAAAACGGGCTGATTTCATTCAAGCAGTATTAAAAAAAGTACTTCCGTTGTAATCCGTAAGTCGCTCTTTTCTTTGATTATTATATTATCTTATATAGGAACACAATATAAAGATTTCGAATTGAACTATAATTCTAAGTATATGATTATTCACTGGAAACAAAGCTAACTGCCATCTTAAACTGTTTTATTTTTAATATATTTTGTAGGAAGAAAGAAAAAACAGTCAAAGAAACAGAAGTCAATTCCTACGCTAATTTTTCAAAACATTTATCTTCTTAATAATAATGATAATGATAATAATAATAATAGTATAATAATAATAATAAGAAGAAGAAGAAGAAGAAGAAGAATCATTCCAAATTGGAAAATTGCGCAATCAGACTAAACTTAATCAACAAACTGAAAATTAAAAATTTTGGAAAGAAACACAATTCCCACTTATATTATTTTGAAAAATAACCAAGAATTTTAGAATAACGATAAAATTTAACGAAGTCGTCTCAAAAAATTTCATTGTAAAAAATTCTTGCCTTAGATTTTTTATTGAAGCCCATTTATTAATTTAATTTTTTCCAGAAAGTTCGTATAAAAAAAAATAAACAAATAAATTATAAATGTGTTTAAATTTGAGCTCTTTTAAGGCATTGGAGGTTAGAAGTTACTCTGTCCCATCTGCATCCTACAATAAGAAAGAGAGCTATTTTTAGCATTACGAAATTCGTTGAATGAACAAACCTTTTAATGGAATCTTCTTGTTCAACATTTCGTGTAAGCAAACATTAATAAAACTTTAAACCTCAAGTTGAGTGATGGCTTAATTTAAATAATCAAAAAAATAAATAAATAAATAAATGAATAAATAAATAAATAGCTTTAATCTTCCTCTTTATCATCTCCTCCAACAAAATTATGCAATATTAATAAAAGTAAATAAGTGATGGAGTATTTAAAGTACTTGCATTTGATTCTGCTTTAAATTTATTTATTTAGAAATGAGAAAGGCCATAATTGTCACGTGTTAACTATAATTTTCAATAAATGCAAATATTAACTAATGCTATATAACTACTAGTCGATGTAATGAGCTTATATTATCAAGGTTTGTGGATATCAATAGAGATAACCAGTTATCCAATGATTATTATGACCTTTCTCATTAAGTTTGGTTTTTAATTTCGACTTCCTACTATTTTCCCCCCTTACGTTTCGTGCTTTATAATTCTGATAATTTGTCCATTTTCACCTGTAATATCATAATTCGTTGAAAAATTATAAATTATTTAGCAAAAAAGATAGACATCAAAGATTTTTGGGGCAAATTCTGAACCTTGTAATATTTTAGCAGCAGTTTCGTTTTAATGAGTATCAGTTATTTAAAACAAAGTCGAGATCAAATGAGAAAACTTTACGACGATTTCAAGTTGCAGTTGCCGACTGATCTCACCCACACTGGAGAGTCTAACGTTCGAATCCTTATGTGGACACGGGCGTGGTTTTGTCCTTTTCACCTTTGTCATCTAATTCCTCATCCCACAGATGAGCTTCTCCATTCCAATTGCGAAAATTAGTAGTAGAAGATGATGGTTGGTAAGAAGTTATGTTGAGAGAGTCTCAGACTTTCTCAAAGAATTATCACTACTTTATTAGGACTTCTTATTTGCGACTAAACATAGGAATGAAAAAATTCCATTCTCTTATTGCTTAGTACATTTAAGAAAACAACTTAAGAGATGGATATGGAAAAAAAAAATATCTACGCAAAAAAAAAAAAAAAATAATTTTCATTTCGGAATCAATCAAAGAAAAGAGACCTAACTATCGAATGGAAAGCATTCATTCATAACAATGCTTTATTAATAGCAGAAGTTTTAATCAATTTATATCACAGTCAATTGGGAGCTCATACCGGATACCCTGAACTTGAATTTAAATTCCAGCTTTCTAGAATTTTGCGGATAAACTAACTTATTTTTTTTAATTACTTCTAGCTTTGGGGAATGATATACACCAAAGCTACAATAATGTTTCAAAGTTTCTCTATCTCATAGTATAAAAACACTGTGGATTACTATATTATGCGGGAAAAGAGGTTCCAAATCCTTACACCCCTTCAAAAAAAAAATAAATAAATAAATAAATTGATAACCAGATTCTATAATATTAGTTTCAGCAAAGAGACTGTGATATTATTTAGAAATTATTACAGCTCAATTTGTTTTCCAATTTTAATTTAAGAAACTTTCCAACTACGTTGCTAATATTCAACATCTCTTTTCTCATTTACTGAAGAGCTTTCGTCCTAACATTTAAATTATTTAGAATTATTTGAGGATAACTGATGTGACTTAATCATACATTTTTCAGTTCTTCATTTATTTATTTTTTCTTTCTATTCTTTAGTCAAATGACGAACACTTTTAGGAAAAGAAAAAAAAAATGAAAAGCACTGTTCAAAATCAACTTCCTATTGTGTATAATTTGATGTACTCTGATAAAGAAACTAAACTGTTTAAATGTATTTAAAGTATGTTTCGGAGGTTACCATTTTTTTAAGATTATTAATACACACATTGTAGGAACTAAAACATTATATTTCTTAATATTAAATTTTTCAATTCAGATTCTGCATCTTATTAGCTCTCTCTATTATAACTTTGGTAGTTTTCTGGTCGGGAGAGGAGGAAAAGATAATTGTAGACTAAAAAATATTCAACAGTAAGATTTATATTTATTTTCTTAATTAGAAATTTTAAAAAAATGGAATTTTAAAAACAAAAATTTTTTCCTTAATAATAATAATAATAATAATAATACAAAATAATTAAGTTTCATTTCTTCACTTCTTAAAAAGTCAAGTTTCGTGGGGAGTGATAATTCCTAACATTTCTTTAAAATCACGGGAAATTGCAATTGGTTTACAAGAACTTTTTCAGAAGAAAATGAAATGTTGCTCGAATTCAAATCATTCTTAATTATAGAAAATCATAACGATTTGCTTCAAGATTTAATATTATATTGAGTTATTGAATTCACTTTATCTCATATTAATAGGGAGGAGGAAATAGGGAGTTTTGTGAAAATAGTTGCATTTATATGTTGTATCAAAAAAAAAACCCCAGTTAGTTTGTCCACATAATATTCGATTTCATGGAAAAAGGCGCATTTTCTGTTCTAATGAACTTTTTGGAAGAGGAAACATTCCAATGTGAATTCAATGAATGAATCTCTTTCTATTATGTTATTAATCTTTAGAAGGAACGGAATATAAATTCAAACTTCACTGCAATGTAGAAATGAAATGCCGGGAAGGACTGGAAGGAAAGAGATTTCGGGCGTTCGAAGAAGTTGATTCTTTAGTCCAAAGTAAAGTTAAACCTACGTCAATATACTATAGGGAGAAGTTTAGAGAAAGTATGTGATGGGAAAGGAGAGAAGTAAGAATGAACATTCAGATCCGATCGATTGAAGTGGCAATGGTGGCACCGGCTGGTCTAGGCGGTTGTGTGTGGACCTTGGGCCGATTCATTCATGCGAGCTTCAGTTTAACTGCGCACTTCGCAGCACCGTTCGCAAGAGTTAAAAATTGCGGCTCGGTCATCTGGCCGACCACGCGCCCCGGATTCACTCCAACTTCCTAAAATAATGTACTGTTTTAAAATAAATCCAGAAATGAAGCTGAGCTTACCTTATAAATGAGTGCGAGGAAGAGCAGTTATAGCTGTTTGGGACAGCAGTCCCAGTTTGGCAAGCAGAGGTCCTAGAAAACAGGGGGGAGGGGGGGCGTTCAACCCGCGAGCTCGGGCCAATCGCAGATCTCCGAAAATCTACGTTTAAGATGGAAGAGAATGGCTTAGGAGCCTCTTTTTTTTTCTTTCTCTCTCTTTCTTTCCTACGTTCGCAATGCTTCGTACAGCCTCCCGGGGTGCGGTTAAGCGGAGTGGGGGCTGCTTATCAGCGGGAACAAAAAGTGCGCGTCTGCTAGAAGGACCCCCAGCAATCCCCCTTCCCTCAGAGCCTCACATATCACTGATCCTAGCTGGCATTGCGTTGGCTTTCCTTTTATGGCATCGGCGGTGCACAGGAGCCCGGTCGTCGTGAACGGCTGCCTGTACACGCTCAGCTTCAACGTTGCGGCCAGGCAACACTGAGTAACCTGAGCTGGGTGGAGCCTGTGAAGGCGTGTGCCTGCCACACGACTAACAACCAGTGCACAAGCAACTAAAGAAATGATGAGGAGCAACATCCCATCGTCAGGAAATTTTACACAAGGAGGAAGAAGTCATGAGGATGATCGGATTACTGCGATGAAGAGAAGAATAACAAAGATAAGCACTATCAAATGATTTTATTGCGAATGTAAAATTAAGTGCTTCAATAATATTTCAAAACATCTTAATTTCCCCCTTTCAAAAAAAAAAAAAAAGAAAAGAAAAAGAAAAAGAAAAAAAATTTACAGTCAACTGAAAACATATGGATAAACAAGGATACACAACTTTACAAACTCCAAGTCTTTTATAGAAACTTTCAGTTTTTCAAACTGTAAATCATTGAAACTCCAAAATATGATCCAATGGCCATTCGAAAATGAGTTTGGTCAAGGAATTACGAAACTAAATTAATCTTAAAGAAGTCACTGGCCTGACCACTCAATTGAACTGAACTAAGAATTTCGTCTACAAGCCTTCCACCGATGTCAACAAAACAATTTCACGATTCTGATAATAATCCACTTTCTATTTTTAACCTGAGGAACAAAGAGATAGAAACGATACGAAACAAGGGCGAATCACGTTTCCGAAGACGGAACGAGAATAAAAATGCCTGCAGTAAAGCGAATAAGTAAACAGCACTTTCCAATCACCGAAGAGAATATAAGATGGAATTTATCTGCATCGTTCATTTAAGCCAACTGAAAATTTAACAAGGTAGAAGACGTCAGAGCATTCTATCGCATCGCAAAACGCAAGGTAATGGGGGCAGCTGGCAAGCTTCCCAGCACGGCCTCAGAATATTATCTGCCAAAGTTTCGGCTCCACCTTTACCAGTAGCCCATAGACCAAGGCTACGAAGAAATCAATGATGTCAAGGCTGCTCTTCCTGCCCATCACATCCTATCTCATTAAGCACACCAACTTCAGGCCGAAAGATTTAACGGGCTTTTGGGAATTAAAAAAATAATAATAAGTAATAACAATAATAATAAAAATAAAAGCTACATTTGCAATATTGAGTTTTCTCTTTGAAATAAAGACGATATTTTGTTTATTTATTTACTTTTCCTCTTTTAAGATTTCTGATTGTCGGTACTGCAACAATGTTTTCCGCCAAATCAAAAATTTAATCTTCGTAATTCGTTATTCAGTTCAAGGTAAAAAAGGAATTAAATAATTTTTTTATTTGCATAAATGGAATTGGTTCAAACAAATTTCAAATCGGAAAAAAAAAAAATAGTCTGATGAATGTAAATCGAGAGCACCAGATCATCCTTTTTTTTTCCCCAGAATAAATTATTTTTGTTTCGGGATCAAAAAGCAATTTAGAACAACAAAGTTCTTTGGTAATTTTATATATAGTAGAAACTAAACTGTAATTTCTAATTTGATATATATTACCCCAACTTCGAAACAGTCAATTACATAAATAAATTAGGGATTGCGTCCTCGGCCCATTTCACCTCTGCCCTCCCTGCCCCTTGTTTCTTCCCACGATTACATTAGGGGAATTTGCAGAGTAAACTAATACATCACCTAATTTTAGTGCCAAGTAAGTTATGTTTAAAAACTAAATAACTATGTCGTATTTCAATAATAATTTTAAGATAAAATACTGTAAGGAAAAAAAACAAAAAACAAAAAAAACCCAACTCAATGGAAAGTTTAAATAAAACAAATACACTGTCTACAAATTCTTTTAGAAAGAAACAAAAAAAAGTTAAGATACCAATGATTTTCTCTTTTATATTCAACGCTCTTTGATATATTAAGATTTTTACCATTTTTAATTTTATTTTAGTTTTTATTTCATTTCCTAGAAATGCTTCGTAAATATTTTTAACAAATATCTGATAAAAAAATAATGTAAATATATTAAGTAGTAATATCATAATTCTTCAAGCTGGCAACTAACCGTATCTGATATGCTTTATAGAACATTACTATCTTTTTTTGAATTTTGTTTTATATTCACTCCTTTCTAACTTTAAACATTATTGTTGCCTATTGTAACTAAACGAAAAGTTTATGGCCTCGCTAATACGCTTTTAGCAACTTTAAAGACACAAATGAAATTATAATATTTGCATAAAAATACTTCGTTTTCTTGGGAAAAAAAATTAAAACACATTTACTTATTTAAGTTGCTTAAATCCAATTAATTTTAATCATATCAAAGCGCATGGAAATTACAGGATTACTAATCGGATTTATATCCATATTTCGTTTCTAGTTTTTCAATAGCAGTTTTTTTGCCACCTTTCTTTTGCTAATTTCTAAAAGCGGGAAAAACTTCAAATATATAAATGAAATGGTCTCTTAAATATGGATTTCCAAAAGATCCACCCTTCGGTTCAAAACACGCACACACATACAGACTGATTGATTTGATAAGCCTCACTTTGCTAGGAAAAGAAGCTGCAAAGTAATTCAGGCAGGAAGTATAATTTTTCTCTTTTTAAAAATGAACTGTCAATCAGAAAAATATAATTAGCCTAACTACATATTTAATAAATGTAATACCACGGATAATTAGCTTAATTTATACAAAAATAATTACAAGTACTTAAATATCAAATTATAATTAAATCTTCTAACAAACAGGTTCCTATTACTTTAAAACGCGTTATTAGAACGAGGCCTCGTGGATTACAAACGAGGTTAAAATCATAATGCAGCAACGCGATAAAGTGAAAGCCTCTTTATCACAGAACTAACTGCATGCGTTATTGGATTGTTTCTAAGCAGCTTCGGAATAAAGTTCAACAATTCATTCAATAACAAAATCTCTACACTTTGTGCGTTTTTAACAGTTAAGGCTACTTTCTAACAACTTTATTCATTTTAAACAAAGCAATTGAGAAATTTAAAACGGAAGCCAAGCATTTTACTCAAGTCATTAAATACGAAACAGTTAATATTCTTAAAGATATCTACAATAAAGCATAAGAATGAGGGTTTATTAAATTCTACAACTTATTTATCTCGACTTAGTGAGGTAAGTACTTTAACACGTAGAAGAATTATTACTTTAAGCCCAATTAGAATTATTACTTTAAGCCCAATTAGAATTTTCATTTTCGGTTTTAATCTAAAAGTAAAAGATTAATCAATTAACAACTGTAGACATAGAAGAGGCTTTAAACAAATCTGGTAAAAACGTTATTTTTCATATCTGTAAGTTTTTCGTAAATCGCCTTGATTTTTTTAAGCTATTCTCTTGTTTTCTTAAAACAAGAGAAGCTGTTTTCTTGGAACTTTTTTTTTTTTAAATTCTTCGATAAAAAAAAATAACAAAGTATAAGTCAGATCCAAAAAATAGTTGTTCCAAAAGATGTGATAATGTAAACTTACAAATAAACTTTCATTTTTCTAAGTAATTAGTTTCTATGTTTTATTTACAATGATAACCAATCTTTAAGGATACTTCAAAATTGGTAGTTTGGCGATACTAGGGAACCGAATTCTACCAAAATCACTAAGGAGCTTCTAATCAATAATATTTATTTACTAGTAAAATGTCCACTTTGTGAGCTACGTACTATTTTTAGTACTTGCAATTAACGGCAACGGCGCTTGGTCTCAAGATCTTTAGCTATGGGTCCGATATAAATCAAAATTAATAAGATCTTTCATTTAAGAAATTAAAACTTTCTCTACAATTTCAATTGCTTAGAATATGGATGGATATTACTATGTGATTTTAAATTCCATTCTAACCTTTTTCTCTCTCTCTCCGATGCACATAAAACGACATTACCAAGATTTAACCAAGCCTCTCATATCCTGTGCTTATCATAAAATTGCTTGATATACCGAATCAGCGATATTTGTTTTTTAGAAAAGCATCTTTAAAACTATGCAAAGAGTAAGAAGCGATATCAATAAGTAAAACAAATTACATTGCAATTAATTGTTGAACCTTACAATTTTAGAGGTGTAGTTTAGCGATATGATTAGACTATATATACATATATTATCAAACGGCGAAGAGGTTTATTACAATTAAGTAAAATTATTAAGTCTTTTCTTTTTCTTTTTGTTAAATTTAAATGTTGATAACAGAAAAAATATCTATTCATTAGCGCTTACCCAAACTCCTTTATCACTTAAGGCAACGGGCCCATTGACACAGTTTATTCTTTACAAATGAAAATTAATTCTTTTTGTATTAAGTGTTTTCCTATTAGTTCGAAGAAAAATAATTGGGAAACTTATGTTTCATTATTTTTGGGGAAATTGTTGAAATAATAATGTTTTAGTCATCACGAAGGCTTTCCTTATTTAAAATTTTTCATTCTTCTATTTCTTTAAAATTCTAAGAACTACATCACGTGAATTTTTTTCAGTGACAAGAGTTGTTAAATATTGACAAGAAGTTGTTATAATTTACGTTCAGGGTTAATATTTTATTTCTTTAAATTATGAGGCCATTATTTATTAGAGTTTCTTTACAGATATCAATTTTAATTCTAAAAATTTACATTATTAGTAATACTACCAGCAGTTTATTAATTGTAATCACGAATTTTCCTATAAAATATTATATTAGGTATAGCGTAAGGATCCAGTCTTGAGCCGTTCTTTTTCATTGTCTGTATTGTTGTTGTTTCTAAATAATATTCATAATGCAGATACTGTTCAATTACGTAAGCTAATTTTTCTCTGATAAAAGAAATGCTAAGAATTTTCTCTCTTTTCTCACTATTAAGCATTTCCTTCAAAAAAACTTATAACTTTTCTGTTTTCGCTCCGATTCAAGGAAATTACGAAGGAGGATTACAACCAAAATAAACTGCTAATTTTTTTATTTTTTTTTACTTTTCAGAAATCATATGGCACTTTACAAACTTTGTCGCGTCAAAGTGATTCGCGATTAAAAGGGTTTCCGCATCTATGTTTTAGAAACAAAATTGATATGATACAAAGAAACATCAAAATCGATTTCATCGATTTCAACTTATTGTACTTATTCGTAATTAGATGAAAAAGTAGGTATTATTTCAAAAAATTTATCAATGCAAATTTATAAAAAAAAAAAAAAAAATGTTAAAATCTAATTATGCTGTTTAAAAGCCACGATGAACCACGGTTTCATAGTTACGTCATAGATAACAAAGAAATCGAGATTCTTCTGTTCGTAGCTTTTAATTATATTTACACCAATATTTGTTTATTTATTTAATCGTTTTAAGATATCGAGCTAAAAAAGGCTTTTGTAACTGTTTTGATTTACGTTTAAGGTTTTCATTTTTTTTTTTTAATTATTTTAAAGTTTATATTGACAGCAGGTTTTTCGTACATATTCTAATCTTTCCGTGTACAAATATCACATTCATTAAATTTCGTTATGAATTTATTAATTGAACTTAGTGATGACGACAACATAAGGTCAGCACGGCGAAGCACGGCGTCTCGCTTGATTAGCTCTGGATTTAAAAACTTTTTGAACCTAAGAGTAAGGATTTTCAATTTCTTCTTTTAAATATATTTTCATTTTTTTTGTACGATATTATCATCTAATAATGTTTTGAATGATTTACATCTTTTTTATTAATTTTTAGAATCTGAATAAAAAAACATTTCGACGGGTGAGATTCTTCGTCTGAAATTAAAGCCCTCTGTAATTTATACAAAGCATTCATTTCTTCCCCCTCTTCGCTTAAGGTCTTTTCAACAAAAACTGATCTTATTTTTTTAATGCGTCCAAACGCAGCATTTAAGAGTCAATTTTAATGTATTTCAATGCGACTCTATGATAATCTTAGTATTCCATCTTGTGAAAACGTTCAATGAATAAAAAGAAAATAAATAGGCTAATAAGTAGGTCTTCGGGTGAACTCTGCAAGTTCATATCATAGCACGAACTGATATAGAAAAGGGGAAATATACTTAACGAATCTTCAGTGATAGAATTTATAAATTTCTTCAAATGATATATTCTTGAAAAAAAA
The DNA here is from genome assembly GCA_023159025.1 of Thereuonema tuberculata. Lineage (NCBI taxonomy): Eukaryota > Metazoa > Arthropoda > Chilopoda > Scutigeromorpha > Scutigeridae > Thereuonema > Thereuonema tuberculata. The sequence goes on along the minus strand of JAFIDM010009631.1, from coordinate 166,979,041 downwards.
TATGAAAATATTTACTGAATGAAGAAAACGGAGAAACAGGAAACTCCTCAAAAACACTACTGACTCACTTTAATTCATATTACTACCTTGTTCCACAGAAGTTCAATAGCCCGACTTAAATGCGCTCCTATTAAAGCTAATACTATAACAGCAGCTGAGGTGTGCCTCATATGTAAAATTTTCACTGTTATTAAAGGAAAGTAGCCTTGGTCGGGAAATATCAATGAAAAGTTTGTTATATAACACATGTGGTACTGGTATAATCAATTGATCATGTTATTTTATGCACAGAAAAAAAGGTCAATGTATGGATATTTCTGAACGATATCTCAAATAACTTTACTGAAGTTTTTTTTTTCTTTTAAATCGAGAAGGATAATAAGGCTTCAACGATATTAGTAGACAGACAAGAAAATTATGGTTGTTGTGCCAACTTTCGAGTAGCCCATAGTAACATCTAAAAATTGTTATTCAAACACACAGTGGCCTTTTTAAACCTATTATCAAATTTTCAACTTTTAGAGATAAATAGTTTACGTGATAACAGCGCTCTTACTTTGTTTTTACTTTGTATATACTAAAAATCAACAGGAAGTAACATCTCTATCAATGGCATCTTAAAGGGCTAAACGCACTTCTCCGTCTTCCGTTATTTAGTGACGTAGTTACGCATTCACGGTCACCAGAATTGAGTCTCGTAAGACGTAACGGAGATCTTCAAATCGACGAACATAGCCGTTATATTTATATAACATATTTTCGTCGATTTGAAGATCTCTGTTACGTCTTACGAGGCTCAATTCTGGTGACCCTGAATACGTAACTATGTCACTAATGCAATTATGTTACGGAAACATAACGGAAGATGGAGAAGTGCGTTTAGCCCTTTAAGGATATCATACATTACTGGTTTTCGACCCATAGCTCTTAACTTGTTGGGTCAATATGTCCAAAATCAATAGGAATTTCCCTTCCAATAGTTCACACCTTAGTTTCAGCTTTCCATTATAATAATTTTTGAGTTCTTTGAACACAGACAGACTGATGAAAGAATACGCATAATTCCACTTCAGTTACATTCTAAAACATTTATATATATATATATATATATATATATATATATATATATATATATATCCAATACTATTAATGGTGTTATAAAATCAAACCAATAAAATAATATCCTTTATCTTGCGTTTATAAAAATGAAACATGCTTAGTTTTTTTAACTGAACATACGTCAATGTGCTTATGAAAAAAAAAAAAAGAAAAAAAAAAAGAAAGTTGAAAAGTATTGTCGTCTTTTGTATTTAAATTGGAATAAAATGCTATAAAAATATTAAAGATTATCCAATTGAATAAGTGACTAAACAGTATATTCTTAAGTATAATTTATAAAAATTAAATAAAAACTAAACCTTTTTTTTTCTTTTTTTTTTTTTTACCAAATTTCTGTTACAATAAGGACATTGTTACAATTAAAAGTCTTTAAAAACAATATTCCTGTAGTAATTAACAAAAAAAAAAACAAAAAAACAAGTTGATCGCTTAACAAATGTAGATATTTGGATAAAACTATCTATTCCATTTTAAAAAGATCATAGACTGTAATTATCCAACATAAACTGTCTTGTATTTAAGGCGAGACATGAAATGAATTTTAAAAAAGTAATAGTTTTATACATTAAAAGAGTTATGTATCTAAAGTGAACACTTGGAATCTTGTACATGATTTTATTAAAAGAAAGAAGCCTAGCATACATCATAATGCACACCACATGATCAGCTATTCTTGTGGGGTAATAGAGAAATTAGAGACACATGAGGAGCGGGATGGCGAGAGGGGGTTAAAAAAGAAGCCGAAGAGGGAGGGGTGTTTAAACGACAAAGTTGTTGCCCAACTGAAGCAGGATGGCAAACGGCTGGATGCTGGGCTCCTGGCAACCAATGACCCCCTACTGGGGCCACAGCTAAAACAAATACCACACAGGAGGCACACAACATCATCCAACATTTACTACCAACAAAAAAAAAAAAAATTACTGATTTAATTCAATAAGAAATGAAAAAAACAAAGCAATCTTCAATGAAAATTTTACGATAAATAGTTTATATATATATAGCACAAAACAAAAATTATAGTACATTCATAATTCATTGACGCTGGCTTGTTTTTTAAATTAAATTTAAACTTTAATTAAGAAAAACTGTTAGGAGAAAACTAAGATTTGCAAAGTTCGTTTGAAAAGAATTTCTTAATATAAATTTAATTTTTTTTCTGTCTCATAGAAACAAATATATAAGAATGCAACGTTTTATGCTCTTATGTATATATATTTAAAAAAATCTAAATTAAAAGTAGAAAAAAAATACATTAAAAAATTAATATCACAATTGATTACGTGAATTCTAAAAAACTTTTTTTATCAAAATGTGAGACTTCAGTTAAAATTTCTATTCAATCTTTCTTATTAATTACAACTTAAAATCTAAATGATACAATGAAAGAACAAACAAAATATTACTTTCGAACTTAATTACGAATAACCGAATTTGTGGATATTACAAAAATACATTAACTAATCGCAAAGGAACTGAAATTAAAAAAGTAAACAGAATTAGAGAAAATGTTTTCTCAATTGGGCGGTCTCTTCTCAGAATTCAATTCAACTGATTTTATGATGCAGAAGAAGAGAAGAAAAAAAAATGATAATACATGCAAATTGGCGCAATAGAGATTGGTAATTGCTTCAAGGAAAAATGAAAACAAAATATACAAAAAGACTTTATTAAAGCAAAGACTGAAATTGTTTTTCTTGCTTGTCTTGTTTTCGGGAAAAATTAGATAATAATAATTAGAAAACTACTAATTATCAAAACTGAAAAAAAAAAGAAAAAGGAACGCTGTGATTGTTTCTACTTAAATCTAACAAATCAAATTAAAACTCGTAATAATGCTCCAACATTACATTCTTAAGTATAAAAATAAAAAATTAAAAAAATCCAAGCTACTTCATTAAGGAGTTGAAGCTCACAAATGCTTATCGTTGTCCATAAGTGGAAAGACATGACAATAATAAGAATGTAACAGACTAAAATATTTAATTATATAAGTGCATATTTTATAAATATTGTTCGTGCACAAGGAATGGCTCTTATTCTTATTAAAAAAAAAAAATGGTTTCGACTTTAATCGATAAATAAGCCTAACAGATAAAAAATGTGCTTAAGTGTGTATGTATTTATTTATTTATTTATTTTGTGAAATGATCAATAATCAACTATGTAATAAGAAAACGGGCTTAAACCTTCTGCGATGAACAAATCATATAAAAAGCATAATTTGTTTGAGTGGATTTTTTTTTTCTAGGGTAATTAGATAACGTCACTTAACCTCGGTTGAAACGTCATCGAGGGGGACTTAGGTCGTTATAACCGATTCTCATTTGAGCTAATAATATTACACAGCAGCATCTAGTAAAGACGTTATTATTGTAATCTAGTTGTATTATAACTAAAAGTATCTTATTTAAAACAGTGGATTGCACTGATGGAACCGAAATTGTGCAAGAAAGCTAATGATAAAAACAACAGATACTACAGTTGGTTTCAAATGACGCACCCTGTATCTTATATCTTTTGCTGTGTATTTTAGAATCGATTTTGAATTCATTTGCTTTTATTTATAAAGTTAAAAGATAGAATGTTGCACTAAAATGCTATTGACTCATAAACAGAATAAAAGAACAAATGCAAATAACTATTTTCCTTTTAAAAAAAAAGAAAGAAGGTAAAATCAGTTGAAATTCCTGTTAATAATTATTTGTAAGAAATTCAGAAGTTAAAAACGGGAATAAGCGAGAAATGAGATCATTTTACCTTCCATTTAATTGATTTTTAGGAGAAAAAAAAAAAAAGTCAAGCAAACCCCTGCCTTGCTTTCTCCCCTTCCTCCAGGGTTTCATCATTTCTTACCACTTCGGTGATGATTTGTACAATCGTCGAAACCTCCCATCCCTTCTTAATTAAATTCAAAGAATTCAGTGAAATAACAAGAGATGAGACATTTCAAACAGTCGAACAAAAGAAAGAACGCATAAGAGTAATTCCAAGTTAATTTACCTGTTAACTGAACTCGCTGAATACACTCACACAATCAGTTCTTAATTCTTCTAAAACTTTCTTTTTAACTATTCCAATTAAAAAACTTTTTTTTTTTTTTAGATTCTTGAAATTATCTTTTCAACACGACTAAACTTTAATTAAAATCTTAAAAACAGTATAATTAGATTGAAACTAGAAGTAAGTAATTAAAATATACCAAATATATCCAAATTATTAGAATAAATAAATAAATAAAAAAATTAAATAAAAATACAATTGAAGTAATCAACTTATATATATATTTGCTTGTTAATTGTTTTTTACACTTTAGAAAGTAAACGATTTCGAAATAAAAACTAAATAATTTGGTATCTAATGCAATTCTTTTTCTTCTTTCTTAAATGATGATCTAATGTTTTTTGTAATGTACCTGAATCTCAAGACAGCATTAATAAAATAAATAACTTGATATGAACTGCTGATGAAGTGTACATACGTTGCTAATGATATGAGTCCAATAGAACAATCCTAATTAGATGACAGACGGAGTTTGATTACTGATTATAAATTCAAATCTCATGAATCCTATATATATTTTTTTCTTTCCTTCTTCCCCCACTGAACTCAATAACTGAATAAAAAAAAAAACAACAAAAAAAAAACAACCTCTGGAATTGTTCTGTTTCCTGAGGTTAAGATCTGAAGAGGGTTTATTATCTAATTATTTTTTATTTCTATTTCTCTCTAGCTATTGGGAAAAAAAATAAAGCAAAAAAAAAAAAAAAGCAAGATTCGAATAACAGGAGAGGAAAATGCCTCAACAAATGTCGTTTTAAGGGAGGGGTGATTGCTAAAACTACGCACTGATTTAAAGAAACAAAAAATCCCAATTACATATTACCCTATAAATAAGGAAAAGATTATGACAGTCACCGAAAGCCTACTTTATCCAACGGTGCGTTGCTCTCGAATATTTATTTTTTGGGGATGTGTGTGAATCTGTGTTTTCAGAAGTTGAATTTCCAGTTGTCAAAGGAATGAATTTAATTTATGAAAAGGACTTAAACTGATTAAGTCCCGTGGATAGTGAATACTTTCTTGTTTATTGCATTGCTAACAGAATATATGGATTATTATTATTATTATTATTATTATTATTATTATTATTATTATTATTATTATTATTATTATTATT
>JAFIDM010009631.1:166929173-166965366 GCA_023159025.1 Thereuonema tuberculata | reverse complement strand
AAAACATATGTAAAAAAAAAAAGCATCCATTTTTATTCATGTCACAATGTCATTATCCTATGGTTTGATTGTAAACTTGTAAAAATTCTCTTCTGCTAAATTAACTGCTTCCAGCTTTACTTAACATGCAAGAGATATGTTTCCACATGCAGGGATGACTCTAGATCACAACGTAACGATTGGCCTTCGCAATGACATATTTGGAAGCTTTTAAAGATGACAGACACATCTTGATTACTTTCAAAGACCGCCTTCACCAGCGATTTGTAGTTAACTTATTTAAATATAGATTTCCTATGTATGATAATTTATCTCTGAAGCCTATTTATTGCTAACTTTTATCTCTGGAAGGGCAGAAAATTTAAAATACATATAAGGAATAGTTGTTATGCCAACTTTCGAATATCCCTGTAGTGTGATCCAAAAAGACGGCGAAGAGCTGCTAAACACGGTGGTCTCAAAGTCTTTTCATTTCCAGGGTCACATAAAAGTGTTTTACAGTGGGCCACAAGATACTGTGGGAGATTTACCGCGGGCCGCAACTAGATGAAGCAAAATTATTCTTTTAATTTGTATGAATTTCATAATGATCATACAAAATTCAAATGCATATTTCTGTAAGGGTCAAATGAGCCTTAAGCTAAGCGAACACCATGCAACTTTTCAGCAACTTAGTCGTCCGATTTGGACGTCACGAGTTGATATAAACTTTTTGTCAAACCCCGAACACCATGCAACTCGACATGAAGTCGGCGGTGATAGAAGGAATCCCATAATGCAAAGCGTTTCCCAAACCCGATGTGGAAAATCCGAAAAAATCGAGGTTTTGAAACCTCTCTGATAAATTCTGCCGCATACAATTTCTGCATTTCAGTATAAACTTTATTTATGCATGAAAGAAACTCGCAATACTCTTGATATTCATTGAGTACGAGCATGTCTTCGAATCGAATCGAATCGAATCATTTTGGACGCCATTTCTTCCATGGGCATGACGTCACGACTGACGTGTTCCAACGCTTTCCTGTGATTGGGTAATTCCCAGCGACTTCGATGCAATTTTTCGAGTTGCAGGTATAGAAACAACTCGAGTCGGATGACAAAAGTTGCAGTCAAGTTGCATATAAAAGGGCTCAAAACTGTCTATATCAACTCGTGACGTCAAAATCGGACGACTAATTTGCTGAAAAATTGCATGGTGTTCGCGGGGCTTTAGGCTTTAGTTAATTTAGAGAACAGGAAAAGTTTTCATGGAAAATATAATTACGAAAGCAGAAAGCAACATCAAAATAGCGACGTTCAATAATAACAATTGGCCTAATATGAACGAACGAAAACAAATTTAAAATACATTTTTATGTTCATTTTACTTAAAATAAAACATGATAAATCTTATTATTTCAAAGCCCTTTTTAACTAGGAACAAAATAGGAAAACAGAAGTGTAGGTTCCTATTTAAAAAATTATTGGAAACTTTTTTTCATTGTATTAAGCATTTTTGTAACCCTATTCTGTTTACTACTGATTCACCAAAGGCGGCAAATTTGTATGTCTAGAGCGTAGAAATACTACATTTGTCTGTGGTTAAATCAAATTTCTTACATTAAATATAAATAATTTCATTACAACAGAAAAAGATTAATTTGAAGATAAAATTTATATCACTTGCACAAACAGTAAAAAACATACATAAATCGCATTTGCGGGAAAAGTTAAGGCGTTAATTTAAAACTTGACAATCAAAGTTGTTTTCTTGATGGTGCAGGAATGTGATGTAGCAAAGCATTCCTTCTTTAACCCTTCGTTTACTGAACTACTGCCGCATCAGCTGTTCACATGACTTAATGGTCTAAGAGTATATAGAAACTTCTAGTTGTAATACAGTAATTTAACAGCACTGTATAAACTGAATGGAGAAAGAAAAGCGAAATTTACTATGGATAAATATTATATATTCTCTAGTTTAATTAAAAGCAATATGCAAAAAAAAAATAATAATGGTAAAAGAATAGAAGTTTGTAATAAAAAAACTGCTTGCTACATTGGAGAAGTTAATATTTGTTCGCTCACCCAAAAAAACAAAACAACCGTCCTTCGATATCATTTCCCCAAAGTTGTCTTTCGACGGAAGAAGAGTAAATATGGTCATTACAGTCATTTTCTTAAACTGCTTATTTTTCGACTCTTTTGACTCCGATTCCACAGCTTTGATATATATACTCTACAGTTTATCTCTTTTCATTAAAATTATGACTATTTATCAGAAGGATCATAATGTACGATCTATAATCTTAAAGCTTGTTGTTTCCGATGTGTTTCTTCTTTTGATTTCTTTTCCTTCACTAATTTTTGACTCACCGTTGTAATATAAAGGTGTAGAAAGACATGTATTTTGCTACTTCTGGATAAAACTTTTCTTTTGTATTATATTATTATAGTTTTCATTTGATTAATATAAATGATTTATTTATTATTTAATTCATTCTGTATGCTTCTCTTTTTTTTATTATTTTATTCGTCTCTCTTTATCTGTTTGCTTATTTAAGTTGTCTTTTTTTTAAAAGGTTTAAGTATAAGAGTGAACTTCTAGTTCAAACTTCACCTTGTAGTAAACATTAATTAACAATGAATTGTAGGAATGCAGTTTTTATTGTTTTATAAAATCTTACGTACTGATACGTTGTGATGTGAATTGACTGAAATGAATGAACGGGGTAATATAAACTAATTACTTATTGGCATCGAGACTTTTTTCTTCTCAAAAAGCCGTTGTTCCTCAATGAAATCACTAAAGGCGAGAATTGTTTGTATTCTAATTGAATTTCCATGTTAAAGCTTCTCTCTCCCCCTCAAAAGGAAATGGTTTAAATACTTGTGAGATGAAACATTTTTCTAAAATAAATTACTGCGAATTTTTTTACAAATCCACTTTCTTAAGTATTTCTAAGTATTGTTGTATTAAGATAAATTAGCTAGTATCTTTATTGTAAATGATTATCATTATTAAATCGTAGCTCTTGCATTTTGAAAGCGTGTTAATTTAATAAAGAGAAAGATGCAATCTTCCCATTATCAGAAAGTCGATAATAAAATCGCGTTATTATAATAACTACAAAGTATTTTAAATCAGCGGTTCCCAATCATTTTGACTCGCGAAACTCTTTTCACTACGTCATCTATTATCACAAAAAAATCTGTAAGAAAAAAAAAAGCAGGCCACAATAGTCATCTTAAAAAAAAGATTGGCGGCTTTGTTATCCGCGTTAAATTTGAAGAGGCCTTTACAGAATTCTTACTGCGAACCTTCAAGACAGTGCATCGGCGAGATGACAACGCTGTTCGAAATTAAAATCCTTAAATTACTTTCAAACAAGTCTTCTTGAATTAGCCGGGGCTTGCAATAGTAACATTTGTTTTCTCCAGAAATGTTAACTTTTTTACATTCATATTTTATCATATTCAATAAAATGTTTCCATTGACACTTTTCCTGAATAAAAATTACTTTTTCACTTTTAATAAGTAATTAGAAGTTAATGCTTTTAAAATCTGTTCCATGTTTACTTTTTTATTCAGTTTTTCTTTTTTTTTACCAAACCATTTCCAATAATCTTGACAATGTCTACTGCCATCTTTTTTCTTTTTTTTTTCCCATCAAAAAAAAGATAGAAAGAAAGAATGAAAGAAAATGGCACAGATTGATTCTATAAATAGAAATATTAAAGCAACATTTGTTTATTATTAAAAACTTTAAATGGAGTACTATCCTTAACTTAATCAAATAAGTTATTAGTTTAACTGTAGCTCTGGCTGAAGACTAGTGTTTATTAACTGAATGGTACTTTATGATTTGTTTAATATTCTTTGGTAGAGATGGTTATGATTAATGTTTTAACTTTTAATAGTAAGACTATTAGTTTTACGAAGCGCAGATCGAAGTGAGTGAGTATACAGCTTCTGGAATCCTTCAGTGCATGAGGATGTTTAGACACAACGCGAGGACTGAGAAACGCATCGACCACGTGAAAGATGTAGGTCACTTCCAAAGTATGGAGACAAATCTTTGGAATGCATCCAAATGCCGATACTCGTACGAGTCAGGAGTAATCAGGTTAACAACGACAGGGTAAGTGACATAGCCAATGATATTTAGCGGTAAACTGATTACCACGACTAACGAGGAATAAGAACAAACATGAATACAGGTTATTCTGGATAACTATGGACAATAGTCTGGATTCAGTAAGAATCATTAATGAAGACAATTTATTGATCTACCCCTCTCCTGTGAAGATAGCTCGCATGCGCAGGGTAATAAAAACTAGCATAATCGAAAAACAATTCAGAATCAGGCAAGGAAAATAATTTTACTGCTTTAACTAAGTAAGGAGAATTCATTAAAAAGAAAGTAAGAAGTTGATGAGATAAGAAACGATACTCGCCACACCAATGTTTGACTTTCTGTCATGGTTTTATTTCAGGGAGATGGAACAAAGTTTGTTTAGTAATTGGGTTTCATTTTATAAAAGTCCACGTGATTGTCTCCTCGTAAATCTATGAAAATTTCACATCGTAATTAAAAGGATAGTGATTTACGAGGAAACTTATAAAATTAAATTTATGTTATGTAGTGAATGTGGGTGGCAGAGAAGCCAAGCACTGCGACCAGAGGTCTATTGTGCTTTCCCACGGAAATAAGGACAGATGGAGAGAAAGACTAAGAAAGAATGGTGGGAGAAGTGCAGGGGAAACGGAAGAACTCCGAGAAAACCTGCCCAGCGCGGATCATCCACCATCTAAAAACCCACATGAGAACCGAACCCCGGTACTCAGAGGTGAGAGGACGATGTCATTGTGACAACGCCAACCGCGCGGCCTAAAATTAAATTTAGTAGTAGTCTTAGAGAAATTGAATTTATAGATAGCCCAATAGATTCAGTCAACCTATATTTTAGTTGAAATTATTGGGATTCATTTGAATGTATTTCTTTTCTTGTTCCATCTGTTAAATCCAATTCTCCATTACCTTTAGTAATTACTAACATTACACAAAACTTTTATGAAACTTTCTATTTGCTTGCCTAAAATTGAACTCATATGCGAAAACGAATAAAAAGAATGCCTGAGAGAAATTCTGCTAAATTTAGCTTGATTTTATATAAAAAAAAAAATCAATTTTTAACTCGACTTATTAAACTTCAAGTTTTTCAGTTCCTAATATTAATTCGAAGATTGACTTTTAATCATTTATTGTCCTCTAATCAGAAAAATTAAATTAAAAAGATATCAAATGTACAACTTCGCTGCAAGGCAATTCAGCGTAAGCAAGTCTTGCTGCAAACAAACATTTTTTAAATAACTATTCACGTCATGAATTTTTAATTGTTAAAATAAAATGAACGGGAGAAAATAAACAGCAATCGGTATTTAAGGAAACTTTGAACGGAAAATCTATATTTTTAACTTATGTTCGTACATAAACAAAATGTAACTAAGTTATTTGTAATTAATATCTACGTAAGAGCATTTGGTTCTCTATAAATTGTGATTCCAGATACAGTATATATAATAATAGTTTTCACCTGCAATATTAGTAATGAATGACAAAAAGAAAAATCGCAGAAACTTCACTAATCTTCCATTTATTATTTCAACGAATTATTTCTCACGCTTTCCTTCGGAAATTAAAAACTGTAAGTTTCGGGAATATTTTGTGAAAAACGTTTTCTATAGAAATCTCTGCTACAGCGGTTGATGGCAATGCAGCTCATTTAGAATTGACAAACTAAAACGCTACAGATAATGATAAATCTTTGTTTTGTTTTTTTACTTTTGAATTTGCAAGTTTAAAAATCAGAAGTTTTTAAAAACTGAATGAAAACAAGTTTTTCAGAAATTTAAGAATGCTTAAAAGAAGGAAAACTACGTTAGAGTAGATTTTAGTAGTAATAGTAAATGAGAATAAAGAAATATCAACTTTAAAGTGATGAGAAGATCTTTTCATTCTGCCTTACTTTGCCTTAAGAACACTGCGCGAATGCTGACTTCGGGAGTAAGCTGTTCTAATCAAATCAACAAAAAAAAAAACCAAAAGTAAAGTTTCTTAATCAGTGTGATCTTATTAAAATATCTTACTGATTATAAAACTATATTTTAACAATTTTTGAAACTGTGTTTTTGATAACAATAAACAGTGTCTTCCGCATTATCGATATTTTTTCATTCGTATGAATTTGATTATTAACTTCTTAAAATATGTATGGAATTCAAATGAATGATTTAACATTTAATAATAATATCTTTCAGAGATCTTTATGTTAATTACAATATGTCAATACCTACAACTGTGGAAATGAATATCGCATTTATTAACAAACATTTTTGCAGAAAACGAAGTCAAGCAGATTTTGATAAGAATGATATTTAGACAATTTGAGTTTGCTTGTTTTTTCATTATTAATAGTTTATGTTAATGGACACAAAATGACAAAGTGAAAACCTCTGCAATCAATCCGTCCAAGTGATGTACATTTATAAAAACAAGATTAATGTACAAGGATTAATCCTTATCTTGTCAAGGATTAGCAAAGAGGAGTTAATCTTTTCAATATTTTCGATTACTCTTAGAGGTTTTGAATCTTAGTTCTCTACTTCTTCTTCTTTTTTTTTGTTACTATTGAAAATTAATGAACTGCTGATCAGATGAAAGAATAGTTAGTCTTCACAAACGTGTTCCATCGTTTCTACTGTCCCTGTAGCCTAAACAACAACAGCCGATCGTCTTATTAAGAAATTTTTTCCTGTATTTCTACAAAGCTAACAATTTGAACGTGAAAATGGCAATTAATTCCTTTAATGAGGAAACCAAATTAAAGCAACGAAGCGAACCAAAACTACTGTTGGATATATCACTGGCAGGATCTCTGCATGTTTACCCATGCACTGAAATGAAAAGGGAAAAACTTGAAAAGATTTTATAACGACGCTCCTTCGTTGACCCTCATCCAGGATGCATTCTGTGCCTCCTCACACCTGCAGTAATGACATCACGTACTCAGCCTACATTCTTCTTCATTAATCAAGTGGTTACGTACGAAAATGGTAGCGTGGGAGTGATTTGTAATAGGGTTGGCGAAAAGAATATTAAAACTGGATAAATAATTAAGATGGGAATACGAACTGAAAGTCTTAAAAAAAATAAAAATAAACAACACAAATTCTGAGTTATGATTGCTGTTATTATCTGCGCTCTCAGAAACGCAAAGGAAAACAAAATAAACTTGCTAGGTTTAAAACTGTTTGAATAGCAAATAGTGGACAACAAATTCGCAAGAAAGTCAAATATTTTTGAAATTAAGTAAACATTCAGGAAGAGGTCAGGAAACTGTACATACTTTAAGTTGCTATTAATGTAAATATTTTGTTTGATTGATTGTTTCAAAGCTACAAAAGCAACAAAACGCTGTGCTACTGTGTCGACAACAGTTCCAAATTCTCCAGAACATTGAAACTTTGATATATCTGATATACATTAAATACTTAAACTGGTCATTTATATGAAGAATCCACTTTTAAGGATATTTTTTTCCTTACCTAGACACCTTCATTTCGTGAAATCCAGACAATAATATACAGCAATTTACTAAAATAATATTTGTAACTGATTTAAACAAGTCAGTTATCACAAAAAAAAAAAGAAAAGAAAAAAATACTGATAAAAATTATTAATCCTTCCAGTTAGATTTCTCAATCTTTTTTGTCTTGGCTTGAAAAGAAAGTATTTTTAAAATACGTAGAACAAAATTTATTCCGTATTTCCGCGACAATAGCCACTAAGAATAATAACAAAAAAGTTTCCTGTGCAATGTGCAGCTTTCGTGGCATCAATGCATACAATATGCACGCTATTCAGTACTCAGTTTCCAATTATGATACGTCGAAATTACCATTAAAATCGTTACCCCATCTGTGAAATCTGGACCTCTTTGTCGTAGTGCATGACCTAGCATGCTGACTGTTGCTCTGACTTTGAAACTTAATCAATTAAAAAGTTCAAAGCAATCAAGTTTAATGCATAATAAAAAAAAATACTAACAAGAAAAAAAAATTATGATTTTAAGATTTCTCGGTGAAAGATCTCTTAAGAAATAGTGAAGCAAATTTCCACAAGTCTATCGACATACATGAGTGCTCTGGAAAATTCTTCTTCTTTTCGGAATAAATGAAGAACTTGATTAAATCTGCTTCAATTACTGTGACTAATTGTCGATCATGAAAGTGCAAAAACTTTGGATTGAAGTTATTTTAATTGGAAATATTTACAATATCAGACTATTCATATCACATTCTTTTAACCTGCATTTTCAAGTTTGACAAACAAATGTAAAAAAAAAATAAATAAAAATAAAATGAATGGAATGGAAGTTTGTTAAAAGAAAATTTAACAAATGATTGAATGACATCTTTAATTTTCTTTTTTTTTTTTAATTAGTATTTTTTTTGATGGCTCATTACAAAAGGCTGACTAACAATGCACTTGATGTAAGCTCTATCTATTAGATCAGAGTAATAGTGATTTTTTTTTTATATATATCGCTAATCATAAGTTCACTTTTATCGCATTGTTAGATACATAACATAATTCTCATGTTATTTTAAATGGATTTCTATAAGCAGAGAGAAATGAAATCCAAATAGTTCAAATACAGTATTGTTGCGAAACGTTTTATAAGAAACTACTCTTATAAGGGATAATTCAAGTTACATTTCCTTCTCACATAAATAGCACTTAATAAGGCAATCTTAATTATTTTGTATGTTAGTTTTAACTGCGTTTTACTGATCGATTGTCTTCCACTCTCACAGAGCCACTCACTGTTTTACTGTAATTCATGGACTAACTTCACTTTCAATCTTCGTACGGTAGACGAGTTATTGATTATTAAGCTTAATCAATGAAAGACATTCAAACGGCAGAAATTAGGTTAAATCCTTAATCTTAACAGCACTGAATGAGTTTTAAGTTGTTGTCGTTGTTGGGTTTTTTTCCTTCTTTTATTATGATTTATTTGAAATAAAATAATGATAAATCAACATTTTTAATAAAATTCTAAAATTACTAATTATTTTTAATTTTTTTAGATTTCAGAAGTTGTACTTTTTAGGAAGTTGTACTTTTTCAAAAGTTAAAAAACCAAAAAAAAAAAAAAAAACCCAGGGCTTTTCATTTTGCCTCTGTTTGTGTGAGTGTGTTTTATTTCTTATTTTTGTTTTCTGAAAATTTGCAAGTTTACTACTTTTTATTCCAAAGCCATGATTTTTTTTTAAAACACACACACAGCTATTAATCATTTTGTTATTTAAAGCAATACTGAAGTATGATGTTATCATTCATAGAACATTAATAGATAAGAAAGAATTTAATTTCTTTTTCTTTTTTTTCATTCGTTAATTCCATTCACGTACACCAAACTTATTTACGTATGCTAATACGAGATACGTCTTTCAACTGCTTTTAAAAGGCGTAATAATTTAAAATAAACAACGAATCAATGTTACAATGATCCAAGTTACAACAATCAGTGAAAATGTTGTACATGGAGAATGCTAGTACATTGCTGCGGAATATAGGTCCCTAGTAATTGCTAGTTAAAAAATTAACTCAGCAAACTTTAATATTTATTTAATTTCATTCTCGTCTATTCGATAATAGCCTTAAAAAGATATGATGTAAGTGGTAATAATATATGTTAAGTCTATGCCCTATAAAAATATTAGTTTATTTAAAACTTAAAAACTAATTAAACACTACCTTGATTCAATTTCATTCAACGTATTTGGAAGCAGTGATTTCGAAGCAAAGCAATTAATGAAATTCTACCTGCAATTAACAACTGCTTTCAAAGCGACAATTATGAATTGGCACCGTCTGCCAATCAACAATCTCTGTATTTTAACCCGTTATATAAGTGAGAAGGGGGGCAAAACGATCGAAGTGCCGCTCAAAACATTTTACGACGACCATTTCCTTCATTATTGTGGATGTTCGTCGAAAATCGATTAAACTTCTCGCACTACGAAGGCAGGTGAAGGCAAAGCCACAGGCAATCCACTTAACCTGCTAATACCAAGATTTCAATTGGAAATTTGCAACAATTTTTTGTTTTAAGATCAAAAGAAACATTATACAACTAATTGTCTTTTGGTCGTATCACTTTCAGTTCCTGTTAATCTCACAAATCTATACAATCACGAAAATGTTAGGCTTACCAAAACTAGGTGGGGTTCGAAGATGAAACTCGAAGATACACTCGCAACCCACACAATGGAAATTAAATAAATTATGTTAAGGTTTTGAAACGAGTGTTGAGTAATTAATGGGTAGGACAATAATATTGATTCAAAGTTAACGTTCGTGCTCGAGTTGGCAACAACAACGTTGACAGACTTTAATTGAAAAGTGCTTTCAAAATTTCAAATTAAATTTATAATTAAAGCAAGGATTTCAAGTTGTTTAGTTTTACAATGAAGTAGAGAAACCGAAATACCAACACTCTTGTTTTACTGTCAATTATTAACTAAACCTGGAGCTAAGTTTTACAAGATTATTTCTGTCGAGTAAAACGTAATTTCGGAGACCCTCTATATGGAAACTGACTTCAAGTATTATTTGTGGGTTTTCCATTACTTTCATTAGTCATTAATTCTGTAAACAAATATTAAATAAATAAAACTGAGTTGA
Source organism: Thereuonema tuberculata (assembly GCA_023159025.1). Classification (NCBI taxonomy): domain Eukaryota; kingdom Metazoa; phylum Arthropoda; class Chilopoda; order Scutigeromorpha; family Scutigeridae; genus Thereuonema; species Thereuonema tuberculata. The sequence continues at coordinate 166,954,627 of JAFIDM010009631.1, read as the reverse complement.
TATTTAAATTCTGGGGAAAACTTATTAATTTTTAAATTTAATTCAGTGATAAATTTAATTCAGTGATGAAAGAAAAAAATGGGTAATAAACTTTATATTAATTAAAGTATTCGGATTTAGGTAATATAAAACGGAAGTAACAGAAATTAAAACTTGCAATGATGGAAAGTGATAAAGATTTTGTTAAGGGTGCTATGCGTGCGTTCTAAGGTTTGTAATACTCCGGAAAGAGTTATCGTTTAATGATTGTCATTTTATTAAATTGCTTCGTACAAAAATGGATTTGGAATCAATGTTATTTTTCAATCATTAAAAATAATTTAGGATAAATATGGTTCATTCAACTACAATAATGTATATTTCTGTGGTAGAATTGATTAAACTCTGTTATCTATAGCCCGTTTCAAATTTCTGTAGACCATTAACAATGATATTGATGCAATATTCTTTCTATTATATTACTGTAACAATGAATTTTAATTATCACTGTTCTTGTTACAGCGACGTAACACAAAATAAGCCTAAGTCACTTTTGAGATGGATTATAACACGATATCTGTACATAAAATATTCGGAATTTCCAATTAAAGCACGATTTTATGCACGAATATATAATAATAATTTACTTTTTTATATGATAATAATAACGAAAGAAAAATTACTAATTTCACTACTAACCGTTTCAACATAAGAACAGGTAAAATTTTAGTTTTTGCAGAATTTTTACCCCTAATTTTATGAGATACTTAATAAGCGTATAATAAATCTTTCTGAGTAATGAAAATTAAATTCAGTAAAATTCTGTTTAGCATTTTTTTTTTTTTTGGTAATAAAGGGGAAAAAAAAAGGTTCTTATCAAACTGCTTGGCAGCCTTTTAACTTATATCTGATAGGAAGTTCAATGGCATTCCCTACACGAAATAAATCAGTCAAAGATTCTGATTTTGTTCTGATAATAATTTTTAGACGATGCAAATTCAGAATAGGAAAAAAGAAAATATTTTTTTTTTTATTTTCTACTAAAGTATTTCATAATTTTGTTTCTATATTGTTTACATTTTATTATTATTATTACTAGGGCTAATCCAAATCATTAATGCTTGTTAATTACTATATGTCTCTGATTTTAAATTTCGTAAACAAATTTGACTGTAACCTAGTATTCCTTAAAAACAACAGAGCTTCTTTGGCATTTGAGGCCATATGAAATTGGATAAACAAAACTGAGTTGGGGGTGGTATTTCTTCGAGAAGAATTTAAAGAGCACTGGGAACTTGGATTGGCCTGCAGCATCCACTTTGCGATGATGTCATGCGATGCCTCTAAGACGCCAGCAGTGATGTCACATGGCGTCATTGACGAGGCCCCGGATCTTGGTGTTTGTCCTGAATACGGCTCGCTAAATCACTATGACGTGCAGACAAAACGCACTAATCCACTTTGTTGCAGTCTCAGGTGCATTTCCATTATTACTGCATCAGCCATTACTGAAGATGAGTTTGACAACGTTAATGCACCAATGTGACCACTAGAGATCGCTAGGGGCAAAGCAACGAAAAATAGCTGACAAGTATTTTCAAATGACAAATTAGACAGCCGTTGTTTCGTTCTTCAAAACACATTTATTTGCTAAGAAATTAAAATCGGAAAGGAAAAAGAGTATGATAAGCAAAAATCTAATTTCTGCACATTCTCCGCCCCATACCCTAATCTTTATAAATCATTAATTGTTACTTGAAGCTACAAGAACATTCACTTGACAGTAACAGACACATTTTTTTTTATATATAATTAACAGTAAAAATAAAGGTTATATAAATCAGAATTAACTTTTCCTTTTCTTAAAAAAATACTAAAAATAATAGAAAAATTTCAATTGAAATACAGTATTCGAAGTGTTTGAACTAAAATAAGAAATTCAGCAATAAAAACTAAACGTTAGATCAATAAAGTTTTTATAAAAATAAAAATATCCTCAAATTGTACAATTCATTTCTTGAATTGAAGTAATTATATTTGAAATTAACCTTCTTTTTAAAAAAAATAATAATAAGAAAAATTCTTTTATAAATTCTAGCATCTATCAACCTACTGTTCGTATTCAATAATATTATTATTATTATTTATTAAAAATCTTAACTGTTCAAAACTCCAATGTATCAACAGTAATTTATGTGAAATATTACTCTTAGTACGTGACGTATCTAAGTACAATGTTTGAATGAATCAATGTCCAACTATTGACTTGTAGTGATTTTTTGCGGATCAATAGGCGTCCGGTACTGAACGTGTCACGGCATTTGACATTCACTCTTCTCCACGTAAGCCACCCAATCAATAGGCTCTCCTGAACAGGTGTGTGCGTAATGACTGCAATATGTAATGAGATGGACTTGCAAGTAGCTTCTGGCCTTGCCAAGAAAAGCAAGCGGAAATTATTTTGTTAGAATAGATTCAAACTTAAAACTCTCTTTTTCATTTCGTTCGGAAATTACCTTGAATAAAATCACTGATTTCAAAGCTATCTGAAAGACTTTGAAAATAAATTCAAACCTGAAGGGCTTAAAACAAAAGAAGAGGTATTTATGGGAAGAAATACCTAACTGTCCAAGTGAATTACTTTTAAAGTTCTTAACACATTTACTATTCATAATCTGTGACTCTGGGCGTTTGTCTGTTACCTCTTTATTTTTTTTAGTCAATTATCTTATCAACGCAAAAAATTAGAATTCTCTTAAACAACGATTCCAAAAATTCAACAACTGAAAAATATATTCTCTTGTTTATCCAAATGATAAAAACTCGGCTGTTTCTTTTTCTATTCTCTCTCTCTCTTCTCTCTCTCTCTTTTTTCCTTTACTTCGTTTCTTGAGAAGCTTCATAATAGTAAAATCTTTATATCATTTTATAAAAATAAAAAAAAAATACATGAACACAAATTCATTATGAAATTTTATAAATAAAAAAAATCCACAAAACGAAATTTCAGATTTATATCATGCTTCAAACTTAAAAGATTTAATTCTGATTATTTAAAATTATTTAAAGTTTATCAGAAAATAAACAAACAAACAAATTAATAAATAAAAAATAAATAAATAAATAAATAAAAACCTGATATTTCTAAAACTTAAACTTTCAAATACAAACAAAAAACAAAGAACTCTTTAAGAAATGGAAATTCTGATAAAAAAATCTTCAGAAATCACTACAATAAATCGAGGAAAAATCATTCAAAAATAATTCTGATGAACATTAAATAAGGAATTCAATAAAAAAAATTATAATTTCCTGGGTATATGATTTGGAGTGGATTAATCATTAAGTTAATTGATAAATAATTTTGTAGAAGCACAAAGAGGAAACGAAACCGAAACTGAGGAACAAAACTTCATTTAATTAAAGGCAAACATTGGATAGCTAGAGGCAGAAGACTGCGTCCTTCCGTATAGAGTGTGTAACCCTTTCAGCTCGATCGGACCACCTGCAGAAATAGAATTAACTCGGGAGAAACTGCTAAAAATACCGCAGCACCTCATCCTCAGTTCGAAATGAAGATATTTTCTCTTGAAGTCAGAAACGAGGTAAAATTTGCCGCTTACCTGTGAAGGCAGTTGCTTTAAACACAAGGGAACGGCGTCAAGCTACCTTCAAACCGATGTCGTAGAATTTCTCTCTTATTATCGTCACCATTCAAGTGCTGTGAAATTGCTCCGAACTAGCTCTCGAAACTCCCAGGCCTAGACACCTTTCCTCCATTATCTGGCGAATCTAGTGCCCTCCAGCGCCCAACCGGAGAACCACTCTCGATTTGTGTTGGGCAGGGAAGTCAGCCTTAGATAGGGAGCAAATGCCTGTCAAGCACATCAAATTTTTCACGTTGAAAGAAACGCTCTTTCTTGCTGAGTTAAAAGAAATAAACTACCTAAATTCAACTGATATAAAATGAGAACGAGAGAGAAAACAAAATATTTCAAAAATCGCACTTCTTAAGAGTTTCTTTCTTTCTTTTTAGTATTTCGACATAGGATAATAAAACTAAATTTATTATCTACCTAAAAGTTTATACCATTACAAGTGAATTTAGATATTTAGGTAGCATCTCTAGATCATTCATTTGAAGATTATCGTTAAGTATCATTTCATTAATGTTTTTTAACGGTTTAGCTCCTCCTTTTATATTTAAGAAAAGTATAGTTCTAAAGAGAAAATTTTGAAAATTTAAGTTATTTTTTTAAATTAATTAATTTGTTTCTTTATTTAAATCCAAATAAATTGGCAATAAAAAAATGAAAAGCATGAAAAAATAAAATCGTCGGTGTTTTTGCCGAATGATCGGTAGCTTTAATTAGATTACTCTTACGTTCTCATAGAAATTTTTATTTGATCTGTTATGACTTTTAGTTGAATAAAAAATTTATTATAGTATTTATCAATTTGAAATTTTAAATACAAGAATGATTTTTAGTCTACTTTCCTAGGAAAGTGAGACTAATCAAATCAATCATGCGTGTGTCTTCTTGAAACTCTGCATGCAAATTTTTCCTGCAGTCTTTGTTAAAAAATTAGCAATTCCCATAGACAAGCATTAAAACCTATACCATATCTCCCAGTGCATATTAATTCTCATAGTAATCCACTAATTTGCGCGTATTTACTACGATTAAAATTAATCGAACTTAGCCAACAAATAATGCGGATTTAATTAATTTATTTATTGGAATTTATTATAGGAAATGGAAAATGTTTACTGTTTGTAGTCAACAGATATTTTAATTTAAGTCAAGAGAATTTTCACGACTTCAAAATAACGGAGGGAAATATTACGAAAGTAGACATTTGTATAGAATTTACTCAGCAAAATATTATTTAAACTAACTTCTAAATATTTTTGCTTGACGTAATCATTTTAAAAAACTTTTTTAAAAATGAATAAAAAGAAACTTTATAACGTAGTGATAGTAAAAAACAATCTAAATTAAAATCAAATATCTTATCTCATTTCAGAACTTACAAGAAACTAGCAATTTATTCAGCTAATATATATTAGCCTAAATATTAGCCTATTATTGTTTATTAGCAATATATTCTATATATATTATTATATATATTACACTTTACCAGCAGTGTAATATATATTTACATAATAATTGATCTAGATAAATTGAATATTTAAAAAAGCAGCCAATTTTACTGAAGAAAGAAAAAAAAAGGAAATATCCACTGTAATGTCATTTATAACTTTCTCAATCCAAGATTGACAGTCAAAGTAGATATAAAATAAAGCAAGGTGGAGAAAAGTGTACTTTGTACATTCAACAGGCACGTTTCTCAAAAGGCCCGTGGAAGAAGCTTTCCTTTGCATCTCGTTGCTTTCTTTGAAAAGCAAAGTTCATTTTCTTTTTTCAATTTATATATATATAACTTTTATAAATTGTATGTAACTCTCTGAAAGATTTTAATTTCTTTGTAATAAAATTCAATGACTATTCATCCTTCAGCAGATGAAGTTCTGCTTGAAAATGGGATATTTTAAAAAAAGAATCTAAGCATCTTAAATTTCTTCTGATATCAATGACAATTGGCAATGGTCAATAAAATTTCAATGCTCTTTCTGCATTTATCAAAATCTGCCTAAATTGGAATCGAGTTATTGGTCTGATAACAGACAAAACGAATGGAATTTCAGGAGATGAGACAGACGCAGTAGTTCACTGGACTGTAGCTGAAGGAGCTTGGTTCAATTCCCAGTAATAGTTGGACAGTTTTCTTGATTCTTTTTTTCTCCAGACGGGTTCTACGTTTATTCAGTTCTCTTTATACTGTGGGCCGGATTTCTTTCTGGGAGGGAGGGGGTTAAAGGCAAGGGAGAGTTTGGCTGACAATCCGTCCTAAAATTGGTAGTAATATTTGTCCAAAAATGCATTAATATCTGTTATTTTTTTTTAATTAATGTTTTAAAGAAATAAATCTTTATTCACTTTTCAATAAATTAAGCCTAATTAAGTCTTAGTAAATTTCAATCATTCTCCAAGATAATTAAGAATATTTCATTTAATCCTGTAAAAAAAAAAAAAAAAAAAAAGCCGTAATTTATTCAATTTGTATTTAACTAACTTAAAACGCTGGAACGAAATCTTAGCAAAAACTCGTTAATTAAGTTGTTGTAAAGCAACTTCGTACAGTAATGGTTGTTGAAACTCCTTAAATAAATGAACGCATGAACATGTGTACTTTTACATTCCATGTTTTTTTTAAGTGTGTGTGTATGTGTTTTTTTTTTTTTTTTTTTTTTTTTAAATTTCCAAAAAATTTTTTTTTTTTTTTTTTTTTTTTTTTTTCTTTTTAATGTTTAATAACCCATTCCTGGAATTAATTTCTTGTCAAAAGTTGTTTCTAAACAAAGATATGACGATATCAGTATCTTTATAAATTGAAAGAGAAAAAAAAAAAAAAGTAAAGGCTGATTTATCAGTAGGAGGAGAAATCCTAGCTATTGCAGCAACACAGATCCTCTCCAATCACCTGAACGAGGAAGTATTTATCAACCACTGCAAAACACTTAAAATCATGGCTGTGATTCAGAGACTCATACGGTGATATTGATTTCTATTAAAACATGTGGTCTATCTCTCGGAATACAAATAAAATGATATAAAAATACGGTGCAAATAGGAAATAATGGACAGATATTGGATGAAGAGAATCCGTTGATTCCAGAAAGAAAGGAAAATGTACTTTGCTGATTCTACGAGATTTTTGCATTTTTATCCGTTCATATTCATCGATTTAAACAAAAGTCATTTAAATTGATGATATTTCATTTCGCTTTGTTAGTTATTAAGTTACTAAGTTTCATTTAACCACTATTCTAATAGTAGTATACATTATTAGAACAGAAATGTAAAAATTATTAATTCAGTCACTCTTTATTATTCGAATAAAAATCCAATAACATTGAATTATTTACTTATAATTCAATGTTATAAGGTCGTCGAATCCCGTTAAAAAAAATATGTGTACATGTTAAATTAATTTTAAATTTGTAATCAAATTAAGTACGTCAGTAATTTCAGATAATCTCCTTATGCAAATCTTATAATTATACATTTTTTTTTTCCTTTTTGAAATTCATTTGCTAACTTAGCAGTTGGTTGTTAGGTTATTTTAGTATCTTCATTGAATTTTATAAAAGAAAACAAAAATAAATAAAATAGATAGCAGTTAATGAATGCTAATTCAGCAATAGGAGTAATTTATTTTTTTATTAAGAATGTAAGATATTGTTATATCTTGTATTCTGTAAGTATAAAAGGTCGATACTGAGGAATCTCTGTGCGATTAGTTATGTCAGTATTACATCGGCAACTATGATAGGCTACATACGGAAATTTGATGTTTAAAAAAAATAAAAGAAAGCAGCCTGACAGATACCATTAAGTATAATAAAAAAAAATGAAAATGTACAATCCACCAATACTGATGTATCACTTTAAGTTTATGATAGCAGAACGCCAGACTCACAACAATGCTTATATAATGATTTTTTTTTCTTAAATATGTTAATTTAGTAAAATTACCAAAAACTGGAATAAAAATGAAGTTAGGAAGAAATTGTTACAATTTTCAAGGCATTCGTAAATAGATCAAAGCAAATATGTTTTATCTAAACGCAATAATTAGTATTCAGTAATCTGAGTTACTTATCAAAATATCGGATGCAAACTGAAGCAAAAGAAAAATAAAAGTTTCTTTTTGGTACCGGAAGTATGATCACCAATTACCGGAAAGTTTTCAAGTTAGTTGCAGATTATTTGGCCTATTAGTGTTTATCTAGTAACAGGACAACGATTAAATTTTGGCTCCTATTACATGTCTCATTAAACTATTCTTTGATGTTAAATATTGTGGTTCCACTCTGCTATTAGTCCTCTTTTACTAATAGTGCCTGATTCTGTGAGATATGATCTGACACGTTCCCCATCCACTCCTGTGAATTGCCGCTAAGCCCTTTCTAATCTGCCTTGATCATCCTGCTAATATGATCCTGGCTCATCTCCAGCTGAGTAGGCTGCTTAATACCTGTTCTTCAACGTCTCTATTATTAATGAGCCTTTATTGATAAATAATTATAATCTGCAATGCAGATCAAATCCACCTCCCAACTTACTGTTCGCAGCTGCTTTAAAGGAACGGATCAGTTTCCAACTTAAACGAGGCCGTCCAACACTTTGAGCTCCTTTTCTAATTATTTAACAAAGGCGTGGCACACGCCTACGCTACTGGCAGCGAAGCTCCTGAATTGAGTGATAATTGGCGAAGAAAACGCAACTGCAATTGGAGTGCGAACGACTTAAAAAGAAATCTTAAGACCCAAAACTTCCCTACAATGTACAGTAGAATCACTACACGATCTCGGTTCTACTAACTGTAGCAAAATATTCATCAACTTCATTTAAATAAATAATATTAGCTAAACAGTACTTCAATCTGTTCATTATTAAAATAATAAATCATCTGATAATCTTAAAAAAGTATTTAACCTGTGATGATTAGATCATTACATTGAATGGATGCTTTTGGTCACTGACAATTATAAAGGCAAAGTATAAAGATTGAGTAACTTCCTTTTTCATTTTTTTTTTATATTGTGGGAGTCCAATCGGCCTTAGAATTTACTGTATTTTTTTTTTTAATTAAAACAATTACTTCTAAATTAAATGAAATATTTTTTTTTTTCTAGCAGCTCTCGGTCGTGCTCCAAAACTCGCCACACCCTTGGTCCAATTGTGTTTATGCAATTATTTATTTTCTCAACATTTTTTGATTCTACATCATCTTTTTTTTAATATATATAGACTCGACGGCGGTCTGCCGTGTGTGGCCAGTGTGCCGGCACTTGGGTTCGAATCCCGGTCGTGGCATGGCTGTTTCTTTCTTCTTCTTCTGTGTTTTGTCCGTTTCCCCCTGGGACTTATTCTCTCAGGTGTATCCTCGACGAGAAGTGAATTCTCGTCTCTGATTTCCTAGCCTTGTCTTGATGTTGTCAGGGGGGCTAGCACGTGGTCCGTTGGGGCCCATTCGCGAGTAGTAGAATATATATACAGGGTGATTCATAAAATACTGGAAAAATAGGAATTTTATTTATTCCCCCCTCCAGGGGCTCCTTTGTGATTGAAATAAACCCAACGGACTCATTACAATTTGTTTAATTTATCCCCCCCCCCCCCCCGGTTCCTTGTGTTTGAAATAAACCCAATGGAGTCAATACTCCATTTAACTTAGCCAATTCTAATCTCGCTTCCCTTTCCTTGCTCTTCCCGGTTGTGAAGGGTGCTAACCAGACCATTTTTTTTCATGGGGGCAGAAAAAAAGGCTAAAATGGGACCCCATTATCCGACTCAGAATCGCTCGTTCGATCCGGAAATCCATGCCCATTTTACTTTTTTTTTACACCGAATTTGACAAAAATATTTCGATGTTCGTTCTTTATAGGCCTATTTTTCCAGTACTTTATGAATCACCCGGTATATACATAAAAAAAAAAATAAAAAAAAAAAATCTAAAAATCTGAAATTTTAACAATATTTTCATATATTTCTAAAAAAAAAAAAAAAAAATGGATATCAGTAATTTCAAAGTTAAATTCCTTATACAGTGGAACCTCGCTATTCATATATAATCCGTTCCAGGAGGCAGTTCGAATGGCGATTTGTACGAATGGCGAATCGTTTTTTCACATAAGATATAATGTAAATTGGATTAATCCGTTCCAGACCCACAGATGATTGCTTATATAAACCTTTGTAATAATATGTTAAGCCTAAAATATATAAAAACTATGAAAACAATAAATATATAGGCCTCTATTATTATTTCTTTCTTTTTCAGTATAGACGATATGGTTGATTTCGCCATGTCATACTGAGTTGCCAGGTCAGAGACACGAGTTCCACTTTCAAACTTCGCAACGATTTCTTTTTTTCAATTCAATTGTCGTTCTCACTGCTTTCCTTTTAGGCTTAGTTGAATCAGTAATCTTTTTTAGACCCATGGCTGCACTATTTTTAATAAAAATAACAGTAAAATATCACAAAGTTTCACGAAGCTTGCGTGGAAGATGCGTAGCGTACGGAAGCTATCACGATATTGAACTGAAGCGACCGCGTGGCGCGGCCAGTACCGAGGTCAATTTTACGACAATTTTACGTGGCGCGGCCAGTACCGAATCGCGAGCAAGCGTACGAATGGAGAGTTCAATTTTACTTGAAAAAGTTGTACGAATAACGAGTTGTACGAATAGAGAGGCGGACGAATGGCGGGGTTCCACTGTATATCTTATTCTTTACGAAGTGGGTCCGGGTGACTCAATGATAAAGGTCTGGTGTCTAGAGAAACTATAAGAAAATATAGGTTTGATCCTCGGAGAGATCGAGGGATTCTTCTCCCTAACGGGTCATCCAGCTGTATCTAAATTGCTCCAGAGATTAAAGGCGGGCGAGCGTTGGGCTGCCCATCCGAAGTCTTGTAGTTCAAGCTCGAACGTTTCAATCCTTTATGAAATTAAAGGCCATTATGAGTTTGAGGTTTAAACTAGTAAGGAAATAAAACCCAGTTTTGCAAAAAAAAATGAAAAAAAAAAAGAAATTAATTCTTCCTGAATCAAATCTTTAGGAATTTTGAGTATGCACAATATTATCGTTGTAGTTAGATTTAATAACTTCAGACAGTAGCTAATAAAGCTATTAATAAATATTACCTAACAGTTCTACAAAAACTAAATTGACTGACTATATTAAATGTATGTGTCTGTGCATCACGATTTTTCAATCTATATTTTTATCGACGAGTTCTGTAGTAACTTGAATTTCTACCGATGAGTATCGATACTGAAGTCTACAAAGTTCAAACATTTTAAAGTACATAACTGACATACAGCAATGTTGAAAATACGTTTCATTTTGATGTAGGTGTATTTTGAAAAGAAGACAATAACGAGTAGATTTGTGCGTTACGTTAAAAGAATCTTGCGATGTCCAAAAATGCTATGCTAGTCGCAAGCAGTGGATTGAGAACCCCTGTTTTACAGAGAAGCTAACATTCTTTGTCTGGTTTCTGGTGCACCGCATGCAGTTTGGGACAAATATAACCTATGCATAAGATTTTATGTGTATTCGTATGTATTAGACTTTGATTGTAATTTTTTTTCTGTAATTACTGTCTTTTGTAATTTTCCTTAACAACATGATATTAAGGATGCAGTCGTGAAGCCTTCAGTCTCAGGGAAAAGACTACTACTGATCAACCAACCGTAGGATGCGTCTTTGTCAGCATGAGGTAGATTGAGCTCAATAGGAATTCTTCCATGTTTGGAATCAGATGTGTATTTTTGCATGTCATCGCATGGTCTCCGTCATTTTCCTCATTATTATCCATATTTAGCCTGATAGGCATGTAATTAGCAGAAATGATAAATTAGTAAAATGTGTTTGTTACGAAACTCCTGCTAATTGCTGTCTGATTTCTGATTTTTAAGGAAAACCATATATTTTTTCATAGTTTCTTGCCGAGCTTCAAATTATCCCATTACTTAAAAAAAAAGGCTGAAAATACTGCAGTACATGCTTGCACTTATGTAATTTAATTACATTGTTGGAATTAAAGTTAAACTGTAGTTTTCTTCCTCATTCATGGCCTTAATTCTATCTTCATTCAAAGTCAAAGTCAATGTTCTCTTTAGTTGTCTGAATAATACATTGTTTTATATTTATCAAAGTCAACACTCATGCTTATATCTCGAAATCATGTCTCATTTATTATTTTAGTAATAATGCTGCAATGTAAATAATCACGGTGTTTGCATTTAAGTTTTTATAACGATAGCTTATTTAGCAACATAATAATTATGTATCAATTAACATTTTATTCCTGCAAATGAACGCATTCGAAATTGTGTTAAGAAAAGAAGACAATTGAAAAAGTTTTTCCTTCAATTTTTGCTTCTTTTAAAGAATATCACTGGTTTGGATTTGTTTTTAGAACAGTTTGTTCATCGTTGATGCTGCTGAAGAGATATGATTGTGAGTATTTTTGTGTGGATAAACTGTACGGATAAACTTTGGGAAAAAAAATGGCTTAAAAATAACCTTAGATTAGATTAAATATCTGAAGGCAATAGAAGCTTCAACAGTCAGCAATTTATGCAAGGAATCAAACTGAACTAATAAAAGTTGATCTACAATCTCATAATTCTCTGTAACACACGATGTTCTTAATGCCTATATCACCGATCATTTTCTTTGCTGCTTAAAATCTTTGAAGGCTCTTAAGATGATTTCTTAAGCTACGCGAACACCATCCGATTTTGCACCAACTTAGTCGGCCAACTTCGAGTTGGTCCGATTTTGTCAGCCGCGAACACCATCCAACTCGCAAATGAAGTCGGTCGCGATAGCAGCAATCCCATAATTCATTGCGTTTCCCCCAGCAGCTGTAGAAAATCAGAAAAAATCGAGGTTTTGAAACCTCTCTAATAAATTCTGCCGCGTACAATTACTGCGTTTCAGTAAAAACTTTATTTATGCATGAAAGAAACTCGCAATACTCTGATATTCATTGTGTACCCGCTTGTCGTTGTTTCGAAGCGGTGATAAACGTTTATGGACGCCATTTCTTTCCATGGGCGTGACGTCATGACTGACATGTTCAAACGCTGCCCTGTGATTGGTAATTCCGACCAACTCGGAAAAGTCCGGCCAACTTTTCCGAGTTGGTCCTGCACAACCAACTCGAGTCGGCCGATTAAAATCGCTGCCAAGTCGCTGAAAAACGTGCTCAAAGTCGGCTCTAGCAACTTGAAAACTGAAAGTTGGCCGAATAAGTTGGTGCAAAATCGGATGGTGTTCGCGGGGCTTTACAATGACGTGTTATTACAAGATTGGAAGCAGAGTAGATTATCGTAAACATAGACATTAAGATGACATCATGTATCAATAGTGATATCAATACACAAAAGAATAGTTGGCCAACATCTATTATTGGTAGGTTATCAAAAATCGATGTTATCTGGCAAGTAATGTTATGTTAACTGTCTCTAGAAGTGGAAATTGTTAAAATAAAAGGATTTTCATCAAAGTCATATTGCAAAGACTTATCAGAGTGGACAATTTTGCAGTGTAGGCCCCTACTAGATAAAAAAGAATAGCAGTGCAAATGTTCTTTGTTATTATTATTGGCGATATCTCATCAGATAACTTCTAAAATGAGAGATATCCCTAACTTCGTAGAAAAACTAATGAATATTTAGGATTATGTAGAAAATTCAGGATAATTGAAGAGACAATGCTTTCTTAATTAATTAGGATTTTCCTGTTAACATAGATTTATCAGATCTGTAGTAGTATTACTGATATTGCTTCGATTGTATACATTCTATATATTTTCTGATATTCTACGACAATTGAGATATTATTCACAATGCTATTATTATGAGGAAATTAATTTACTTATTAAAGGCTATCCTCGCAGTTCCTCGACTGTTCGTTACTAAGGAATACAGAATCTTTTTAGCTAAATCATTGTTGCTTTGCTATCTATCCTCGCAGAATCTTCGGTTACGTATTGGATATTGAAGATATTCTGTAGCAGTTAAATCAGGCGCAACTTCACCTTTAGAATTTACATGTTGACAATATAACGTATTCAACCTCAAATCAGCATGTGACAGTTACCAGTTAATTGTGATCTTCGTTTCTTATTTCTAATTATGAAAAAAAAAAAAAAAAAATTAATGTAATTCATTACAATTGATGATTTAAAGTGCTTGGGTAGGTAAAACGTTTTTCACTTAAGTGATAGGGAAGTGGAACCAATCGAAGTTCCAAGTTGCGATCATTTCATATGAATATTAATTCTTCCTAATTTATTGCAATATTCGTCGCGATCTTAATAAACGCGAACCGACGATTCTGGAAGGCTTTCTGTATATTGTTTATTAAAAACAGAATCTGTTGATAGGTCTCCATTTTAACTTACAAGACTATCTTTCCATTTTAACTTAGACAAACAAAAACAATAAAATAATAATAATAATTAGGCCATCTCCCGTGTACACGCGCTTGTTTTTCTATATCACATAGATTTGGTTAAGTAAGAATATTATATTTAAAATATTGCAACGTTTCGGCAATTACAGTTTTAATTGTCATTTTCGAATTACAAATAAATAGACCGATCGGAAATAAATAAACAATCTTGAGATTCAAAAAACAGGTTGAATACATTCATTATTTAATGAGGCGAATGGGAAGGACACGTAAGTCAAAAAAATAAAAATAAAAGTGAGTTGTAGTCCCGGTGGCCTAATGTATACTTCTGATCATAAGGTTGCAGGTTCGTTTCCCGTCGTTTCATTGTAAAAATTACTTATATTTTCCATTCTCACAGGAAATTGCACCGGACAGAGAATAAAAGATTTTAGTAATATAGATTATTATTATATCAGAAACTGCTGATGGTGAACAAAAGAATCAATATCACCTTTCAATCTAACACTTTCTTTTCAAATTAGAATCATCATCTAATTGGAATTGCTTAAATAATTATTTCGAATTTTTATAAATAATGTAAAGCCCAAAGTTCATATTACATACAGTAATTGTATCTGTTTTTACTAATATATATTATATACATTTTTTAATTCATAAGGAACAAAAGTACTATATAATCACGCATTCCTCGGTTATGACGTCATCACGATTAAAACACAAACAGATTCACAGTATTTTTTTCCTCGATGATAAATTATTAAAATATTGATAAGTTATTTTTTGCATTTTGTTGCATTCTCAGAAAATAAATAACAATTTAACCTTTTTTTTTTTTATTTATCAAGAGCAAACTACATACGTAAATCCTGAAAAAAAAAAATACGTACTAGAGAATAAGAGCCTACCAAAATAAACATCGATTACGTTCTGCTTACGCAGATAGTCTTTTAAATTTGTAAATAACTCGATCGCACAACAGCCTACAAATAGCTCCAACATGAAATAAAAAAAAAAGTTGTCAATATTGTCTCCTGTATGGCTAATTTATTTTTACCCGTTGCATAGCAGTGCTTATCATTAGAGCAATTAGAAATGAAATTATCATCCGCTCAAAGGACAAGGGTAACGTTAGACTCCTCAACGCCTATGACATTTAGAATTTCTATTTTTGATTAATTCATCTAGGCAAAAGCCAGCGCCATTCATCTAAATTGGGTAACAAAACACCGACAACAGGTTTGACGGCATGTTTTCCGGAATTCGCTTTGAATTCTTAATAATAATAATAATAAAAAAAAATAGAAAAAAAAAGAATATCAGTGATTGTATTTAGACGTGGTGTTAGATTTCAGCTAAGCACGCAATCCAAACCCAAGAATATGCTACTTTGACAGAAAATTTCTTGACTAAACTTTCTTCTTCATTGAAATGTTTCTTCTTATAGATGGACAGCTCTGTAGCCAGTTTTCTATTCGCATAAAGTCTTCCTCTTCTTCTTTTTCTTTTCGTATCTTTCCAACAATGTTGTTATTCATTTCACAACTCTCTTGATCTACTTTCTTAGCATTTGTTATTTGCATTTGTTATCCTTTTAGTTTATGAATCATCTCCTCGTGATTTTTTTTTTCTCATTATTAAATAAATACCTACATTAATGCTGGACAAAACTAGGAGCTGAATCTGCTATGGGTTTCTGGCAGGTTTTTCTAATGTCAGATTGCAATGATGTAATCGAGTACAGGGGGTGTGAGAATGAAAGTGTAAAGGAGAAAGGGGCTTGAGAAAAAAGAATGTCTGTTACACTCATGAAAAATAGCTATTTAGATAATTTAAGGTAATTCAGTTTCATATTTTTCACGGTTTTGTTGAGTTTGAATCTACTATGTACGAAGTAAAAAGTAGTCCTACAAATGCAGTATTGTAATTCCTAAAAACATCAATGTTTTTACATAATCTTTTTGATCCGCAGAGTATTTGATCCGCAAGAAAACTTAGATTGACAGTCCATTCCGTGACGATTTTTAATTTTATAAACTCATAAGCTCAAGCTCCGCAATAAAATAATAAAGTGATGTGGAATAAAATCTGATTTCCCAAATAATTACATTTTTCTACTGAAATGCACCGTAAGAAAATAAAGGAAAGGCAATATTTTGCTTATTCAGAATAGTTTCATATTGCGCTGCTTTAGGTCTAATTGTACGACGCCTTAAGACGAAAGAAGTTGTTTAGTAGTGCTGCTTTTCTTGAAATCATCTTCCGGGTTGGAAAGTAGGTTTGAATGTACAAGGCTTCAAGAGGAAAACTTCCAAGCGAAGGTAAAGGAGGTCAAGGCCTAAGTCAATGCAAATGTCGCTGCCATTTCAATCACTGCTTTGAATTCAAATACAGTGGAATCCCTTTGGGAAAAAAAAATAGAGCCAAAAGAATAATAAAAAGTTTCCAAATTACAATTCACTACCTACTTCTGAAGATTTAAATTATAATAATAACAATAGTCATCAAGGTTATCACAGATACAAAAAGTAAGTTGTTTTTAATTTCTCAACAACCAAATTGTCCAATTGAATGGCATTTTTATTTTTAAATTGTATATAAGCTTCAATATAATTACAATAATTATTTATAGGAAACAGCAAGAAAAAAATGCACAGAATTATATTTTTTAAAGTATTCTGAAATATGCTAAATGTATTTATTTTATGCTTCTTGAAGAACCAGAACTGAAAACTTGAATAGCTTAGTTCGTTTGTTGCCAAAGTAAATCCTACTTACATTATAACAAATATTGTTAATCCAATGAATTATTAACTATGAAGGAAGCTCGAAATGCAGTTTGTATCGATTTCCTCTGTGTAAAGGAAAAACGATAATAAGTCTTTTGAAATCAATAACTGATGCACCTTATCTGTGTGTATTTGTTCTTTATCAGAAATAGTCACAACAACAGCAAAAAAAAAACAAAAAACAGTAAATTGAACAAAAAGTTTTCATGGATCCACAACAAAGAAAGTACAAGACTTGATGTCTCGCTATCCTTTGTAATATCATTAAATAAATGTGAGATTGATACAATATAACGATCAATGCTGTAGCTTGATTTTGCTAATCTATTACCTATAAAACGATATATTAAATTTGTTTATTTCCCCATACTCTTCTCATTCTTTTAGATCATAAATTTCATATTAATGAGCCCAAGGCTTTAATCGTATGACTACTTTCTTCAAATTCTATCTATAAGTAAAAAAAATCTATTTATGACTTGTCACAGAAATAACTTCATTCATGAACAAATGAACAACGAACCATTGCAGTGACATCTATCGATGAAATGGGGCATCGCTATACGATTTTTTTTGCTTTTCTCTCTCTCTCTACTCCAAACGTCGTAATCCCAGAAATTTGATGTCGTTGGAAAAACCGTAATTCGTATTCCTAGCCCATCCCTATTTTCTGAAAAATCGATTTCTGGGTGAAGTTATGATGGAATCACTATAGCGTAAGTTAACATCACTTGCAAACAAGTAAACAACCATCTATTGGGGAATCTCATACAACAATGACCTCCAATTCTGGGACGTGTGGATGGAAACCGAAGGGGTTTTAACCTTCTCTTTCTCAAAACTTTTCCAAACACTTAAATTTCCATACGATTTCCCATGTGGTTAGTAACATTTTATTTTAACAAACATGCTGTATAACGACAAGCTGTAGAGCGTTTAATTCAAAATTGTACATAAATGTACCAAAAACGCTTAAAAATTATTCACATAAGACCTTATCAAGAACTTTTAATATAATTTAAGTTTCCCCGTTCTGTCCCGCCTCTTCGAAATAAAATCGTTTATATTTCAAGTGCCCCAACTGTTTATCAGGAGAACTAACAAAAATATGTATTCATTGGACCAGGAAGCAAAGGAAAAAGTAATGGAAAAGATTTGATGGATTGTAATTTAAAAGAAACGCTTTTAGTGTTTATTTAGAATCCATTTCCTTTCTGTGGATCAACAACTCAATTCACAATCAACCAGATGGAGAGAGGCGCCAAATAACGTCCGTAAACTCATTAAATGACTCAAACCAAAAATTTTAATATAATTTATGCTAAATCTTCCAAGTACTACTTTCACCAACTAATGCTTAAATCACCGCTAAAATAAGTGGAGACAAGTGTTGTCTGCACGGATTGGAAACTCCATTACAATCAACGACTTAGCGAAGATAGTCATTTCCTGAATAGAAATTGGAAAAAATGCAAAACGATATCGTACCAAAATGAAGCTCTTCACTAATAAGTTTTGTCTTTAAAAGATCTTAACAATAGCTCTTGAACCTTTTTACATTGTTTTTTTGAATTTTGAGTATAAAAGGACTTTACGAGTTCCGATTCAATAACCAACACTGATAGAAATAATTGAGAGAAAATTTACTATATAATACAAACTCAGCTAAGGCATTTGCTACTCTTTTGTTATTCTTATTAATATCTTCATTACGCTATTAATCTGAGTAACATATGCTTCCTGATTGATGTCGTTTACTTAAGGTTTGTAATGTTACTTTCCGAATTACAAGTTAGTAGAATTAGTAGCATATTTGAGTTTTACCTATTAATAATCCTGTTTTGAAGATTGCCCGCTTAGCATTCTTTGCTTAACCTTCGATTTTCGACAAAGTTTTGCGATTACTTTTAATTGGCAATTCGTTGATAAGCATCCTCTCTCCTTAATTCTCAATCCCTCCGGTCTTTCATCAATTTATGCTTGGCTTATGTTTTCTGTAACCTTAACTACACCGAACAATCCAACTGTACACAAAGCTGACGACGAAGGCTTCGTTGCCATGACAACAGATCACCAAATTACTTACGGATATAGATGCCGCACGTGGATCATGTTAAACAGGTCAAAATTTTGCTATTGGCTGAAGAAGCGGCTGCAGCATACGGGAGAAGCTTCATAATGAACTTATTTCCTTGGCCGTTGTTTACAGTCTCTTCCATTACTCCTGAAAATTTTCTTCCATTTTTGAGAGAGAAAACGACTGAGAATCGTACAGAATATCCCATATTGAAAAAATCCGTCATATGAAAACCAGTTTCTAACTGTACTTAACATTTTCCTTGAAATGGAAAAGAAAAATATTAGTTTGTATTATTTATTTCTATGTAATCAGTATTGTTGTTGTTGTTGTTATTGTTTGTTTTAGTCTTCTGATCTAGATCAGCAGACTAATATTCCCGTTTTGTCTGTCTTTCTGTGAACAATTATCATTAAAATCTCATTAAATTTTAATGATTAAATTGTTATGATTGCACAACAATCATAACAATCGCAACAATTGCGTCGTTTGCATTCGCAACAATCACATTTATAGTGGTTTACTAATCGCTTTCCCTACCTTGTTTTTTAATATACTTAATGTAAGAAACACCAAAACCCATTTAGGCATCGTATTTCTAATGGAATTATTGGATTATTAGATTATTAGACAATGATGAGAAATAATGATGTTAATATAGGTCTGTGTTTCTTAATAAATTGTATAAGAAATCTGTTGGATGTAATTCATGTAACAAAGATTAAAAGACATAAATAACACATCTATTAAAAGCAGGAGCATATTTATTTCGTGAAGATTTATTTCGTGAAGATAAAGAACTGATCAGTCACAACTAAAAAAAAAAGTCGTCTTCAAAATTTCGGGCGAAGAGGGGCCAAAGCTTAAATACAGATTGATTATGTGATTTCCAATGATTGGATAATTTTGAATGAAATTAAAAGTCAACCGAAATGAATTGTTACATTAAATGCAACTGAATTTAAATGGAAACCAACACCAACGTTAATGAATAAATTTAAATGACGAGATTAACGGACAGTGACTGTCTCCAAACTTCAAAGGAAATATACAGGAATTAATATAGATAAAAAGTAATTCACTGTAATATATAAACATCTTTACACCTTTAAACATAATAACATCTTATAAATAACTTCTTCAAAAAACACACAAACACCTTTTGGCGATATTTCGACTTATATTTTCAAAGCCTTATTCATGCCGTAATACATAAATTTTTTAGGAAAGGAGAACACGTCTCCTTATCCTAAAATGAAAAATAATACAAAACAAGAATAACTTCTCAAACAAACAACTTATAACGTGACATCTGCCACGTTCATACACAAGCCAAATTCATTGTTAAAAATTCTTCTAATATTTAATTTTAAAATAAGGAAATATCTATTTTTTTTAAAAAATTAATGTCTTTTAAAGTCTTTTAATGTCTATTTGATAATATCTTCAAATCCTTAAACCATCTTCTTATAATGAAATCTTTCAGTGATCTTCTCAAGTTCTTCAATACTTCTTACTTATCCTTCTGACTTCCATCTATCTCTGCAAGCGCGAAGATAAAGTACCTTTCCATTCATAAATTCATTCTACCTCTCCTTTAATTATGAAGATTTCATCAAATATAGTGTGAAATTCTTGAAATGTAATAATAATGTAATAATAATATTTTTTAAGAAGATATAGTTTTGATCTTTACACCTTATTTTAGAAACTATCTAAATATATACCTTATTTTTCTAGAGGTTCTTGTGAGTGATATTTAACTACAATAAACAAACTGAAAATTGAAGGGAGTGAATACGATTCTGCTGGATAGTGTAAATGTCATTCTTCTTTTGAAACTGACCATTATTTCTATTTGTATGTATTTATAACTAACTGGATGTCAAATCCAGAAAGGTCACGTACATTTAGTTGATTGAAGGAATGAATGTTTTGTAATTACTGTAATTTGTAAGGAATATTACAGTATATAAACATGTATTTACATAAAACAAAAATAATGGGGAGGTAACTTTCAAAATGGATGAAATGAATGATTAATAAGAACTGAAGAAATCCGTAAATAGACTACATTGTAAAAGCTTATAGGACTTTTCTTTGTAATCTGTTTTACAGGAACATCTATTAACTTAATTACAAAGTGATGTCACAGTTTAAAGTACAAAAGTCTATGTCAAACAAACACCCATGTATTTTACTTAATCAATTTTTTTTTTCGTTCAATAAAGCATTCTATCCGTAAATAGTTATCGCAAATAAACTCAAAAACGCTCAAGTACTTCTAATAAACCAGGACAGCACAGAAAAGAAAACCAGTAAAGCCTAAACTGATTCAGTGTTTTAAGTATATAGAAATGATTACGCCTCTAATACAAAACAAAAAACGCTAATTTGGGTTTCTTTTAATTGGTTTAAAAAATAAAATAAAATACAAAACAATGTGATAGCATTTTCACATTTCACATCTATTGTTGTAGTAACTACTGTTACTTAAAATATGATCCATTTTTGCTTAATAAAGAAGCTTATTTGAGAATTAAAAATCTTCAAAATTCCCTTTTACTTCCTGTTGTTATTTCATAACATTAATGAATCCTACTTATTTCTCAGTTCCAAATCAGGATAATTCGCTGCTCTGGTAAAAGTAAAATTTCACAAATCTCATTAAAGCGTAAATTTTAATTCAACTCCGACTGAGTAGATTTTTTTATAGTTATTAATAAAATGAGATTTTGTATTCACCAGGGATATCCTGAGACAATTGCTTCTAGTTTTCTGGAGCTAATGAATTAGTTCTTTCACTTTCATTGTGAATTTAATTAATTTTCTTTATTTTTAGGATCCCAGTCTTTCTTTTTAGCTGCTATTTTTTGTTTTCTCTTTCTATTATTTTGCCATGTATTTTCCAAAATCAACTGAGAATATTTCGACTTTTTTTTCCCATTCTATCAATTGGTTTAATATTTTGTCTCATGAATTTTATTAATTTTGTGTGTTTGCGGTGTATGAAAACGTTACTTATGTAGGCATACATTATTAATTTTCAAGTTCTGCATTTAACTAGAAAACAAACAAACAAACAAATAAATTAATAGCGCAACTATCTTTCACAAAGCTGTTATTTGTTTGTTTTGTTTTTGTTTTTTGTTTTTGCTTATGCATTTACTGCTTCTTTCAGATTAACTATTAAAAATGTAGGCCTTTAGAATTTTAATTGGAACCGACTTCAGATATTTTTCTGATGCGCAGTTATTTTTGACATTAAAACAAAACATTTGCCATGGAATTAACTATCAAATTCAACAGAAATGAGTTTTGCTAAAAAAAAAAAAAAAAAAAAAAAAAGCCTATTAATGCACGCTAATAGTTAGAATATCAACTACACGATAAGCATTTCCACAGTGTTACTCCTCAATGAAATCAATAGTACTTTTGAATAAGGACAAAAACTTTCGTTTATAAGAGAAATATCACTATGTGACATCAACAATTAGTTCGAATGAATAATGATCTACGAAAATCAGATCATTCTATTAGTCAGGCTAAAAATGCTGTAAAGGTTTCTTGTTTCGAAATTTACCACCTTCAGCAAGGTCAGAAGTTGTCATTTGATAGACGAAACAATCAACCAACAAATCATACTAATAGTCAGCCCAGAGCAGGTAATTGGATGCAGTTATCTTGATATCACTTCGGCAGCTTCAATATAACGACACTAAGGGTCTGTAAATGATGAAATTATGACTATGGTCTTCAACAGGGTAATTTCTATCTTGTGACATTATTATTTCGCATCAAATGTACTGGAATCTGCTTTACAAACATTACATTATTCACGAGGAAAAATACTACAATAATGTAATTCGTTAATTACTAAAACTTATCAAATAGATATGAAATATACGAGGGCAATTTACATCGTTTGAGGTCATACATACAAACGGACCCCGTTTTAACGAACCCCTATTTAACGAATTTCGCGATTTAACGAATTTTTCTTCATTAAAATGAAGGCAAAAACCCCTATTTAACGAATAAGAAACCCCGAATTAACGAATTATTTCAACAGCCGAAAATTTTTTTTTTTTGTTATTAGTTTGGGTAAACATACCTAATGCAGCAGGATATAAATGACGCTGTATTTTCTTCTCTCCATAAAGTCGAAAAAGAACTTTTTCGAATCAAGGAAATTGTCAAACATTACTGAGTACATACTTTAAAATTTCAAATTAACTAGTGCGTAATTATTCGCTGTATTGTTAGCTGCTGAATAAAAAGTGTACAATTTCTGATTATGGATATTTTCATGTAGTTGCTTATTATGGCTGTTCCATAAGGTAAGTGCAGAATTTTTTTTTTGTTTTGGACCCCGATATTACGAATAACCCCCGATTTAACGAATAAAACTTTCGGTCCCGATGAATTCGTTAAATCGGGGTCCAACTGTTTATGCAATAAATAAAGACACCCTTTCAAGACAACTTCACAATTGTAATTAAAGGAAATAAATTTACGGAGCACTGGATGACTTGTAAGAAAAGAAATTGAGAAGAGATATGAGAAAAAGGCACAGTAGACGAAATGAAGATAGTTGTTCAATGAATCCACTCAAACAAATATTATGGAATTGTAGACATAAATGTTAGAAACGAATATAGTCCCAACACATTTGCATGTAATCAATCATGAAAATAATATACAGGGTGATTCTAAATTCATAGGACAAACTTTAAGGGGTGAAAGGAAACACTAAAACAAATATTTCTTGTCAAACAATGTATGCCCGCAACTGTCCCGTTTACATTCTACGACAGGTTGGGAACATTCCGACATAAGCACCAGGGCTGTTGCATGTAAATGTGAGCCAAAACCACATATGGAGATATTTTGCACCAGGAGCAATGACACCCATTCCATTTACAGAGAATTAACGCATTGAAAGCTGAGGATTATCCTCGGCGCAAAGACTTCTGCCGCTTATTTATGCAGTAGAGTGCAGTTCATCCAGATTTTCCAGCACATGTGCTCTGAAGAGCACACAGGTGAAGCATTGTTTACACGCGAGGGAATGTTTAATTTGCACAATGCTCATGTGCAAATCCACACGCTACACGACCACATGCTTACTAGCAACGATTCTCTCTCAATCTTGGGCTGATATCATCAACGACCAAACAGCGCCCTCTACCGCGTAAACGCGACATTTACGGACATACATTGTTTGACAAAAAGTGGTTGTTTTAGTGTGCCTTACTACCCCTTAAAGTTTGTCCTATGAATTAGAGTCACCCTGTATATACAAAACAAAAGGGAAAAAAAATAATGTAAACAAATATGTAGTTATAAACATCAATTTTGTTTGGTATTTATTTTATTTTCATGACAAGGTTGTGTTGGTATTATATTCATTTCTAACATTTATGGCCACAATTTCATACTTGAGAGATTGAAAAATTAAAGGTAAAAATTATTCAAAGAGTCAATTAATTCAAAATGCAATAAAAAAAAAAAAAAAACAGTCAATTATCTTACTGAAGCATCATGTACATAATTCCAATCAAAACTAATTTACTTATTATTATCCGTGCTCTGTCTGTATTTTTCTGCACTTTTATTTACTTAAACAAAGTAAAAAAGGTTTCAAAAAATATAAAACTCGAAGACAGACTAAAATGACTTTTTATAAATAATATATAATTCTGATATAAAGTTCTGCAAACAACTCAACTGAAAAACTATTAAATTTATTTATAAATTTTCTATTTAGATATCGACTTTATCCATCATCAAATCCTTATAATTAAATTTGTGAAACGAATAATAAAATCCGTAAAAACTGCTTAAATAAAATAATAATTAAAAGAATAATTTTAATGATATTTAAATATTTTATAATTTATTTTTTGTTCAAAATATAATTAATAGGCCATCCCCCCTGTCTCCCCTAGTATGTTACATTATGTAATGAATGTGGGTGGCAGAGAAGCCAAGCACTGCGACCGGAGGTCTATTGTACTATCCCACGGAAATAAGGAGAGATGGAGAGAAAGACTGAGAAAGTATGGTGGGAGAAGTGCAGGTCTCCCCTATTAAGTATGAGATAATCCAGGAAGAATGGATTCCAAGCTGTTATGGCAAAAATTGAAATTGAAATTTTAATCTAGTAGGCTAAAATTAATGAGTTATTTTCTTTTTTCTCTGGCTCTTCTCTCATTGCGCCACACAAACACACAAAGGGAACGATAAGAAACAATAATCTGAATGTAGTTCCCGTGGCCTAATGGATAAGACATCTGACTTCGGATCAAAAGGTTGCAGGTTCGATTCCCGTCGCGAACGTTTCATTGTAGTTATTTCTATTTTTCACAGGAAATTAACAATTTCAGACAGATAGAGAAATAAAAGATTTTATGGCCGAGTGCATCAAGCTTCGATTAACATTGATGGCTGCATTGTGGACGTAGCTAAAATTAGTGGGGTGATGCCCAAGAAAAAGTTTAGCCTTTGTTTTAAAATTGTGTGAAAGGAAACAAACATGTA
>JAFIDM010009631.1:166905008-166929073 GCA_023159025.1 Thereuonema tuberculata | reverse complement strand
CAATGCAGCCATCAAAGTTAATTGAAGCTTGGTGCACTCGGCCATTAGTAATACAGATTATTTCACGCGTAATGGTCGCTTGGAATAAGCAAATTCGGTCTAGATTTTAAATATATATTGGAAATATGTTCGATTCCCGAGTAAGGCAGGTGTCTTTGTCTCACTAATCAGACTTTTCTCTCATCCGTTGAACATATGCACGGTAATCGCTTGCATAAGTCTCCTCTTAACGTCAGAAATTTCTGGCTTTCTAGGTGCTGCAATAGGTAACGCAAAATCGTCGCATTACACTGTAACAGTTATAGATCTACGCCATAATTTTAATTTATGTTGTTTTAATATTTAAAACGAAACAGATTTAAAAATCCCGAAGTTAAGGCAATAGAAAGACGGACGGCACAAGGCCCTTCGCAGTGGCGCTGCCTAGTGACTAATCCTCAATTCAAAACAGCCTTCATTTGACCTTTCATCGCTTTCTTGTTCATCAAAGACTAATAAAGAGTTTATTATCTATTAACAGTTTACTGTTTTTATTCTTCAGACACTGTAAAATAGTTGATGTCTTAAAATAGAATTCAAAAGTTTAAAACTTAACGTGTTACTAACAAGGTCTATTTATTTCTACTCAAATTATTTATACAAAATGTTTTTTTATTTTATTTTATTTTTTTTTCATTATTTTCATGCATTTAATTATTAATTATGAAAGGTTAAAGCTGAGACTTAAGAAATAAATAAGTATAAATAGTATCATCAAAATCATTATATAAATAAAAAGAAAAAGCAAGCACTACTAATGTTTATGCCATTATAAATAATTACATAAAATTATATTAAAATCTAGAATAAAAAAACCCAAAACATTAAGACGTTTTTGACGAAGAAAGAAAAGCTTATTATTAAAAACAACATTCCTAAAATTAAAAAATTAGCTGTACATCATTGATCATTTTAAGTAATATTAGTATTATTTGCGTAACTATTCTTATTCACCATTACCTAAATTAATATTTACAAAGTGAAAATATTCTACGAACATTAAATATTAAGAACTTTTAAGTATTTCATGAACGTTAAGAGCAAGTGTATTCCGACCGTTATAAACTGAGAAGATGAACTTAAATTTAAAAAGTATCATTATTTTCTAATGATAGAGATGCTGACCTAAAACCCATGCAATCACTGTCTGCATTTTATATTCAACAAATAATAAAATAATCTTTCTATTAATTGAAGAACAGAAGAGTGTAATGCCTTTTTTTTTACATCTGTGTAGCAACGGATGCTCCTTTAATTATATTTCTATGATGAATCTAAACGTCATGAGTTAACATTAAACAAAAAGTACAGATATGGGTTAAAATAGATTTTTTTTTCCGTTTCCAAAAATTGATTAACTGAACCAACTTAAAAACATTTCTGACTGCCCTGTCTTATTAAGAGTACTTTAAACTTTCCTTCGAAAGTAAAAAAAAAAAACATTTATTTTGTTGAGACTAGTTTACACTCTTTCAAACATTCACTTACTTTTCACGCTGTCTTTAGAAAATAACGATGCACTGTGTATTACATAAATACCAGTAATAACGCATTAGTTTCTTTCTATCTGTCTTTGCATAAATTCGCTTTGTTTTGTAATGCTAATGAGCTGTATTCGAAGCCTCCGTCGTATTGATGTTCTTTCAAGTACAACGTTCGCTTTCTCCTGTTGCATAACATTATGAATGTCTTATCTCTAACGTAGCAAAAGAAGAAAAAAATTTCTAATCAGTTTCCATCCAAAATACCCTGATTAGCTTAAAGTTTCGGATTTCTAGCTTTTCTGCTGACGAATTCCTACTGCGATACTATTTCACATTCAATCAAACGTTCGGAAGATATTTGAATAATTTCACAACGAGTAAAAAAAAAAAAAAAAACGCTCTTCTTTTTTAATTAGTAAAAAACAGTTTTCTAGAACCTATCCATGGGAAGATTATTTCTAAAAGAACTACTAACCTTGGCAATTAGTTATAATACATAATAAAGGCTACATATTGTAGTTTTAAATTGGAATTTTTAAAGACTGAGCAATCTTGTTTCAAATTTGCAGTAGCTGTGAAAAAAAAGAGGCTTGAAAAATAAGTTAAATTCTAAATTGTTTAAATCAATTTGCAATAGACAGGACCTATCTGCTGCCAATGCAAACCTTTCACTTCATATAAAATTCGAATGTTTCCTTCGATTGCTTTTGTTTTTTGAAGATTTTTATCATCTTAATGCTCAGAGGTTCAACAGAATTCATTCCTGCGTCAATCAACATTTAAATCAAACAAGCTGCTTAATCTCAGATGTTTTTGTTTATTTTAATTTTTGTAATACATGTTATACACATGATACTATGTAACGCTTCAAAGTTTAATATTTTACTAAGGAAAAAAGTATCAATGTTAAACCTGTCTCAGTCAAAATCTAGAAATTGGCTATTCTATCTTTTTGAACTGTATCTTATTCTAATAAAGCTATACCATGATTTTTTTTTAATATTATATGCTGAAATAAAATATCATTTCAGCATAATTAAATAATATTAATTTTGATTTAATTAATAAAAGCAATTTTTTTAAGCATTTTTTTAAAGTCCTGAATAATGCAAATTTTTGCTTTGTTTTCCAACTTTATTTTTTTTTTCCAATCCGTAAAAACATAATAAAATGAATAAGAGAACGAAAGATAAGCAAATAAGAAAATTTATTTGTTTCTCTCATTTTTTCATGAAAAAATTTATGATTTAAAAAAATAAATAAAAGTTTGTCTGTTTATCGTTCATTGCCCGATTCATTTCAATACCGTGAAACCTCAAAAGTTTTTAACTGTATTATTGGGGGTAAATATCTTGATAACAATGCATGGTTTATGTTCACCCGCTCTTTGAGTTTAGTAAAGGAGAAGACAGTTTGTTTTTCTTCAGATTAACTTCCCTGGATGGCACTAACAGAGATGTTCAATCAACAGTAATAAACAAATCAAATTTGAGACCTTAGGAATAGTAGTTCTTGATTATTTAACTCTGCACTCGGACATTTGCGGTTAACACTGTATGTAATTTTTATTACGTAGAATAATTTCAGATTGTTAATCAGGCATCGATAAAAAACACTATTAAAAAAAAAAATCCCATCTTATAACTTTCGATATATTTTATTAGTAATTCATTTAAAAGAAAGGAAATATTATTATACTGAATATAGCTCCCGAAATTCTGAAAGGAAATGATATAATCGATTCTGATTCTAGAATAATTTATAAAGTTTTGAAATAAAGTAGGCCCTAACTGTTTTCCTCCTTCGCCTCTATATGAAAGTATCTGTTCAATAAATTAAACTGACAGAAATAGGGATTTTTTCCTTGTGATCTTAATCCAACCCTCAGTTAAATGGCGACTGGATCCTTTCTCGGAGTTAACACACAAGGATATTACATTGGCGACCCTTTGTCAAGTTTTGTTCCGTGGCTTGTGTATGTTTGGGGACTTAGATTTTGTCTCACTCGTCCATGGACCTTTCTAATCTTTTAAGGGCCTCTTAGCCTTTAGCTACACATTAACAAAATTATAATATAGATTAATATTATAATAAAAAAATAAAAAATAATAAGAGAGGGCCGTGGGACATGGAGAATGGGGGTAGCGAAGTAAGAATTAGAAAAAAGTTAAAAGTTAAAAAGAATTAGAAAAAGTTACTTAACTTTTTTCTAATTCTTACTAAATGTAAATTCTTTTTTACTGTAAATAATTTCACTTTTAAGAATTTTCTGCATTGTCAAAGTTATATATCGATTTATATCTTGTAAACAATATAATGTTTATTATTTTAGATAACTTCTGTTATCTTTTTGAAGTTACCTACTTCTTTTTCTAAATAAATTTCGTTACATATATAATATACATCTGCTGATTAATAAATGGAAAATTTCTAATCGGACTGGTTTTTATAAAGTAAATAATAATAAACATTATCATTATAAGCTAATTTAAGTTTAATTTTTCAAAGTAAAAATAGAAAAAAATAATCAAATTAAATAAATACAATTTTTAACAAATAGTTGTTGAAAATAAGTTTACTTTTTTTTTTTTTTTCACATAACAGTTTTTCAACGGAGTTTGCAAAAGTCAAGGTAAACATTCGCCGAGCATCAAATCCTCTCAGATAAACGTAACAAACAGGGCTCTTCTGAATTTTCAGAACACAGGGCTATCAGTTTCTGTGACCTGTGGCTGTTCCAGTGAAGGAATCCACGCATCCTTTAATGACCCATCCCAGTGCAGCCATTTCCTCGGGGGGAAATCTCTTGGCGAATACTGACTTTCCGAGAAATTTATTACGTCAAACAAAAACGGAAGCGGTCGCATATGATTACGCAAACAGAGAAACATTCAATTAGGGGAGAAACAACAATTGGGAAGGTGGAACACACTATTTCGCGAGGTTTTGACAGCCTAAAAGGCGTTGAGAAATTTTGCAGATGAATTCTTTTGGAAACATTAAAGTTTGTGGCCACAGCGATTTCAATGGCATCACCTTAGAAAACATATAAAATTATAAAAAAAAAAAAAAATAGAAACTAAACATATTTGTAAATTTAAAAATAAAACTTACATTTTGATCTGTGCTATTAGATGATATGTTCATCAACTGCAAAACGACAACTGGAAAAAGATAATTATTATTATTATTATTATTATTATATGTAATAATGTATTAACTTAATTTTTATACAGTATAACGATTATTGTTAACGTTTACTAAACGATATTTAGGGGTTAAAAGAGGCCGCTGGTATAATTTTGTTTCCAGAACAATTATAATATTAAACTATTGAAGAATTATTTATTGAAATGATGGGTAATCTGCCCTGAGAAGTCCAGGATGAAATGGTTTTATAAAGCGCTTATTTTCATCTTTGTAAGGCAATTCTGATAGCATTTATAAACATTTTGTAGATTTACAACTACATTAATTTGTTGTTAAGATTCAAATTAAATGCCCAATAGAATTTCTTAAAATTATTTAATAGATCATAGTAAATAGCTGTGTATTTTAGGTGGTTTTCCTAATTTAGGATTTCCGTATTTAGCTTATTTTGTATTCAAGTGAAAAAGGTATTCCTCTCGACTTAACGTTTCTGAACAAAATAAGAAAGCCGAATACTTTAATCAGATTCCAATGCAAAAACTGGCTTTGTTATTCAATTGTCGGGCCAAATCAGGTTATTGGTGAGTTGGACGTTATATTATTTATGCAAATCTGCCTTCCGTTCGATTCCTTACTATAAACAAATCTCCATTTGAACACCACTGTAGTAAATAGAAGAGTTAGAACGACGACGGCATGCGCGGGGCGAACGCTCAGGTAAAAAGTCAGTGCGTGCTTGGCAAAAGGTGAAGGGTAAGCTAAATGTGTGTCAAGGTCTGGTGTGGGTAGCCGGTTGCCTGGTACCTTCCCCGGGGCCACGCAGTCGTGAAGCATCGCGTCCGCTTTCGCATTCCTCGCGTCTGGCACAGAAAAGCGGACGAAAATAGCAAAATCGGATCCGCAATTAGATGTGGATTCCCAGCCAGCAACAGCCAAAAAAAAAAATAAGAAAAAAAATGTTGCGGCCGTAAAGGGAAGTTTCCTCTCCAAAGGCTGGTTAATTCTTAAACAGAAGAAACAATCGATGAGACTGAAGTTCCAGGAAATACAGCCCCATAACTGCAGTGCACGTAGTTTCCGCCTTATGAAGATCGAATTAAGAGAAACCTCTCTAAAAAAGAAACGAGATATAGCAAACTACGCTATCTTAAGATAAGTTTTCGTCTTACGGAAGAGTTCCATAAAAACTATGTTATGAAAAAAAAAAAAAAAAAGAAAGAAAAGAAATCTGCTTTATATAGTTTTCGGTGAAGTTGAATTCTCCATGCAATATATGTTCTTCTAGTTTTTATCTTGGTTTATTATTCAGCACAAAAGTAATGAATAAGTAAATAAATTTTCATCTTTTCATATTTTTATCTGAATTTGTTTTAATATTACTCTGTAGTTAATAAAACAGGGTCTTTTTTTTTGTCTTTTTTTTTTTTGCTTTATTATTGTAATAATCGCATTGGAAGCTACCTCATATACGAAGTTATAGGTTTAGAGTACTGTAGGTATGTATGTAAATTTTAATTTACCACAATTCAAAAGTGAAACTGTCAAATCGTATTCTAGTATATATGGTTAATTAGTCCTTTAAACTGCGAAATTCAATACGACAGCTACAAATACTTTAGTTCTAGGTAAAAGCAATTCTTTAACAATCAAAAATTTCATTCCCTCGTCCTTGTGTGTAGGCCTATTTGCAAGGAAAGGAAAAACCCTGTCAGAGCCCCCTCCTAAGTTGGGGAGTCTGATCGTGCAGCAATAAGCTTTATAGTTATAGAATATAAAAACAGGCCTAAAATAATACTACTACATAATAGAATAATGATGATTTAAGGATTTTAGGTATCTAATTGGCAAAACTAGCAAAAATCGTTAGTACCAAAAAAAAAAAAAGTTTGCAAACTTTTGTCTACTTTACATCTACTTAGAAACACCGTAAAATTGTAGTTTAATGTTTGTGGTTATTAAAGAGTATATATATTTTGTCTACTTTGTTTTTTTGTGTAGGAAATAAATATAAATAAAGTGGATCTTTAAATTTCACTACAGTTTTACGTAAATGCGGTTAATTATTAGTGTATTATTCTCCTTTGAATAGGCAACAGAATGGTTCCAGCTCGACAAAAATATCCTTAATAGTTAAAATCCTGAATTCAAAATTAAGAATATTCTCTTCTATAAAAGCTATAGAGGAAATGCTGCAATATTATTTCTCTTTTTTTTTTTTTCTGCTTTCACCGAATCTACTTATTTTTGAACGTAATTATGTAGTTGGTAAAATTATTGGAGGCAAAGACGTAAAGAGAATATTGCGAAATTCAAACATAACCCTAAACGCAGTTTGATTTCCGTTTCAGTTAGGAGTGTAGGCGTGAGTAAATTACATGGGAGTAAGATTACAGGGAGAGCTGAAACTATCTTAATTTATGATCATGAATCATCTTCAACAGTTAAGATGCTTCTACATCAAAGAACGACCTACAAATACAAGAATTCGTGTCAAAATCACAATTAGAAAAAAAGAAGAGGTTTAGTTAACGAATCTCAAACGGTATTTAATATATTTGCAAAGAAACGAAATGACTATACAGATAGTTTTCATTGTAGATGTCTGAAATTTGAGCAAAAAATCTATTGGAAGGTGAAAGTTAACAACTACAGCTTTTAATTTGCCATTGAAAATAATATACTTAAGAATCAATAATTAGAAACTATTAATTAATTTGAAACATTGGTTTCCCATACGATGGAGAAAGGGTTTTGAGGAAACGTTATTTCTGGTAGGAAAACTTCAGGTTCTGTTCATGTTTAAATATAAAACGCTGTGAAATGGAAACAACGCCATAACAAAGAAGAAGAAAAGAAAACTTCGCTAGAATTATTATTTAATTATTAGTTTGGACGACTATTAGTAATCACATTTGATAAATAAAAACGTTATCTGTTAAAAGTAAAACATGGTATGATATTGAAAAACTAAAGCAAAATTATTATTATTAAACAACAATAATAATAATAATAATAATAATAACAAAAGGATTATGAACACAAGTTACTAATAATTAAACATTTCAAAATAGAATTCTTTTAAATTATCGTGGCGTAGGCAGTTTTTAGTCTGAACGCAACCCAAACTTTAATCAATAAAAGTGGCTTCAAAAATGTAAATAGTTTACAAAAAAAAATAATTTAGGATGTCAAAAAATACTAAAAAAAAAGCATTAAATTTCTGAGATAGATGATTATTGTTGAATAATTGGCAATCAAAATGTTTATAGTCCTTCGTTATTATATATAAACTGATAAATTTATAAACTGATAATTATACCTTTTCTTATTAATGACTTGCTGACTTTATTATTCATATCTTGCCAGTACAGTTGTATAATCTCGAATGTCTAATCATTAGCTACAAGTAAATTCTATACAGAATGTAGTATTCTTCTGTATTAGTAGTTTTTAATAAAAGTTTAATACAAAAGAGTTTTGCCTCTTAAAAGTGTATAAGAATCTGTCGATGGAAGCTAAAAAAAAATCGACTGAAACAGGAACAGAAATTATTATTGTTATCCGAAAAAGAATAATAAAAATACTTTTTACTAGATTAACGAGAGGTATTGTTACTGTTTCAAGTATTACATTCCTCCTTATTCTGTTTTGTCTAGTTGCGGCTCGCGATTACACGCACACATCATTTTGGTCCAGAAATAAAATTAATTTCAAATCACTAACTTAAAATCAATAAGTAACCCTTTTTTAAAAAAAAAAGAAATAAGGATCGAAATTTTATTTGAATAAAATAAATAAAATAACAAGAAAAAACACTAATGTTTAAAGAGGTATATCTTTTAATTGAACTTGAAGAAAGAGCCTCAATTCCTTTGAAGGTCAATGAAATAATTTCTGGACTGCAAATAGCTTCACTTTAGTTCTCTCTGCGATCTTTTATCTTCTGACGTTAGTAAATAAACAATTGGAATCAATACTAGAAATTGATCGTCGCTTTTTATTTTTAGATCAGCCATTATTATTTACAGGCATTTACTTCTCTCTGTGGTACTGTTGCTTAAAATAACAGTGTGTATTTTATGACCGTCATCAATAAAAATTATTAATAGATCCCCTGTTTAAATTAAGATAATAATTGACTACTTTCAGGTACCAAAAAAAAAAGGCTAATGCTAATTTTATCTTAATTCTTCTTTTTCAAAGGATAGAAAGTTTTAGGACTACAAGTAATAATAATAATAAAAAGAGAACTTACAAAAAAAAAAGCATTGTTAATTACAAAATTACGCATTGTTAATGTAATTACATCTATCAGTTCCACGAACATTCTTTACAATGATTTTTTTTTCTTTCTTGTGTTTTAACACATTACATTAAAAAATACATTAAAAGCTAAGCTTATAAGTAATCCACGATGAGTTTTTAAGAGAAAATAAAGGAAATATAGAGTTTTTAAATTTTTAAAAATATATATAGATAAAAAAAGAATCTGTTAAGCTGTGTGGCAAAGCTTTTATTTTCAAGTTCTTTATATTTATAATATTTTGTTTGTTTGTTTAAAACTTGCTAAAAATAGTTGCTAATTTCATATTGTTTCTTATACCGAAATAAGCAGCTTATTGAATATGAATTAGATCTCTTATTAACGAATGATGAACCTGAAAACAGTCTTCAGTTAAACTCCCAATTGCTTTTCTTTATATCCTTCTCAGCACGGGAGCTGATGATTCGACCATCACCATGGAGATGGTGATAATATCCGGCAGACATTATTATTTGGCGCTTTCCAGTTTTGAAACTCTTATCACGTGGCCTTGTGACACGACAACATCTTCACGATTAATGCTAATGAATATTCCACAGGAAACAGATTTTTTTTTTTTTTTTTTTTTTTTTGAGTTTGACAAGCATAATGACAGAAGAAAAATACTTCTGGCCAGGAAATTAGGCTTTGGAGTTTCTGTGAGTTAATTATTAAACTCTGACGATTGGAGTGGCAGAATACAAAACGCAATAAGGAAAATAAAAAAAAAAAAATGCAAACAAACTGGTAGAAAAAAAATCAAGCAAAGAACTTACCAGAATATTTTTTTAAAGTAAATTATTATTATTATTATTATTATTATTATTATTATTATTACTTGTCAACGTCTGAATTGTCCAGAGAGTTGCCTATCCCTGAATTCTTCTTTCCCTTCCAGTTTCCATTAGGTTCTACGGAAAGCCATCGGAAACCATCGCAAAAAAAAAAATAGTATGATAATAACTTGGGTTTAGACGTACTAAATTACTAAATCGGACCATGTTTATTGAAACAATATAGCCATTTAAGTTTCTTTGTTAGTAATTTTGTTACGATTTAGTCAAATCATTTTTTTTTTTTTTTTTTTTTTTTTTTGTAGCTTAGTTTCAAAGTATAAAGAATGAATTAGAGACATTTGCTGAAGGGTCGAAATAGAATGAAAAGAAGTAAGTTGCTGTGGAAATACTTTCGTTTTCAAATATAATTCGTACTTAAAAGACCTATTAAGAATCAAAGGACTGAATTCTGTTATCAGAGCTGTTTCCTTTATAGAGCACGATCAATATAATGTTATCTTTTTAAGTTTAATAACTAAATCAACGATTAATGTTAAAAATGACATAATTTTTCAAATCTAAAAAAAAAAAAAATACACAAAAATTTTTTGATTTTTTTCTTTTTCTTTTTAGTAACTGATCAAGGAAAAATCTTCGTTGCATATTTAGAAGGTATATGTAATAAACCAATGTTTCACAAGTACACGGTGATCTGTTAACAACGGGAATACGAAACAGCCGTTTCGTGTTTTTAATATATATTTAATTATATTATAATATACGGTATCAGAAATAAGGCAGAGGTACCTTTCATCAAAGAAATCTGTTTAGGCTTTCGTAAGGTGGACTGAAAGTACACAAATAGGATATGGATTCACAAACCTCTGCTACTTACTGTAGATCTACTGTATCACATTTCATTTGAATTAATGACCCATTTTCCATAAGAAAAGTAAAGACTCATAAAATCAATACGTCAGTGTAGGTATCTCTACGTATATCCTATTACCTTTTCAGCAGGTGTTCTTGAGACGTGGCATGCATATTTGTGGACAAGAGACGATCTAATTTTTGTGCTTTTGAAATTTTTCCAAGTGGATTCCTGTGAAAAATTATGAGTGTTAAAAATCCCCATAGTAAAGCACAGAAGTGAAACAATTAATCTCTAACGATGTCTAACAATCCATATTAATAATCCGCTATCATGTAATTGAGTATCTTGATTAAACTTAACTGGATTTAGGTAATTTAGCTAACAAGGAAAGGACATATCCTGTATATCACGGATATTGATGCCCTTTTTGGAGATGAAAGTGCACATGAAGTACTTAAAAATGTATACAGGATTGGGGGGTCAACCCTCGACGGATTTAGAGATATTTGACGTTCTTTTCATTGGATTTCTATAACAGCTTAAATGTTTTAAAATGTGGCAGTTTTGAAACTGTTTTGGGCGATAGCTGATGTGATAACGTGTTGGCCTTTTGTGCTCAAGATCCTGGGATCAAATCTGCTGTACGGTTTTCTGTTGTTTCTCTTTTCCATTCTTCATCATTGATTTTTATTTTTTTCCCTCTTTTTCTATCTTGGTTTTGTTTTTCTTTTTCCTTATATTAATATACTTCTTTATTTATTATTTTTGTTCTTTCGGCAAATGAAAAATTTGAAGATGCAGTTTATTTTCGGCAGATAATTTTTACTTCAAAATTAAATACCGGAAATGAGAAAAAGTCACCCTGAAGCCGCCATCCAATCAGAATGGCTATTATCTAATGAATCTAAAATTTTCAATGTTAACAAAACCATTTCTATCCATAGTTTTCAATAGACTACAGTTCTGTCAAAACTGATCATGTTTTTAATGAATCAACAACTAAGTGTCAACGATAAGAGTTGTTATCTGACTGATAAAAATAAGATAAATGAAATAGCTTATCAAGAGACAGCTTTATCAAGATGGAAAGGGAACAAAGTAGTCGTTGGTGTCCTTTTAGAAACAAAAGTTGAAAAGGGACCCAAGCACGAAATGTAAAAACAAAAAAAAATACTCTGTAGTTCATAACAGAATAAAGTCAAGACTGGATAACAAGAAATTATTAAGCTATTCTTGGATAAACTCTAAATCAGCACTTTGATTTAGATTGACAAAATAAAATCTTTTAAGTTTTTTTGTTTTGTTTTTTCCTATGTTGGGAAATCAGAATTAACGTATATGCAGAATCCGCCCAAAAAAATGTATACAACATAAAATCTATTAAAGTGTGTATACATTTTTTTGGCAGAATCTGTATATATATATTGATTGCTGATATGAAATTACATTGATAGTTTAAAGTCGTTGCTGAAGTTATCCGCAGTAAAAGAAAATGAAAGAAAAACAAAATCGTTGAAAAATTAAATTTTGTCTCTATACGAATACAAAAGCCCATGGTTAAAGAAGCAGGAGCAGTTGGTGAAGGAGATAAGTTAGAATGAAACGGAAAGAAGAGGTGGGGGAGGGCAGAATCGTCCCTGAGTAAAATAGGGAAATTAATCTAAACGGCCAAGAAAATTGAGTAAAATCGGAAAGCAAATGGCATACGAACTCATACAAAGGCGAATGCATGTACGGAAACCCTGTAGTGAATGATAATTTATTTCCTACTAAATGTTGTTCTTTCTTTATCGATAAAATCTTTGTTCATTCGATTTGTCCATTCAAATACACATTTGCTGACTTCTGAAAGAAAAGTCTGTTGTATTTCGGGGGTTTAAGAAAAAATTAGAAAAATAAAGAAAATTGATCAGAATAAATTGAAGCCTATTGCGATGATTTAAACAGAAATGTATTAAAACCGTCTCAAAGATCCTCTTTTTATCTTGAATTTTATAGAATTGCAATATTCTTATTTATAATTTAAGTTTTCGTTGCTCTAAAACAACAGAAAACTATAACTTTCTAATAGATATATCGTTACAGACCCTATTTTTTTGCTATAAATAAATAAGTGTCCTGCTGCCTCCCTGGACACTTATCCTATTTTATCTGATTTCAGGAAAATTCACTTGTTTACGTTTTTTGGCTGAAGGGAAACTCACAGATCGATCGTATTCTGCCCGATAAATTTGCGTAATTCCAACTGTATATTTCTATAAATCAATTATTTTATTTTGATTATTAATAAAGAAATACAACCTAATTCCTTGTTCAGATGTCAACAATTAGCTTTACAATTAAGGACCAAGAGGTCTTGAGTTAAAACTGTCCTAGAAGTACGACTTTCCCTTTTATTGTAAAATTGTAAGATTTTTAGAAATGCTTATACTGATATAACGGAGTAGTTTAAAACTCTTGGAATAAATACCATGGGCCATTATTACAATAGTATAAGATTACAATGAAAATTACAAAACTGAATCAGCATTAAATACAATTTACTAATAGTAATGGTTAGTAGATAAGAAGGTGTCTTAGTTTAATAAAGGGAGAAAAGTGGTCCAACAGTAAAAAGCTGGGAAGAAAAAAAAAAGGGTAATTTATTCTTGCGGAAGAGGGTAAAATATGAAATCTTTTAGTCTTATTCTTAATATTAATTTTAGATATAAGTTACATATCAGCAAACCATTTTGATTAACTTCCTACAATAGTGATCTCAAACTCGCCGCCCGTGAAAGCTTTTTTTGTGCAGCAAGCCATTTATTTTGTAACTTGCTTACTTTGCAGTCTGTTCTTTGTCCTAGTTCAAAAATTTCTTGAAGTGTTGTTGGACTTTGGTAAATCATGAGCCATAAAGACGCGTATGACAATGTCTGTTCTTTAAAAGAGGAGTTCAAATCTTACATTCGACGACTGTTTGCTCCACTGAAAAAGCGTTTATAGCATATCTACATCATATACAATTGGTCAAACGTCCAATATAGTTGATATACTAACTTTTGATTTCCTACAGATCCAAATACTGTAGATTTTCTTTTTCACAAGAAACTTTTAATGTATCTAAGCAGCGCCCGAACCAGAAATTATGACTTATATATCTTCCCCTTTAACATTAATCATCATCTGAGCACATAGGTCGCAAATGACCTAGTACAAAAGCTATTCAAAGGTAAATGTTCTACATGTGTGCTATTTAGTTCTTTTCTATTTCGTTTTTTAGTCAACATGAGGAATAAATACTCTTTATCAATAGTGGTTTCAATTTTTCAATCAGTAAACTTAATACTTACATAGTATGTAAGTTTCTTTAGTTT
The DNA here is from genome assembly GCA_023159025.1 of Thereuonema tuberculata. NCBI lineage: Eukaryota > Metazoa > Arthropoda > Chilopoda > Scutigeromorpha > Scutigeridae > Thereuonema > Thereuonema tuberculata. Next base: position 166,915,091 of record JAFIDM010009631.1, on the reverse strand, counting down.
CTTGTCAATTATTTTGCGGTATAAATGGCATAAATTACTGATTCACTAAAGCAATAAGATTCTGCTTAAGTTTCTCTTTATTAAATATTAATTGGTGAAAATCGAATTTATCTTTCCTTTTTTTTTTCACTTTAACTTTAATCCAAAGGAATATGAGAAAATCGACATAAATATTTAATTATATTCTACGGCAGTAATTTCAGTTGAATAATAAAAACAATTAATTCTAAGAAATAAAACACATTAATTAAAAAGTAAAATCTTAGTTTAAGACAAGAAAAAAAAGTGTATATATTTGTTGTTTATTTTAATCAATGATAAGCAATTTTGATGTCAGTAAGAGTTCCAGTGTAGAATTCAGACGGAATCAGTAGAAGAAGGGTCACTTATAAATATGAAGTACAAAGAATCTGATCTCTAATTCAAAATCAAAATTTGAAATTACTAAGTGATCTAATGGCTTTTATCATGTTGTTCTCATTCATTATTTTTTTCCTTCATCTTCTTCTCTTTTCTTAATTAAAATAAGCTGTTACTTAATACTAAAACAGAATAGAACTTATTATATATGTTCATTTAAGAATTATCCTGTTTCCCAATCACTCAAGCAACTTCAGTCTATTTTCAGTTGAGCAGTTTTTATTTTATTTATTTTTTTTAAATTCAATGAATTAATCTGTAAGTATTTCACTTGTCACTTATAATACAGCAAGTAGAACAGAAAGTTTGTTCTCGTAAAATGTAGGTTTTTACCTACAAAAAGCTTTCTCTCAGATCAGTATTTTGATTTCGAAAATTGTTTCCGTCCAAACAAAATTCTCGATAAATGGACTCTTCGAAGTCAACATTATTTAGACGAATCTGATTTCGCCGAAGACATGATTCGCGAAAATGTCCTGAGAAAAGAAAAAAATAAAAAGGTGGTGACAACAATTACGATGCCAGCAAAGAACAAAACGATCATTTAACAGTATAAAAAAAAATGATGAAATACAGTGAGGGGAAGAAAATATTGAGAACGAATCAAGATCGTCCCCCTAAAAAAATAGCCTGAAACCATTGAGTAATGAATATTACGACTGTTAATACATTCAGTCGTTTGTGCGCCCTGGGCAAAGTTGGAACATCTTCGTGTCGAACGCCTAGAACTTCGACGTACCACAAAAATAAATGTTCATACAGGTAAAAACGATTATGATTTAAAGAATGCATGCGTGAAACGTAATTTTTAGTTAATACTCTTACTCACTGTTCAATGAAACACTTCTCACTCACTCGTTTTTCTGATGTGCCCTACCCATTATCTCTCCCTTCCACACACACACAAACACACAAGAAATAATTCATTGTGAATGCTTTATATATTTCCTTCTAAAAGCATTTAGAAACAATTCCATTTACAGCGAGCACGAAGAGCAAGTGCCCTGTTATACTAATAATGAATGAAAAAAAAAAAGAAAAAAAAATGAAATGAGATGAAGGAAAAAAAAAAAAATCGTCAAGAAATTTACACTGGTTCTTAAAACTGCAAGATCAAATGGCTTAAAAAAATGAATTTAATATATCATAAATATGCATATCTCCGTATTCATGTATTCATCAAAATATATGTAAGATATCACTGGCGCACCAGGACGGGGGGGGGGGGGATGGAAAAATGTACGATTTCGGACCTGTAGGAAAGCCCCCTCCTTCCCATCTGTAAAAAAAGACACGACTTTTTGTTTTTTGATTGAACGGCTACGACTATCTTAATCCCTTCCATTCCTGTCTACGCCTATGATCTTAATGTAAAGATTACATCTCGTTTTCTGTAGTCTAACATATAATTATTTAATTATGAACGTTTCCTACAATAGCTTTTTTTTTTTTTTAACTAACAACGAAAAAAAATTATATTTTTTATTTGCCCCCTAAAAAAAAAAAAAAAAAAAAAAAAAAAATACTTAACTTTATCATTATTGTATTAGATTGATAATTAGGGTGGAAAAACTCTTATCAGAAAGTTAATGAACAAAGCAAGAATTAAAAAAAAAGATGAAATTAAAATTTCAAATATAAATAAAAAATCCTAATTTTATCCGATGAAATAATTCTCAACAAAAAGTAGTTTAGTTGTAAAACAAAAACAAAAAAAACAAACAAACAAAAAAGGAAATATAATCAAATAAGTAAAACATAAAAATTGTATGTATTCTAAAAAAAAATTAACGTGTGACGATATTTGAATTAGAAATTGAAAAAAATCATTTCAGTACACATAATGAAAATAAAAACTGTAGCAGGTTTTTATTTTTATTGTATAAATAGATTTTATCTTCATTATGTATGTCCTGAAGTGATTTTTTTTCAATTTGTAATTTTTATTTTAAAGACATTATTTGAACCAACAAAGGTGAAGCTGTATCATAAATCTTTATTAATATAGCACTGTTTATATTTGTTAAAAGGTTTTTAATTTTCTTTGTCGAGGTCTAATGGCTGACCAGTTAGGCTAAATTTTTTAGTTAATTTATTTTAAAGTTCGTCTGCCTATTTATTCCAATCAAATTCCAATATCTGTTTCAGCTGAGGAAAAGATTCCTTCCTATAAGTGTCATCTATTTCATTGGTCTGCTGCTAAGGGTTGCCAGGTGAATGCTGATGTCAACCCTTGTTGTCATGGCGATTCTAATCAATACAACCACATAGTTACACAGTGGAAACCTCTGATTAGGAGCACTGAACGGCTTCTTGATTACAATTCAGTTTCTATACTTTTCGAGAAAGGGCCGTGTAATTCATTTTTCAATGATTTTCATCTAATTAATATCGTAGCCGTCATTATTGTGTTTCAAATTAATTCAATTAATTTTCAATTCCAAGCAATTACAATTTGCAAAACAAAATTAATAAAAAAATTACCACGGCTTACAGACACTGTAAATATCGCAACTATTGCTATTGTTGTAAGAAATAATGTTATTATTAAAAAAAAATAATAAAAAGGAAAAAAATAAAAGTTCAGAAGAAAATACGATTTTTCAGTTTCTATTTATCAGATATTTTTATAAATAAATTTTAAATGTCTTTTCTTTTTCTGAATAGCAAACATTAATATTGCTGATTAAATTAAAAGGTAAATATTTTGACGGTTTCAAAATTAAGTTTAGTGAAATCTTTAATGATGCACAATTTTTAGAAATTTCATTTAAGAGGTAGTGAATGAAGAGAAATGAACAAATAAGAAGTAGAATTTTAGTACTTCAATGTAAAGGTAATGTAGGGCGAGGAAAAGCAACGAATTTCAAGATCATTATTTTAGAATTCCAATATAACTTATGATCTTGAACGGGTTACAATGGAACCAGATGACCTCAACATTGGTAGTTACCCTGGTGGAGATTTGGACGCCAGAACTTGTTAGCCTCCATCCTTTTTTACAAAGTACTATCAAAAAATACCTAATTTTTCGGAGAAAAAAATGCTGTTTGCCTTTGTTTCTTATTCTGAAATAACTATCAAAGGATCCTTATTTCTGATGATATTGCTCAAGTTGCAATTTTTCACTGAATAAAGAAAGATAAAGAAAAAATTAAAAAAATAGATATCGCTTAAAAAAACAAGAGTTAGAATTAATATTTTTTTTGGTCACTGGGGCGTTGATTTACGCATTAAGAACAGGTAATAAGCGAGCTGAAAAATATATATATATACACATATAAAGATATGCAAATGAGAAATAATACTTTTGTTTACTTGTCAAGTTTTGAAATTAAAAGGCCAAAAAAAATATTAAAAATGTAATATTTAAGCAACCCGACCTTTCTAATCTTCAGACCTTTAGAAATAAATAAGGAAAGATGAAATTATTTTCATAGATATTTTTTCATAGGGGCGAGGTTCCCAAAACTCATCACGGAAAAAAATACAAGTTATAAAGAAAGATTAACATATTTATATCCTACATAAAAAACAATAAAAGAAGTTTAAAGAAATTGAAAAAAAAAAAAGTTAGAATACATAAATAATAAGAGCTAATGGAGGCTAATGACGACAATTGCAAAATACAATTAGTTTTAAATTTTCTTAAAACTTCATACATTTCAGTTATGTTCACTTTAATTTAATTTATAATGTGCTTTCCGAGTGAAAAATGTAGACTCATGAGATCGTCATGTCCGTATGGATATGTATTCCTCAATAACTTGGGAACCAATAAGCCGATCTTTATTGAAACTCGATATACCGATAGACCTTATAAAATCATTTAAGTTTTGTCAGAAGCCTTTTCATCGAAGGAATGGCGGTCTCTGGAAGTTACCTTCAATTCCATCTGAAATCAACTTTCAAAAACGAATTTCGAAAGAACAATAATAAAAGAAACAAATAATTAAAGGAAATTAACTGGCATAATAGTGACTCAACGTATTAAAGAGTTATTTGACGAATTTATTACGATGGTAGATTTATTTTGAAAGTAATAAATACAACATTTTATTTTAAGGAAAAACACCAAGTTGTTTCAGGATCTTCTCGTGATATTTTTGTTTCTAACATAATCTTGATTGTTTTGTTAATTTTAAACAACATAAAACTTTATATCAAGAGAAAAGTGAAGAGGTATCACAGCACTTTTCCAAAATTGCAGATTTTTTTATTATTATTATTATTATTATTATTTTTTAATTTCAGTGATTTTTTATAATTATAAATAATTGTAATTCCTAATATGTTTTCAATTTGTTATCAGTTAATAAATCTAATGAGTATTAAATGTACCCATATGGATGTCATTGATAAAAACACTTCTCCCGTCTATCCATGGATTTCTATCTACATCCCCCCAACCCCAACTGCAGTCTACAGACACACCTGCAAAACGATGCCCTTGCAAGCAAGACAACGCTCAGTTCCGCATCAGAGTTGAGAGCGAGGGGTTGGTAAACTGCGACCCCGACAACAAGCAGGAGGTCACAATTGATTAGGTTCTTAACTGCTGGAGGAAGTTATGCATTATTCAATTTTATTACGATATTTATAGATTTGTTTTGAGCGAATTTATTTTATAAATAAAATATTTTCGTAATGTTTGATATTTTTTTTTTTTTTGCTTTATAAAGATAAAACAGAGTTTGATTTCAACATTTAATTTGATGATTTATGAACTTGTAAACAAACTAGATGAAAGATCGAAAATTCGTAAACAAAATTTTGGAATTAGCTTAGATTTTACTCTAGATTTATTTCTTAAGTGTCTTCAATATAAAGGTTAATGTATTCTACCATAGGCCATGCAGGTCCTTAGATTCTGTCAGGGAGGTTTAGGCTCCCAGCGATTCTTGACCAACGGGCCTAGTTGAGGTCGGATAGTCAGCCCGACCAAGATGGTGTTGGCCCTTCGCCCTTATGCCTTCAACCCCTAGTAAGAAAACCGCTACTCATTTGATAGAGGGCTGGGTGAACCTTACGGTCCATCTGGAGAAGAAATAATCGTGGAAAAATCTCCGACCACAGCCGGGAAAATCTTACTAATACGAGAAACTGAAATCCTGTACAAAAAAGGAAATCAAAATGAAGACGAATCAACTGATCATATACAAGGTTACAACTGTTCAAATACAAGAATTTAAACTAACTTTTTTAAAATCACTGTATATTTGTGAACTAATTATTACGCAAATCGAAATTTAAATTTCAAGAATTTAAAATTTGTCTCGAAATGTGTCTAAATTTGTTTACATGAGTTTTTCTTTAATTTAAGCGTAAATCATTTTGTAAATTAGGTTCCTTGTTAGCAGTTGTATAAGTTTTTTCCATTTGTTCATCAATGATTTTAGTCTACTTACTAAAAATTTCACTTACTTTATATTTCTAAATTCTCACCTCACATTTTAACTTTATTTATTTATTTATTTATTTATTTATTTATTTTTAAATTTGATTATTTCTTCTATTTATCACTGATTATTAGCATTTCTTTGTTTGTTTTTTTAAAGCAATCACATTTTCACCAAACGTTTCATAGGTAGAGGGTCCGGAATAACGGCTGCCCTTTATGGACATCTTAACTCTGTTCTGTCTTAATCTCCTTATACTTAAGACGTCGTTTATGTTCCAAAAGACGTTCCCAAGTGTACGACTGGTCTCGACTACATACAAACAACCTAATCCATGTATTACAACCACATTACCGAGAAGGAAACTAAGCCATAGGATCTGCACATGATTTCAACAGACTCATTATTGACGGAAACAGAATCGTGATTCAATGTTTTTAAAAATATGTTTGAAAACATTTGGAAATCACTGAATCTTAAGAAAACTTCTATCTCAATTAAGAATTTCATAAATCTGATAAGTATTTCCATTAAGAGAGCTACGTTTTGATAAAAATAAATAAATAAATAAATAAATAAATAAATAAATAAATGATTAAAACTAATGAAAGTTTTATAACAGGAAATTAGGCTTACGCATGGTTTGTCCGCTAGAGGCTGTCAAAGTTTGTTTGGAAACCACTTTGCTCTATTTTCTAATTCGGGTTTCAATTATTTTGACTCAAATGAGTTTCCAGAATCAACCTCCAAATAAAAAGAATAAGTAGTAGATTTTTTATTACGTGAAAGTACAATAATTTTTTTCAAAGAATTGACTCAAAGGTAAAGGATTAATAAAAGTGAAACCTGCCGAGAAATCGAAATTCAGATTTTCTTGGAATTCAGAAGAGGTAGTTTTTCATTTTTACACACTTTGCGCTTTGGATTCTACTTATTACAATTAAATTAACTTGTATGTTTAGAACCGATCTGATTTAAGTGAATTACTTCCCGTGAGAGATGTAAAAATAAAAGGCAAAATAACATTTTTTTTTTCCTCTTTTCTTTAAAACAGGCAAAACAAACAAAATAAATAAAACAATTTAAAATTGAATGGATATCAAAGAAAAAATTAAAAAAAAGCGAATTCAAAATTTTAAAGTTCATTTTACGTTCTTAACAGCAAGCTATCAAAAACAAGGGTATTGTGAAATGAAATCGAATACTTAAGTCTTTCTTTAAAGATTTCAATGCAGTGTCGGATTTAGCACTTGAGAGGCCCTAGGCGCAATTCAATTTTGAGGCCCCCTCTAAATATTTTCATTACCAGTGGCGTACCAACGCCTTTGGGGGCCCGGGGCGGGAGTTCCATTATTCCACAACCAAAAAAAAAAAGGAAATACTTCTTGGGTGGATGGGGCCCCTAGGCTGACTGGTAGGGCCCCCTAGGCTTGCTTTTACAAAAATAAAATAATTCGCTTTTATTTTGAGAGCTAAATTTTGAGGCCCCCTTGATTTATGAGGCCCGTGGCGCGCGCCTCCTGCGCCTATGCGGAAATCCGCCACTGTTTCAATGCCTTCTTCCGTGGTCACCTATTACGAATTTTTCAAGAAGTTACTGTTTTTAATATTAATTTTCATTCATTGTTGAAAATTAACAATAGATGTATTTTAGGGATTATTATTGGAAGCATTTTGGAATGAAGTGAAAAATAGTAAAGATAATGTATACCGTTTTATATTAATGTTTAACAGTTATTGCGAAGTATTGATAAGTAAATAAATAAAAATGAAAGAGCGGGAAAGAGACAGAAGAATTTGGCTGAAAGATCGAACAATCGAAATGAAGTCAAGGGCGGTTGGTCTGTCATTTGGTTATTTTTATTGCTTTTAAAAGCCCAAAATATGCTAATAATCACTTAAATTTACAAGGAGAAAAAAATATTGCATATTAAAAACAGAAAAAAAAATACAGATAAGGAAAGAAATGAGAGTTTATCTTACTGATATCTAGGCTTAATGATCACAATACATTGATGAACATGAGGAAAAAACTTGTAAAACTGGTAACAAGAAATTTCATTTACAGAGGATTTACTCTTGAATTTTATTAAAAAAAAAAAAAAAAATCCATGAAATTCTGACACCGCCCAGAATTTCAGGACAAATTTCCAAGTCGCAAGATTTAAGGATTTGTGAAATGAACTAATAAGGTAGTGAATTCTTGCTAAAAACAAAAATAAAAAAAAAACACAACAACAGCTGTTTTAAAAATGCTAAAGTAAGTCATGAGTGTTAAATTAAGAATGTTTCAACGTAATACCTAAAATGTAGATCTAAGCTAGCATTACTGTTGTGTTAAGCTTAGCAACTATAAATTTAATATTCCTACTTCTTAACATGACATTTCCATTTCTACTTTGACATTAAACATAAGAACAACAACGATAATAATAATAATAATAATAATAATAATAAAGAGATCGTTATGAAGAAATCCAAACAAAAGAGAACTAATAAGATTAATATAACTTTAATAAAAAAAATATTGAAATCAAAGCCAAAACTACTACCAAAATATATTTGTAAAATTTAATATTTTCTGATACAAAATACTTAAAGAGTCCTGATTCTTAATGATGTAGCTAGCTTGAAAATGGAATCTCTGGTTATTAAAAGTCTTTCATACCATATTCAAAATAAAATAATACACTTATTATTCGGATTGTTTAAAGCCTTATCTTAACTGTCAACTTCAAATGGTCTCCAATAAATTATGAGTAAACCAATGATTTCGTTGTAACAAAGTTTTCGATTAACTTGAATTTGTCTGGATATCTAGGTTTGTAAAAATTTTATGAATGTTATATTTGCAATATTCAAATAACACTGGAAACATCACTATGAAAAATTTACTTGCTACAAAACATAACCACCTTTACGTCTTTATGCTGACGTCATTGCTTCGATTTTGGTCGTTTTTTTAGAGACTACAGCTACTTCAGCTTTTCCCATAAATTGCGTTCTAATATTATTTAGGAATAAATACAAAACCATGTATTGCAACGTTCAGTTTCATAAAATATTTGTATTTAAAATATTTATATACATATATATATTGTATTTATTACTGTATTAGTTGTATGTAAAAAAAACCAACATATATTTGCCAAGAAATTTATATAAAGATAAGTAACATAAAATACACATAATTAATAACAATTATTCTACTTTATGCAATTGATTTCTTAATTTTTTAACATGGTTGATCATGTTAAGTTGTTGCGTTTCACTTTTGGAAACTGCTCACATACATCAGCGCCATCTGTCAACATTTTCTGGAAACCGGAAACAAATTTTCATAGCCCAGTTTATCGTACATGCATTTCAGTACAAATCCAACCAAAAAAATATATAAACGTTTTTTGGGTATTCATTTAATGTTTTAATAGGGAACAAATAAGAATCAGTAGGGCAATCATTTCTTCAATTTTTGGAAATCAAGAACAAAGTCGGACTATTATATAGCTATGAACGAACGTTTTTTACACATTCGTTCAACTGAGTTATGTCTTCGAATCGCTGAGTTCTGACTATTATTCATTAATGAGCTCCAACAGAGTGAAATAGCTTCAAAGTACATGATAGTTCGAGTACCCAATCTAAACACAAATAGGATTTCTACTTTGAATCATTTTTAATAAACAGTCATTAGAGTCTCAATAGGCGGAGACTGTAACTGGTGAATCTGGAACATCACCGTCCCTGGGCAAGACAGTCTATAAAATACAGAAAAATCGATTCAATGTTTGAGTTATTCCTCCAAATCAAGGCTTTTAAAATAATTTCAGTAATTGGCATCACGGAACGCACGATAAACAGTTATTCATTACGGCTTTAGTTATTTATGCAGATTTTTTTTTTTTTTTACAAGAATCCTAATCATTTCAATTCGACTAAATCTGAAAAATACTGCATACAAAAACATCGTTTAATTGAGTTAGTTTAACAATTTCCCTCTATGGTTTATTAATTCACTATGTTATTTAGTAATGCTCACAATTCAAAAATGAATTTTAATGGTATGTCGATGTTATTTTCGTATAGTTAAGTTCCGCATTAATACGAAACACTACATTAATGCGATATTTTCCTCTTATGAACAATACTTTATAAGCAGTGCAAAATTGCTTTACATTTTTAGCAAAACAAAACTGAATATTACGTTTAAACTGTAAACACGGGCGGATCCGTGTTTACAAATTTTTCAAAGGGGGGGGGGGGG
>JAFIDM010009631.1:166885064-166904908 GCA_023159025.1 Thereuonema tuberculata | reverse complement strand
AGCTAGTAGACAGCTTTTTATTAGCAATTGAAATCGTCATCATGGCAATGTTAATGTCTATCAGGCAGCAGCCTTTGGATACCACATTTTTTCCAATCTATATTCATAGCTAAAGGGAGGGGCTATAGCCCCCTATGCTAGCCCCCCCCCCCCCCCCGGATCCGCCTATGACTGTAAATATACCTATACTATTTGCAATGTAAAGAAAAACGAAGATTTGATCAAAAAGTGTCCTTTGTTAGCGGAACATGTTATATTTTTTTAAAACAGTTAGTTTAACGTCATTTCAATTACAATGAAACTAGTTGTCTGATTTCAAATACACTATGCATTTTCTTCTTCTCTCTATCTGTCTGTTAGATTCTAAGCTTGGAAGACGAGATAGCAAGAACCTTCAGAGGAACTTCCGAAAAAAATACTGCCGTGTTTGCTTCTCGAAACCAGCAGATCCTTTTGCCACTAAGATTGCGAAATCGAACATCAACTTTAATTCAATAGTTGGCTTCTTTCAGCGCTCAGAGTCTTTGGTGTTTACACTTTGGAGTCGTTCTTACACTACGGACAGCGCCGGGCTCAACCCCTTCTAAAAGGAGCGTTTGTGTTGGGCTGCTTTGTTTATATTACTTTTAAAATGAAACCATTTTCTAACTCGGTGGGGAGTTGGCTGCTCAATGGGGATGGGGACACAGCAGCTACTGTCCGATTATCTTCACTTCGTCCAAGGTAAGATTCCAAAATGCTTAAAGAGCTTTCAGTGAGGATAGGAATCGAACTTCTTATATCCTGGACGTATTTTATGAACATAAAAAAATTTACAACAAAATAAATTTTCCTTTTTTATAAAGAAAAAAAAAAGAAGAAAGTCTTTAATTCATTCAGCAATGAAGCAGTGTTAAGTTAGTAATTACTTAGCCATTTTATGAAAATATTTAATTTCAACCTTTCGAGCCTCCAACCATAATCAATAGGATACTGAATTAAACATGAATAAAAATGAACAACATTTTAACGATTAGATATTTAATCAACAAACCTCTTTATAAAATAATTAACTTTGAATCTCTTAAATGTGTTAAATGGCATTAATTTTTATTCATCTTTCAACACGTAAATTTCACTAGGTACAGAAAATACAGTTCTATTATTTTTTTTAAATAAAAGTATAATTTTTATACTTTTGCTATTCATCCTTTTTACTTATTTATTCAATTTTTAACTTTTCCAATGGCTCACTAAAAAAAAAAAAAAAAAAAAAAAAAACTAAATTCAATAAATGCTTATTTTATTTTTTAATTTAACCAACTACTTCATGCTTAAATTATTTTATTTTTTTAAATAAAAATAATAAAATCAAAATGGTTTTTTTTAAGAGTTTTTCTTCTTAGGTTATTTTATTAATATTAAAATTATAATTATTCTTATTAATAACCTGAAACTATATTAATTAATAACCTGAACACTTAGCTTTCATTAGGAAATAATAGTTTATTTTATTTGAAACTCAAAGGAAGTTTATGCATGACTTTTGTTGGAAAAACAGAATGTGATAAATGAATGCTTATTATGAATAACAAATAAACAACCCAAACACACCTACGCCATCTACTAGCGACTTTCACTATTCACAGGTTCACTTTTTACAAACCTGAGCTGCTCTGACATAGATAGAATCCTATACGGTCATTCACTTCGTTCAATAACAAATATGTAAATAGAGATAAGCTTATACTTGGGATATCTAGCAAGAACAAACATATCCCCAGCAAAAATAATGAAAAAAAAAATCAATAAAATATCTCTCATTTATGTCATTGGCAAATTAAAAATTACTTCTTATTTTTTTAATTAGATCTGGGGAAAAAAAAATAATTTAATTAAAAAACGAAAATTAACCATATTTTTTTTGTACTAAAACTACTTCAAGTTGTACGAATAAAAAACGAAAAAACTATAAAATTTTCAACGAGAATTTCAAATAAAAAAAAATTAAATAATTAAGAACTTAATGTTTGTAGTATTCCATTTCTAAATCAAGTAAGTAGCAACTTATGACTGATTTTCAGACTCGTATTTGGCGCAATTCAATAGAAAACGACTTTTCAAGCTATAATTACCGAAGTGGAGACTGTATTTTGATACTGTATGCTATTTTAGTACTCAAATACAACCAGCTCTCGGCTCTAACCTTGAAACACTGTATCACCTACTTATAGTTTTATAGGCGCGTAACCAAAGTGTTTTTGAATAGATATAAAAAGCTTTTGCTAAAAATAACTTTCACCCATACATGCTAAAATAACTCCGATTCTATACAATAGCTGACCTGCCATATTTAGATGCGGTATTTTTAGCCGAGTTTGATGCGAACTCGGTGGCTGTTTTAAGTCAGATGGAGCCGATCAATTGAGGAGAAGTGAACGGGAAGCCGTTGAGGCGACGGCCGAGAACGCCAGACACTCGGCGGTCGGAACGATATGACAAACGGCCGACTCAATGGATCAATACTCCACCCACGAATGGATTAAGAATGGATCTAGATTAAAAAAAAGGAAGAAGAATAACAACAACAACTTACAGATAATGACGGATACTGCGCTGGAAGATGTTTTTTTCCGCTGTTAAAGATGACTGTCAGTTTTTTGGATCTGCTTTTCAATGAAGTCTATAAGATTTCATTTCACCGACGCCTATTGGATAGGACAAGCTTCCTGTTATTTTTCAGATAGCTTTCCCTTTACGATGATTTGATTTTTTTTTTCCTATTTAAACTAACAGCAATTTTCAATGCTGGTAAGTCCTTTGATTTTTTTTTTTTTTAATTAGTCCAATTTTTTTAGGTAAATAACTCCGCCAAAGAAGCACAAGAACTGCCACAGAGACGGTGTGTGGAGCCGGTAATGCTGTGCTGTATTGTCCGGTTGAGAAGGAGTTGACCAACGGCTACAGTGGCCGAAGGAACGGACAGCCGACTAATGAGGCAGGAAGGAGGACAATGAGAGGGGTGGCTTCTGCGAGGGGTAAAAAGGGGAAGGGATAGAACACCGAGGGGAGGTAGGGGAAACCAGGCGGATGAAGCTTTTCAGGGCACAGTTCAGGGTTAACCCTTTCAGGCAACTGGGGGGAAAGAATGTGCAGAAAATGGAAACGTTGAAGGGAGTTGGCAAACTTAACAGACGAAGGACGGACCCTGGTCTTATCGAAGGCTGAATGGGTTGAGGTACACAAGTGATCACGTTTCTTGGTGATGGGAAAATGTATCATGCAGGCAGTCACACCAATACAAGCAGAAATTATATATTGGCTCACCCAGATAGTTAATGATTTCATGAAATAATGTTTTGAGATAAGAAATTCAGCATATTAAAAAAAAAAGACATTTAAATTTATCGAAAGCCAATAAATCCGATAATAATAAACTCGAGGAATTTCTTGGGATTTTACCTGATGTAGAATATATCCTAAAAAGTTATAAGTATTTTACTATACTTTACATTGATTTCACATATTTTCGACAAGTTAAATATGTGTTTCCAAGGAGCTTTTTCGAATTTAACATCGAAAATTAACAATCAAATTAGTATAAGGATTTTTTTTTTTTTTTTTGCTGTTTCCACTAAAGACAGAAATGTTTGTTTGTTTTAATAAGTTTTTAAAATCTCAAATGGATAAACCCCATCTCTTAAGAGAAAGTAGGATGACTATCATCCTCTCTGGTGAATTTTAAAAACGTAAATTAGTCGATTTTCATTTTAATTTAAACTTGGTCTGTTTTTATCTCATTCCAATAATGAAGAGTTAGTTTTTTTTTTTTTTTTTATATATCTTATCAAAGATTATGTGTTCATTTCCGAGAATTTATCTCGATTATCAGGAGACAGATTAACGACAAGGAAGAGATAATTCAAATATTCATTTATCATTAAAAAAAAGAAAAACTTTTTATAACAGATTGTTAGTTAAGGGAAAAACAGAAACATAAGCACTTTTTTTCTTCGATAACCTTAGTTCTAAAACCTAGTGGCGCTGGTTAGAAATAAAAATGTCTTAGAATTTCGGAAAGGAAATCCAGTACGCATGTATTTAGTAAAAATCTTTGGGGATTTGAGATTATAATTTTTCCTTAAACCTTAAAGAGAAAGTTATTGTAATCAGGAGGAAAAAAAAACATGACAATTCAACTGAATTAAAAGGAATCAAGTTATTTTTGATCCGTCTGTCTGTATTCCACATAAATAGAAACCAATGGCTCCGAATAGAATTCACAACGTAAACTTAAAACATAAACGCGAGAAGCTGAGACACTGTCCGATATGCCTAAATCTGGGTTCGAATCCCGGCATGGATGTGGATATTTCTTTCTCTTTTCTGTGTATGTTTTATCTTCTTTACAAAGACTCATTTCCGGCTAAGTATTCTATTACAGGCCTGTTTGATCCTTGGGGTCACAGGAGGTAAGGCTCCCGGCGTTTCCTGACCAACAGGTCTATGTTGAGGTCGGGTGGTCAGACAGACGTCCGCCAGCCTTTAACCCCGGGAAAGAAACACGGTACCCATTTCAGAGAGGGCTGCAAGGACCATAGGACTTGCCTGGATGAGAATAAAGAGTGAAAAAATCCCTGACCTCCGCTAGGCCAAGTCTTCGGATTGAACTCGACTCTTCCAGCCCTTTCCCAGCTAATTCTCTGTCGTTAATCTAATTTTCATTAGAAGTTACTCACCGAAATATGCGTGCGATCAAAGAAGATCATCATTTATTATTTCACTAACTTCAAGATCCAATAGAGTAGCAAGACCTAAACTATTTTCTAGACTGACTATAAGTTACGTTTATCTCAGGTAGAAGTCAGGGAACTGTTTAACGATCTACTAAAGAAAAATCACAATTCTTCGATAAGAGGGCTAATGATTTTTAAATAAAACCAGGAAAACAGAAAATTACGTTGTTGAACCTGTTATTAAAAAGAACAGATTGTATTTACTGAAAAACATAAAATTGAAAATAGTTTCATAACAAAAAAAAGGAAATTCTTTGCATTTAAATTATGTTACAAACCTATTAGAAGAAATTCTATACTAAGCTAACAAGGATAAATTTAATTTGATTTACAAAGCAGATTTTTTTTTTTTTTTTTAAATAACAAGCCCAAACTTAAATGTTTTGTGGACATGGAAATTTCCGTTACGCCAACCATAAAAACAATGACCAAGTTATTTGTTTTTCCCTTTCTTAAACCTCCATTTTTTTTTCTCTTTATTTTCTTTGATTACTGTGAACAAGAAGGATAAAGAACGTTAAATGCTGTGAATATTAAGTGGAATCCATATGGAATGACATGTCATTTGCATCTAGAAATGTAAATAGAGAAGTAAGAAACTCTGAATTCCTTAATACAAATGTATTCAATGGCTCCCACGGATCAGTTTTTAATACATTGAAATCGAAAAGAATTAGGAAAGTCAAGCTAAAATTTAGAAATGTATAAATTTGAACAATACAATACAACGCTTCTATATTAACGGGCTAAGGAAAGGTCAAAGTTGACTTCTGTGCAGTTTTTTCCTGTAAACAAACTGAAACGTATTGAAGGAATAAGTAATTCTGAGAAATACAAATGGTAGAATTTAGACTTCTGTTTACAGAAAGAACAAACAAATAATGGCGTCTGACTTAACTTTTTAAAACTGTTAAAACAAATGTTAACATTGTGAGAACTTTAAAGTAATTATTGAAATGCATTTCACTTATTTACATTTGAATTTCATCAGGAATCAAATTTACAATCTACCATTCTAATCCTAAGAAAACTTACTAAGTAACTACAAAGTATAATTTTAAATAATGACAAGTATTTAACACATTTTATCTCTTTATTGGCCTTTTTAAATTAGCTAGAATTCTCGTAAATGTTAAAACATTCGTAATTAAATGTTATTAGAATAGATTAATAAAGCTTCCACTTTATTCTGAAATTGAAAGATCGTTAGTTATATTTAAGTTGGAAAATTTAAATAATTAGGCAAAAAAATAATTAAATAAATAAATAAAATTTACTGTTTGAATCATGCTGATGTATGAGAAAAAAGTTACTTTTTACTTTAAGTGCGTTTATTTCAGCGATTTCAGAAAGGGAGACATCTAATGTCTATCATATCTGAATTATTGAAAAAAAAGAGTAATAATAATAATAATAATAATAATAATAATAATAATAATAATAATAATAAATGGATTGAATGAGGGATTAATGGATCTTCTGCAATTACAGGTAGTCACTCATATATTGACATTTCTTGATTGAGAACATTTTCATAAACTCTGCCAACAGTGGGTTTCCGTTTAGGATATTAAGATCTTTTTATTATTTACTTTTACAAATAAATGCAATTGTACAGTGAATAGTAATTAATTAATGTAAACACATGGTTTTATTTATTTTTGTATTTTTTTTTTTTTAAATGCAATCAGATCTGAAAAAAAAAACAAAAAAACAGGATTTACTTTCTTTGAACTTTCTTATCAATACCAGAAAAGAAACATTAAAAATTAAACTGTCTGTGGCTTAATTATTCACGAGAATCCTCTGTAAATGCTATCAAAAACTATGTAAACAAAACCAAGAAGTAAACAAATGACTGCGAAGAAGAGAAAGCTGCAGAGAATTGAGTTCAAAGAGAACGAAGATTCAAAAACAAAAATCATTCATCCAAGGAATCAAAGACAAAGCGTTCGAAAAACAAAACTTAAAAGAAATTAATAAAGACACTGGATAAAACAATTTCCTACAGCCTCTAAAAGTTATTTGTGCTATTTTTTTTTAATGTAAATTATTATCTTTGAGGAAATAATTATATTATTAGGAAATAGTATTATGGCATAGGAATTGCTATGTCCTGTTTAAAGACCTACATTTTTAAAGCATTTTTTTCGTATTTAAAAATGGATTTATTGTAAATTTAAATTTTGAATGAATTTTTAAAAACCTCATTTTAAAACTAAAAATTTTTAATTAAAATTTTTTTAATCTTTTTTTTTTTTTTTTAAAAAAAAAAAAAAAAAAAAGGCAAGAGCACAGTAGTTCTCCAATTTTCGGGCCACCCCTCTTGATAAGGGGAATCTCAAGTCCTCCCTTCCCAGTCAACTATCAAAAAAGAAAAAAATCCTCACGCCCCCTAGTTTTAAACCCGGGATGTTAGAGAATTCTAAAATAAGATTATTTCTAAATTTAATCTAAAGACAAGATAAATAAAGTCAGAGCTTAACGACAGTTTTAGCTTTTATTTTAACGTTACAGCTTAAGAAATAGTGAAAAAAAAATATGAAAAGTTTGCAGTAGAAAAAATAATAATCAGTGTCATTTTTTTTTTCTTTTCTTTTCTAATAATTACAACATTATGATGTTTGTAAATGAGAAATGACAAACACAACCCACTGAGCACGTAGATTTCTATAGTTTACTTTTGAACCTAGGCTAATACTAATCTAATCCCAGTAAAGCCCAAGGCATTAATCGTATCTTCTGGCCTCTAAGATAAACAAATAAGTTAACAATTCAAGGGCGTATACAGGATTTTATTTCGGGGAGAGCCAAATTAGGAAGCTGACCACTAATAACCAAACAAACAAAAAAATCTAGGGGCCTAAAGTCCCCTCAATCCTGCCAAAAAATGAAAAAGAAAAAAAAAATAGGGCCTTCTCTATGCATGAGCCCCCCCCCCCCCCCCATCGGCCTTCCCTCTATACACGCCTAAGATTTGATTTTCCTTCTTTCGTTTTGTATATATTATGCTTACATACAAAAAATAATCCACATCAATTCCCCTAATATTGACGTTATCGTGTTGGGGAAGGGGGGGGGGGCTCCCTACACAGGGATTTTTCTTATCAAATTTTAGTACAAATCTGCGGATATATTGTATGTTATTTACAGTTAAACAGTGACGGATAAACTTGTATCTTTGAACGATATTGTTTGAAAGTAACCCTTCTTTTTTTCCACAGGAAGTGATGCTTTGTACAAAACCGGCTAGAATTTGCTGTCAATTCAATTGTTAATATAAAAATGATTTACTTTAAAGTAGTATTTACATTTGCAACACTTACAATGATTCAATAACGTTTTTCGAATCAAAGTAATCAATATTTAATAATACATCAGATATTAATTACTATAATAGTTAAAATACAAGAATCATTTACAGCTAACTGAACAAATTAATGATAACTTTGATTTAATCTCGGAAATGAAATACCAACCAATGAAAAACACACATCTACTATAGTAGTATTCAATCGTCAGTTGTTTGAAATAAATTATTTTCTTCACTATGTCTATGTTGGTAACAGGGAAAAAAAAAGTTAATAGATTGTTTTTGTTTTATTGTTTCCGGAAAAGGATTTCTTTTTAATAAATATTACTTTAAACCAACAACATAATTTATTTTTCCATTTAAAGTATTCAAAACTAAAGGGAATGAGATTTTTTTTTTACTTTTCAAATTTTCTTTACTTTATTGGAAAATCAAGGTGAAATAAAAAATAAGTAAATAAATAAAGACTACAGATAAGAAATAAAACAAACAAGCAAACAAACAGGATAATTAAATTTAAGAAGAAGCCTAACATTTATTAAAAATTTTCAAGTTGACATTGCTAGAAAAAAAGGAGAAACTTATAAAAGAAAACAAAGTTCAATAACATGTACTATAGCCTGGAAAGATTAATCATTTGATAGAATTCTTTAGCTCGATCAATATTTTGAAAAGTTTGCGTATATATATTAATCAGATTGATAAAATTCAAAGGCTAATATCAAAAGTAGCTGTGTGACAGGTGGTCACGTATATAGAAGGGGAGAGGATGAATACTTAATATATTTCGCGAAACCTGATATTTTTTCCCACACTCTGGGGTGGAAGGATTGGGGGGGGGGGGGGTTTACAGTGTCCACTAGTTCTGGACCACGGGTAAAACTGACACTTTTGATGTCCACCACCGAGCTACCTGGAAATGGGAGAAAAGGGGGAGAGAGGGGTGACACAAGGGGAAAATACAACGGCCTATGTGGAGTCAGAGAACCATGAGCTATCCCATCTTGAATATTCAATGCGAAGATGCCATGCAAATGCTATTTAAGAACAGAATAATGGATTGGCTTTGAAAAAGAACCAGCTTCCTGTAATTCACGGCAAAGGTACTTCAAATCAAGCTCCACACACACATTTTGTTACTAGTTTATCAGAAAAGTTAATTATAATAGCTTCTGCGCCTTTGCATTTGTATTAACAGTATCTGTATGTTTTAAGCTCTTTTTATTTTATAGTTTTTTTTTTCCTTAGCTGTAAATTACATTGATTTATCCTCCCCCATGAAAATAATCATTTTGTATAATACTGTCCCAACTATTTTTGAGTTTATTTTTAATGATATAAAATATTAAAACAATCGTTTAGTTATTCCTTGATCGTTTTGTTTTTCGCAGTGTATACATAAAAAATAGTTCTTAATAGAAAAAATATATATGCTTACATAAAAAATTATTGAAATGTTAATCTTAAAAAAAAAAAAAAAATGTTCATTTCGATATATAACTATAGGTTTCTTCGTCAACAGCACCATCTCTATAGAAGTAATCTTCACAGACCTATAATAAGCATGTACTTTTCCATTTTTTATTTTTTTAATTATAATATTTTTAGTAATTTAATTTTTATTTTAGTTCATTTATGTAAATTTAACTCATTTTTATATTTATTTACCCTAAAAAAATTGTGAAATCTGTTTTCGCCTAATATCAGCATAGGTAAACTGAATTCAATAAAAATTCCTTCGCAATGTAATTTATATAGAATATTAAGCTAAAATTCTATTTTTTGAAAGAATGAAATATTGAATCAATTCAATCCTATTATAATATCAAATTTTGCAAAGCAATGTAAAGAGGCAGCATCTGAAAAATATACATTCGTCATTCCTTTCGTTTTTAGATTAAAAAAAAAAATACTAATATTCCTTTTAAAAGTAGCATGAATATTGATCTTTTATCAAGAGCTGACTTGCAGTTATTTTTTTTTTTCTTCATTAGATAGTATTCTGAAAACAATTATTTTATAAATCCACCTACGAAAGACCTAATTTGGTTTCTCTTTTCTCGAGAGACTAAGAAGGGAGAGTCATTTCATTCAAGATATGCTTCTATTTTTAACTGTTTTTGGTTAATTTAAAAACGAAAAGCAAACTGAGTTTTAACTGTAATATTACAATACGAAATTAAATTACATTAGTAATTATTTAATTGTAATATTAAATAATATTTTCAGCAATCTAAAATTAGACTTTAATTTTTATTTAAGAAAAATTACTCATACAATAACCACCAAAATCCCATCAAATAATATAGACATTATAATAGAAATTAACGAAACGAAATTAAAATTTAACATAAAAAAACAAAACATTAAAACTTTTTATTCTAAAACAAATAATGATATAATTTACTTTTAACTTATGCTATATTATGTTATGTTATGTTATGTTATGTTATGTTATGTTATGTTATGTTATGTTATGTTATGTTATGTAGTGAAGGTAAACTTTTAACCTAAACTGACTTTTACCAAAAGTAACGGGATGATATTAAAAATCTTAAACTACACATTAGAGCTTGTGAACATTTTCTTTAGAAAACAAAAACGAATGAAAAACACTCTTTTGTAATCTCTCGAATTCCATTTTTTAAGAGTTCTGATAGTGATTACTAAAAAGAAATTAAAATAAAGCATTTATTTATTTATTTATTTATTTTTAAATGCGAAACTGCAGAATAAGAGACTAAGAGACCGAAATATACTATCGAGTGCATCTTGTTAATGTCTTCCATTTTTGACGATTAGACATGTTTAGTGGACGAACTTAAAGAATTATTAATGTTTGATAAAATAATCAATAAAAACCTTAGGACCTTAAAAATTATTATTATTATTATTATTATTATTAACGGAAGTTTTATTACAATCTAACGCTGCAATCCAATGTAGTCAGGTTTTTGTCTCACCGAAATGAAAACAACACAGATTCAAGAGTGGCAGAAGAGTGAAAATCTGAAGCTCAGGCGAAAGTTAGACATTCCTGCCATTAACTACTGAAATGACTTATTTGTCTGTTTATTGCTGATTAGAAGGTTCCGCCCAATTGAAACCGGTGTTTGTATAACTTAGTATCAATAAATTCTGAATTAGAATCAATTACTCTTGGAAGCTAGAGTTACGGCACAAGTAGATCAGTTTAACGAGACCAATTTAAATGTTTGCCGAATAAATAGATGACACTTTTACACCTGTTTATCCACGTAAACTTCAAGATTACGCTTTCATGATCTTTACTACCAAACAAAACAAAAATAATACATGCTTTAAAGAAAAAGATTTAATTTAAATTAAAAATAAACAAGCTTTTCAATATAAAACAGCACAGTCTAAATCTATAATCTTTTTGATATCAAAGTACATTTTGAATGCCGAAATCCGAAATAAGAATAGTTTCGGTTCATGTCGAGCTGTTGCCTGTTTTTACATGCACGAAAGTCTCGCGTATTTTGATTTTATTGGATTTTTAAATTTTTGGTGGAAAGTTTCTAATCGATAAACAATAAAGAGACTGGTGATTACACGATGAGATTTGCTTTTTTTTTTTCTTTTTCTAATTTCATCTTTAATTAAGCAGATTAAAAAAAAAAACTCAGCCAGCAATTAAAATAAGTCGATATTGTCTTATCATTTCCTTCGCAATGAAATAACTAGCTTCTTAGACACATACACAGATACAAAAAAAAAAATACTGCAGAGAATAAGAAAAACTGCTCTGCAACTGAGAAGAGATTAGAAAATGTGTGTCGACTTCCTGCGAAAAGGGGATTGATTTCATTTTGCATCTGTTGGTGATGGAAGCAAGAAGTAGGATCGTATTACAAGCAACCGAAATCACAACTGGGTTTAACAGAGGTCATGACAGAAAGCATTTCAGGGACAATCCTATAATAAAAATATACTTGACTTTTCATTAACAGAAAAGAGTTTACGGACAGACACAATTTGGACTTGGATATCGGAATGATTGGAAGGGAACTTGCTCCACAACTATCCTGATACTGCGATTAGATTGCACAGAACAAACAGACCAGTAATACTGAAGGTTTCCCAAAAAAATTCCAAGGTCTTTATAAAATGTGATGTTTTTCAGCAACATTAATATAGATACATACACATATAGTAAATTAGTTATGAAAATTATAATTCAGAAGCTTTAGAAATTTATGTTGTTGTTTTTTTTAATGCTGTTTTAATTGCTTTTTTTTTCAGTGAAATTCAATATTACTTCTTATTTTCTTTCCCGGGAATTCAAGCTTTGTCAGTTTGTGTCCAAAGAGTCACTAAATCTTTTAAATATTAAGAAAATAACAGCTTGGTTTCTTTTTACACTCAGCCAGTTCACTGGAATCGTAATTGACTGATTGTTTTTGAGTTTAATCTTTGTTTTTGTTTTTTACCTAAATAAAGAAACTTTCTGTAATGATTTATAAATAAAATATAATAATAGTTGCTTTTTTTTGGTCAATTTAACAATGTTTGAATTTCTCATTTGATTTCCAAGAAGATCAACTATTATTCGAGATTATTTAGTTCTACTATTAGTAAAAGATTCACAAATGCCAGTTGGTGAGAAATTTTAACAGGTCCGCAGTGAAATGAGAAAAACAAAGGCGATATAATTACTTTGCCTTAAAACTATTTAAAATATTAGTGGTAAATATTATATTTGGGTTGTAATTAGTATTATAATAAAAATATGGAAGTCGCTTCCCAAAAGTTGCTTTGGAATTTTTTTTAACTGATAATGGAATCAAAAAGTCCAAAGTAAAGCAAATATTTTTTTAACAAATCATAACATATATTTATTTTTTTTCCTTTTTTAAAATTTTACTGTTTCTCTTTTGAAACATGTCTTTTGTTTAATTTAATACTAAATGCACCTCTTGCACAAAAAATCCCCGTCCGAATGCAATCAATAAATGAAATTCATTAAAAGGGATTTTGTAATTAGTTACAATTTCAAGATTATTAAATTTTATACATTTGTATCATATCATATCAATGTGAACAAAAGTGGGAAAGAGAACGGTTGAAAGCGGGAGGGTTAAGAGGGAAGGATAAAGGAGACTCCTCGCTCTGGTCCATCGCCAAAATTAGACTAGAATTTGGGGCATCGAAACAGGTCAACTCTTCCATTTTTCATCGACAAATGAAATTTTTTCAAAGAGACAGGAGGGGAAAAGGGTTGGAGGTAAGGTTCCTTGTTGTCCGAAAGAGACAGACCCCCTCTTCTGTTGATACATGGGTTAACCCTTCCCCTAACAACCCTCCACTAAACTGACCATCTACTGACCTGACTGACATACTTCCGTTAAAAAAAAAAAAGAAGACTAGACTGACTTATTTTCTTAAAATAAAATTTAAAAAAAAATTAAGGAAAAAAAACTATTTATATTATTTAATTTACATCATTTATCGTTAACTGTTATGAAAAAAAAAAAATGCTTAATAATTCTTCCATATTCCAACTTCTTTAATTTATAAGGAATTTAATAGTTTCATTCTAATTAAAAATAAACTACTAAATTCTATGTGGAAAAAAATACAACGTAAATAAACACAAAATGAATAAGTTTGAGAATTAAAAAAAAAATCTATTCATAATTCAGGACTTTTTTCCTTTTCTTACTTCGTGATCAAAATAGTTCTTTGATTTTTCATAAATTATTTTCAATTTTAAGCTTTATTTTTGGGTTTTCTTTATATCAATTTATTTATTTTTTTTTTTTTTTTAAAAGGACTTATTTCCGGAAAGTTGAAGAAAAGTAAATCGCTAAATTTACAATTAATGAGGCTTAACAAAAAAATAAGGCGAATAATATTAAGGAACAAAAAAATAATTGTTGCTGAAATCGTCAACATAGACCTAATAGATAAATTTATTACGTATATATAAATGATTCACCAATGAAATTTATTTGTTAAGCTACAAAATGGCTCGAAAAGTTTTGAATTCAGTGTTTAAATTGGGCTACTTGTAAAATTCATATCAATCTAAATAACAATACTTTTTTTTTAATGTAAATAAGCCTGAAAACATTGGAGGAAAATTCTATGGAAGATAAAGAAAAAACAAGTGCAACTTATCGTTACAAGCCAATTAAGTAAATGTCGACGGAAGTGCAAAACCTAACGAGGCGTGAAGACAATACAAGCGTAAATGGGGACTTCCAAAATCACTCCTGTTAGTGCTTCAAAGACGTGAAAAAGATGCGACTCTTAAGAGTAGCCTTAAGCACTGACCTTTTTAACCCTTCCGGGTCATCGGGTCATCGATGCAGGGGGGTTACAGATTGCATTTCGGTGTGAGAAATCGGTAAATATCGAGCAGCAAAAAAAAAGGGGAGAGATCTGGAAAAATTCCAAGATAAATGATTCCAGGAAAAATTAATTAATCAACAAAGATAAAACAAGTACATTCAAGCAAAATATTTGAATTACACTTGAAAACAACACATTATTAGTATTATTCAAAGTAAATTTTAACTACTGAAATTGTGTTTTTCAATTGAAGTGCTGTTTCATGTAGATTTTAATAATTAAGTTGTTTGTAAATAAGTAACCCTATTTATTGGAAAGTTCACCAAAAAGCCCAAAGAAAACATGGCTCAAAGAGATTGAAGAGGACACCAAAAACCAACGATTGACTCTAGACGTGGCTACAAACATCGCCACTGATCGAAATGTAATAGAAATGGAAAGATATTGTAAATAATACATCGAACCCTACGGCACCTACAGCAGTGTATTGGCTGCGACCCCAATCACAGCTAAGGATTGATGATGAAACCTATTTATGGTAATTAAATATACAATATATTGATATACACTTTTGTGTGTATGATATATATATATATATATATATATATATATATATATAAACACATACACACACACACACATACATAGAGAGAGAGAGAGAGAGAGAGAGAGAAAATATATGATCAGTAACAATTGAAGTAAATTTTAATCTTTTTTATTTTTCCTTCCAATCCAAATCACGTACTGATTAGGTCTCCTTCTCTCTGGTGCGATTTTTTTCGAAGCTATTTACTTGATTTATTAAAATAACCTAAGGAAAATATTAACGCTTTAATTTAAACAAGCGACTGAAATTGACGCTGCTTACAATAGAACATACGTATAATGGAAACAGGACATTCGTGCAATTCCTCAGATTACCAAACAAAACTTACAAAGTCTTTTATATAAGCCAACCATCGCTGCTATAACATGAATTTCTTTTTATTTTCAGTAATACGAGATTATTTTGTGATTCTCAATCTCCACACTCAAACAGCTCCGCAAATAATACAATATAATATTAAAATTCTATAAATTCGTGCCTCTACAGATGAAAAACTTCTGATTGAGATAAAACTTATTAATTTCTCTTCCTTTTTATGTTTCTCGTGGTTCATAATAAGCAAGAAAACTTTATTCCTTCATAAATTTTTGGATGACTAAAGCCTGAAATGGAAATGAACCACGCTATTTGGCACGAAGTTATTTATTTCTCAAAAGATGTGGTATAATTATACGAATCCATTCAAAACCTCCAAAGTCAGTGCAAATATCCCAGAGTTTTATTAGTAAAAATTTATTTTAAAACGGCTTCTAAATTTATCATTAAGTTTAATTAAAAATTTTAATTACATAAGGAAAAGATAAGATTTATTTTTTTAATTGCGAAATACATGTAGGTTAAATCGAAAATAAAATAAAAAAATCAATTACACCACGTAATTAATATCAAAATCAACATGTGATTTTATGTCAATAACAAAATAATACTTTTTTTATTACTGACAGAAAACCATATTTTTCTATGAGAAAATATATACAAAATCCATCTTCGCACCTGATTTGTAATTTTGTTTCGTAACTATCTGTAATATAATTGCATTCCTCTGCTGGGTTTGAATTAATTTTCAACATCAGGTGATTCTGAAAAGGGCGCTTCGGCAACAATACAGTGGCAAAGTTCGAAACAACAATAAAAATAATAAGATTCAATATCAAAAAGATAGGTAAATTCCAAAGGAAAAAGACAAAACCAATATTTATATCTTAAATTTCAAGCATTTTTTTCTTTTTTTCTAAATCGACATATATCTAAAAAGATAGGAAAAAAAGAGGTGTGACGTGACAAAAATGTTTAGACCTAATTAAAAAAAAGCATATATACGAAATTTTTAACGAAATTCATATAAGCAAACAAGGAATTTATAAGTTTTCGAACGCTAAAACATAATCAGTAATTATTATTAATTATTAATATTCATAATTAGTTAATTAAGTAAATAGTTTAATTTAATAAATAAAACTATACTAAAAAATTAAAAACATAGTAACATTTCCTAAAATAAAAATTGCATATTTAAAACGTTTTAGTAATGCGTAGAATGCTTCGAATTTGTTATTTTTTTTGTGGGAGAAGGGAAATGAAATTTGTTAGAGAATGAAAATAACATGCGTTTGCTTTATGAATGGACACCAGAAGCAAAACGGAACAGTTGGCACGGCTGTGAAATAGCGAAAAATATGTTGAAATCGTAAACACAGCGGGAAGTAGAATAAAAACTTTGACACAATACTATCGTGAATGTTCATTTTTCGACGTGTATCCTTGAGGACTGATAGGACAGCTTCTAAGCGATAGAAATCGCAGTTTAATTGCACGGGTTCAAGTCTAGTAAATCTGTTTCGACCATTGTTGCCATTAGCGAACGAGTTCGTGCACGTGCGGTCACCATTGAAGGACGGCGTTGAACATATCGTCCGATCAACATTCTTCACAACGGTGACTGACATTGAAGTCAAACAAATGGTCTAATACTTCGTGATTCGTATCATAGCTGATTTCCTTTTTTAATTCATATGGCCGCATTAAGATTTGCCCCCTTATCTTGATAATTCTGATTGGAACCACACCTACGCTTCGAACCGTCACTTGATTAGTGTACGACACATTTGTAGAAAGCTATAACTTTCAAATATAACATGCTTTTATAACTTTTTTTTTAATTAATACTATACACCATAATAGTTACATTGATTTTTGATTATTTAGGCCTACAAATTCAAAAAAATCAATACCGTAAAAGTAAACGACGATATAAATAAAAATGAAAAAATATATAATATTAATTACGTCGAAATGATTCTCGAATAAAAAAAAAGTAAAGCCAGAAGATAAAAAATAATAAAAAATAATAATAATAATTATTATTATTATTATTATTATTATTATTATTATTATTATTATTATATATTTTTACCTTCTCACTCATATCTATTTAATCATGGTCAAGTAATTATGGTTAAGTAATAGTAATAAGGAATTACTGTTAAAGTAAAATCAGAAAACAATCTCAACCTCAAAAGAAAAAAAGTAAACATAAAAATAAAATGATAATATATATGTATATATATTATCATTTTGAATAAAAATACGTTCCTTAATTTTTCATTTTATTTTTAAACGTTGGCAAGGAAAGCATTCTTTTATTAAAGGCTGTTACTGTTCAAAAAAAAAAAAAAACCTTTTAAAAATATCTTCAGATTATTGTTAGGTCAATGTGATTAGTGCTAATTTCTTTTATTAATTCACTGCATATAATATATAATATTACAATCCCTTATAATGGTGATCTTCAATAAAAGAGTTCGTATATTACCGCATTTTGAACCTTAGCAACAGCCTCAACGTATTTAAACGGAGTATAAATTCAAACTGACTGCAGATGATTTTTCTACAGGTCTAGATAACCTATAGGATAACTTCTCTTTTGTCTGAACCCATTCTGACTTTTTTAACTGCAAGGATATTTGTTTGTAATACAAGGAATCAATATGTTAATATTTACGAGTATCCGGAACAACAAAATTTAGCTAAAAATGGAGATGTCTAATAAGATATTCAATGATATATATCTCGTTTTTATAATTTATATGATTCGATAAGTAACCCCTTTAAGATCACACTTACAGAGCACAAGATCATAAAAAGAAAAGCTGTTAAAAACATCAAGAACTGTAGAAAAGAAATAGAGAAACATACTTACTTTGTGGCTGATCTATTCACAAGACAACACCCATAAGATGTGTCATACTATTAACTAAGGACTAATTACAAATTGGGAGGCTCTTCTTTTCCAGATTTCTCTAGAAATAATACAAGAAAAAAAAAAGTTAGTTTAGATAAATAAGTCAAAGGTCATCGTTTCAATAAAGAATAAAAATAGTAAAGTGAAATCTCGTGTAATTTTATAATGAGAATACAATGAAGGCATTTTAATGCTTTAATTAAAAAGGAAAAAAAAAAAAAAAGCTTTTTCTTCACAAATGTTTTCACTGCGATAAACCCAAAACTTATTATATGAATTATTTAGTGTTTGATCAATCGCTCAATTAATAACAGCGGTATAATAAATTTAACATAAATTTATTCAAAATTCATTTTAATATTTTAATCAAAATTAAAAAAGTAATGTAAGGATTTACATATTGTATGAATATGTTGTGCGTAGCACGATCCCAATACACTGTCGATACAGCTACAAACTTACACGGTTAATCCCCATACATGAAAGATGCTCAGTTTGAGAAATGTTTTGTGAAATTCTCTCTCTCTCTCTGGTCGTTCTTCTGAAAGCAAAAATCGCCGCATTAAGACATCCAAATGTTTTAGATAGTGAGATGATAATCACACTGAATTTAGTCAGAGCAGTCAACCAATTAACAGTAATCTTGCTCGTTAAGCAGGAGCTGATATTTAAGATTTTTTTATTCACTTTTTCTAATTTCATTTACTTACATTACACAAATAAAGCCAATGCTAATTTTAGAATCTCTTTTCTTCTTCTTTTCTACGAAGCGAAGATTAATTCTGAACGCTAAGGATTATAACCCACGACAACTTTCTAAAGATAGTATTTTCTAAATCCCATTCTTTAGACGTGATATGTGATAGCAATAGAATCCGATTACTGAGGCTCAAATTCCTGAACATGTGACCGAATGTTACCTAATTCCCCATATACATTCAAACACAGACTCTTCAAAACTTGCAATCTTAATTAAGGTCAGAAAACAATACGAAACAATTTGTTTTTCTATGTAGATTTCAAAGCCATTGGTCTACAAGGTACTTTAAATGCTAAAATTAATAGTTAAAAAAAATATTGTAAAAACTAGCGGAAAGACCCGTTCTTCGCACGGGTTACAAAAAACAAATATCCAAATGTGGATGATAAAGAAATTGCAATTGCGAGATCATTTCGAAACTTTCCCGGTTGGTACAAAAGCAAAACAAAAAACAACAACAACTCAAAAGGTCTGATCTCATTACAAATCTATAGCTATCCCGAATCCCTCGTAGAAGTATCTTTGAACCATGTTTGCTCATCCACTCACCGTCCTCCCAGTGTACACTCCTAGTTCCATGTTATTTGAATTTTGTAACTCGACATTCATAGATATGAAAATAATATAGAGATCGGAAAATATAAGATTTTCCCTCCCCTTTCTCTGTCCCGTTTATACCCCTAGTTCGATGTTATTCGAACTTTATAACATCATAATCCTATCACGTCAGACCTTTTCTAGTTCGTAAAAATTCATCTGATTATTATTATTATTATTACAATAATAAATTCATTATTATTCATTATGTCGCTATTATGCACAACCATAGT
>JAFIDM010009631.1:166824132-166880064 GCA_023159025.1 Thereuonema tuberculata | reverse complement strand
CTAAAGAGTAATTCTGCAAAGTTGGGTCCAGATAGGTCAAAGGGCCTTGGAGTGTATAAAGGACAAAGAAAGAAAGATACATTCATTTTTATATATAAAGATAAGTTCTTATTATTTAAATTAAGTATTTTTTTATATAAATAATTACGAATCTATTATACAACCA
Source organism: Thereuonema tuberculata (assembly GCA_023159025.1). Classification (NCBI taxonomy): domain Eukaryota; kingdom Metazoa; phylum Arthropoda; class Chilopoda; order Scutigeromorpha; family Scutigeridae; genus Thereuonema; species Thereuonema tuberculata. The sequence continues at coordinate 166,879,898 of JAFIDM010009631.1, read as the reverse complement.
TCTCTATATCTTCATTTGTCTATATAAGTAAACTAATAATCAATCAAAATCCAACTTTATGAAATGAAACTTCAATCTATCATTTATATGTTTCTTTTTATTGTATTTATTATTATTACTACGTTCAAAAATGAAAATGTGGTACCAAATTTGAATTCCATAGACCCTGAAGAGGTTTTATTCAAAGTTGCTTGCAGAGACAATAAAGCAGAATACCCCAAATGCTTTTAATCTTGGCGCAGCTTAGCCACAGCTGCTTTTGCGCCATTAAACCCCAACCAACATCAACAGCTTTTAATCTTTAAAACCCGTATCAAAATTAAACTATTCTCCACTATTCTTTTAGAAGTGGTGGGCAATCTTTTGTGCAAGGGAGGTATTTCCTGAGCAAAACCTTATAGGAAACTGCACGATTTTTATTTTACCGAATTTCTATGAAATCTGCCAGTTCTTCAGAACTCAAATGTAAAATATTGTTTGTATGATAGGCTCTGTCAAGGGTAGGCAGATAGAAATTAAGGCTACTGTGATCATCAGCCTAAAGGGATGAAGTTCAGGTTAAAAGGTCAGTTCGATGCTCTTTAACCCCCGGATAATAAATCATCTCCCTACTGACAGAGGACTGGGTCAATTCAAAAATCCCTACTTTCGCCAGAGAGTGAATCTGACTCCTTTAGTCCGGAAAGATACGGAAACAGAAGTCTTGTTAGCAAATTTGATACGAAGAGTATTTTAGAACGAAACATCTAGTAAAGAGTCCTTCAAGCTGTGTTGAATAGAACTACACAAATATATATGTGTGTGTGTGTGTGTATACCTAATATTTCTATTCATATAAATATACACTTCTGTACATTGTATATTTATACCTTCAAATCCAATGTTTAATGGGTCTCGGACAGATCAAAATCCGGTCCCTGTTGTTCCAAGATAGGATATAATAAAGAATAAATAATTTACGACACATTACACTGTACACTGCACTTATAAAATACACACAATAACAATATTTACAAAGAAATAAATAAACTACTACGAACTATCAGTAGATGTTGAAACTTTCATAAATGTTACGAGTTTAATGTTGCCAGACTCAAAAAACTCAATTTTCTGTCATCTACTGATTAGAATTTATACATGTGTAATTGTGACTTGTGTTTTAAATTTGATAATTTCAATTTTCCTTAAGTTTTAAGCAAAGCACTGGAAGGTCCAGAGGGTTATGGTTGCCTCATCGCTAAGCTACAAGATGTGATAAGCTATATGATGTAGTCAGGCAGAAGTAAAGCTGCCGGATTCAACGTTATCTTATTTCCAGATAAGATGTTAGTGTTTATTCTTTCTTCTTTATTCGTTCGTTCAATTTCTGCTGTACTTCAATTAAGGGTTTTTTGACAATTTCCTTAATATTCTATTCTTATCGTTTAAACTACAATTAGCTCTCAAATTCTACAAAAAAAAACAAACAAACAAACAAACAAAACATTTAAGTAATAATATTAAGATGGCATGCTAAAGTGTTTTTTTTTTAATTTTTATTCTAATTCTGAATTTATTTATTTTATTTTAATTTTAATTATATAATGTACTGCTTGTGTTATACTTCTGTTATTGAATGACCGACCACTAGGAAAACTTCAAAACTCTGAAATAAACTCCAAAACTACAAGGCCTATCCAGGATTAAATTAGGACCCATTAATGAGGATGTTTTAAAATAATCATGTCGAGAATAGGCCGCGTCCTAGCAACTAGATCCCAGACAGAAATTTTTAGCTATTTTCAACTTCCAAAACATTTTAAAAGATTGTGTGTTTGCTTCTAATCTCAGCTTGAATGAAAGAATCTTACGAAACTTCCTTTAGGAACAGAATAGGAAAAAAAAGGAAGTTTTTCAATTTGTCTTTCTCGTAGCTTACTTACTTTTCTTCCATTCTCGTTTTTAAGAATTCTGTCTACAGTTTCTATCCATAGAACAGTATTGACCAGACTTCTTGGCTTGATACTAGTGTGATAGTGATATCATATTTATTTAAAGTCAGTAACAAATTTACTAAAAAAGATAAGCCTCTGAGTGCAAAAAAGGAACAGACAAATAGAAGAATAATGTAATAATAATAACAACAACAACAATAATAAAATTTAATTAAACTGAACGTAAAATTGATGCTTCACAGAAATAAACACTTCAATTCCAAGCTCTTTCGTGTCGATAGGTATCTTAGAATAAAGTTGTTTGATGCACATTTCGACATCGATATGTGGTGGTGCTATAGTTTTTATCGACCGTAACTGACGTAGATTCTATGTCAGAATTCGGTCAATAAATTTGAGACAGCTACTGGGAAAGAAAAGGAAAAAAAAAGCTCCGCTCTGAAGTGGCTATATTCAGAGTAGTCAATTTACTTGAAGCGGAATGTAGTATACCTTAACCAATGTTTGCTCTCAAATCGATATTTTGACACCAATTCATCGATCACAGTCCAGCATAGATTTTAGACCCAAAAACTGTTTAATATCGTTCGCCTGGGATCAACATCGATTCAAAACGAATTAACCTACGATATATGACTAGTTGGCTAATTGTAAATGATATCGATCGACCGATATATTTAGGCAGATTAATCTTTATTTCTTGGATGACTGTTTGTTCAAGGGTTACAACATTAGCATAATTGATAATGATACTTAAGTAATTAACATAAATATTCAGTATCAGTGTTACAAATAATTAATGCAAAAATCGAAATGTCTAGCATAATAAAAGAATTTTTTTTATTTTTTTTATTTTAAAACAAAGATATAAAGTATACATTTCAGGCAGATCAATAAACAGACAATGCCTTAAAAATGTTCGAATCTGGCTTTTGCTGGGATCTTTCGTCTCTATTGTAACCGTCATCCTTCTTCAGCCAAGGTTACCCAATTGATCAATGACCCATAGTCGAATGGAACATAAGTGCGAATGAATAATAAGAATAGGATCCAACGTGCAAGAAATGAAAGGTAATAATTCATTAAAAAGAATTCCCTTCAATGACCTCAGCCTAAATTTCTCAGAGTTCAAGGTGTACTTAATAAACAATCAACCGGATTTTGAGAGGATTTTATTTCTTCAATGGTATCCATATGCTACTTTGAACTGTATTTTCAAGTATTTTTATATTTACAAGCTATCAAGATTAATGGGACATTTTTAAGAGTTTTAGAGTTCATATTTTAATTAAATTCAAATATCAAGAACAAAATTGTTTAAAAAATTATTTTACTATTAAATGGCAATATTTAAAATCGATACTATTACAACTATAATAATAAGAACTTATTATCCATCATTAGATTTTTTTATTTTTAAAAAAATAAGGTTTTAATAATTATTAATAGCATAAAATGGGATATGTAGAATTGCTGATAACCATAGAGTCACATTCGACTCTATGTGGATATATTTTTTTCTTTATTGGTCTTCATAGAAATTGCCTAGAGCAGAGTGTAATGGTTGTAGTTGAATTACTTCTTGGGTGCTAAACGGCCATCACATCTTACGTAAGACATATAGGAGGTGTTGTAATGGCCCTATGAAGAGGGGACGGAATTCAACGCCATTTACTCTGATTAGCATAACTTAGATAATTGGGAAATATAAAGTTTTTAATATATTTTGAAATTCTCTCAAGTAGGAAAAAGAAAAATAGATAGAAAAAAAAAAGTTTTAGCAATAACTATTTGATAGTCAAATGATGATAACTCTCTGAAATTTCCTTATAAGTTCCTTAAAATTAATTTTTTTGAGATCCGAAATTAAACGGGCTAGGCCACTTCACGGGTTATGTTCAAGAATACATTATATTTTAATTTTGAATTTAATTTTTAACAACTCCATAAATAGAATGATATGAACAGGTGGTAAAGAGTCTATTATCAGTGGAATAGTTGTTCTATAAAAGCTGGGCTTTTCATTCATCTATCTGTTTGTGATCTAAAAATAAGATTTTTGTTTTTTGTTTTTCTGGGTTTTTTTTTAATATAAATTGATTAAAACCTGATTCGCTACTTAAATTTTTCTTTTTTTTAATTGAAAAGACGAAGTTTTGATGCTAGAGATGAATAGTTATAATAAAAATAATGCAATGATTATAATGAAAAACAGAAGAAACCTGCGAAAATATTTCATTAGTTGCCTTTTCCTTATCGACTTAACACATTTATAATAATATAGAAAAAAAAAAAATCAACTCTTTCGAAATAGATGTTTTCATTTATTGGTACTAAACAAATATTTTATTTTTAATTGAATAACTTCAAATCAAATATCTCAAATATTAACAATAATTAATTTTTATTTAATTTCTTAACTAATAAATTATTCCACTTTTCTTAATGCAAAATGATTGCAAGTCTCTAGTTAAAAATGTTTTCATAAAAAAATGAAATCCAATTTCGAACAAAATAGTCTACATATAATAAAAGTTGTTGTGTTTGTGTTTTTTTTTTCCCAGTAACTTAATCAAGTGCGGTGGCTGAAATAATTTTAACTTAAAACTTATAAAATTTAAGCTAAAATTAATTTACAATTAAATATTGGTTTTGATTTGATGCTTTTCTATGGTAATTCTTTCGTGAAACTAAAACGATTGTGTTTTCTTCTTTTTTCAGTTGGGATTTTAGCTGTGGGAAAGAAGCGCAAGGCTACACAAAACAATAAAAAGAGCATTTGTTGACATTTGATGTGAAAAAGACTTAGGTATTAATATTAACAAAGAAAAAGAATTCAATGCAAAAGGAAAAGAAAAAAAAAAAAGAATAGAAGGGAAATAAAAGAATATGATAAAAGGGGAGGGATAGGGAGTTTCTATTATAACCAAATAAATTGTACATTAAAGTCAGTTGAAACATATTTACGGCTGTTTTGAAATATTTTTGGAACACACATAAATTATAAAAAAAAAAGTGCATAACTTAAATAAAGAACTACGTCATCAACAATGTGTGACGTACTTTCTCTTCTGAATAATTGATTAAATAAGCTGACGATATGACCTTTAGACTGAATGAAACTACCTTTGAAAATTATATTAATCAATACTTTTCTATTCCAACAAGTTTTCTTGAAAGTATTTTTGCCATTTACTAGGGAAAAAAAAAAAACCCACCAAAATAGGCTAATTAATAAATTTATCAAAACTTATTTATAATCCTATGAATTTGCAAATGTTAAAAATACCTTAAATTCTTTTTTGATTTCCGTTTTATTATAAAATCAGCTTTTCAAACTTGGATTGCGATATAATTCACGATACACTTTCTATAAAGTATTAAAGTATTGAAAAGAATAATAATAACAAAAAAAAGGCTTTAAGCTTATTTTCAATTTTATCTTAAATTGAAAGTTTAAGAAAAGTGTTTTTATATACTGTACATACAAACTAAATAAATAAATAGGCAGCAATAAGATACCTTTAATTTTTATCTAAACTTAATATAAATCTACAATCAATAAGCATTTGGGATTTTGCAATTGTAGTGATAAATATCGTGCCTCAAACAATAACAAAAACAACAGTAATAGATTTATTTTTTTATTTTTTTCACACATGATCATAAAAATCAGAGACTTATTCTATGATCCAAATAATGATAATAAAAAAAAAACTAATAAGATTCAGGGTTATTCAAAAAAAAGAAGAAAAAATGCCTCGATTTTAATTACAGCACTACTTTAAATCTTTTCATTATTCAGAAACAAATCAATAAAAATGTATACTTAGATATATTTTAAAATTTAAATTTCTGTTGACCACTTTGCCAATAAAGAAAGTCATTCCTACTTTTCACCGCAACAAGGAGTAATGATATTTAAAATTCATTGTTACGATTATCTAACAGAAAGAAAGCACATATCGATGTCATTTATTAACCATCTAACCATATTCTCAACCAATTTGAAAAGGGACACGACTGACAACACATCACAAGAAGGCTTCTGAAATATTTGTTACAAGAAAAGAATCAAGAAATGAATGATGATGAACAGAATAGTTTAATCAAATAAGGCGACTTGTTGCTAAGTGTATAAAATTTGTGTTATGGCTATCATGATCGCCGGATATAAGCCCTTTGGACTCTCCCTAAAAGTTATTTAAAACATCTAAAGAATATTAGACAGAATTGTACCAAATTTCGAAGAACTGCCATTAATCTTCAAGTATATCTGGTACAAACAAAAGCTTATTCAAATAGCCATAATAGACATGAAGCCATAACCGTCAACTGGAAAAGGTCTGCAAGCCTTTCCCAGCCACAAAGCCTGTGTATGAGAATAACAACAGAATGGAAGAAATTAATTACAATAATATTGGGCATGGTAAAGGAAACAGAAAAGGTTCCAAACTTCCGATTCTATCTTGGTAACTCGTCATACCAATTTGGTGGGCAGAAATTCTGAATGCATTGGATATTTAGCATAAAGTCGAGTATAAAGGGGCTCCACATACATTAAAGAATCATTTTGCTTCATCCAGTAAAATGAGAGTCTGGTCAAGAGAGCACTAGGGCCAGATATGAGACCTTCTGTGACCAATACAGCATACAAAAAAAAAAAAAATACCGTTCGGCAGCTGTTGAACCGTGAGATGAAAAGAAAGTCTGCTGGAAGTATGAAAGGGAACATGTAGCCAAGCGAATCTTCTACTCTGCCTAATGTTCAGTGACACTATAAATGAAAGGCTATGTTCAGGAATGGAAATGTCTTTTTTACGAACCAAAATAAGAAATAATTCCCAGTGTACCGTTGCAACGCTGTGAGTATCCGTCAGTAGCTCCACGAATTTCACCATTTCTAGTATTGTCCCAAATGCCAAAACAGTCCAGTGTTCTTGCTGTTATTAGAGCTACAAGCCCTTATGAGAACAGCGATAAGGAAAATACTGTGATTTGGTAAACAATACTATGACATGAAAATTGCAATAAATTCGGGAAATGAAAGCATTTGATGCATAAACGGTAGGAGAGTAGAAAGATCTAGTATATACAATTTAATAATGCACTCTGCCACCAAAGGCAAAGCATTTCATGAGTGATAACAGCTACTTTTTTTTTTTTTTTTTAGATATATTGATTGATAAGGCCATAAGTTTAAAATGGTTTAACGTACAGACTGGGTCTGGTAACCCAGTGGTTTAGGCTCTAGACTGTGGACTGAGGAGCCACTTTTAACACCCGAGGTGATCGGGAATTTTTTCCACTGTCGTTACTCCTCCAGACGGACATTAGGTTTCACCCAGTCTTCCGTCAAATGGGTACCAGTTTCTTACTTTTGAAGGTTAAAGGCCGGAGGGAATCAAATAGTCCCGTTGGTCGAGTATCGTTGGAGCGTACATCTCCCGTGAACCAAAGGACAGAAATAGAATGCAGTGGAACGCCTTTACTTTTTAATGGATAGATCTTTGTAGATACGAAGAAGAATAATTCAAAAAATAGATGTCATTGGGATCCACAAGGTAGCCAGAGGCGGAGAGGCTGTCTTATTACAGGCCAAATACGATAGGCTGGTTTATATATCGACAATACATGCGGAATTCTTTTTAACGCCATAGGTAATGAGGACGGTTGTCGCAGAGCCAGTTAGAAAAAATATCCCAAGTGTAACCTTGATGATAGTCTTCTAAATTTATGATATAGCATTTATACGTTAAACGATTAATTAACGAATTGATTAGAATAGATAATAGATAACAAATTGATGAAAATTAGATAATCACGATGTTTAGTTAACACAGGCTTCGTCTTTCGTCTGTTCCTGAGTAAATAACATGTTTCGTTTCGGTCAGCAAAAACATTAAGAAACGACAAGCATTCGCTTTTGCTTTTCTTGGTCACATCAGTGAATTTCAATTTCTGATCGTACGATAGTAATCACGTACTGTCAAAAATAATTAATAACAAGGTAAACATCTGGTTTTCTATTGTACACGAAACCATAACGACCCCGTACATGTTTCATTTCCCGTACTTCCTGTGAGACAGGAAGTGACCGCAGACCGGAACTCGTATTTTTCCCCACATCTAAAAGTCATAAGGATTCCAATAAGGTATCTCTCACGTCTGTCCGAATTAAATTTTGGACTCTAGAGGTTGTGAAGGACGGACAGAACCTTGTTAAGAGCTCCTACCATTTACACTTTGTGTATGAGGGTCACTAAAAACGCTTAATAAGTGTTTTAGTTTTAAGAATGAAAAAAAAAAAAATGTTTTTTTTTTGTTTGTTTGTTTTCATTTCTATTTTATTCGAACATACTGTCATTTTTGACGGATCGTCATTTGTTTAATAGAGGAAGCAACTGTCTAACGCTCACCTATTTTTATTCTGAACCCTAGTTTTCCAATTCCTTTCCATGATATCTTGTCATTGGTAGACTTAGTGATGTGAAGATATAATTTAATAAATTGTCTTAAACACCCCTCTGAAGACAATTGATATTTTTTTTTAAAATCCATGGTCCCTGGCCACACTGATTCTATCCCTCTCTAATATCAATGCTAACGAAAAACCTTAAATCTGATGTGTAAATATTATTATTACAGATTTCTGGAATTTAAAACGCATAATTCAATAAATTCTTCGACGAAATATAAAAGGATAAAAATAAATCCAATTTTTAATTCAAAGAATTTCCACAAGTTTCTATGAACATTAATCTCGAATCAAAATAACATTTTTGCACGTTTAATGCATATCTATCTATCTATCTATCTATCTATCTATCTATCTATATATATATATATATATATATATTAAATAATATTATTTTTAATAAATTATACGTAATAAAAGTAAAAAAAAATATTTTTTTAAGCACAAAGTTGAAAATCAGACAACAGGTGACACTCAAAGTATGTAATGCAAGTGTTCAAATATAAAATAGGATGACGTTCTGATTTATTATCGAATTCGTTAATGAATTGTTGCAATTTGAAAAAATAAAAAGGATAATTTTCATTGACTGAACTTCGTAAATCAGCAAAATCGGTGTCATCTACTCTGTTTTCTATATATGGAGAACAATACTTAAAATTTACGATTCTTCTTCCCTTCTTTAAGTTTCTTAAAAGCCTTTTCTTTTTCTCCCTCCGGAGGTTTTGTAATGTGGAAAACCCCCAGTTAAAGTCTTTCAACTCGAAAATTACGATCTAATTTAACATTAACCTTTTACCAACTTCTCGATAAATAGAAGCATATCGTAAAACATTGTCAATTCCATTTTTATTTTTTCAAAAAAATTAATTACATTATTATTATTATTTATTTTTTGCCAATGCACAACACATACAAACAAAATTAGTGTAAGTTAGCTACGAAGAGGAGCTAAAAATAAATTGACCAGGCCTACAAACTATAAATATAAATCAAATCAGTGAGTCGATGAGAAATTTTCAAAGGAATTTTTGTCCTTTGTTTGTAAATACTAGAGACCTTCAAACCTTTTTCTTGATTTCCTGTCATATCCAGCCTTTTTTGTATTTAATTCTTCATTTAATGATTCGATCTTCTGACATTAATGAAGGACATTTTACTTCTATTATTACCAACGACAGCTTTGAATGGCATCCTCTTTCATTTTTTTTTTTTTCCTACTGCTGATGTTGACGTCAAATACTCTCATTACTGAGTGGCAAAAGTAGTGACGAACGTTCAATTAATTCGTCTGTGAAAATAAATAAATAATAATAATAAAAAAAAAAAATCCACTTTTCCGCATCGCATATGAGCTATTGTTTGACAGGAGGTATTTACGGCTATTTTTAGAATGTGCCTGTTCCATTTTTCTTTCTTAATTAAAATAAAAACAAAAAGAAAGGAAAAATCCTAGAAATGACTGTGCAGTATTAAATCCCTTTAAAAATATTTATTTTATATTTTTTTCTGTTAATGAAATGCACTGAATATGAAATATTAAATTATTTGTTTTTGAAAAAACAAAGTTTTAAAGGCACGAACATACGAAAATACAGTATATATATTTTTTCCAATGTTAACTAATTAAAGATTGCAGTGTTGCATCAGTACACCTTCGAGCCTGAGCTTCAATGTGAAGGTATATAATTTAGCACTAATAGTAATATTCAAAACCTATTTTACAACAAAGATAGTAAACATAAAGTTATAGAAAAATGCAACTGAACCTTCATGATTTCAAATCTCAATACTGTAGTTCAGTTTTGGCAAAGTAATAAGCGCAGTCATAGATTACAGTACTGAATAAACTTACAGTATCCAAACTAGCATAAATGAATTAGCGTATACTTCCGACAAAAAAATAACAGAATAAGAGTTCGAAAATTAATAATAATAATAACCAGAGAACACCACCAGTAGTTCTTGAATCTCCCGCTAGTTTTTTCCCGGAAGATTAAAAATCCCGGGATTTTTTTTATGATTTTAATAATAATAATAATTTTAACAAATGTTGAATGTATCGCGAAGTTCGTTCGAATCCTGGTCTTCTGGATCACTTCCACCCTCTATTCATTTATTTAAGGAGACTCGTATATTTGTGGCCCAACTTATAGCAAAATCAATAGATCAGTAATATTTATCTACACATACTGGCCAAAAAATTAAGATAAAACAGGTATTAATAAGATTCGTAAAATTTTGCCCAGTTTGTTAGTATCCTTACAATTTCAGCTTCTGTGTCTTTCAATAGTTTTGATTACAATCGCGGCCTTGCTCTTTATTCTAGTAGTCCTTTAAGTATTAAATAAGTATCTTCCTTTTAGTATTTAAGCCTATCTCTAAAATTTCAACTTCTTAGAATATATAGTTTTGATTTATATTGATAACAGATGGATAGATTTGCGTATATCGACTGAAAATTGCATTCTGAAACTTTGTGGTTCTAATCCTTTTTTTCCCCTTTCCATAGATATTAAGGAAAGTAATAAATGCTTAATACCTTGGGGTTTATAAATGTGTTCGATCTTTGATAACTGCGATCTGATGTAATTATTATTTTAATGTTAAAGCATCTACAAAATACCGTATAATCCCGAATTCCACCCGCCACCGAATAAGACCCGCACACCTGAATTTCTAAAGACAAAATTTGGAGCAATGTATTATGAGACCATGATACGAAAGGCTTAAATATGACCCGCACCCGAATTTAAGCAGCAATAATTCTGTAAAAAAAAGTGCGGGTGGTATTCAGGATTATACGGTACATAACTGTTCCTAAAAACATTGAAAGTGTTATTCTTTAACGAAGGACTTAAGACAACGATGTCGTCATTTGTTAATTTTAACCTAATTCTATAAGAGCTAAGAAAACGATTGAAAATGTAGTCAACACTTGGGAGGAAAAAATTGTTCAATTACTCATTACAAAGTATACGACAAAAGAGTATCAGAGAAGTCCAAATGAATTGCTGAATTATCATGTTCTTTGCAATATATTACTCTCTTTTTTTGATGGAAATCATGAATAAAATATCTGTTTACAACTAAACATTACGAATAGCAAAATATCAATAATGAAAATAAATAATATCCTAACAATTGTATTTTTTAAAAACATGAAGGAGGAAAAAACCCAATATTAAGTGGAACGATCATTAGTGCCTGTCTAACACAAACTGCGTCTTAAGACAACTGTTAGTGACAATTCAAGACCTAATTGTAAATGTAGATGTCAGGCAGTGTTTCTTTGAGAAACGAAGTAGAAGACCCCTTATGCAATCGAGTGCAGGTAAGTGTTCTCTTTTAGCTGAATTCTGTGATGTTTTTATTCTCTGGCAAGGGCTATCACATTGCAATACTGTATCATGAAACCGACTGTCTCCATGCTAATGTCAACAGGCACATAGTTCAAGGTTTCCTGATAAACGAACTGAACACCAAAGAAAATGCTCCTAATCCTTTTCAGTTTATGACCACTGAAGACTTAAAAATAAAACGATGATTTTCAAGAAAGTGAACATGCAAATTTATCCTTCCTTTTTAAATAGGGTTAAAATATATAAAAGAGACCCAACCTAATAAAAAAAATTACTTACCCCTGCTTGATACTGGGACAGCTTAAAAAAATAAATTGAGTTATTTTGGAATTTTACCAAGTTATCTTTAATGATTTCAGTTCGCAAGGCCTTATTTGGAACTGAATACTGAAATATCTATATTATTACATGAACATTCTAATAATGAGTGCTCCTTATTCTAGAGTCCTTAAGATGGAAACTGAATTTCTTATGTAATATATCTCTTAAATAGAATATTCACATGCTTCTTTATTATTATTTTTTCATACAAATATTAATTAGTAAATTAGAAAATTCTAATATTTATTTATTTATCGATTATTGTTCTCTATTGCTTTTAGAAGCCACATTGAAAATAAAGAAAAAAGTCTTTGAAAATTCTAAATGTAATAGCTAACTTGTCCAAAAATCGGCTTCTAACTAAATCATTTTGTCAAATTTCGTTTATTATTACTAATTTGTAAATTAATAATAATAAACTAAATTTAACGTGTTAACTTCCATGTACATAATAAATAATAAATAGATTAATAAATGAAAAATGAAAGTGCTTTATTTCGTTTTTATTGTTTTTTAATTGTTAATATCATTTCTAATTCTTATAACTATGTAACTTCGCTTTGTTTCTGAAGGTATTAATAAAAATATATAATGTAGGATTCACTTTTTTATTAATTAGTATTTTTATTAGTATTGCAATCAGAATAAAATAACTGTTGACTATCGCAGTGAAACTGATGTTATTAATTACATTGATCAAATAACGTTTTTTGAAATTTCATAATTATTAATAAGAAACTTCACAGGAACTGTTTTTAAACAATACTTTAGTACTTAGATATAAATAAGTGCATTTATATTTTATTTTTGAACGTCTGATTTTTTTGCGAATTAAAAAAAAAAAAGGAAAACCCTACAGTTGAATTGCATGGACTGAGCTCAGTAGATATCTGAGTGACTATCAAACGACTAGTAGTAGAATAAGTTTAGAATTTCATTAAAATCCCAATTGAAAGAATTCTTGATATGCTGTAGTATTGAAATAGGACAAATAAAAAACAGAACATGATAGATAAATACAGCAATTTAAACTTTAATCTAGAAATGTTTAGGTATTAAAAAAAAAAAAAAAGGGTTCTGTTTTAACCTTGCTTCCTATCGTATATCAAACGGAGTTTGTCACTTAAAAAAGAAACACATTCTTTCCTTAATTACGATTTGAACGCTAAGCATCGAATTGGAAAATTAAAGTTAATTCATTTTGCCTACCTTCTACTCCCACCTCAACCTCGTCCAAAAAAAAAACAAAAAAAAAACTAACCTCAACCTAAATTTCAGGAACAGGAAATTAAGAGAGAGTTTCGTTTCTCTACCCGTTATTATTGTTTTGTTGTTGTCCGACTTGTTGTTTTTCGTTATCGGTGCTACGCGAGGAATTTATTACACTGATAAAATCGCCCGCCAACCAGTTTAATCTGTAAAGGCAGCACTGTTGGTGTAAAATAGAATGAATAAGTGTTCGTTGTGGGATTTCTGTTTCACGGTGTATTTTCAACCTGAAGGATTTTAAAATAGTAAATAGTAAAAGCGATAAACAGTTCTAAAGTTCGACGGTATTGAACTTGAAAGCTCTAGAAACAAATAAATGAAACCGGAGTGAGACTATATATAGATCACTAATAAACAGTAACGTAGCGCAGATTTTCTCTTTGAATTTTGGGATCGTGTAACAGGGGCGTTGTACTACAGGTTGTCCAGGAAATGTTCAAACTTTATGGGGAAAGAAGAAAAGAAACGAGTTTTTTCTGTTTTACTTTTTGTTTTATTTGACATCTGTTGATGAAATAATTCTGTGTCAGTTAAAATAATTTTACTGCTAATTACTTTAAAAATTATTTTTTTTCTTCTCTGTTTTATTTACTTGTATAAAAGCTTAACGTGTGTTAAAAATTTACATTTATTTAAATAAGAAGTCACCAAACACAAAAATTTGTTAAAAAAGTTTATGTAATAAAAATATTTGTCGTCCTCCTGCCATTGGTCAACCTTATTTCTCTTTTTAAATTACTCCGATTAGACAGAAATTTTATTAATTTATTATTTAAAACCAAAATACCTCAATGTTAATTTGATTGACAAGGAAACGCACAGTTTCCGAAAGCTCTCGACCTGGTTTTACTGTAATGTATTTTTAAAATATTTTTATTACATAAACTTTTTTAACAAATTCTTGTGTGTTTGGTGACTTCTTATTCAAATAAATGTTTTATTTAATTTACTAGCTTTATCCGGCATGCGTTCCAATGCCACTCAAAGAAAGGAAGGTCCCGATGTCGGTCGAGGGTGGGACACTTATGCCCTTGTGTCGCCTTCCCCCCACCCAAGTGTGGTGTCCCTGCCCCCCATAGGGGATCGGATTTTTCACTTTTTGCAATAGACTTGGGGGGCCCGAGAAGGGGCCCTAAATATAAGGTCCCGGTGTTGGTCGGGGGTGGAACACTAAAGTGGCCGTATCGCCTTCCACCCACCCAAGTTGGTGTCCCTGCCCCCCACAGGAGAGCGAATTTTTCCCTTTACACAATATTTGTGTAGTTCTCATTGTCACCACCATGTGCATATTCGGCTGTTTCACGGATTTTACCTTTTCAACCCCTGGGGGGGGGGTCCAGGTTCTAAGGTAGCCTATCTTTTCCGCAGGGTCCTAAAGAGTAATTCTGCAAAGTTTGGTCCAGATAGGTCAAAGGGCCTAGGAGTGTATACAGGACAAACAAAGAAACAAAGAAACATTCATTTTTATATATATAGATTTAATATTATCTAATGAAAACTTTTTGTTTTTATCCTGTACTTTGAGTTCTGATATCTATTAAAACAATAGCATTTTACCTTATGTAATCTTGAAAACCAATAAAAAAGGGCATTAAAAAAATAAATAAATAAATAAATAAATAAAATAATATATTTATTTCGCTCGCTACGTATTTATTTATTTATTTATTTATAACAAACTGAATGCTAATTGTTTCTACAATGCCTTGAAATTTAGAAGAATCTTTATGGGGAAAAAAAACCCAAACCAATTGTATAGAAATATCACTTCATCACATGCCTGTAGTCATGTGAATATACGAATATTATACTGAATATTGAACTCGTAATATTGAACAAGTAGCATCATCTTACAATTATCACAAAAATATGATGAAGAGAAAAAACAAATCGTGTTCTCCCAGCAATACAATGAATCTTATAATATAGATGGCAACGTAAACATACAATTCATAATAGATAGTATCTATGTAGGACCTCGATATAGAAGTGATGAATTCGGGAGGAGATAGAAGGCTGCCGTATTTTGCTTTTTGAAAAACAAAATGCTTTGAATAAGGGGAATGCGTAGGCTGGACTGCTTACAGATAGATCAGTCTACATAAATACATTAAGTTGTAAGCAAAGGCCAAAGGGGTCAACTCTATCACTGTCATCTTCATTATGCCGGCAATAACTACCGCTATTTAAAGTTGTACGGTGCCCAATAATATACATGGGGTCAATGGATTTTTGACGCTAACACATGTGTAGAGTAGCTTTGTTGAGCCAATATGGACTCATGTGCATCTGATATTATATACTGCAATGACCGATATAAATGAAGATTTTTCTAGATCACTTCCAACGTTCCCCACTTCAGATTTGGACATAGTGAACACTACACTACGCAAATACCATATCCGTGAAGACTCCCTCCAATGGTGAAACTTCCATAACTGGAATGGTGCAAGTGATTCCAGAGCATTTATCAAGCTGAGATAATACATACATGTCTTTATGCCATGCACGTAGCACTCACTTACATGTGCTCAACCATAATCAATAACTTATCTTTACAAATTCATTTGGTTCCAATCTTATCAAATCGAATTATATGGGTTTATCACGAAATTCCGTTTAAATTACAAGATGGTGACATTTTAGATCTTCAGATCTTCTTACAATAATTATTATTTTATGTTAACTTTTTATTTTCTTCAATTTTATCCTAAGCTTTTTCCAACGTTAGAAACAAATTTCTTCTCTTAATTTTCAAGCTAGATAAATTTAAAAAAAAAAAAAAATCGTAACTAATTTTATTTAATACAATATTACTTTGTCTTCCTATCCTCAACTTCATCCATAAGATTTTGGATAAAATTAATGAAAACTAACTCATTAAAAATAGCTAATGAGACAGAAAAATATTAATGAACAAACTTACAGATAACGAAAACAATGAAGAAATTTACTTTTTTAATTAAGAATAAATTGACATTTCTTTCTGTAACTTCTGATAAGGGATAGCTTCAAGAATAGTTAAAGAATAATTAAAAACTGTAATTATATTATTCCATATAAATACGTTATTCTATCTGTAATTCTGTCATAAGACTTTACGTTTTTCCAATTTTGTGACCAAACTGTGAGAGATAGATTGGTCATGCAAATGGATAAAATGTAGATCTTTTTAAGACAAATAAAATGCTACAAAAATCTTTCAAAAAAATTTTTTGGTTTCCAAGATGTCGCCTTTTAAAGGGTCAAATTTTGACTTTTTCTCAATTTAAACGAAAAGTATAAAAGTTGGAAGAGAACATTATATTGAGAAAATGTTGGTATTTGAAATTTCTATCGAACGATATATCAGTCATTCACAAACGTTTCTGCGTTTGCAAGATACATGTAAAAATGTGAAAAAAATGTGGTTCGAGATATTGTCTTTGTGCGCATGCTCAGGAATGTAACAGATTACCGATTACCGTATATTCTCGGATCTCGATATTAATTTGCTAAATAAATAACGTTTTTTTTTGTTTTAAATGCTATATATGCAAGGGTTCCGAGCGAAGCGACGGTAGCCGGCTAGTCTGTCATAATTCTCTCTACATTACCAAACTGATCACGGCTGCAAGAACATCCTTTCGGGACATGCATCTGTTATGAGAATGTTGACTAATACGTACCTAAAGTCCGCCAAACCAAAGAACGACCGTGGCCACCAGATGTCGCAATAGTAGAATTTGAATCGATTGTATATGTCAGTGTTTATGGCGGGAAAGTTTATGGCTTCTGATTGGCGACTCTCAAGCGAGGCAAACCTTTGTCAATAGTTTCTCTTAAGTCCTGGAATGATTAAGAGATCATAGGTGCATTTCAAGGTCACAGTCGTTGTTTCGTTTGGCCGATAGTAAACCAAAATTTATCAGCATAATCAGATTTAATAATATAGCAGCAGAATATCTGGGACATGACTGCTGTAAATTAACTAAATTTCAGATATGTTTAAGCAAAAGAGTACAATGATCGAAATACAGCATCTTTAGTATGCAAGACATGAGACATAAGATATAATAAAAAAATGAATAACTGAATTAAAAAGAAAAAAAGCGGGTATGTTTTCAAACCTATTCCTTTTATTTCATGATGTCGGAGGTTAGTGCTTTGGGTTGTTATTACCATCAGCGATGTTATTTCCAGTTCGACCAATCAAACTGAGCACCAATTTTAACAATCATTCTTCAATTATTAAACTGGCTTGATTTTAAAAAAAAAAGGATAACCGTAAACATTATCTTTTAGAAAATTTAATTGCTTAGATGCTTCCGGCTCTGCAGTTGTAATTTCTTTTATGAATATTTCCTTTTCAAAGTATAGCCACAGCAGCAGACAACTGAACTCCAATAAAACGCAAGGAACTAGGCATTCATTGTACTACGCAAAAAGATATGTCGGTCTAAACTTCAGCGACTAAGTGGCTGGAATCACGAAAAGGGTAGCAATGGGCTAAGCCACTAGTATTTTACATAAATAAAACTATGTATTACTTGTAGTTCAAGTCAATTTTCATCTTCCATCGCCACTGAGATTGCTTAACAATAATAGAGCAATTAATTAATCGTATAGCTATAACCCTTGGATTGAACTATCAAATAAAACTTGAATTTCTTTCTTTTGTTTGTTCGTTTTTATGAATAACATTACTTAAAAAAATTAATTTCTTTGAATTCCAATTCCAATCCTGAATATCTATCCCCTTACAGTATCAATTCCTGTAATCTCACAATAGAAACGTCGAAAATGAAATTCGAATGCCTATCACACTGAAATAAAACTAGCCATGGGTCTAAATTTCATATTTTTCTTTCTATTATTTCGCTTTGGACTCTTGGTCATAGTTTTAAAACTTTTACTATCGTTCACATTTTTTCCCCTGTATATCCAATCAACAACTTGTTGGAAAATGAATGGCCTTGGTCCTGGAATAAAGGATAAATTCAATTATATAAAAACGGTAAATTTAATACGTCACGTTTCCTGACAAGAATATCTTTGTCAAATGAATACATACTGTAAAGTGCATTAAAAGCTTCAGAACTCTGTTTTCAATGTTATTAAATAGAAACCGAAATCCCGAATAAACAGAATATCTATACATAAGTATATTAAAAGAATACATTGGAATTCACATAATAACCAAAACAAAAATCTGGAAAACTTATAAGTATCAGAATTTTCAAGACATGAGAATAAAAACGCCTTGGCGCATTATGTTTTTCACCAATAAATCAAATTTTTTGACGCCATTTGATGTGTAATTTTAAATTGATAATAATTCATTACCTTAAGGCCTGAAATTTCCAATCGAGTATTTATAAACTTTTAAGAAAAATATTCGTATTTGTCATAAATGCTTCAATTCCTTTAAAACAAACAGAAACAGAATTTTTGCAAGATTTTAGTAATTGCAAGTAGTTTTGAAACATAAAAATGTTTCACTTACTCGTCCGAATGCTTTGACCCCAGACAAAGCAACCCTTAAAGTGAATGTAAGTGGATCTCTACGAAAAATGCATTCATCCCTCCCCCGTAATTTCTTAAACATGAAATTTATTGGTTGAACTACTGTATATAAGAACATAATATTTAAAATAGTTGATTAACATGAAATTTATTAATGAATAAAAAGATATTCTGACCAAACTCTTAAGTAGGAAGATGATGTTGATCGGTATATATATATATATATATATATTTTTTTTTTTTTTTTTTTTGAGCTACTGAGAATATAAAGTTTTGACCTATAATAAAAAGTAGCCTATAATTTTCACTTACGGAAATGCAATCGGATCTAGGCAATATGATTAAATTATTAAATATGAAGTTTGATAATAATCAGTACAGTATTCATTTAAGTTTCTTTATATTTAGTTATTTTTGCTTTTATGTGAAGTTGCCAAAAAAAAAGGGGGGGGGTGCTACCAATTCTAAAATCCGATTACATTTAGCCAATAAAACTTTCATATAAATATGAAGCTTGATAATTCGATGAACTGCTATTAAAATCAAGACAAAGATGTTTGTGAAGCTTCATAAACTGGAGGTATTATGCCAATTTTTATTATAGATATAGATAGATATTATTTCAGAATAAATAGCAATGGAACAGTCATTACTATGCTTTCCCATTACTATGGTGTGGAGAAAGTAAAAATAACCTAACAAATTTTCTTAATGTTTATGACTGCATAAAAGAATCGGAAAGCTGATTTAATTATAATTCGTATATCGATGAATTCCAGGTCCGGTAGCCCAGTGATTAGTCAGTGCAGAAATTTTTCTACGGTTGTTACTCCTCAAGACGGACCCTAGGTTCACCCAGCACTCTGTCAAATGATTACCGGATTTCTTACTCGGGAGTTACAGGCAAGCGGGCGTCGGAATGACCATCTGACCTTAACTAGTCCAGTTGGTCGAGGATCGATAGGAGCCTAGAACTCCCGCGCATCCAATGATGTAGTAATGCATGGCCTGTAGTAGAACACCTTTATCTTTCACATCGAAACATTATTCTTTTAATAAATAAATAAATAATGGATTACATAATCATATTTATACTTATACAACACAAGTTGGATTTCAATGAAATATCTAATAATAATTTAAAATAAGTTTAATTTTAGCCAACACTAACAATCAAGAGATCGAATTTTACTGGCAGGTGATAATTTGTTAATTTGATCAACGACCTTAGTGAAAACTCAACTCGAATTTTGTAAGCATTAATCGTTGGCAATAGATACAAAACAATCACGGATTAGCAATAAAACTAAAGCCGTTTGATACAACATTAAAAGCATTCAACTCCAACCATCTCGCGTTTCGCTCTTTAAACAGATTCCTCTCGATCAAAACATCGACTGTTATTTGCTTTCCTTCAGTAAAAATTTCAATATGATATTTCCTCTCTTACGGGCAAAAATAAAACACAGTCTTACAGTTATTTAAGGAATTTATTAATAAACGAGTTTTTCACCGCTGTTGTTTTTCATTTCTAGAGAACTATAACAAACAGTAACTAAAAATACCAAGGTTTCATAATAAAAGGCAACGATTTCCTTCGCTCTTTCTGTGCAGCTCTACCGAATTCCAAGCATAACTATTCTCCTAAAATCTTGTTCGACTGTAGTTTGTAAATGAACCAAAATAAACGAAAATAAAAACCAGCTTGGTTATAGACCGCAAAAGAAATTATATATTGTCTTGCCTGGGGTTCTACTTTCCATAATCTCTACAGTTCATGGTATTCACAAACCATAACATTTAAGATTTCAAATGCTTGATACGTTGAAAGGAAAATGACTCAGAACAATACACGAGCAAATCAATTGCACATTTCAACAGATCTGTGTTTGGGATCTTAACGTCATGAGAATTAGCATAAGTTGTAGATTTTAGGGATAAAGGTATAGGCCCTAGGTTCTCCACCGAATTTCTATCTTGTTGTTTACATTCTTTCCAGTATAAATCACCGTGCTTATCCGCTATTATAAACACTTGCATTACATTAAGCATTACTGTTCAATCATTCTTCTTCTTTTGTATATCTTTTGTATTGTATGGCAAAACTTATAAACTTCTGGAGTTACTTTGCAGCTGTAGTAAACATTCATGGACTGATGAAAAAGCAGACATTCTGTGTGAATAAGAGGTAGGCTATATAAAATGCAGTTGATTAATTAGGTTTATAGAAAGGATCTCACTACATGTTCATAACTAAGGTCTTGTTCGACAAATTCCTTTCGAAATGGGCAAAGAATACATCAACAACACTAACAAAGGTTACTTCTAATGAGATTCTAAACAAAGAAATATATGTATCTCATTTATTCCTTTGCTCTGAAGTTTTTGAAGAAAAGCATCTAATCAGGAAGCCTAAAAATACGTAGTGACATCGTGAATAAGATTCTTCATAAAATACCAAAACCTTAAATGTATACCAAGAGACGCCAAATGACCTCGTAGGTAGCCATAGATTCTCATCAATATCCACAAAATAAAAGATCTTTTATGAGTTGACAAAGCTATTTATGGCCTTCCACTAGTAATATTTCCACTTTCTCATACACAGGGAATACAGGCATTTAAAAGAAATGATATAATAAACTGTTTCTTGGTACAGATAACCATTTACTTGTTCTGCATTTTTCGAACAATAGCTTAAACAATACCTCTTCGATACATACAATAAAGTTTCGCTCGTATACCTGGTAGGTAATTCGAAGTATAGTTTCTTTTTAAGTATAAGAAGGCAAAACTTGAATTGGAAGGCGAGGATTTTATTTCGTACATCAAAAATGAGACATCTTATTCATTTAAACAAATAAATTAATAAATTTAAAGACTGGCTCCTTAGTATTCAATCTTGGTCATGCAACATTCAACATTCTAAAACAGACCAATTTCAACATTGTTCCATTCATTGGATCCCCAATCTTGAAAACGATCTTCTTCTTAGATCGAATGGTATATATACAGGGTGGGCAAAATAAAAGCGGCCCGGAAAATGTTGTCAATATTTGAAATATATCTATACATTTTTTTTCCGGGCCGCTTTTATTTTGCTCACCCTATATATAAGATATATTTATCTTATGGGCGTAAAGCAAGCGTCAGAATTTGATATAGAGGGGCAAATAAATGGACGTAAGTTCTAAATAAGTTCTAAATTTAGATTTCTAAAAAATCTAAATGGTGCAGTTGTAGAAATAAATGTAGAAATAAATAAAGAAAACACAGAGAAACTACTTTCAAATCAATGAGGATATGAACTAATATTCTAAAAAAACATCTTATAAGATGCTAAAATATTTGTTTAGACGTTGCTCAGAATCCATAATTTCAATTTTAATCATTAATTACAATTTTTTTCTTCCGTAAACAACAAATAATTCAGAGGAATTTTATTGCTAATTAGTAAGTGCACGGTATTCATAGCGTGATGAGACTGCCTAAATAACAGAAATCCACCTTGAAATTTCGATTTTATAACGTTCGATTTCTGGCTTCTCCCTTTTTACGACCGTCTATTGAGTAAAACCAAACGTAATGATAATTAATGATATCACGACATTTTCTATTTCTCTTTTCTTTTTCAAACTCGCAGTAACCCTGCTATGATAATCCGGAATATTTATCATTTGCGATATTATTATGATTCGAACTATAACTAGCAAAGTAATGGGTAGAGGATGCAAAAAAAAAAAAAAAAAAAAAAAATCTTTCAAAATACAGTAGAACTCCTCTAATCCGGCACGTTCGGGAATTGAGGAATGCCGGATTACGAAATATTCCGGATTACAGGATAAATATCGGGAAAAACGTGAATTAAACAAAAAAAGACAGTAAAACATGTTTTTTTATGTATTTAACAGCTTAAGTAGAATAAAAAATTACATAATAATGTAAAATAACTGACTATGAAACAAAAAAGTGCACTGTAAGCTTACAAAAAATTTAATTCGAAGTTGAGTAAGACGGTTGATCGAAGCCCATGAGATCATTCTTCTTGGTAGAAGCCATCTTAAACGAATCTCGAATACCGATTTGTTTTTTAGTTTTCTCTCTTCGTTTTTTTATAAAGTCATTTCGTATCATGTGGAGTTTCATAATTTCAGCATCATTGAACGAACTGCTGCGTTCAGAAAACTTGATACAGTATAAATCACTCAACACAAAGACAAGCTCTACAAAACACAACAATATTCGATGATGATACAGCAACCTGAGCGTCAAACTAAACTGAAACTGAAACTGAACGTGAAACGTAAACAAAAGCCACAGTGACGTCCAGGGAACATGCGGCTCCCGAACATATATGATGTCACCCGAAGTCGGCCGAAGATGAGCGCCTTGTTATATTCGACGACTGGCCTCTCATCCATGCATGCTGATACGCTTAGTCCGACACAATGTTTTCCCTCGCGCCTTCCGATGGCAAACAAACTTGAACAAGGCATGATTGATGTTTTGTGATCGATATAAATTATTATTTTTTTTCGAAAGTCGTGCCGGACCGTAGGATGCCGGATTAGAGGAGTTCTACTGTAATGCTTTAATAATAAGATTAGATGTTCCAACACTAAGGACTTGAATGAGTTTTATCTACTGGTAATGAAAGTAGTTAAGAGTAATATAATTAATATTTAGTGAGATTAAGCATTAGAACATTCCTTTCTACAAGAACAGTTACTGAAACTGAAAACAATTCACAAGAACAAGTTGACAATCAGTCATGAGATTTAAGATTTGATTTTTTCTAGACCTAAGTAAACTTTGGCTGAGGGACACTATAAGTTCGAAACAGCTATCTCAGAGACTATTGATATTAACAAATTATATAGTACTGAAGTTAACAATAAATTGTTATCCCACCATTTCTATTATCACTTTAATGCTCTGTGATTTAATTTTTAAAAAGTATTACGGATTCAGAACATAATTTTCATTTGATTTATAAATTATTTCACAAAAAAATTATGAACGTTTACGATAATTAAGTAGTAATAATGGCTCGTAATTTTTTGGCCAATGGGTATATAAATAGATTAGGATTTGAATCATAAATACTTAAATAACAATAACGTATGATTAAAAAAAAAAGCACATTATATTTAACAATAAAAAAGGAATGTGTTTCTTATGTGATGTTATGGAACATACTACAATATAAGGGCGGGAAAAAAAAATAACGATCGATTAACTTCCTTTTCTGGCTCCAGTTTCGAATGGCCATCTTTTTCTTTCAGTTGACTAAACATTTTTTTTTTTTCTTATATCAAATCCTTCCCCTAACCCTGCGTGCATTGGATATAAAACCTCAGTGCTCTCAAAAAGAGGCAAACTGACTGGAATGCGTAATGAACCACACCCTGAAATGACGATGGTGTAACTTACAGTCCTCTGACAGTATCGTGTCATCCGGGAACTAAACAGCCCTACCGAAAAAGAGAAAATCAACAAACAAAGGATTTTAAAAAGAAAAGGGTGAACCATTTACATCTCAAATCACAGTAAGACAATTAACAGCCATCAAGTAATGAGTGAAATGAACTGTGAAAGAGGACACGAACAACTTCCTCTGTGATGGAAAACATTTACTAGGATAAAGGAAATTAAGAACTAAAACTGAAACATCTATATACATATAAATGGAAACAATTCTAAATTATAGTTAAAACGTCAAGGTGAAAAGCCTGAAAAAAATAACTACAATTAATTAAAAATATAATTATCGTAATAAACATAAAATAGCTCTAATTCTGTGCATTAAAAAAAAAATTCTCATTAACAGTACAATGGTTCTCTATTCATAACAAATTAATTCATTCAAAGGTCGATCAGTTATATTTTATTACGTATTATTTAACTGCAGGAACAAAAAAGAAACAAACATTTCAAGAAACAAACAAACATTGCCACTTCTTTAAAAGGGTTTGTGGATCGCAGGTATATTTCCAATACAATTACAGTAAAATCAAGTAACTTATTTACTCACTTAACTTATTATATATTGAATATTTTCAAATGCATTAAAAAGAAAGGCAATCAGCGCCAATGAAGCAAGAAGTTTTTGAAAGATCTACTGATATATCAATCTGTGAAGTTGAGGTGTGATTTTTTAATGACCTCACGATTTCATCTCGCCAATGTACTGAATCTCTTCAAACGAATAAGTTTCAAATACAAAGAAAACTAGTCTCTTGTCCTTAAAGATCAAAGTCTTAAGAAGATCCATTCACTCACTCAAACAGTTTTGGGGACACATACGTACAGGGGATTTCCGAATCTTAAAATTACAACATTAAAATTATTTCTCTATTTGAAATAGAATTTAAAACATTAGTAAGAGAAAGCTAGCAAATACTAATTCGTGGATATTTGAAAGAGCAAGTTTCAAGAGACGTTAATGATTACGTAGAAGCAGCAGCTTTTCACTGGATTTCTCTTTGAAAAATTACTTAATTCGTACCGTCTTTTTTTTTCGGATTTTCAAAAGGATGGAAAATGATACATCAAGCACCAATCTTCTTTACTCTCACTCTAAACTAACATTACTAAGTTAGAATGTAGAGAAATAGTACAGAATAATACCAACATGTATTCATATTATAGATTTGTTTATAGTTCATAGATATTTTGCATCAGCATTTCCATTCTACGCATATGCTGTGTTATTTCAAAGATACTATTATTCCATGAGGAAATGTTTTCACGAAAGCACGTGCAGTCATGAATACAAGTCACAACAAGTCTTTCTGTTTCAGAGTACATATAGTCCAATTAAGAGAAACTATGAGATGTGATCAATATCAGATTACAACAAAACGACCATCTAAAAGGTGTATGAACACTATCTGCGATGTAGGAATAATTTTGTTAATAAAGAACTACAAAATGTTATCACTCTCTTATCACTCTCGTTAAACTTTTAACAATTTCTGTTGATTGCAATCAAGGGTAATATTTATTAATAGGCATTAAGTAAAAGGATGAATAAACATAAAATCGTCAAGTAATGACACTTACAAATAATTTTCAATCATGTTTAACGCATATGTTAGAATATTTCTTATTCTTATATCTCTTTTTTCATCTTTTTTATATGAATTCTTATATAAATATATATTCCCTAAGGATATTAAAGTTTAATTCGGATTTTCCAGGACAAACCCTATTCATGTTATCTATCGATCGAATCCTTGGGAAAATTGTTTTCCTACATTGTGCCTTTAAATTACCTGAAAAAAGCATCCGCCGCAGACGTTTTATCCCGAATCGATGAATACGAGTGGTTCCAGGAAAAGGCAAGATTCTCAGATGCGGCGCCTTTTCACATAACCGGAATGAAAAATCATTCTGTAATTGTTTTACCCGGGACAGAAGATTTATCGACATTGCGTAACGGTTTCGATATCACAGCAACAAGTAGCATTTCAGTCAAAAAAAAAAAAAAAAAGAAACCACGAGTTATCAAACCATCAGCTCAGGAGAAGCTAAATTTCTAGCCATTATTATGGATGATAACGAGACAATGTCAAAACAATCAAAGCAGAAAAAGTAAAAAACATCAACTGAGACTAGATAGTCAAAAGACATTTATAATAAATATCTATGAATCAACAATGTAATGTTGACTACAATTTTTGAAGATACTATCAAAAATAAAAATGAATAAATAAATAAATAAGAAGAAAGAAAGATTAATAAAATTATTTTACATTTTCAAGTCTGTCTTTAAAGTCTGAGTATCAGCAGTAACTAATGTCATTATTTTCCATTCTTTTCACGGTTAATAAGGTGATCAATTTAGATTCGTAGGTTTCAAAATTTGAAAGAATATTAAAAAAACATTAAAAAAAAATGAGGGTAAAAAGTTAGCATATTTAAGTTTTGGATTCTGGATTTTAGTCGAGCAATTTTCTAATAAACCGTAGAAATAGCCTTCACCAATTCTCGGCTGAAAGAGTTCTCTCCGATTACTTCGTTGTTTACACTATAAATGCTCGAGAGTTCCCGTTATAAAAACGCCTTTATTCAACGTAAACATTCCCTAGTCGAGGAACAGTGACTCCACGCAGCAAAGTTTACTTCCAACGCGATAAGCAATTTGCTATTAAGCACCTCCTCCGCAATTTCTTGCAGCAGAAATGTTTGCATTCAGGAAATTTTATTAATTAAATATTTATGTTAAAAACGGTAAAAGAATTAAGAAAGACTTACAGTGTTAAATAAAGTATCAAATCTGAAAAATTTAGTCCTGATATAATTCCACAATTACAACATTTATGAAAATGATCACATTGACATGTGACTCTTGTTTATATCACAAGGGCTATTTTATTTATTACCATTAGGAAAGTTATGCTAATGTAATCAACTAAATTTTATTTTTCCAGTGCTATTTTTAAAACTAGTAACAATCAACCACCAAATTCATCACAAGTCCAAGTGAACAGAATTTAAGTCAAATTTCTGGAACTCGTGAGAATCTGAAATAAAATTCTAGAAAACTGCAGCGTTGGTTAATGAAATTCAGTTAAAAACAAAAACATTCTTTCAAACAGAGTTGAATTCAAGACATTAAAATGATCCAATAGAAGATATAAATGTCCCGTTAGCGACGAAACAGTAAATCGATTGTAAGTGAACGAATTAATGTGATAGCACTAGAGGTAGATGATACAGCTTTTTAAATCTTGAAAGATTACCAATGTTTGTATATGAAAATAGTGCTAGACTCCATAGAGGAACAGAATACTGCAAATTATCAGTTATATTTTACTTCATTCAGAGCTTCTGACTAGAAAATACTGTCGTAGGTTGTCTATGGGATATCAGAAGAGCATATTATGAAAGAAGAAACTAGGCTACATATGTAGCTGAATGCCTTTCAAGAACCGATGCCAAGAAAACAATATCAGCGAAGTATTATCTTGCTTTCTAATGTCTGACTTCTAACATCCGGTTGGTATTCCTTTCTTTCTTTTGATAAGACAACAAACTCTAACTTGCAGCAGGGTTTGCCCATATACTGCAACATCACGAGTCAATTCCTAAAAAGAACATGGAACAGACATGCAACGATGTCTGCCAGATGTTCAGCGACACAAATCTGCAGCTAAATCTGTGCACGGATTTTCAACAACTGAAGAATCAGACTGCTCCGCCCTACAGCTGCATGGATTAAGCAAAGGCGGAGATGAGCACCTAATCTCGCCTCTAATCATATTAGTTTTTTGACCAAAATTCCATCAAATTTTAGTTATTTACATGAGTCGATGATTCGGATCAACAAAATAAAAGCTAATTATATGAAGGTCAACTACTGCAGTTGATGATTTTCAATGTTCGACTATTAAACAAAGATTTGGACTTTGTTTTATGATGTAAACAGTGCAATTAATCGTAAATAGTTTTAATAAATACGATTCTATAAGACTAAAAAACACCAGCAAATTTTTAATTTTCAAAATTAAAAAAGTTAAATAAAAAGTGAATAAAGTAATACAGTGTTAAACCTAATATATTTTTTTTTTATTTTATAGAGAAAATGGAGACGGATTCTTTTATTTACTCAAAAAAAAATTCTTTTAAAAACTTAATAGATGAAATTTTCTCTCCATATAAATAAATAAATAAATAAATAAATAACAAGAGCATCAAAAAGAAATCACGGACAAATAAAAAACAACAACACTTATTATAAATGCAAAACCTTTTAAAAACATTTCCTTCAGTCCGTTTCTTGCTTAAAGCACAGAAAAAAACCTCGTTTCACAAGATACAGACTACTTAATGCATCCAAACAGAAGCAATAACTTATTATTAAGACTTTCGTGTTTTTGGAATGACTCAAATTGCTACTGGCAAACCTTCATTTTGCTCTTTAAGTGGTTAAAACAAAAAAAGGTTTCGTTCAATGGTGCGAGAAAGGCGATAGGATTCCGTTAGTATATGAGAGAGTTGAGGTCGTGATAAATGGTGAATTTATTAGGCTAAGTTCAGAAAGGAGAATTTATTTTCGAAATCAATTTCTCTTTTTCTCACTAGTACGAAATATCACACCTTCTTTTCTTTTAAATTCATCTGAGGTAAGAAGAGGAGAAACTATCAAAAATTAAAAGTAATAATACAATAATATTAAAAAAAAAAAAAATAGGAATCGATTCTTTAAAATAATTAATGACTAAAAAAAAAAACCAATAACTTTCGTCTAGTTAAGTCCTATCTCCGTAACTTATGACCGCTCTGAAGATTATTAAAAGGTCAACTTTTTTGTTGTTGTTGTTATTTGGTATTTATATGGAAATTAAAAGCATTAAAAAGCTGAAAATTGACAGGAATCACATGTTTAAAAGTAATAAACCATAGCTGGTGAACAATTTTCTTTTATTGAATAAGCAATAATTCTATGCATTGTGGAATTCTATTATTACAATACTGCTGATAGGGATTCCTTCTGCAAAGTATAAAAAGCAGTTCAAGCTTTTTATACTAATTTCTTTGCAATTAATTTTAATAATTTTATGGTTGTTTATAATCTAATCACAACTCAATTGCTATTTATTTCTAATTTGAAGTGAGAATTCTGGAAAGCAGTTTTGTGTTCAAATAAAGTTTGTCGACAAGATTCATCCACTTTTCAACGCTGCGCTGTAAGATTCGACGAAAAGATGTATTCATTCGTGTCTTCTTTATCAACTGTCTCATAGTTCCTAATGGATTATGAATATCAAATGATTTTAAAATGACTTATATGCTTTTATTTTATTTATTTATTTATTTATTTATTTGTTTATTATTATTATTCTTTTTTTTGCTTTTTAAGAACTTTTTTTTGGTTGTTTTCATTAAAGTAAAATTATTCTCATATTCACTTCATAAAAAACGGAGGCTTCGAAAACTGTTTAGGCCTTTTTTTCATTAGATACTCCTCAGCTGTTGCTGTGTAATATTTCCAACAAATTCGTCAAGTTTATATATGCTACCAATAAAATGTTGCAGATCAACTATTATATTCCTGTTCAAGATGACCAGATAAAAGAAAAAAATTGTATTTTTAATTTCATTCTATATTTTCTTAATTTATTTTATTGAGATTAAGAATGATTTTATCGTCGTATTTTTATGTATCTTTTTTCGCATAGCAAAAAGTAATAGTATATACGTTGAAAAACTAATAATACTGTATATTTTAATATATCTTGTGAGTTTACCTCCCCCAAAAAATAAATAAATAAATAAATAAATAAATAAATAAATAAATAAATAAATAAATAAATAAATATGAAAAAATAAGAAATCCTAGAGAGTAAACTTTAGACCTTACAGTTTTAAATAAAAAGGCATTTTTCAGTGTATTAAAAGTATTTCAGTAGAAAACTAGACTTTTAAAAAAACATATACAAGATTAAAAGTTTTAATGATATTTTTCATTTTATTACTGATAATCTTTTTCAACTTTTCCCCCCAATTCGTTGTTGAAAGACAATCTGTGTTGATCAGATACTGCATCACATGAAGGGAATCAACTGTGCTGAAAAATAACATTCAATTATTTGAACTTATTTATTTAATTTCATGGCTTTGTAAAACAAAATAAATAAATACGAAAAAAAAAAAAAAGAAACGACTTGTCCTCGAAGCATAACTGTTCTACATTACTCTATACAATTAATTAATAAGTTTCAGTGAATTAATAATTTTAATTAACATATCCTATTTTAGAAATTTAAAATCTTTTTTTTTTTTTTTTAGTCAAATCTTAAGTTACGAATAGAATTGCCTACCAATACTAAGAATACATTTTTGTAATTTTTTTTCTTTTTTTTCTGTAACTTTTATTATTATCGTATAATTAAACGATAAGAGTAAACAACATTTCATCTAAATCTTTAAAAGGCTGATTCATGCATTGGTTATGTTATTTACTTGTTATCTATGATTTGGAACTGATCAAATTTATGCAGAAACCATTATCACAAAGAAGCATTATTAAATTGATTTATTTAAAGAACGAAAATATTCCTATACTTTCCCTATGAAAATATATCCTTTTTTTCCGATTTAATTTCAGATGAAGAGAAGTGTTATAAAGATATTTTCAAAAATTAAGAAAACCATACCAAAAATCCTGAAGAATTCACATGGGTCAGCTTCCACCTATGAATAAAATTTCAGCTTCGGAAGGTAAATAGTTTTTCAGTTGATCAACAGCAAAAAAAATACGTACCCCCCCCCCCCCCGCTCTTAACTTACAAACAGAAAATAAAATGAATCAATAAAATCAAAATAAAACTAGACTAACTTTCAAGTGTTAAGTGAGTTTCTACAGATCTTCCACTTATTAATAAATATCATTAAAAGAGACCTAGTGTTTATTAAGAGGCATTTTAGGACAGATATTTCATCTTATTTGGTAACCAAATAAGAGTTAATGATTTGGTAAAATCATTAGCTAGTTTTTAAGTAAACGTTTTTTACAATTAGGATCAACTCGTAATAAAATCCATGAGAACTGGATATACTAAATCTACCAGTAACATTTCAGAACTCTAGGTTAAACAGTTTTTGAGTTATCGTGACCACAGTTGGACGGACGTGCTTACTTTAGCTCCCTGTTTCCCAACGTGGGGCGCACGCCCCACAGGGGGGCAATTGGAAAATGGATAATTGTTTTTTTTTGGTTGTTAAAGTTTAAAAGTCGTTTTTTTTTTTGTTGTTGTAAAAGTTGAAAAGTCGTTTTTTATTTTTTTGGTGGGGCATAGCATACTTTAGATACTTTAGGTAGGGCATAGCACAAAAAAGGTTGGGAAACATTGCTTTAGCTCATTACTTACTTTAGCATTCTGTGTTACTTTCGTATTTGAATTAATATTTTTAACTCTTCTATTATAAAGATGTGTTAAAGACATTGACCAAATTCAGAATCTCCTTCTGGATACTTCATACGGGTATAATTAATCGAGCTGGAATTAACTATAAATTCCAATCAGCATATTCACTTGTAATAATATAAAAGCAGTGTTGCTAATATATTCAAAGTTTTTTTATTTTTAATTTTAATGTGAACATAAAAATAAAATTAAAAAAGCTAATGAAAAAGACGTGAGAAGAGTTCGTATTACATAAGAAACATTGTATTAATAATCAAACGACATCGGCACCTTTAAAAGGAAAGCCCCCACATCCCTTACGAAAAATGTCGCTGTGGTTCAAGGTCGAACGATGAATAGCAAAATAAAATAATAAACGCAACGCTTTTGAGAAAGACTCTGAATGCCAATTTCACCATTTTTTTGTTTTTTTGTTTGCTCTTCTATTTTAATAAGTCAGAAGTAAAGAAAGCTTCGAAGATTATTATATCGTGACATTTATTTAGCATAATGACAATTAAAATATTTCCTATCTACGGAAACTGGGAATTCCGCGTCAAGTTGTCTAGCCAGAGAAAAAAAATATCCAATGTGCAAAAAGAAACTGTGACTGGCGCCTAGAAAATTCTAGATTTCTATCGACGGTGAAGGTAATCGAATTCAGATCTAAGGAACTATTGCAAAGTAGGTCAGTGGCGTTTCTCTTCCCACTAAGACAAGGTTACATCTCACAGGAATGCGATAAAATATTCACTAACTACCGGATTGTTGCATTTTTATTTATTTATTTATTTATTTATTTATTTATTTATTTATTTATTTTTATTAAAGGAAGGGAAACAGGATTAAAGGACATTCGAAATGCTTATAAAATGGAAATCTATTCTTAAAAGAAATAAAATAAATAAACAAAGAATAAAATGTAATATTATTAAAATTGATGATTAAATTAATTATTAATAAAATTAAATCAAGAGATGTGCCTCTTTCCCAAATGCAAGCAGTTCCAAAGTAATTCATATAACTGTTAAGAATCATTACTTAATTTACACTTATTTCTCTATTACCATTTGCCGAATGGTCATAGTAGACCCTTACCAAAGGTTGATATGCCTTTGAATCTAGGTTCGAATCCACAACTGGCTTGGTTGTTTGTCTATCTTCGTGCTCGTTTATTTTTCATATTTTAGGAGCAATGTGACTTATGATATACCTTATGATATACTACAGGTAGCGAATTATTCGGCAAAATTTATTCCAAAGGTCAGGGCACAGGAATCAATGAACTAATATATATTTTAAATTAGAACAAAAGAATGTATTCATTGCTAAATCAGAAGGTCTACACAGAAAAAATAATAATAATAGTGCAGATTTGTATGAAAAAGTATTTCCATCTTAAATAGTTAAAAAAATGAATAGAACAAAAATAGGACAATATCTTAATGGAGATTAGTTACATTAAACTACTCGTAAAAGTATTTGATTATGAATATTGGTAATTTTCAAGGGCAAATCACTCAAATCTTAATTTGTCTTAAAATGATTCATTTTAACATCGCTGATATATTATGTTGTGAACTTTCCATTTATTTCCTAAATCTGATGACAGAAAGGTTGAAGCTTATGGGTCAATTCAGACTAAACACACAAAGTCTCTACACAGATCTTAGAATCATAATTGTAATGTTGTATGCAAAACTCATCTAGGCCTGTTGCCACATAGCGAAAGAATCCTGTTTTGTCAATGTTCCAGAATTAATGTTTGCTTCCTGGAACCACTTCTTGGAATCTTTCTCGAGTTGTTAATGTAGAGAGTCAAGAAGTTATAATATTCATTCTGATGAAGAAGAAAAAAAAAAGGAAGAAAAGAGGAGGAGACAATGGAACAGACTCTTGTCCGTATTTCTTAAATTTAAAAGCAATGGGGTAACTCTGATTGAAGAGCGATAGCAAGCTCGAAACAGCTAACTTTAGAGTCGTTCAGTTACTAAAAAATATAACCTCAGGATGTAAAGTGCACTTTTTTATTTTATTCAAATTCTTAATATTAAATTATAAAAATGATAATGAAATGCACTTATTTTTGGAAAAAAAGTAGTGTTTTAAATAAGAAATATTCGCAATGTTGTATACGATTTCTGTAACTTGTTTTTTTATCAATCATGCATTACTAAGTTTCCTTATAATGTTATTTTCTTTCCTTATTCTTCCGTATTATTAAAACTATTAATCTTCTATTTTCCTTTTGTAAATCACAAGAAAACTTTTCCAAAGTGATTTGAATCCACTTCCAAGGTTTTTATCAAGTATTGTTTTCAAAAAACCAGGAATTTTTCTATCGTGTATGCTTCGTATCAAAATTCATGAAAAAACAGAAATCCTATACTCTTTTGAATGCTCAATCATTTTTTGCTATAAAACTACTCAAATAATCCTCAACTTCTTATTCTGGTTCAATTAAATTTGACGAAGATATTTCTATGATAATCATATTATTTTTAATAATATTTTAGGCCCATTTTTTTTTTTTTCAATATTTGGCTTAGAGAACTATATATTTTATACAATGCTTACAGAAGCGCTATCACACACCTGAACGTTAATTTTAAAGCTATAGTTCATTGCTTTATTTCTGTAAATTAATTATGTTTTCCCAGTTTGATATCTGCTTTCATGTTTTTCTGAAACAGTTAATGACTGTGAATTAACGGTTTTACATTTTTGTTTATTTCCGCCGATTTGAATTTAAAGCCGTAATACATCAATTAAATTTATTTAATTATAATTACAAAGCAATTTAACAACTTGGTTTGTAAAATAATCTGAAGAAACAAGTTTAGATCAATGCTCCTTCATTTTATTTTTATCATTTACTATCTAGTTATCGAAGTGCTGAACTTTCCTGTTTGAATAATAAAAAGCCTTTTCGCACCGAAATCCTGTTAAAGTATTGTATTTGGATAAAATAAGATTATTTAACAACGATTTCATTGAGTTTTATTATTTGTCTCTAACGTCTTTCAAAGAACTTAAGTCTTTATATGCTTTGGTTTGTATCAAATAATCCTATCTCATATGTTACATAATTATTGTTTACGGGTTCTTTATTAATTTTTACTTGTAGCTATGTAAAACGTTTTAATAGGAAACATGTTCTTCCTGTTTCTAAGGATTCAATCTTTTATCCAATTTTTCTATACTTCCATTGTCCATTCTTCGTCTATCCACTGACTTACGGTAATCGTATAAAATTTATGTAAAGTTAAGCCATTCTGAGCTTCTTCTACAGTGAATCCTTACAAAGTTCGAGCTGGTTCCAAGTACTGTATTAAAAGGTGGTGTCTTTCTAATTTTTCTTCTGTCCTTCGTGTATCATTTACTGGATCTGTGTATCTCTCTTATAAACTCTCCTAACTTCTTCAGTTTTTATTTATCAAAGAATTATAGATGGATCTCGTTATACGTCGCATTTCACAAAACGGCGACGATTTACGAGACGACATACAACGAGTATTTGCTGTCGTTATGGGAGAAGTATTTTGTGTAATTACTGGATTGTGCTTCAAACGTGCAATTTTATGTCTTCGTTAGACGTTACAAACAAACAACAGCAAAGAACAATAGAAAAAGGTTTCATTTCACTCTTATATCAGCAAGGAATACTAGTCTAAGACAGTGGCGTAGCAACGCCTTGGGGGGCCCCGGGCGGGAGTTCCATTATTAAGCAACAACCAAAAAAAAAAGGGAATTTCCTATCTAACAACCTAAAAAAAGGGAATTCCCTAAAAAAGGGAATTTTCCTTAGGTGGGGCCCCTAGGCTGTCTGGTGGAGCCCCTACCAGGCGGGGGCCCGGGGAGGACCGCCCCCCCCCCCCTTGCTACGCCACTGGTCTAAGGTCGTGTTACCATGATGTCATTCTTAAAAGCTTTACATTGATATGTCACTAACATTCTATACAGCCAAAGCGGAAGGAAGCCATCAGTCGGTTGAGGTTGAGACAATATGACGTAAGCGCGGGAAATGATTTGACGGGTATCGAAAATAATCCATAACTTCGTGACGTAATTACGAAACGATAACTAACGAGAAAACGTATAACGAGTAACATTTGTATAGAATATTTTTATTTTTTTCATTTTTGTTGTTCCCTAAATTTCTCTATGTTAAACTTCAGCACGGTTTGACTAAAATACGGCATATATAATATATACCGATTTAATTAAATCGAACTACAACCAACAGATATGATGACCAAAACATTCCAGTTATGATTGTATATGACCTTTGCATTTGATAATTTTTCTTATCCTTTTTATTATTATTATTATTTTATATTTCTGATAACTACTCTATCTAATTTATGATTGTAAAATCAAACAAGTTTAAAATTTTTACTGCTGCACATTTACGCAACTTTTTGATAAAGTTTTGATAGGAAATCTAACTGCCGTGTTTTGAACGATAAAGCAAATTTCCTTAATTACATATATATATATGGATAATTCTGTTTAATATTTAGTTTTAAAATCTTATAGAAACCACTGAATATTGTGAATCTCCAATATTCTTCAATGACGAATACGTCTCTTTTGCTTGTCGTTGTAAATATTGATGAACGCCTTGACTTGTTTGGCCTTGAAGATGCGCTGCCAAAGGATTCCCAGTGCATGTTCAACGAATGACAAGATAAAGGACAGTTTTTGAACGAAAACAAAACAGAGAATGTGATTAACATTTTCTCAAGCTAATTAACTGCAAATTGTAAGTCGTCGCATGTTACTACTAGTAAGAAAACGTGAGTTGTTTAATAAATCATAATCATACAGCAAAGACATGTCCCAACCGTCAATACTGTCTGCAGGATTTTGATATATAAATGGTTTGTTTTAACGTTCTGAAAGTCTTAGACGGATTCACAATAGAGTTTTTATTCTGAAAAATGAATAAAAACAGCTCGGTCCAATATTTTTATTATAAATTCAAATAATATTTGTATGGGTGTAAGAAAAAAATATGGTGGCGATAAAACTATTTTGATAACGTGACCCGATGTATATTTCACGAACAGAAAATTAAATCTAATAAAATAGGATTATTGATAAGCCTAACAAGTAAAAGCCTTATAATTATTATGAAAAAATTTGCTAAAAAAAAAAGACATAAGCTTATTTTTAAAATACCAATCTATCATAAGCTAACAATAAATCCAATTGTGAACCAAAATAAAAAAATAAAAAAAACATACAGAGTTGCGTAGTAACTGAGTGAATCATTAAACATCTGATGAAATAAGGTTTTCAATTGAATTTCCGCAGAAAATTAAAATTTTGTTACTATTTCCACTATTAGTAACGTATTGAAAATTATGAATATTAAACTTCATTCACAAATTATGGGTTATTTTAAGAAATAAACAAAAAGAAATAAAAAAAAAAGAATTAAATTAGCTTACATCACTAAGGAAATAATAGAAAGAATCTAAAAGGAAGTACGTTGGCCTAACCAATCAGTTTCGTTCATTGTTTTGACAGTCAATCATTGGCCAAATTATTAACAAATGAAAGTAGACAAATGAAATTTTTCATGTAATGGAAGTATAATTTTAATGAAATTATGTAATAAAATTCAGAAAAAAAAAACGCAGCTTCTAAAATAGGTTTTTTTTTTAAATTTTAGATAATGCAACAAATTTGTTTCATTTTTATGTAGATATATCCATAATTTCCTAACTGAAAAACTATTATTTAATATTTTTATTAAAAATTATAATCATTTAAAAAATAAAATTTAAAATTTCTCATTTATAGATTACATGATAAAAAAACCACAATGCTTTTAAATTGATTATTTTTATAAATAATAATAATATTAAAAGAATTTATCCACTAATATAAAATATTTTTTTTGTTATGATATTTCAAATGTTATTATCATTACTTTTTTGCTTGTTTTATCTTAACTAATCATATATTAAAGATAAATGACATTATGTTTCTATGGCTTTTATCAAAACTATACAACGTTTTCCGAATCACCATTTTTTTTTTTTAAGTAGAGGTGCATTTATGTCATTAATCTACTTATTAATCCACCTACCAATGTCACATCGAAATATCTATTATTATTATTTTATTTTTTTTTGCAGTATGTTCAATGACCTGAAATTAAAGATTTTTTTTTAATCACTGAATTAAAGAATTCGTTAAAGAAGCTATTATCTAACAGTTTTTAAATCTTAAAAGTATTCACAAATATTCAATAACTACAAATTTAGAATCTAAGGAAAACTATAGTTAATATCACTTAATATCTGACGAAATGTTCTTTACAACGAAGAGATGTACAAGGGAATTACAAAAAATAAAGTAAACAGAACGAACAATTTGTACACAAAACTGCAGCAGCGAACACTATAAAAATTCATAGAATTAAAGGAATGACGTATGATGCCATCTGTTGGAATGGATTTCCTATGTTCTGTTTCCTTTGTAGAATCTAGATAAACAGCCTGACTTAATTGCAACTAAAACGACGAATTCTCTATTATTTTCTCTGGAAATACACAGTATATTCTCAATTCAATTTTAAAACACAAATATTTAATATCTCACAAAAATTAAAAACATCAATTGCAAAAAAAAAAAAAAAAAAAAAAACCTACAATAACGTTCTTATACGATAAAATAAAAACAAATAAATCAATTTTAAGATTTATATAGAAACTAGCCGGCTACCGTCGCTTCGCTCCGAAAGCCTTGCATATGTAATGTAAAAAAAACGCTTTATTTATTTAGGAAATTAATATCGAGATCGGAGAATATACGATTTTGTATATTTATCAATTGTGGCCTTCTCCACACCTCTATCACTTCAAACCTTCCCCAGTTGGTAAAAAAAAATCACGTGATCATTACAACGTATTAATTAACAGTATCGTATATTTATCACCGTATACATCGCCTATTAGAACTATCAGGTAATTCCTAAGTTAATCGTGTTAATCGAATGTTTTAAATGCACTTATTGTCCACCAAACCATATCGCGATTTAACACTGCGCTAGCGCCATCTGTCGACAGTTTTGGGGAGCTTTTCATTCAATCTGTGGTGCCATATAGACATGCAATCGTATCCTACGGGAACTACTTGCTCGACCGGGATGACAAATAGCCTATATCCTACTCCGTGTCCTAGACTACCTACATGCAAAATTTCCTTCCGATCCGTTGCGCCGTGGAGGCGTGATTGAATCACAAACAAACTTACAGACTTTCGCTTTTATAATATTAGTTAGGATAATTTCTTATTACTTGTAAAGATATTCCTGTGAAAAAGAAAGAATATTATAAATATTGATGTTAATCTTTATTGAGAAACGATGCCGTTCCTTTCAATCTATATAGCACTGATGGAGAGCCTTAGTTAATTTTACCTTTTTTTATTAACTCTAATGTTTCAATTTCCAAGTCCAACTGAATGAATGAATCGTGTATGAAACCAATGCAGATGAGAAGCCTACATTTTTATTTGGACCAGTCCCTGTACCTATCAATTTTGAATAATGAAATAATTAGTAGAGATTTAATGTAATATGAACGAAAAAAGCAAATCTTTTTGGTTTCAAGTGCTATAAATTGTTTCGAAAAATGAACTACGGATTCATTACTTCCAATCATAATACTTTTAACAAAAGAAACTGAATGAAAACAGTAATGGCTTTGAAGCTATGTAGATAATGCATCTGCTTTAATATCTAAAGGTTAAGAGATCGAATTCCCTTACATAATAATGAAGGATGAACTTTTTCTCCCCTCGTTGCTTCAACTTTTTTTAATGCAAGATCTCCAATTTTTATTGTTATTACAAAAAAATAGAATTTATATTTAAAATAAAACTCTATAAAACTATAGTACTTTATATGAAAGATATTTTTAAACAAAAAAAAAACAAACTCAATTTCTGCTAAAGGATAAGAGAATGGAAAGCAGAGAAACACAAATTATTAAAAATTAAACAAATAAAAATAAATAAAAAATAAATTTACTTCGCAGTTCTCTATATGTATTCTAGTGAATTTTATTATTATTATTTTGTTCATTATTTTCCCAGCCAAAGGAAGTACAAAAATTTTAATAAAACTTTTCCTGCAGGAATTGTAGCCAAAAAACTTATTTAACTAAGCAGGCATCAAATTATTATTATTTTGGTCATAAACGTATCTCTTATTAGCATAGCAATACTTTCTATTGTAACTGCCTGGACAAAATGGCTACTCAAGAGTACTGAAGATTTTATTCTCACGTATCATCTCATAATATGCATCGAAGAGAAATAAATGATAAAGAAATAAAAAAAAAAAAATACCGTGTAACCTCAAATCAAAATAAGATTGTTTGTTTATGATCACAATAACTCAAATTTATTTATTCTCCGAAGGTTTGCTTCAATGACAACCGAAGTCGATCCAATAAATGAGTTCCCCACTGATTTCATACAAGAACCTGATATTTTAAAACACACAGTTGCTGTTAAAGCATAGTGATCATGATAACGCAGCAACTATTTACCCTAGGAAACTACAATGTGAATAACATATTTGAACTATCCAATTTGAGCTCCTGTTAATATTGATATAAAATCAACAAATAGGAAGTCTGTAAACATATTCACACTGTTAAGTGAACGAATATAATGCTTATAGTCGAAAGTTGGCATGCCAATATTACTTCTTATTTGAATATACTCCTATATTCAGGATGGCCGGGAAGTTCTCCTACCCCCTATTATGTTATTATTATATAAAGGGGTAGGGAACTTCCAGGCCACCCTGTATATATGGTAATGTGGTTCATCTTATTTTAGTAAAGCAAAAACTATGAAAAAGCAACAGGCTGCGAAACAACAGGCTTTTTTTTTTGTTTCAGCACATGCTGTTCTTTATTTTTTAAGGATATGTTTGAATTCGTTTTTTAGAAATTCAAAAATATTTTATAAATAATGAAATTCTAAAAGTTATCTGTTTATTAGAGTTTACGATGTAAATTAAACGTTTGGAGAAAGTACTCTCAGAAAGTATGAAAGTTATTAAAAATGTCAATTTGATTACGAGAAGATCTATAAATTAAATTTGTTAATTAATTTTCAAAATAACACTGCCTCGATTAAACAAAAATTATTTATGTCGCCCAAAAAATTAAAATTACGTTTTCACTATATTTTTGTAAAGGTTTTACTAAGCAATTTCTATAATTTATATAGACATTATGGTTGTGATAAAGGCTTAGAAAAACTACCATTTGTTAAAAACATGCGTTGAATGGAAAACTTCCAATATTAATGTAACAAAATTGCAATTTTTGAGGTTAATTGTTTCATACATTTTTACTTACTTCAGCTAAATTTTCAACTTTCTACCAATTTAACAATGATTAACAAACAAAAATTTTACAACAATCCAACTCATTCGACTTAATTGTAAGATTTTAATATAAATTTAGCATAATTAAAAGTTAACAGCAAAATAAGATTTAATCAATAACTTACTTCTAAATTCTCGAAAGTTAATTTTAAACTTAGGGAAGCCATTAATAAAAATCATATTTTCGTTTACTAATCAGTCTTGTATTATTTTAAATATAAGTTGAAAACTATTAATCATATACGATTGAATAATTAGTTACGGCTATAAAGCAATCGAAAGCGAAGAGTGCAAGAGAATTCAAACAGAACTTAAAGCAATATAATACTCTACTATTCTTCAGTCAATAATCATTTATATTGATTGATTGATCATACATCATAATATACGAATTAAAAGATTAGCAATTAAAGTTTATCACAAAGTTAGCAACTGTAGTTTTTTCATTTATAAAATTTGAATCACATGATTAAACAGTTAATAAATCCGAATATAAATATTGTTTTTCACACGGATTTATAAGATGCAAATAAATATCGTATTAGAATAACATAAAATAAATATATGGGTTTTTAATATTGTGAACTGTTTTTTAACATCCTCAATTAATTATTGAAAAGTCAGTTTTTAAAACTATCATTAAAATAATCCCAAGGAACTACATTTTCACCAACTGAAAGATAATAAATTTCTATTTCGGACAGAGCAGTTAAAACGATACAAACATTCATCATCACTTTCATTGCGAGTGAAAGTGTAAAGAGCCCACTCTCAACAAAAAATCTTAAATCACGGCAATATTAATTATATTAATTATGTTAAATAATTAATACTTTGAAATTTTAAGTAATATTAAATGTTTTCGTTAAAAGCTGAACTAAATCTTGATAGCTATACATTAAAAATATTTTCTCTCTCTCTCTCTTTCTTTTTTTGAAATATTTGACGGTTTTGCAACAATGTTGCTGCACTCCAATCGACTGATTCTCAAATTCTCGTCCTCCCCCCGAAAAAACTGTGTCTACGCCACTGATCGGTTTCTTCAAAATAATTATAATATATTTAAGCTTCAGTCAGATAATCAACAACCCCTTCGGCGTTCCTCAGCGGCGGAATGTTTATATAACGTATCGTACAATCATGTTAACTATATGTCTTGTAAGAGACAGTAAATATGGTTGAATGAAACACATTTTAAGAGATCAAATATTAAATCTTCTTCTCTGATCTTAGGTCGGAATTGGACATAAGTTCCTCCACCACCATATTCTTTGACCCAACCCACTTGGCTGTTCAGTTGTGATATTTCCATTAACAGCTATGTCTCGAAATAGAAAGTGCTCAATCAAAAGTTACTATTTTTACTGACCA
Organism: Thereuonema tuberculata; assembly: GCA_023159025.1. Classification (NCBI taxonomy): domain Eukaryota; kingdom Metazoa; phylum Arthropoda; class Chilopoda; order Scutigeromorpha; family Scutigeridae; genus Thereuonema; species Thereuonema tuberculata. The sequence goes on along the minus strand of JAFIDM010009631.1, from coordinate 166,837,323 downwards.
GTAAAATGTGGGTAGCACCTACCTTGCGTTAAACGAGCTATTTTTGGCAAGATGAAACTCGGCATAGAGATCGAGCACAAAATAACATTAAAATCCCCTTATGATGTCATTTATCCTTCCGCCACAAAACGGACGCCTATTTTAATGCTGCACCAACTCACAATCCATTCCCTTTTTAGTTTCGAATCAGTTTTTAAGATGAATTGTTTATTACAAGAGCATTAGATTTTCGCGGGACAGTTTTATAAATAAAAGCCACTGACCGGGGATTATTTTGTGGGGCGTAGTAACAGAGTGATCAACAGCCACTGACGTCTAACGAGCGAGCAGGAGGGAACCAGGAGGAACTTGTCCTTCAACCACGCACTGAATGAAAACGACGGAATAGCAAAGCGCTTCTAATCAAGAAAGAATTAAAATTTTCACTAGCTTTTGCGTCGTTATGTTTGGGAGGGAAAAAGAAAACAATAATTTTAAAGAGCATGTAGGCTATTAACATCAGAAACTTGATATTTTGTTAGAGACTTAAATAGATCAAAACATAAAAAACGATAGCTAAATAATATTAAGTAAGTTTCAGATATTATAAAAAGTTCCTTTTATTTCTCTCTCTCTCTCTCTCTCTCTCTCTCTGTATATATATTTAAAAAAGAAAATGTAAAGTCTAATTAATAAATCGTTCATCTTATTTTATTTCAGAAAACTTTATTTTTTTTATTGTCTTGATTTATATTTGGTTATTAAAATAATAATAATAATACAAATTCAAGATTCTGATTCTTATTAAAAAATATTAATCAATAAACTGATACTAAAACTAAAGTAATATGCAAAGTCTGTTATTTATTCCTGAATAATTAATATTTCATTTTGAAAATAAAGCATATACAGAACCTTGTCTCAAGAATTTGAGTTAAAATTTATTTAATTTCTTATTTTTATATTTTCATTTTATATGTGCATTTTTATTAATTTTTTATTTTTAAAATTCACACACTCACGCAGATAAATAATTAACCAACAATAAATAAATAAATAAATAAATAATTGGACCACCAGGGGTCCAAAAGTTACTTTTATTCGTTTTATAGATTCCCCAATCCCCATACATTTTTATGGTTTCCTATTAGAATGGAGCTCATCTTACATATATATATATACGTTTCAATTTTATGCTTCATCTGTCATGAATACGTTTTCTTGGTTTCCTCTCATTCTGTGGGAATCCAAATTCGAAATTTGTTGTCGATCTATGACCGTTTCATCTTGCTACATGTCCTCTTAAGTTGCATTTTAGTTTCTTTATAACGAGTATACTGAAAGTCTTTCTGGTTTGCTCTCTCACTTACATATTTCTTGTACAATCTTGTCTTGCAATTTCTAGACGAGATCCCTGCATACTTCTTTCTATAATCTAGAATAGTTTAATTGCTTTCCTATTCAATGTCTATATCTCTGTTCCGTATATAAGGACTTTAAGCTTTTTACTTAATAAACTAAGTGACATTACTCCTTTCAGTACAGCCTTATTTCTGCCAAACACGCTCCCATACCAATTTGATTCTTTGGTTAATGTCCATCCTAATCCTTCCATTCACACTAATTTCCTATCTAAGATATACATAGCTGTTGACTTCCCACTATGCTACATTATCAACTTTTACTTTGTCCTTATTAATGAGTTCGTAGACTTCATGATATCTTTAATCCAACTTTTATGCTTTCAGTGATATGTTCTTGTTTAATCGATTGCAATTACTTTATAGTAAGGAAACTATGTCATTCGGATAGAGAAAAGGAGCTTAAATAAGTCTCCTTCAATATTTAATTAAAAAGAAAACTAATAGTAGTAGACGATTCAGATTATCTAAATAATTAGAAGGTCTGTAAATTCCTAAAAATATACAGATGTGGTTACATCCGTACCTGAAATTAATGAGATGTTCTTAGATCACGACAACTAATTATAATAATTCTAATGCAACCTAAAAATCTGAAGGCCTGATATGTTAATATGGAATAGACAGTATCGAAATGATTAAGTTTTATAAAAAACCGCAGAATATCATTGTATCATTTCTGAAAAAGAAGCTGTGAAATAATTAATTCCTGAAAACTTTTTTTAAAAGAACAAGACTCACATTATACGTTAATTACAGGGCCGGATTAACCCACTTTGGGGCCCTAGACATTTTCTTCTCATCGGGCCCCCTCCCTCTCCCACAAGATAAAGGTAACTATTTTATTTACAAATCTTTTCAAAATAGACAGTTTGACCGGGCCCTTCAAAAAACCGGGCCCTAGACATTTGTCTTATTTGTCTATGCGATAATCCGGCCCTGGTTAATTATATTGATTAAATTTAAATAAGTTTGTCTTGAAAAATCAAAGAGAAAAATCAATATTTGTTTTCAAAAATGTGTTGTACTTTAACAGAAATCGACATATAATGTGAAATGCTTTTGTAGCCTACTATAAACACGTAATGCCTTTTAAAGGCGGTGCTTTACATTAATTCCCTTTGTTCTTTTAGATGTATTATTACGATAGTGAATTGTAATTTGAAATATAATTTTAGATATTATATGTAGATATTACATTTAGTATTTTTTACCCTTTACAAAATCTTAATAGATAGGTAGGTACATCCCACGGGGGTCCTCGATAGCCCATGGGAGATAAGGCTGGAGATAAGGTTACCAATGTTCGCCCTCCTGTATCGTCATTTTATATCCTGGTATGCATTTTATAGAGGGCTGGGTGGTTCCTACGATCCGAGAATTCAGCATGAAAAAAAAAATCCCTGACTTCCGCCGGATTGAACCTGGATCTTCCAGGCTGCAGTTAAGCGCACAAAATCTAGTAGTTAGCTAGTAAAAATATGAGACATATTTAGTCATGATAATAAAAGATGTTAGTCAATTTAAAAAAATTACGACTCATATTTCTTATTTTCATTTTTCATTATACGAAAATCACGTCTAAAAATAACATTTATATTTTGTTTCAACATTTGAACGGTTCCCTTGTGAATTACTATGTCCAGATGTCAAAGCGACTTCATTTCAGGGATGCATTGGGCAGCCGGGACATCAGCGAAAATCCCAATGGATCAGCGAGTCAATAGCCTGATGTGGGCCAGTGAAATAATACATGGGCGGTAATCGTATTTAACTATTTTCGCCGATTCTGCACATTTGCCCAGTATTAAATTATGCAATCTCCTGATGCCTTTCAGTCCCTCCGTTTTTTTTTTTTGTGGAGCCATATATTCTATTATCTTATTTAGATATCTATAAGTTATTAATATCATATGTTTATTATTTTTCAGTTAATTCTATAATTCCTAGAAGTTAACGACGAAAGTTGTCCAACGCAAAAGTCGAAATTTAAGAAAACTTACGTAGTTTATTAAATTCATGCGATTTGTTTATTTTTTGAACTTATCATAACGTTGATAAGTCATAATCTATATTATCTGTATTATCAAGTCAGTGTTTTCGTAAATTCAACGGAACTCAAAAGATTCTTACCTATTGATTTTTCTCATGAAAATTACGGCAATGCCAAGGAATTGTGAACTTAATGGTGCTGTATATAGAGTGACAGATTTTACTTGACGATCTTGTTTCGTAGGAATTCCACGTGAAATTGCGAGTCGACGGTAGCCTCTTTCACAGGTTTCAGAAAATGCGACTGGCTTTCATCAATTTAAATAAGATAAAATCAATCAAAATTAAATAAAATAAAAAATCTATTAAAAAAAAATTGTAACCGAGTCAATATTAAGTTAATTGTAAGTGATCTTTATAAATTTGTAATTGAGTACCAAACGAAACTCATAAATAACAATAAGTAATGTCCAAGATTTGTCCAAAATAAAAGAATCCAATTGTTCCTAATGAAATAAGACTTAATTGATGTACTTTGCAATCACTTGGTATTAAAAAAAAATGAAGAGATGTTAAAAGTTAATAAGAATTTTTCTTAATGGATATGTATTAAAGTGAAGATGACCTGCGTTTTAATAATAAATACATTTAAAAAAATTTCGTTTCTAATTTGAATGCAGGAAGCTGACAGCAAATAACATTTGTACTATTGATATCATTTATATGAATGTTTATATGATAATAAGGAAATGACGGCTCTCAAAAAAAGACAACAAAATTCAATACATCAATAGAATTGCCTTCCTTCTGTGAGACTTTTGAGTCTTCAAAAGATGGGCAGCCCTGTCTGGAAAAAAAAAAAAAAAATTAACACTCGAAACAGCTGTCCCAGGGTCCTATGGGGTTAAAAGGCTTCTTTATTCATCAACGTTTATATGAATGAAACAATGAAGAATATGATTTTAAGTTTTTTTTATTATTATTTTTAATGTACCATTCTTTCTTATTCTTCTGTGATTATAATATTATTTGAGTTTGTTTTAATGTCTATTTTTAGTGTGTATAAATTTTAGTGTTGGTCTCTTTTTTTAATATACGAAGAAAGTTCGTTAAACAATCCAATTGCCTTTACTTGTATTGGCATTTTCTTTACAATCAATTGTATGCAAATTCAAAAACTCAAAATTACAGAAGGACGGCGAAAGACTATATCCATCATTATTCGTCTTAAATCTCCACAATTGGTCCTTTCAAGTCGTGTCTCCTTTTCATATTAAAGTGTCCTACACCATCAAATTGAATTATTATTTTAACCATCTACTGTCCATTTATTAATTCAAATTATTAAGATTAGATTGTTATTGGTTATTTTCATTTTATTTTTGAAAACTTGTTTTCTGTGTTGTTTTATCTATGTGAATTTTATGATAGAATTTTATTATCCAAATGTGTAAAGTAAGAAAAGTAGTTTGCAATGTAAATAGTAATAAGTTTGTGAAAGAATACAGAGCTTACTTTCCTTTGAGTTACAAAATACTTCTACTGTATATCAGTTCCTTGCCGGGGCCTCGTCAATCCACTTTCTAAAATTTACACGATCCGTGGCCAATCTTTTAATCTCTCTAATATTCTTTCCTCTCTTCATTGCAATATTCTCTATATTTTGTTTCAAAATACTATTACATTAAATATCATTATTTACTTCATCGTTTAAATGTTAACGTTGAAAGATAATTCACATTAAAAAGAACTGCTTTTCTTAAAATATTTCTGATGATCTTATAGAGAATACCATGTGACATAGAATGGGTTGCCATCAAAAAACAAAAAACACCCGAGAGGTGCAAATAGCTTTCGATTTTACGCTATTTAAGTAAACTCCTGTCATTGATTTCTATAAACTTAAAAATTAAGTTAACTTCGATAGTTAACATTTCCTTTGGTTTCAATTTTTGAAGAATATGTTCCAGATGAAAGCTTAATGCTTTTAACGATCTGCAGATAAACCGAATTTCAGAATCCTAACTACAATTTAAGATTAGAAAACATACATGAACAAAATATGGTGGCTGTATTGAATTGGTCGCCGCTGTATTACATTGACCGAAAGATTCTTCAAATACAGAGATAGATAATCTCTTGTTTTCTGCATGCTAAGCAGAGCAACGAAACCAGCAGAAGACTTGCGTGGCCCGTTTCACATAGGTTGTATTATTGATAAACCAACTTTTAAAAAAAATTCTAGGAACCAGTGTTCAATAAAGATAAAATGGATTGATAGGCTCCATCAAACCAAAATAAAAAAATGAAAGAAAGGAAGAAAACAGCACGAAGTCCTGGTAAACACATAACAGCTTCTGATTTCATGAAGAATCTCTCAAAAAGTTAATGAAACACAGACCTAGTGATTCACTCTCTATAATTCCCCACTATCATTATTTTATCAGGAAAAAGACTAAATCAGTTTATGAGATACAGGCAAGCTCGATTCTTTTTTCTCTTGGTATCCTGTGTGTGTTTTGTGCATCATTATTAGTAAACGTTTTATTAATAAATTCTCTAGCAACTAAACAAGTTTGTTTACTTGTTCTTTTCATTGGTTGATTTCACTCCTAAGTCTAGTAAACCAGTGGTTCCCAACACGAAGTCCCACCACCCTAATTTTAGTTGTCATCAGAATCAAAGGAAATGAATTTGTCTTCTTTATAATTTTAAATTTAAGGACGATTTATTTCGAGATATAATGTTTAAATTGTACACTATCAAAAGATTCAAATATATATACATACAATTTAAATATATTTTATTTTTAAAATATTAATTACAATAAACAAATCAATCCTATAGTTAAAACCTTTAATTCTATGAAGTGAGCATTAGAAAATACTACTCCAATAAAGGATCATAAAAAGTTAGCAGATAAGGATTTAAACTATATTTACAAAAAACATACAAACAAACAATAAAGACCTTGTCACAAACAATATTAAGTTTGTAATATTGTTATTTTTTGGTGAAGTAAAGTTTAAACACACAAACAAACAAGCCTAATGTTTAATGATTAAATTACACTGAAATTATCTTCTAGATACTGTAAATGATGACGGATATTAAAAAAACAAAAAAAAAACAAAAGGCCTGTTTAGAGGGAGGGCAGAGGGGACCCCCCCCCCCCAACCCCACTAGAAATCTTGGAATGTATAGAATTGACTGTTTTCTTTCGTTGGTTGGATGGTCAGTTGAAAGGACCTTGGATCTAACCTCCCCCCCCACCCACCCCCAAAACTGAAATTTTGAACAGGATCTTTTTTTTTTGGCTGTTGGGCTCCCTAACTTGTCTAACTCTTTGCCTATAAAATCCTATATACGACCCTAAAAAAATACGAATTTATTACTCTTTTATTTCTAAGTATTTGAATCCAAACTTAAGCCATTTCTGACATTTTAATCTGAGAATAAAGAAAAATTCCTATAAATATCACCTAAAAGCATTTTAATGTAATCCTGTATTTCGTAAAAGATTAATTAATGAAAAACATTTCTTAAAACGAAGCAGTTGAAAATTATAACTAAAGGATGTATTTCCGTTTCTTGCTGATAATAGAAAAAAATATTTCTATGAAAAATCAAAATTTATTCAATGGAAAAATTTGACAGTTTCCTAAATTATTAAGTTCTACGTAACTGGTCATTTCGGATGAATTGGTTGATTGTATAAGACGAATTCAAATGACATCACGGAAATTTAATAGCTTGGAAAATCAACATGTGGGCTGGATGGTTGATAAAATTCTTAAAAGGACAGTGTGAAACTTAATTTTGATTACTTTGGCTATCGTAAATGATTCAACTAATCATTAGAACTAAATAAGGTCAGAGCAGGGTAAGGGTTTGGGTGTTTTTTTCTTATCACGACGCATGGGACATTTACAACAGTAATTAATTTTTCTGGATTTTTTTTTTTCTTTCTTAAAGTGTTGAAATTATACGTGCCTGCATTTATACATATTATAAGGCTTTATCTGAAAATTTTATCTTAATGAATATTTATTTATATATATATATATATATATATATATATATATATATATTTATGATTCTCAGAAATAAATATGGCATATGATACTCAATATACACATTTATTCTTAATTGTAGATACGGTACATAATAAATATATATATATATCAGGAAATCTGAAGCTTTTATAAAGTCCTCGAACTTTTGACTTTAAAACTGATCTTATATTAATTGTGGTCAATCATAAATTTTAAATTGTTTTAATTATTTTATAATTTTTCATTTTTATAAATTTATTTACATAAAATATATCTGCAGTACTTTGTGTGTGTAAAAATACAATTCTAATAAAATACACTGGATAGAAAGAGCATCGATATCAACAAACATTCATACGAAGATTCGGAGCAATTAGTAATATTCTTTTTGTTTTATAGAAGCGAAATTATTTACTTACTTTACTGATTATTACAGACTATGTGAAAATGCGGAACGAAAAAGAGCTTTCATAAAAATAACTTTAAAAAAGTGGATATTGGATGCAGTACTGTATTAGAATGGATAATATTTATAAGTTAGTAAGTCTCAAATTTCTACGGACTATTGTTAGTTGGATAACAGTGATGATGACGTATGCTTTCTTTCTATTAGGTCGCCCTATTTTAATGAATAGTAATTCATTATTATAGTGATTTGACAGAAAGAAAGTATTGAGTGTCATTGTTAATGTCACTAGCTATTTAATAATGGTCTATAGAATATGATATAGAAACAAAACCATTAATGAAGAAGAATTAAAATACTTAAATCAATCGTCCATTTAGAGGAGGGGTGGAGAGTTATCGATTATCATAGTATCAGGGATCAGGAGAGGTTGAACTTTTATTCTTGGTTGGAAATACCGAAAGGATGAGGGGATGAAAAACGGAATTACAATTATTGATTAGGCCTGTATGACTTAAGTGTTGATAATGATGTTATTATAATTACAATGGCAATCCCTACTCATTCATATATCTTAGTACAGGTATTTACAATTGTATCAGAAATTGTATACATTCAACATAGCATTCTTTTAGGACTTATATAGCCTAAACAAACAGCAAAACTTTAGGCCCCTTCAAGAGGGGGGTCCGTCCCTTTACTTGATACTAAGAGCCCATTATCTAATCTGATGCTAGAGGCCCGTCACCTGACTTGATATTGGCGAGAAGGCATCACCAAACCTGGTATCGAGGGCTGAACTATACATGTTGGAAGGCCTGAGAAAAACGATATAATTCAGATTATTGCATTGCTATTTAGTAATTCATAATATTATAAAACATATTAAAATAAAATAAACAGAAATGCCAACTATCCTAATTTTTTTTTTTAATTGGTGAGGAAAAGTAATTAAGGATGGTGAAAATAGAGTTTCGTAATAATTTAAAACAAATCAATATAATTACAACCACATCTGGAGGTAACAAGAGGAATCAAATCTAAACGAAAATTTGCAAATTCATAGTTAAGTGTTTAGTTAAACAAGAAACCTTTTTTCCCCAATCGCTTACCTAAAATTTCAAAAAATTAAAAAATTATTAATAAAATTAAAAAAAAAAAAGCACTAATATCTGTTTTTTGCTTGTTGTTTTCGAATGGAACAGAAGACTATTAGTAATCATAATGAAGAGGTCTTCTTACATAAATGGGTTTACCCCGAAACTCCATTTCTCCTTACCCAAACCTATCCTTCATTCTAATGGAGTCCGTGGAGCTGTTTCGAGTCCTGTTGTTGAATTTTAATTAATTTTATTTTTACAGGTGATTTTTTGTTGTTTTGGATTGTTATACTTGTGTTACTGTTCCTTTTCGTTTACGAGAGCCTTCAACGCTTTTGCGCATGCGTCAGGTCTCCTTGGATTTCATGAAAATAGGGTTGAGGAAAAATAAGAGAGAGGATATTTACTTTTTATCAGTGTTACTTTACTAGTAGCTGCGTACTATTTGCGCTTTTCGGGAAAGAATTATGGAAAGAATAAATACTATTGCAAACAAAAAACAAGGTCTTATGAAAGTGCCCATCTCAGCGTATCACCCCTTTGCGGAGTAGTATCGTCTGTGTTATCGTAGCTCTCGCTTTTCAAAACGAACAGTAATTCATTATCCTTACTATATCTGAAAAACAAACAAACAAAAAAACTGCAAATGAGGACCTAAAATTATCCTAAAATGGATAAAGGAAAGTTTGATAAATTCTTTCAATATTCTAGAGACTGAGCATCTATACAAAAAGATCATGCACAGTAAACTACAGATAAAGACAAGTCCCGTATTATAAGTCGATTGTCCAGTACAATCATAATATTTAGCAAACAAAAAAAAGTACGAAATAATAAAAATTATGAATGTTTAAATCTTATAATTTTATTTAGTAATTTAAATCTATTAAAAGTAAATGAATTATTATCAAATTCATCTTTCATCACAAGATATATCCATTTAAATTTTAATAATCAACGTAAATTTAATTATTGAAAATTATTATAACTTGTTAGAATGGGAGAGTGGCTAAAAAAATAAATAAATAAAAATAAAATAAACAAATAGAAAAGTCCTGTATTTCATAGATGGTGTTAAAATGTCTCTTGTTTCACGAATTTGTGACGGTGGTAGCCCAGTAAAAAAAATCTAGCGCTTCATTTCAGGCAATCTCAATGGTTTCACGAATCTCACTGATTTATCCTCATGTCAAGTTTTATGAATGTCAGTTATTATTTCACGCGTATAGACAGACAGACATCAACAACTAGAGCTTCTGCACTCGCCTAATAAAACTCATTCGCTTAAGCCTACCTATTTATCTACAATCTCTTTTCAGATAGCGATTACTTTGCAGCAGTGGCGTATTCACAGGAGGAGGGGGGGGGGGCGCAAGAAGAACCTCCCCCAATCCAAACAGAAGAAGCAAAAACGAGAAGAAAACCTTTATTAAAAGCAGTGTCTGTATCTAATTATTTTGGAAATTGATCTTTGAAACAATTTATTTTTAAATAGGCCTACATCTGAATATCCTTAGCCCCAAACCTTAATCCTGGGTCCGCCACTGCTTTACAGTACTTCATCAGTTTAATTTCACTTTCAAATAAATAAATAAAAAGCAAAAACCAACAGCATAAACACACTGTTTAATAAAGAATGAAAATGAATATAAATAAATAAATAAAACGAATCATTCATTCCCTTAGCTCTATAATGAGCAAAAACAGATACGAGTACTTTTTTTTTTTTAATGTTTGTCTTGAGTTTTATTCGTTGGATTTTGTAATTAATTAAGGTTTGGGAAAAAATCATTTTTCTTCAACACTTAGTTATCAATTTGCAAATTTTAGTTTACATTTGCAAGTTAAGTTAAAGACTCCCCTTGTTAGTGGCCAGATCCAGTATCTGTCCAACGACGCTATATCATTCGCCCACCAACATCTCCTTGTTTTAAAGAACATCTACTTGGGGCAGTAGATCACCTCTACAGCACATAACTTTGAAGTTCGAACGCCTAACGCCCGTCGGATAGCACTAAAACCATATTCTAACAACATAAAACTGGTACCATCTGGAAAGTGTGTTTTTAAATTACCAGAATCTTCTGTGCCGTTATTATCTCGTCAACCGTTTTTGTGACATGATGGATGTCGCCTACAGATTCATTCTCAGCTTATCCAGAATACATCGCACTTAGGAACAAACTGATGAAAAATAGCAAACGAAAGATAATCTAGAATATGTAATAACATAATTTACAGTATTACAGAAAAAAGTTAAGTCAATGTTGCATCCAGGGAAAAAAAAAAATAAACAACTGGTATGAACCTAAAACAACTGCGACAAAAGGTAGATACAGATTTTCGTCGATTCGTTGTATTGGCAACTATTAACACTACTATTATGGTTTACAAAGAAAAAGGCTTCAGGTTACGAAGATGTGTAAGACAGTTCCCTTTCCAAGCCTGAATAGAATGTTTGGCTATTATTAAAAGAAAAGAATTAATGGTCTTAAAAATCTACTGTAAAATTAGATTTTTAAGAGTTCGGGTATTTAGATTAAAAGCTATTTTACTTCATTTTGAAATGTCCATGTCTTTTAAAAGAAAAACCCGAACTCTTAAAAATCTAAATTTTTATATCAGTAATTAGGAAAGGGAGAAATTATACATTCTATATTAAGCTTTATCGGAGAAATAAACTTAAAATTTCCCCAAGCTTAATAAATTATTTTAACGGTCAACAGGATTTTTAATAGAAAAGTAATTTTTAATTTGACGTAGGGTGAGATTAAAATAGATGGGGGGAAAAAATCGATAAATAGAAAAATTATAAACTAAAATAATTCTGGAAGAAAATAAAAAGCAACATGAGAAACATGTTACACGGCGTTTCATTTAGGATACATCAGGATTTGAACGTAAGGACAGTGAGACCTCGTAAAAAAAGAAAAATCACTTTGAAAGTGATGCTACTAATTCATGTGCCCTCATTCAGGCAGGCCATAAATGACTTCAATGGGAGCATAGAATTACGAAGCCCGAATATTTATCAAATATACCGGTGAAGTGTATGTTAGTGAGACAGCTGTTTTACACTTATTGGCCTTACCAACCAGAACCAGACACCTCTGAACGTACGGAAAGTAGGCCATGATAGAAGAGAAACGGATCAGAAGTAATTCATTGTGTGTGCTTCATTTTCCAGTGGAGTGGATACTACAATCTGTAAAGTCCTTACGAAATTCAATTGCAGTAATCAAAATTAGGCAAAAAAAAAAAATTAAAATAAAAAAAATCACCAGATAACAGTTTCTCCATCTTTTAATCCATCCATTTTTTTTTCTGAATTACCCTTATTAGGCCTATACACAAATACACAGATATGTTTATTTGTCTAAAAATTGTAAGCTAAAGCTAATGTTGAAAGAAATCAGCCATAATTAGTTTAAGAGCGAATTAAGCAATCAGATCATTTCTGTTATCTTAAATGCTCAGAAACAAATTTATCCATGGATGGCTACAGTAATAGACTTAACAAGAATACCAGTTTTAAGTGAAAACATTTAATACAATTTTTAAGTTCATTATAAATAAGTGAACCAATAATGTAGCCAAAAATAAATTGATAAAATGAGAGTAACATCATTTCTATGACATCAAACCAATGACAAGAGGCTTTGTTTTAAATACAAATGTGGCTAATGATATTTATAAGGTATATCATATGAAGTGTGCTCGTTTCTTTACCAATGGCGACTTTTAATTTAACCGGTTTAAATTAAATTTAGGATGGACTATCAGATTATTATTGAAGAGACAGGATTGAGTACATCTGCTTATTGTTGGCATATGGACTACCAAGAAGACTGTTAGATGCTGGTAACAAAATAATGGCATTGAAGTGTGTTTCCAGGATCTCAATTCGAGTTAGCTATTAATTTTAGTGTTTTTATTTTTTTACTTCACTCTTTTCCTTACATTATCAGAGATTGGAAGACTGAATTTGCTAGTTCAAAAATCAGTTCAGGTTAAATATGCAAGAAAAGTAGCACTGTGAAGGCCTCATTATTATTGATCAGTTCAAATTAGAAAGAATGAATGAATTTATTAAATAAATATTAATTAATTAATTTAAAATAACTTATTAATGTCTTTCAAATTTACAAAAAAGTGATCAAAAATTATTAATTTTAAATAATTACTTTTGACATAGATTCCAATAATGTTCTGGAGGGGGCCAATAATGTTCTGGAGGG
>JAFIDM010009631.1:166804514-166824032 GCA_023159025.1 Thereuonema tuberculata | reverse complement strand
AATGTATAGTTAATTAATACAATCCAAGTTGGTTGGGTACGAAAACGGGGGATAACTAAGAGAGAGAAAGGAGAAAAAATAAAGAGAAGAAGGAGAAAAAAAAAAAAAAAAAAAAAAAAAAAAAAAAAAAAACCCTTTTAAAGAATTAAGATTTTTTATCTAGATCCAGCCATAAATATTGGATCATGTAGAATCCATACAGTTAAACTTGAGAATATGGTTTATTTTGGGGTGAATGACGAGCAATATGAAAATAATGGTTCTGAGTAAATTTTTCAGCTAGAGCAATAGTTTATGACAATAACTACAAAATATAAACTATAAAGCAATGTGCTGGTTGTCCAAAGAAGACAAACACAACAATGTACATATCTTCATCAAAAACCAACAATGATTTCAAGGTCAAAATTGCAATAATGCTGCATAATTCAGTTTTTCCCTGCAACATGCACAACACAGTGAGCGGGTCTATGGGAGAGTTGGAAAACAGAAATCACTTATCAGGGCCATCAATGCATGTGTGGAACTGCACAGTCGATAATGATAAAAACCTAGTTAAGTAAATAGTTGTGCTTAGGTTTCATACTTTCTTTTTTTTCTACACATTTTTTTTTTACAAAGCCTCATAGAGATGTTAAGTCTCTTGCACAGCAGCTTACACCTTCGAGTGAATTTTTAAGTTTAAATGAAATTTTTTACAAGGATCATTTACCTGTCCCAGAGTCAGGTAACAATCTTACCCGCAGGTCCAATTTCAAGAAGTTATTATTTAAAAGTTATTAGGAGAGGGATAGAGCACAGAGACTGCTGTAACTTCTCAGCTTTTTAGTTATTTCTGTATTATCAATTCATTTACATATTTTTTACTTGTATATTATAAAAGTGTATAATCTCTAATTCATAGAAAATATTTCTTACTTGAAAATATTTTATATTTAATAAATTAACATTTCACGAATTAGTTGAGAAACTACGTTAAAGGACAAACAGAAGCAGCTAAATAAAAAGATGCATATGTTTACAATCAGAAAACCAAAACTGGAACAAACTGGTAATATCAGATCAAACATTTTCCCAACTACAAGTACTTTCTATTCTCAAATTAATTTCTAATTTAAGTAATGCCACCTCTATTTAGAAACTATTAAGAATGTGTATAAATTACACATGCAGCTCCCTGTGAATATCAGCTTTGTTGTTGTTCACGGTGCACATCAAATGCAAACTTCATATCTGAATGCAACGGATCTCTAGGGTTGCAATCATGGCGAACTCCTAGAAGAATCCATTGAATTTCCAGGAAACAAATACTGAGGTGTTCCCGTTGCCTTCCTCAGGAAGTCATTAAGGAATGACTGGACCTGAAGCAGCAGTCAACAATGGAAAGGAAAAAGTTTTCAAATGTCCATGCCGATGCTGGGATTCAAACCCAGATCCCAACACATCTGTAATGGCAGGCCGCCATTTAGACCACTAGGCTGTGTCACTTTTAAACAGATAAAGTATCCCATCACAGGAATACATGGACCTTTAGGGTCGTGAGAGATAAGGCTCTTGGCATCAGATAACCAAAGGGATTAGGTTGAGGTTAGGTGGTCAGCCACCAAACTTGAAAACCCCCCAAAAAAAACTTGTTCCCATTTTACAGAGGGCTGGATGAACCCTGGATGAACCCATCTGGATGAGAACCCGTAAGAGAAAAATCTCTGACCTCCGCTAGGAATTCATGATGTCCATAAATTAAGAATCAAGGGAATTGGAGGGAAAAAATTGCACGACAGTCGTGTCCTGTCTGAAAGCGAATCTATATAATATATAGATTCGCTTTCAGACTAAGATATTATCATGGGTAGTAATCTGCAGCACACCTCAGGACACATGGAAGTCAATACAACCAAGAGAACATCATTGAACGAGATCATTATGGAGGTGCTGGTATCCTGCCTCGGGATGGCATTATGATGGGTTCTCGCACACCTCTCCTTGTCTTTGGTAGAGGTACTATAACAGGCCAGATAAACCGGGATGTGATTATTCAACAATATGTCAGTCTTTTCAGGGTTGCAATGGGACCCGTTTTCCTATTTATGGATGATAATGCATGTTTCCATAGAGTGGACCTCGTCAACGAATCCCTGGAAACACGATACATGGCGCATAAACTGGCCAGACGAGGTCACCCCAAGCCCTATTGAACATGCTTGGGATATACTCGGGAGATGCATTGCAGGATGGAATCCTCCTGCTTGTTCCCTTCAGGAGCTGCATTGCAGGATGGAATCCTCCTGCTTGTTCCCTTCAGGAGCTGCATACAGCATTGTTGCAGGAGTGGAACTATTTCTCAGGAACAGCTCAATAATCTCATCTGCAATGTCTCATCTTTGTACGGCATGCATTTCTGTCAGAGGATATTATATTCCATATTAACATTTCTGTGGAACATTAAAATTTGCTTATGCCAAGACATGCCAATAACTAACTCGAAATTTGCGTTTTTCCATTTTAACAATTTTTTTCAGCCATGATTATTGGTTTCTTGTGTTTTACTATCGTTTTCAGTTGTATCTCACACGTGTAAACCAAATTAGTTCACATTAAATAGCTGTATATGTGTCTGAATTGTCATGATCCTTAATGTATGGACATGTGTGTGTGTGTGTGTGTATATATATATATATATATAAAACTGATCAACTCTTAATTTATACCTTCAATTAAATGGGAAAGTTGTTTCCGACTATATCAAAAATGCATTGTGCAAATGTTTATGTAAATATTATGTACCGGTACTTATATAAATTCTTAATTAAAATTGCAGACTTAATATGATGACATTGTGCTATATCAGCTGAAATTAATACTTCTAGAACCTCTTTTGCATTGAGCTGATACCAAAAAAAATTTGACTTCACTTGGAATATATCTTGTGTACGTTAGTGCAATATCGAGAATATCAGTTACTGATCTATATAATTAAATGTGTGTATAAAATTTAACTAACTAGCAAACCAGTCAAGTAAATCTGCCATATTTTCATATATATAGCAACTCGCACAATTTTTAGTGGCTGTCCTGCTAACTGAGAAAATGATCTCGGAATCCAAGTCACTTGTTCTTTGTTTATTTGTGGAAGAGAAGCCGACTAAAAATCAACGGTTAAGCCTTTGACCTTAGATCATGTGACTTATGGTTGACACATTTCAATGAAAAATGAAATGTAGGCATCCTCAATACTATACCTAACACTCGACACCTTATTTGTATTTCTGTCTTATGGCTTTGGAGTAGCAGCAGGTAGAAAACCCAATGTTTTCTTTTATATATATATACACTGTCCGGCCACTTTATTAGGTAGACCCCTGCTGTGTGCACAAATGCTGTGTCTTACAATAACTCTTCAAGCTGGTGGGGGCAGTGTCATGGTGTGAGGGATGTTTTCCTGGCACACGTTGGGTCCATTGATACCCATGGAGGCATGTCAGGTTACTAGAGCATACCTAAACATCTTAGATGACCAAGTGCAACCGTACATGTTAACAGTTTATCCTCATGCAGATTGCTACTTCCAGCTGGATAATGCACCAGTACACAAAGCCTGCATCACTATGGGATGGTTTGAGGAACATGACTATGACTTTTCCTTGCTGCAGTGGCCGCCTCAGCCCAATTGAAAATTTGTGGGATGAGCTGGAACGGGCTGTTCGCTCCAGGCCTACATCTCAACAACGTTTTCAGCATCTTGTGGAATCCATGCCTCGTCGAATTCAGGCTGTTTTGAGGGCTAAAGGAGGCCCAACATGTTACTAGGTAAGTGTACCTAATAAAGTGGCCGGCTTTTTAGGTGTACCTAATAAGTGTGTGTGTATATATATATAGGGATTAAATGTGTGTACATTACACGTACATTCTCACTTGTGATCAACAGAAACAGAAAACCATCATAAGTTCATAGGTCAAAAATAGCTACAATATATGGCCACAAGAATCCGGACACCTTGTGGTTGGGATGCGGAGGCTCCTGAGGCACATATTATTATGATGACAGTCTGTACACGTCTGGGAAGACTTTCCATCAGGTTTTGATAGGTGGTCACAGGATCTGACTTCCGGACGGCCAAGACAGCTGAAGTGAGTCCAGTCACGGAAGTTGGGCAATGTGGATGGACACGTAATCTGCGTTTTATTTCGTCCAACAGATGTTCAAACGGGTTGAGATCTGGGCTCTGAGACGGCCAGTCAAGTCGTGGAACACCCACGGCGTCAAACCAGGCCGCACAAGCTTCGATGTGTGTATGGGACAGTTATCCTGTTGGAAGAGAAACGGGCCTTCCCCAAACTGTTGCCACAGATTTGGGAGGACAGCGTTGTTCAGAATGGCCCAATACATCGCAGAGTTCATGTTGCCCATTATAGGAACTAAGGGACCCAGGCCAAACCACAGAAAACACCCCCACACCATTATGCTGCCGCCACCAAACTTAACAGTTGGCACAATGCAGTCGGATAAGAAGCGTTTGCAGGGCATCTGCCAAATCCACGTGCGTTCATCGAACTGCCAGATCGAGAAGCGAGATTCATCACTCCACAGAATGTTTTTCCACTCCTCCCCAGTCCAATGGCGAGGAACTCTGCATCATTGCAACTGATGCTTCATATTGACGGCGGAGATGTTTGTCTTGTGAACGGTCGCATGGCTGTGGAAACCCAAGTAGTTTAGCTCTCGGTGAACAGTCCTGTTGCTAGTGACAATGTCCAATGCATGTTGGGACTCAGTCATCATCACTAACAACGGAGACTTGCAATTTGCTTCCCTACTCTCTTCAGGTATTGACGGCTACAGTTAGTCAGTTTTCTTGGTCTACCATTTTGTGCAGCTGTCGTTTCACTGCTTCGACGCCTCCATTTTACAATTACATCACTCACGGTTGAGTTCGGCACGTGCAGCATGTCCGCAATTTCACAAACTAATTTCCTACAATGGTGGCACCCGATTATCACTCCATGTTCGAAGTCGGTGAGCTTGCCGACTTACTCATTTTATTGGGAACACAGAATTGTGACTGCCCAAGCCACCACCAACACTTTTATAGCATCCAATGATGCATCAAGCATCCTGACCTGCCCGAACCACTTCATCGGAAGGGTGTCCAGATACTTTTGGCCATATAGTGTATGTATTATATGAGTCATGTTAAAAATTAGCATACATGAATTCCCAAATGTTTAAGTGTTTTCTTACATTAACAAAGAATTTTACTTTAGTTTCTAGTTAAGCTATATGTACAGTTATGACAAAATTACTATAAAATTTATCGTACATAATCAAATAACATAAAATATCATGTCAAACATTACAAAACACAGTTGTATTAAGTTTCTTGAACTTTTTTTTTTTTTGATGAGAATTGCTTTTTTATTATTATTTTCTATTGAGTATTTATTTAAAGCAATAGAGCTTTCAAAAATTAAAGTTCTCAATATCTATTAACATTACCCATTTTGCATTACCCGTATCTTCATAGAACTACTTACTAATTCAAAAGATACTTAATAGTTACTGATATGGCCCTCTTAAGTCCAGAACAATCCACACCACCATTCACAGTATAACGAGTCATATTGGATTCATAATTTCTGCACTGATACTCTGGATAGAGAAATTTATCTTCATATAAGAATTCAAATCATTTTATAAAGTCTAGATGAAATAAAAGTGTGTAGAGTACAAAGAATCAGTTGCCGTCCAACAGACAAAGCAGCTTGTTCCTATTTCTTTAATTACTAAAGCCTTTTTCAATTACTGTTGTATCTTTCAAACTTATAGAAAAACAAACATACATACAAACTAAGACACAAACTTAACACAGTCTGCTAACTTAAGATAGTGTGTCATTTGTAAAGGATGTGTGTGTGTGAAGTGGAGTATATTTTAAGGGAATGCTAAGAGCATACTTTTTGAAGTACATTTTCTTTAAAGGTCTGAACTTTGATAATTTAAACATTTCACAATAGTTGTATGATGTTTCAAGGTGAGTGTTGAACATTAAGCCCAATACTAAATAAGTAGAGACTAAGGCTTTGACAAAATTCCTATAAAATCTGAAGGCTTCAACATTTAAGGAACTTAAACTACTATAAAATAATTCAATTTCACAATTCATTATGGAATTACACTGCTTACATCAGATTAAGCAAAAGAATATTAAGATAATTAATTTTTAATTAGAAAATTAACAATGGCACTTCACCATTGTTATTATTTCCTGTAACTAAGTGTTATTTGTTAATTTATGAAACTGAATTTTCTTCTTATATATGTCATCCTCTGTAACAATATTTCCAAATAAGCATTTATCACAAAGCTCCTTTTCTTAATAATTTTTCACGATATAAATATCTAGATTACAAAAATGTAACTTGTAAATAATTAATAAAAGATTATAAAAACAATACTACAAACCTGTTTTAATTACAGTAGCCATTTATTCTTTCTTCAAAAAAATACGTTTCACCATTGCTCATCAATTATTACAATGTGTGTGTGTATATATATATATATATATATTCATATATATATATATATATATATATATATATATATTCATATATATATGAATAGATAGATAGATGAATATTCAGAAGACTTGAGTCGGTTTTAATCTTCAATACAAGATAATGGTTTGGCTGCATGGATATGCTGGTCTTTCCTACATAATTAAGCACACAAGCTGATACACTGTATCTATATACAAGAAAAGCATACAGGGAAGTTAAAAATCTTGAGATGATATTCACTGATGATAAGACTCCAGTCACATCTTTCTAATATACATAGTACACCTGGGAGAATAGTTTAAAATGTCACAGTATTTTGTGCAAGAAACTACATCACATTTCTTTGGAAAAGGGAATGATCATTCGAGCACTTATTATCGGCACCGAAAGTCCCACAGGAAAAAAAAAAACAAAATGAAAAGCAGCAAGCCTTTTTCCAAATAGCTTTCATTTGGGGAGTCCTTTGGAAAATCCTTTGAAATTCAGGAATTTGGAGATTAGTATGCAGTACAATGTAATGGAATCTACATCATCTTCATCTTATCAAAAATGAACAAGCAATCTTATGACAGCTTCATTGCATAAAGATATCTTAACTCTATCACCATTTCTTATCCTATTACAATTACAAATGACATTTATTATTTGATTGTAATAATTTATTTACTCAAAATTGAAAGGTATATCATTAAAAATTAGTTACAAGTTTAAATGCTACTAATTATACAATCTAGTAAAATTCACTTTGATAAGTGAATTAACTAACTAGTCATCAATTAATACAAACTCAGCTTTCAGCAGGGAACAAATTACAAATAAGGAAATGATCTTTAAAATTGAAATTACAATTATGAGTGGGATTAACTGTACACAATTTTATTATACTAAATGTTAAACAATTTCATTAAATCTTTAATGCCATATTAAAACCTAAATGTGACTCTTAA
Organism: Thereuonema tuberculata; assembly: GCA_023159025.1. Lineage (NCBI taxonomy): Eukaryota > Metazoa > Arthropoda > Chilopoda > Scutigeromorpha > Scutigeridae > Thereuonema > Thereuonema tuberculata. Next base: position 166,816,530 of record JAFIDM010009631.1, on the reverse strand, counting down.
AAAACTTGTTTAGTCAAGGATTCCAAATGAAATTTAAAATTTTGATTTCCTTTAATGATGAGGCATTTTTCATCAATTTTAAATTTTGTAACCTATTTAATAATTAAAAGTCAATATCCTGAGAGTCAAAAATATTTGTTATATCTTCAAAAATGCTGTTTTCATAATTTTTCACTACTGTTCAGTAGCAGATCGACAGACAATTCTTCTATTTTGTTATACAAAAGGAAAAAAAAAAATAATGCATTCTGGTGCAAAAAAAAAAAAAAGTTGCAAAATATTGTCTTTTCCTACTAGCATCTAAACAGGTAGTTTTGTACACACAAAAAACTGGAAAGAAAAACTTTAATCACATTAGTAAGTGAAATTACAGAGTAACTTACAACATGACCTTTAATGATTATTTTACTTACAGCCCAAAATTTCTGTGAAATATTTCTTTATGTTGAAACATTTTAACCATATATTATAGTGATAGTCATACATTGTAATAATATACACATTGTATTTTGTGCTTATATTTTGATATCACTACTAGGAGAAAGTTCGTTGAAACAAAGGGTTGTACATTTAGAGATGATGATTTTTAAATACATTACACAAAGTACAAAAATTTTAAATAAGTATCCTTAAATCACTACTATATTATTTTATTTCCTAATCATAAAAATATACTGGTTATTTTTAAGAATCAACAACAAAAAAATAACGTTTTAAGAGGCACTCATGATCTCAAAGCAACAACTCAGTTTCATTGACCACGACTGATTTACAGAAAAATGCATATGAACTTCTGAGTGCAATACAAAAATATACAATATGAAATTGAGAAATAAAGGCACCTAAGGAAAACTATGATTAATTGCTGTGCATTTTAAGATATTAATAGAACACCCCCCCTCCCCCCAAATGCTCAGGTTCTTAGCTTTCTGTTTAATCAAGAGACCAATATGGTAAATTTGAACATCAAAAGTTATTTTTAAGTATTGATTCTGCCCTCCCCCATACAAAAAAAAAAATTTAAAAAATTACAATAATCCTGTTAAAACATTCTCAATTTTCTGCTATTTTGCTTTCAATACAAATGCAAGCATCTCTGAAAGCAGAAAACAAATCACCATTTGACTGAAGTGTCATTTGAGCATTCATTATAACATATTCATGTAGGAGTGTCAAATCAGACTGACTTCGGAGTCTTCCCCAAGTCTTCTAGAATTTGTATCATCCTTATTATTCCCCATTTTCTATCAACCAAGGTTTTAGTTGATGCCACATTAGTTTAGGGTTCACAGTAGTAATTACTTTCTGTATCCATTCTTGATCTGGTTACTCCACAAGGGGGGGGGGTACAAAACAAAAACAATTTCATTGTATAATTTTGGTACTGTTTTGTCTGCATTTAAGAAAATTCAAATTCCCATGAACTTGGTGGAAATGTTTTCTAGACAGGCATCAGTTTATGTCATTTTCAGGTAAAGCAATTGCATGTAAAAATATAAAATACTTTATGTGCAAAAAAAGAAAAAAAAAAAATCTTTCATTTGTTTTATGCTTTAGTGACTTCACATTTCTTTTTGTGATTTTTTTCAAACACAAATTAACATTTTGTAGTGCATCTGTAATTAATGTTCAAGTCATTTATTTGTTATCTGACCAAAAAAAAAAGTGACTGTCCTATAAGTGGACAAGCCACAGAAGCTATTTTTTTCTCTCAATAAAAAGATTAAAAAAAAAAAAAAAACCTAACCAGATGAAAGACTTCTGAATATAAATTATATAAATAGTTTTTTTATCAAGTACTTCGAAATTCTTAGAGCATCTACAAACTACATTTTCTCAGTCGATAAAAGAATGTTAATTTCACTAACGAAAACATATTGTAAGGACTAGAAATCAAATTTCCTTTACACACTGCCATTTTAATAGCAGAGTTATCTGGGTAAATGTAGTTAACTGGTTTGTTAGTTTTAATGGCAAAAAAATAAAAATTGCAATTTGCCAATTCATACATTTTGTTCAGTGCTTCAAATACTCGCTTTAGCTTACTATTGATTACATGTAAAATTAAATTAGAGAGCTTCATCCAAAAATGTTAACTCTTTAAAACAAATTTATGCTAAAAATTTATCAAATTGGCTAAAATGCTGAGCAAAAAAGGGGAAAAACCACAAAACCTGAATCATTAAACCTAAGTCATTAGAACAGAGATCACATAATAGCTATTAACATAACAGCAGCCATTAAATGAAAGGAATGAAAAGATTATGGAAGTTATTTATTATTCTTTTCAATATCTGAAAATTGGACAGTTTTAGAAATTAGCTTTCAGCCTAGAGACTTGATGTTGGGGGCTGGCTGTAAGATTTTAGCAGTTCTAGTTGGTGGCATCTATTATTTTTGACAGCATTCGTGTCTTGATCAAATATTGCAAATAAATTTCAACAATTATTGCTAAAGCCTATTACCTGCTTGCTTGTTTGTAGCATGTTAATGTATATGCCACAATGTTAAGTCCAACTTTGTCATAGAACCTTCAATACCACATGATCAATTGCTGCTGGTGAATGAGACAAATGAATAGTTAAACAAATTCACTAACATTTCTTCTGAATCAAGGCAATACAATATTGAATATAAGGACCCCTACAAATTGATTAGTTTAAAAATTATCACGGAGAAAGATCATACTAATGAACAATGGATTCTGAACCCTATAAATTGCTGAATGAGCTGCTGGAAACACTTTGACAAAAGCTGAAAACATATGCATTTCTGCAAGCAGTTTTCTCAAGATAAGAAATAAAAACCATCAATAATTAAGTGTTCTAAGAAGCAGTTCTGAAAAGGCAAATAACAAGAGTGGAACATTTAGACAAATTTCATAATATACATTTACTTTTTTGGAATGTCTACTGTAATTCACAAAAATGAAAGAAAGTAAGATATTCATTTATCATATGTGACAAGCCACTGGAGATCATAATAAGCATTAGAAGAGATCATCCTTTTGTATCCTACAACATTGGGCATTTACCATTGTTGTTTTTTAAGCGAGTGAACTTCAGGGAAAGCCTGAAAAGCAAAGTAGAATGGATTAACATGACAAGCATAACATCGAGATTACAGCATTCTTTTTTTTTGCCAATGTAAATCCTTCTTCCTAGTGGGAAATGACTAACAGCTGACATATTATGTAGTTGGTGATCATCAGAATTTTTAAAAGACCATAAACTAGCAGAAATAAACTAACATAACAATGTCATATTAACATACAACTGCTGATTGTGGCATTGAACTGAAGATAGTAAAAAAGAATTAAAAAGCAGCTCGAACTTTACCAACTAGAATGCATCTTGATTCACTAGGAAGAGGACAACAGAATGTGACCTGAATGGAAAACAATATATGATTATTTTTTTTTATAGGTTACCTGTTAAGCTAATTCAAGTAGATTTTTTATCCTACAGAAAACATTATTCCAATCTTGTTATTCCAATGAAATTTTGTAATGTCAAAAAAGGACCAACTGCGTGAAATGACAAATGAATAGAAATGAAATTCTTTCATTATCAAAAAGAGATCTAGTAACTCACTGATAGCAGATCTAAAGCAAGCTTCAAATAGTTATTAATATACCAACATACGAAAATCTTGAAGCTCCGAAGAGGAGGGAAAAAAATGAAATTAAATGTTTAGCAACAAATTTCAAACAAGTGAAAAGAGTAATTTTTAAATAGAAATGATTTATTGGGTAATGAGATTGATTCAACTCTCCTCTAAAGCATAGGAGATAATAAATGCAAGATAGTCATATACAGATATTCAATCATCAGAAAGTTGAAATTTATCCAAAGATGGGATTATCCATTGAGACTTGAATCAGCAAAACATCTTAATTGGAGTAACTGATTTACAAGAACCAGCAAAGCAGATGAAATAGACACTTAATTGGCAAAAGGAGAACTTGAAAGAAAAAAAAATCTCTTGAATTAAGACCATACAATTTCAGAGTATAAAAGCCATTGAAATAAAATTGGAATAATTATGCAACAAAGCCCGCTTCTGAATTAACCTGGATGATCATACTGGATGAATAGGATCTATAGATAGGAAACTTGATGAAAATGGATCAATCAATAAAAAGAAGTGATCAGTGGACTGAAAGCTTTCCATATAGAAATGAAAAATCATGAAATTCAATTCTGATTTATCAGCAACGTCAAACATTTTTGAGACAAAGAACTTTAAAGATGAAACTTGCATAGAATTCAAAACATGAGAAACAAGAAATGGAAGATACGAGATTCCGACTGGGGCAGGGGAGAAGAAAGACAGCACACATTCTCCAGTTCTGCCACAGATCTTAAAAAAAAAAAAATTATACATTCAAATCAATTAAAAATGAATACAAGACTCCAACGATATCTCAGGAACTTCCATGGTTAAATAGATATAGACTGATGTCCCTATCAGACAACTAACTAAAAATAGGTGAAGACATACAGATAGATTGATAGTTAAAATTATCTTGATTGTTTGAGAAAGGGAGTAAACATGATAAATCAATACCAGCCCCTTTATGGAACAAAAGATCCATGAAAAATAATGTCAAGAAAACTAGAAGTAGAAAAATGCATGGAATTGCTGGCAGTGAGACAATGAACAGTTGAAAATAACTATTTCTAACATCCATAATAAGTAATATAATTAAATCAATTTTATCTTGAGTGCTTTTTCAAGACAAAAATTTATCTGTGGTAAATTCCTTTTTCAAGCAAGTACATAGACTAAAATAACAATTATGATACAGTAAGGTAACATTTTACAATGGGGTTTAATGTTCTTGAAATGAAGTTGGATTTTTACGATTCATTTTACACTGTATGTCATTAAATAGAATATTCTATATTCTTATGTATTTCCTTGAAATAAAAGACAATTACAAAAGACAATGGCATAAGATGAAAATTCCATAAGCTGTTGGTACAGTTAAAGGTGACAATACAATGGCAAGATCTTCACTGAAAACAAAATTTATGTGAAGCAGCATTGCTCTTTGTCTTCAACAAGAGTTAACAGATGGAAAAAAACAAGGCAATAGTACATACAATTTCAGTTCTCTCACATGAAGAATAAAGAGCTAGCAGACTGGGAATGGGCAGGTGGATGGGAATAGATACAATATATTAAAACAAGGCAGTTTAGGAAAGAAATTAAAACTACAAGAACATTTGAAGAATAAAGTCTTCCAAGATATAGTTTTTTATTTTAGGAATATCAAATTTTAATGGGGGGTTTGACAGTTAACATGAATAGTGTTAAAAAACCTCTTACACACATTTAATAAAACTTAAATGTATTAATTCACCTTAAAAAGGTAATAAAAATTTAAAAGTACTTAACAAGGACAGTTTCAACCCACTATCTGTTGGGTTATCATCAGCTTAAATCCTTAAGTACCTTTAAATTTTTATTACCTTTTAAAGATGAATTAATATATTTAAGTTTTATTAAATGTGTTAAAGAGCTTTTTAACACTTTTCATTATTTTTATTTTATTTTATACAATGATTGAAAAATGAAATAAAAATGATGGTGGTTAAGGAAATCATAAGTAAAATTCTGATTTGAGAAATAGGAAAAAGTGGACAATAAAATATCTTTAAAAGATGGCATAAATTTAATAGAAACGTGTAAGTTATTAAGGTATATAGTTCTTGTAAGTTTTTCTGAATAAAATAAAAGTTACACATCACTAATATATAAATTTCAATTTCATATGCCTAAATGATTTGTGTCCCCATGTAAAACAAAATCCTAACAATCTATCTCTTGTAAAAATTAGTCAATTAATTACTTTCACATTTTATAAAAGACAAAAGAGTACTAAAAATTACTGATGTCAGCAGCGATTCAGTTCAAGAATAGTTTTATGAAGGAAAAATAATAAGGTGTCAATACAAAATGCCTAAAATATTCAAAAGACGTTTCAGAAAAAAAAAAAAAAAAAAAAAATGAATACATGCTTGACGACTTAAGATTTTGGTCACCAGAATATAGGTTATAGAAAATAGTTTTCCTTCAGATGGGCTGCAAGGTTTACTTGCCCTCTGGAAAATAGAATTGGGATTCTTTTCTTAGGTTAAAGTTTAGGTGATCACTGAATTCAGATTACAATCTCTACTACATATTGAGCTGTAGATTTTTAGAGCCTTTAAACTTTCCATTGATCTTACGGGACTTTATGGGTGTGTTATTAGAGATGATGGTAGAACACTTTTCCTTTTTACCTCTTAAAAATAAAGCCTCCTCCCTTTTAATTGGATAGTGAAGAACAAATAACTTATGTCTTTATGTAGTTCCAATCATAAGAAAGAAGAGACAGGTTGAAAAATCTGCAGCAAAACAAATTTTCGCAGTTTTATTCAAATGAAATAAATAAAACTAAAACATTTATTCAAAATGGGTTTTAAGAATCTCAAAATGCACAACATATAATTTCCAAGATCAAAAAATTACAAATACAATCATCTTCAGTTATCACATTGTATATGAAGTCATCTGTAAATTTTAACAGTTGTGGTTTCCCTCCTTATCAACTAACAATAGATGAAACTTCATGAATTTTAAGTGAATTATCAAGAAAGGGAACACTCTCATTCATAATATGGAAGACAAGAAAACACTGCTAGACCTTGTTTAAAAAAGTGGGCATATTTTATGTAGATTCTATTACAAATCTTTGGAATAAAATAATAATTTGAATAGTAAGTAAATAGCTTGTTGATGAGCATGCAGCTTTGACTAACAAATTGAGGCACACAGCCTAGCATCAATATCTGCTTTTTATAAGCTGAAAATTTTTAAGTTAAAACATCTTTAAATGCTCGAGTGCAATGGATATGAAGAATTTTTCTGAAGATAAAGGGTTAAGATACATATTAGATCCTAGTGTTGCTTCAATTTAGAAAGCTATAAATGCAGTATTTTATGTTCCAAAAGAAATTAATACACATTTAGATTAACTGAATATGCTTGGTTTTAAAACTCCGATAAATTAAAATTTAGTACACATAAAAGCTATTTACTTATTTTAATCTGAAAAATTGTACACAATTATTTTATAAAGATGATGTAGTACATCTTTTATTATCTTTATTCATCCAAGTTAGGAAAGCACTTCAGATTCTGTTTCCATTGAATTTTTACCCATTTTTTGATCCCATGGCCTTCTGAAAGTCAATGGGAAAATGTCTAGTACTCTTTTGATAAATAACACACTGAAAGAGTGTGACTAAATTTATGTCTGCTAAGAACTTCACAATTTATAAACAAAGTCAACTTTTTGTTAGTAAGCTACAGCACTATATTTAATTTATAATAGTTTCATCATTATGCACAATAAGAAACTGGATAGAAATTGGTGTTCAATGCAAGAAAAACTTAAAACCAGAAAACTTCAAACTGTTGTTCATTTATAGATGACCTTATTTATACCCATTACTCAAATATGAAATATTTCTTTCAATGAATTTATATAGTAAGTCACACTTAATATTTTAAATTATAAAAGATTCACATAGTAAGAACATATATATTTAACTTTTATAAGCTTGAGCTGAATTGTACAGTTCTTGCCCTGCACAAAATCATATCAGACCATTCAGCAAAACTGAAATTAAAATATCAAACAAGCACAGTTTTAAAAATTGTATTATAGTTTAACATTTACTAACGTAATGCTTACATTAAATAAAACACTTTATTATTGAAATATGCTAAGAATTCAAATTTTACAATAAAAGCAAATTTTCTGGACTTTTTCAAATACAAAACTGAGGCCAAAGAAAGGAAATCAATTCTTAATTTTAAACAAATTTTTGGCGTTTTAAAAGTTAAAATATTTAGAATCAAAAACAGGAAAATGAACAGATTACATGAATTCAAAATCTATATAAGAACTTAATTTGCTAATGAAAAACAACTAATTGCTTAATAATTCTTAAATCTAAACTTAACTGACTCAATAAAACATTATTTCACAATATACAAATCAAAATTTTATAAATACACATTTCTTAAGTGAATTCTCAGTAGTAGAACTTTCTCTTGAATAAAATGTTTGCAAATAAATTAGCAATCAAGAATTATTTTGAGTGTTTACTTTTATGAAATCAAATAAAATTACATTAAAAAAAATGCTTTCATTGTATTTAAAATATGCGTAAAATATAATTCCTATTGGGTTTGATATAATAAGCTTTGCCTTTATCTAAGACTGACATATTTAGCAGCTAAGTGCTAAAATAAGTATTCCCTTCATATGAGCTTCATACATACATGTAGATTATATTTTTCAATTTAGATAAATTAAAAAAAAAAAGAAAAAAAAAAGAAAAAAATTTTTTTTGGGATATTTCTTGCAAAAATATTTACAAACTTGTTTAAAAAATACAATATAAAACAGCTAGATAATTTATAAATCATAAATAATCTTTTGATACTTCACAAAAATATAAAATACTATTTATAATTATATACAAATTATCAATTTACACACACTATAAAAAGAATCCATCTGTACATGTAATCATATTTTCCTTTGTTCCCACAGACAAAAAAAAAATAAAAAGAATTGACTATTCGACAAAAAAAAACCAAAAAAAATACAGGGATAATAAAGAAACGTTTTAAGTAAATTCTGGACTGATGGTTCTGATAAAATATTGATAAATGCTTTTTTTTTTATTATTATTATTATTATTTTTAACCTTTACTCTAAGCATCAAATAAAATCATTATCAGAATTGACTATTCGACAAAAAAAAACCAAAAAAAACAAAACAAAACAAAAATAAATTAAAAAAAAATAGGAGGATTTTTCCTTAAGACTCCCCAAACTTAGATCAAATATATATGTATATATATATATTTTTTTACTCAAAGCAGTTGTGGAGCACTTTTACTAAAAACTGAATTTTCTTTGTCACCACATAGTAGTACCCTGAGGAAGCACCAAGGATTGCTACTGAATGATCGACACTTTGGCTCGTATTGATTGTCCTACTTCCAAACAATGATGGTATCATGAATGCACATTTGGAAGATTCAGTTCCCGTCGAATATAAAATAGAATGTAAGCTTTACATTTCGCTACTATATTCTCCTCAGTTCTCGTGACAGAGCTATCATTGAAATGATACCAGTGGCCTAAAGGAAAAATAAAGAAAGGGTATAATTAGTGAAGATTTAAGGTGCTCATGCATAGAATTTCAAAGCTAAAATAGACAGTAATAGTGTGTTGTAATTTTTGAAAAAGTTTAAAGTAATTTGGGAAAAATTATTTTGAAAGTCTTGAAAATGTCACTACCAGTGCTTAGAACAGGAAAGTTTACAATATTAATACTTATTGGAAATTTTTAATACCTGAAGTGAAAAATTTGTAAGTGACGTGTAAAAACTTAATGATGTAACTCAAAAAAAGTGTGATGCACTGTATATATAAAATCTTAGCTTAGCTAAGTTTCATATTGAATAGCAGCTACTTGTTTGTTTGGTAAATAAGGTTATTTGCAATAAGTTTGGTAAACTAGTTTGAAAATAATTGTTTTTATTTGAAAGAATAAATTATTATTCAGATGTAGAACAATACATATGCTTAAGATCAGCAGACCTAGATAAGAAAAATCAAAAAGTCCAATGAATCCTTTTGTCAAGCCTGAACAGCTCTAACATCAATGCTTTTAATCATCTACAAAGATTGAGATCTTTCATGATGGTCCAACACCATTGCCCCGATAGCTAGCTAACTCCATTCACATCCACTATTATGTCTGTGACTTAATATAATATATAACTGCCAGGATTACTGGCACATTTGATGAAAAAACAGAATAGCATTTGATCATTTTTAAATAGTCCTATTTATCTTGAACAGATGATTCCCCATTTCACATTTGAAGACCTGAACAACAGCACACTGTAGGCAGTTCTAAATAGTATATTAGCAGAATAGGTGGCATCATTTATGGAATGCCACCCTAATAATGTGGATGACTTTCAAATCTCAGTATCACCTGTCCATGTGATCACCAATGCATCAATGAGATTCTTCAAATTGTACTACCTCTAGTTTCGTCTTCCTGGTGCTGTATTCTAAAAGTTAATAACGACCTTGCACAACTGCCATCTCCTGGAAATGGCTGTGAAATATCAATACCTTTCTATTTGTTTAATGCACGATAAATAATGCAAAATAGCCAATAACTTAAGAGATTGATGGTAATCACTTTCAGAAGGATTTTCATTCTCTAACTTTAATACATTAGTTTTATCATAAACAATGCACCTCTAGCATCTATTTTGTCTGCAAGTTAAATAATGTTACAGATATCACTTTCTGAATCATTGCATTAATAAAACTGGTAAGTAAAGGAAATACAGGAATTTCATTTATATAAAGTTAAAGGGAAATGAAAAACAAACAAACCAAGAGCATGTTAAACTTTCATTATTAGTAATTTGTTAATATTAGCCAAATACATTAGTTAAATAGACTTAGGTAAGTGGTGATCAGGCAGTTGGAGATAGTTACTAAAAGTCAGATAACCATTTGTGAATTATTGAAGTCAACAATGGTTCTGTGGCAGTGATTGACCGTCCCTACAGGACTACTATAAGCAAGTACCAGAGATTACGCTGTTTCAACATAGGCTTGTGGTCTAGGCAGCGGTCTCCCACGAGGCTGATGCGTCAGAACCTAGTTTGAATCCTGGCACTGGCAGGGATGTTTATTTCATTTCCTTTTCAGTTTGTCAGCCTCTTCACTTTCTCTTCTGGTTTGAAGTTGTTCCATAATGGTTTCCTGAGGAAGGCTTGTAAAAAAAAAAACCTCAGTATCTCTTTCAAAAAATAAACCACCTGACAGTAGGTATAAAATGCATCTCACAACCCACATGGTCATTGTGGGAGATAAGACCAATACCCCCCAAGGGCCGAAGAAGAAGAAAGAAGACCAGGGATTACGACACTTTGTTTGAAAAGGTGCCAAAAACCCATGAGGCAGCAAATGAGCAGAACAGTAAGAGTAGCATGTATACAACTGAAGCAGAAGTCAATAAGCAAAATAATGGATTTATGATAAGACTCCTGCTTTAAGGATCATCTTTTAACTTAGTAAACAAATGATCATAAGATACCAAAGATCAGTTATTAAAAAGTTTTTTGAAAAACTGATGCAATGAAGCCAGACATAATAAATTCTCAATAAACAGGTACAGCTTAGCTTGTCCAATAGATAAACTAGCTGTCTGGAAATGGTTTGCCTTTTGATTCGCTCGCACAAAACAATTATATGAAAAGCATGATCGAACTGCCATCATTAAGTAACCCATATAATCAAACCAATAATAAATTTATATAATATGATATGAACATACGAATAAGATGTTGCCTACTGCCAGTATTCTGAAGTTAATATCAGAACAGTTTTTTTTTTTTTTTTTTTACAAGAAAAATGGTGCATGATACAGACAAATGGGAATGAAGAGAAAAGGGCTCTTTTCAGAATGAAACATCATGAAGTCATGATGCAAAGGTGAAGTGGTGAATGAGTACGGTTTAAAATCAAAGTTTAGAAAAGATTTTTCTGTAACATCCCTTTCCTTAAATAATTGATGGCTTACACCCAAGTTATTTCTTTATTTTTTAAAATATGTGATATTTCAAAAATTATAGGAAAGTTTTTGGAGAAGAAGCATTCAGGTTTCTTCCTCAGATCTGAATCATCCAATTTTGGGTGGATTCTTCTAGCAAAACATACAGTAAAACCCCGTTATTACGCTCCCGCTTATAGCACTATCCCGTTCTTTACGCTCCTTTCATAGGGTCCCTGGAATTTTCTATGTAACTCTGTATACTTTTACCCTCTTATAACGCTTCAAATCCCGCATGTAGCGCTTTTTTTATATCGGAAATTTTGTATCGAAAAGAAATGTAACACTGTAAAGATTCTTTT
>JAFIDM010009631.1:166742518-166804114 GCA_023159025.1 Thereuonema tuberculata | reverse complement strand
AACATACAACAGTACAATATGGCTGAAAAATGGAGCAACAGAATTGATGAATTTATTTCTTAGAAAATTATATCTATAACTCATTTTACCAAATGAAGTACGAAAAATAGTAGTAGTAACATAGCCTGATCAGAGAAATGCATGGTGGATTCTAACACGTGATGCAAAAACAAACAAACAAAAAACCCTCATGATAATGGGTTAGAAAGGAATCAACATCAATGCTCTGATCCACAGCACCTCTGAAAACAGCTTTTAATATTACCGTATTTACTTGCATATTTTACATACTTTTTTGGAAGAAAAACATCCTTTTGAAATAGGGGTGCGTAAATTATGCAAGAAATAAAAAAATCCTTCTGAAACAGCAAATTCCCTTTACCATTATAACTGACCAATCTACTATTCAACACTTGAGAAAAAAAAAATTCCAAAATATGCCCTTAAGATATGCAAGTAAATACGGTACATTATCACTTCTATCCAAGTGTATTCCAGAGAAAACCTTGTATTCAAGTTAGTAGATATGGTTTGAGACAGGCATAAGGATAGGACAGAAAATGAATTCATTATAGACAGGACCACAGACTGGATGACCAAACAAATAAGGATTGTGAAGAATTGTAGCAGTGTACATAGAGAATGGACGAAGGGCATGATCTTTTACATTAAGGAAATGGGAAAAAGTTGACTTTATAGAATTACTTAAAAAACTGAAGTGATCCACTTCTGGAGAGCTCTACAGAGCTAAAAAATAAAATACAAAAAAACCTTTAATATGATCATTTTAACAATTTGATGTAGGCATTTAGAAGGTAAGCCATTTTCTATGTGAAGGGATGACATCTTCAAAAATGAGATTTTTAAAGGTGGCTAAAAGAATAATTGCACATGGAAGGAATTCTGCCTTGATGATGTATGCTACTTATTGACATGATGATATCCAAGCAAAGCTAGTGAAGAGGTGGGACAAGCTTGTATACTTTTATACAAAATAAAAATACTACCTTTAATTTTCTAAATATTTATTTACTGATGTATCAGTGTACTAAGTAACTTGTATTCATAACATATTTAATCATAGTTTGAGCCAATTATAATATTGAAAGGCTTATCTACAGGATTTTAACAAAATCTTGAATAGAGAGAAGCTGAAAATATTTGTAGAAAGGAAATAACATTAAACAAACAAAATGCCACAATAAAAGTAAAATTTATCTTGCAACTAACGATGGTCAGAAATCTAAATATGTTTTGTGGAAGTAATCTTTATTTTTAGCAAAATAATTTCAAAACAAATTTTATTACTGTGGAGTGGATTTTTTTTTCTTTCTTTCTAAATTCTATTATAAAAACAAAGGTTTTAAAAAGAGTCCAATTAATATAATCCAAGATGATAGAACAAGCTTGGAAGCATTGGTTTCACTTGACTCTTGACTATTTTAAATTTCAGTGCTTTTTAAATGCACCCGCGGCTGGCGACTACACTCTGTAGCAATAGTACGTATATGTACTGGAAACTATAAGATTCTAATCCAAACAGAAATTAACAAAAAAATAAAATAATAATAAAAAAAAACATGCATATATAATTTCAATTTATGATTGTATGATGAACACATTTCCTGGATTATTTTAGCAAAATTATTTTTAAAAAAACTTTACATTATTCTATTGGTATTTTTATAATTTTGAAATGTATTTTTTTTTAATAGATTCATTAATATATTGCAGCAGATTTATGTTTAAAAGATCTCATTTCATGAATTAAAACAAATAGTATAAATACATTCAAAAGGCATTCATAAAATACAAAAGAAACATTAAAAAAAAAAATTACAGGCTTTCTAAAAATTATAAATACCCTGAGCCATGGTGGACAATTACTGCTGCTAAATCATATAAATTGCTTCCAGTGCAGCTCCCTCTGGTTTCGTGCTGGAATTGAAAATATATTTTTTTTTTATGAACATAAGTAACTTCTGTGCATGCAACTACAATACAACAACATCCTTATAACTTTTCTCTACACAAAATGTCATATCACAAATTGCAAATTTAAATGCCATAAAGTTTAATTTTCTTTGCCAAGACTGATATTCATGTTCATATTCAACTATTTTTATGTTTTAAAAATGAATTAAACATACAACAGTACAATATGGCTGAAAAATGGAGCAACAGAATTGACAAATTTCTTAGAAAATTATATCTATTATAAATCATTTTACCAAATAAAGTCTGAAAAATAGTAGTGGTAACATAGTGTTCTCTGATCAGAGAAATGCAGATGGTGGATACTAACACATTATGCCAAAAAACTTCATGATAATGGGATAGAAAGGAATCAATAAAAAAATGCTAATATCCATAACACTTAATGAAAACAGCTTTTAATAGGTGCATTATCACATCTATATCTATGCTCATTTGCTGAGATTTTATCAAAGATCGCAAGCAGTCAGCTGGGGTAAAGCTGTATAGTTTTTACTGCAAGAATTGTAAATAAAAATGTAATTACTAAATTTACTCGACTTTAACTGTAGCACTATGTAAAATACAGTATTATTCAATGAATTAACAATGACTGAGAAGTAATGAAGTACAAATTCTTCTGTATGTTTCTGATTTGCCCTTTATATTCACACAAAAAAGGATCCCTTAACCATGAAATTGAAGACAATGGGAAGTTATGAATTGATTTTCTATTTGGTGGATACCCTTTTGTACAAATGGATCGTATCAATGAAGTTTGCTTTGCTAAACAACATCATGTCTACTCGGGTTTGCAAAATTAAGCAAAATTCTACCATACATTAGTTTATCTGAGATTTCAATGATTAATTTAATATCTTTCATATACCAAGTCATTAATGCTTGAATCTAAACTTGTCAAATTCAAGAAATAAAGGTTCTAAACAAGCACATCAGATCAAGGTAAGGTTTTCTCAAGAGATGTAGATATGGAGAAGAATACCGAAAAGTCTTTAAAATATTTCTTTAATTCTTGAAATTTAAAAGTTGATTCTCTTAGTCTGATTTTTGTTTTTTAAATACATATTTTTAGAATTACTGCTGTAAAGAGAGATCTTCTTGCTTTGCCATTTGTTTTTTTTCTTGATACTAATTTTGGTTATTCTGTGATAGCTACATAACTTTATCCAGCAATGGAATCTAAATACAGTACACTCCCTCTTAACCGTTCAGCTTGGGACTGGATCCTAGGTCGGTTAAACCGAAAATACATTTTAAGTTAGCTTTAACTGAATTAACTGTACTTCTACAGTTTAATTATATGAAAAAGGTCAAGAAAAGAGACAAAGATTACATAATTTTACAAATTAAAAATTTAAATACTTACAGTATGTACAAGATAAAGTATACACTCATACACTTGTTGTCACAAGCACATATCACAATAAACCAAAAACAAAACTTTTTTTTGTCCTAGATATAAATTTACGAAACAAATGCACACATTTGGTAAAGTAATAAAAGAAAACTGTACATTTAAGGAAAAAGAATTACTTAAGGAAATCTATGATTGAAATCGCATGAGTCACATTGCAACAGGTGGGCAGCCGGTTAAACTGAGGCCAGTTAAGGAGGAGTCTACTGTATTCTAAATAATTAATTGTAAAGATTACACATACATGCCATATTCACAAGGACCCCTTAGAATAAGACCAAATTAAAGCAGAGACTCATTTCTAAACAGCGTAAAACTAGAAACTGCTTAGCAATAAGAAAAAATTAGGTTAAGATTGGTTACGGGAAACTAACACCAGACAACAGAAAGAATCTACTTGATTTAGTAGTCAGTAGTAATAACAGCTAATGTTGCAATGGAGGTAACCTAACTGATCTTCAAACTTACAATTCTTTCAAAAAGAAAGGCAATGTTTATTTAATCTCCCAATCTAAAAATTAGTAGATAATAACTTAAGCTACGTGAACACCATGCAACTTTTCAGCAACTTAGTCATCCGATTTCAAACCCCGAACACCATGCAACTCTACATGAAGTCGGTGGTGATAGAAGTCCCATAATGCAATGTGTTTCCCAAACCAGATGTGGAAAATCCGAAAAAAATCGAGGTTTTGAAACCTCTGATAAATTCTGCCACATACAATTTCTGCATTTCAGTATAAACTTAATTTATGCATGAAAGAAACTCGCAATACTCTTGATATTCATTGAGTATGAGCATGTCTTCGTATTGAATCAGCGAATATCATTTTCGACGCCATTTCTTCCATGGGCGTGACGTCACGACTGACGTATTCCAACGCTGCCCTGTGATTGGGTAATTCCCAGTGACTTCGATGCAATTTTTCGAGTTGCAGGTGTACGAACAACTCGAGTCGGATGACAAAAGTTGCAGTCAAGTTGCATATAAACGGGCTCAAAACTGTCTATATCAACTCGTGACGTCAAAATCGGACGACTAAGTTGCTGAAAAATTGCATGGTGTTCGCGGGGCTTTAGGATTTTAGTCCTGTGTTTGTCAAAAGCATGAAATATCCAACAAAAGATGAGTGAAATGATTGTGGAGACTTTGTTTGAAAGAATCTGGGCTGCAATAAGACTTCTTCAGAAGTTCAAAATAAGCACTGAAGGAAACTGTCAAATTGAAATGATAGTGCAAGACGTTTTCAAAAATGCTTATTTTTTTTCATTTCTTCAGATTAATATTTATTAATGGTGGCGATAAGACTTATCAGAGGCTTACTTCCTAAATAATTCAGATAAAACTGTAATCTCAAATTTAATTCATTTTAGCAACATTCTTAAGAAAACTCTCCTAATCCAAAAACACAACAGAGGACAAAATTCTGGACATGGGAGACAGATTCAACAATGAAAGGCTTTGTTAATTACTGATTTGATCTTTTTTTCAATTCCAGATGAGCAGCTCTGGCTTTAAGCAGCACAAGGGTTTTGGAGAGTTCACTTCCTTTTTCTTATAACTTTCAAAAAAAGATTTGATATGCTTACTTCTATGAGAGTTGTGTATTTTATCAGATCTCCTTTATGACAATAAGGAATAACTGATTACTTTCTGAAGTTCCTAAAAAGCACTGAAGGAAACTGTCAAATTGAAATAATAGTGCAAGAAGTTTTCAAAAATATGCAGCAGCGTCTCAATGTTTTTGCTATTGAAGAACTACTTATTTTTTTCATTTCTTTGGATTAATATTTATTAATGGTGATAGAACAGAAGCTCTATTACTTACTAGTATGTTAATTCCGATTCTGATTATTATCATGGTATGGTAACATTTTAATAAGAATAGTAACAAATCTTAATTATATAATGTTTTGGCTCCAAGATAAAAACGAGTTATCTATTTTAACTTATTAGAGCCTGTATATTTCTCTGACAGAGATTTTATTGGCATTCTTATAAAGAAAGTTATCTATCATAATAAAATTACATTTAATTCCCCAGTCCAAAGATAGTTCTGAATAACATTATATAGGTAAAATGATCCATGCTTTCACCTTGAAATTTAAGTGGATTTATATTGCTAGTTGATAATTAAGCTTGGAGACTGAACCATCTTAAGCTACCTGTACAGTCCTCTAATGAAAAGGAGTTCCTTTTCGTAAGGCTCACAATCACCTCTGTAAAAATTGTTAGAAACAAGTCATTGACAGTGTCACTGATAATGTCAGTAACAATATTTTTAAGGAATAAAAAATATGTCACTGACAACTGTATCAGCAAATGGTTACTGTTTCCCCTTCTGAGTTAGTAATGATCAAAATATCTAACAAATTTCATCTTTGGCTGGTAATACTTTAAAAATTACCTGTTAAAAATAAAAATTTGATTTCTAAGAAGTAAATTTTGGATGCAAATTCTCTTGAACAGCACAGCCATTATGTACTGGCAAAAATGCCCTCAACAAGATCAAAGGAAATGAATATAAATTTAGTTATGTAATTGTTTATAAGTTACAAAATAATTAAAAATTTAAGAATGATAGCACTTAAAAATTAAGAATGAAGGCAATTTGAAAACTGAACTTAACAAGTCCAATTTCATTTGTAAAGAAACTGAATAGTCCTCTCCGACACAAACTTTGACAAACAAAGTAAAAAATCTAGTAGTAAAGTAATAGTAACGAACATGTTCTGGAAACATGTTCTTATAAAATATTTGCAATTAAAATGATATACTTTCAAAAAACAAATTCTTGGTCTTCAAAACAGATTTTCATTTGTTTTCTTAATTTTCAGTAGCACTACCTCCACATATCACCTCGATCAATTTACAGCATCAGAATAACAAATTCTTCAATAGCTTCTTAGTTTTTCTCGTACAAAAATTGATTATAGTAAGTCATCTTCATTAGTAATACTTTTTTTTGCTGTTACTATCACTTCTTCATTGTTTATATAGGTGACAAAGAAAGGAATGGGGAAATGACAAATTTTATTGCGATAATTAATGTTATTTAATTAACCTAAATAAAATATTTATGCTAAAGCTTTTGGCTACTTAAAAATCATATCAGTATAATTGGCATTTATTTTTATCATTATTGCACCTTAAATACACAAACTATTTAGTTTTTCTGTATTACTAACTTTACTTTTATCACATGCCATTTCTTGCCTGCTTGAAATTGCAGGATTATTATAGTGTTTGTGGTTTTATAAAGATTGTTTAGCTGTACATAGCATTTACTCAAAACTCTGTACTTTTAATTTGAATAACCTTGAAACAACCTAAAATACTGGCAATTGTTCAGCTGAACAATTATATCCATACTAAGTTTCTTCCTATACTGTTACACGTACTATCCAATCCCATATGTAACAGATTTGTTTTTTGTTTTTGTTTTTTTGATAACTAAATTTGGCAAAGTAATTGACTGTTTCTGATATAAATGAAACTTTAGAAATTACCTGACAGAAAAAAAGAAAAATAATAAAAAATCGTGTGCTTGAAATCAATCCTGAATGAAAGTTCTCTACAACAAAACTGCACAGATGCCTGTACCCAATCATAATGATAGCAACAATGATCAGGTGTTGATGGAGAAATAAAGGTATACAACATAGAATTTTCGCCCTTAATTGTTCTGAATTGCAAGACAGCAATACAGTTGAACAAAAGTGTTAAATTTTTACATTTCAATAAACCTTCAAAAATGATTTATTTCAATTAATATTACACCCATTTATTTCTAAATATTTCCTTAAAATTCATAATTTTATGCCACTGGTATTGCATTCCATTACTAAAACCGTAAATTCTTAAAAAGGGACAGTATGCTAATTTCCAGCATTTTCTATTATATTGATATTTGAGCCAATATGAATAAACAATTACTTTGAAGATTTATATTAAATTTATTTCAATACAATTAAGAAAGAAACTTTTGAAAAGAATCTTGCTAAATCTTTTTTTTCTTTCTTGAAAAAGTTTAATATTTAAAACAAGCTATATCTAAAATTCTAACTAATATAAAAATCAGTATCATACACCGTCTTGAAGTGATTTAATCTAAATGTAATTCAACAACTATGCAATTATAATTAACCCTTTTCATGGCAAGTGTATAAACAGATAAAATTTTCTGAAAGGATATTTCAAAAACATAGCTTATCTCAGTAAAATGAGTAGTGGAACCATATGGTTTGTTAAAGGCTGAAGAAAATAAATTCTATTTGACTCAAATTCAGTTATGGAAATTTTCAGAATTAATTTGTATAATATTAAAAGAAAATTGTTACATAATTGATTTGGTGATAGGAATACATATGCAAACAAAATAATATTCCTCTTTTTTTTTTTTAAAAAAAAAAAAAGATAAAAAGATCAATTTATCATGCTGTAGAAATTGTAAAAAAAATTATCTACATATTAAATTATCTTAAATAATAGCCTAAACATTTTATATTTTTTCTGATGCCTTAAAAAGAAGTAAACAAAACAATTTACCATGTTCGTTAGAATGAATTTAGTCATGTCAAGACCTATGATAGGGAATTCTACGTAATTATCCAACTTAGTCCTAAAGTAATTATTCCATCGGAATCGTTTAAGATGGAGGCATAATACCTGAGGAGAATTAATATACAATTATAGACTATTAAAATAATAATTTTATTAAACACACAAAGTCCACACATTTATTAATAATAAAAAAAAAAATTATAAAAATCTTAAATTCACAAAAAATAAAAAATAATTCGAAAAGGATGTTAAAGTTTTTGAACCATTCTTTATTATAACAAGAGAAATTTATGTTCTTTAACAAGCTTAGATAAGTTTACCACAAGAACTACATACTTGAGTATTATCTGTGTGGAACAATAAAACAAGAATGTAATGGCTGGTTTACAAGAGTTTGAAAACTTGTCTCAAACCAGCAAATTGCTTGAAAACCTGCCACTTCGCCCTAAATAGGATATAGTCTAATACGAGGCAAGTTTTGGCAGCAACTTCACAAGGGTGTGCCTAGCAGTCCAGAATATTCATTTGAAAAACTGACAGTGAAACCTTCACTCTGCAAGGCAAATGCCACTTGCTGAATTTTCATTCACAGCTTCATCCATCACCTTTTCTTCAGAGAGCATTCCTTTCTTATTTTTTTTCAACTCTGATGTAGAATGGGTAAAGCATCAATAGCCAATTACAGCAGGAAAACCAATCTCTGTCACTCTGCTGTAGGCCCTGCTTAATAATTGCATTATAAATAAGAAAACAGGATTTGCTACAAGAAGTTCCCATGCCTGTGTAAAACGCTGCCAATTTCACTGAGTCTCAACAGACAACTGGCAAGTTTTCTAGCATTGTTTTTGAGCATATGCAAAGCAGATAAAGCACATAATTTATTAATATGGAATTAGCAATATGAAACAAAAACAATTGACATTCTTACATTAGGAAGTCTCCGTATCCAAAATTTCTTAGTGGAGCGTTGTTTCTTTTTGCAGTTATTGCAGTAATATAATTCGGTGTCTGCCAATTCCTCTAATTCTGTAAAACTTTGTAGGCAATCTATAAAATATGAAAAATCAGAAATTAAATCTACCAATAGTTGTAAAAATGATGGAGCATAGGGTATTCACAACGTCTAATGAATTTTATATTAAAAAACAAAACAAATACAGGGTGTCTACAAAATCTGAATAAAAAAATTCCCTGATTTCATGAACAATTTCTTTTAAAATTCCCTGATCTGTTCAACCAAAAAAAAAAAAAAAAAAAAAACCCTCCAAACTTATCTGTTCAACCAAAAAATTCCCTGATTTTAAGTAATAATTGCAAAATTCTTCCAGAATAACAAAATTCCCTGACAATTCCAGGTTTCCCCTGATTTCCCGGTTCTATAGACGCTCTGAAATATAATAACAGGATTAACAAAGAGCATTTAAAATAAATCCTACTGCTTAGCTATAATTTACTCAACAAGAATCTCTTATTCTTATTGAATGGCTGTCTGGCAATGTAAAATAACAATGATAAAAACTTAAGGCCGTTTTCGACATGCCTTTAAAGCAAGCAATCTATATACCATTGGTTGTTGGCAGAGAGATTGCTGCCTTTGTTCTAATACAAGACAGGATCTATTTTCAAAGGAAATGCCCATATGTAACAGCAATCTGACCTGGTGCTGAATTAGAGAACTTTTAATCCAACTGCATTTGTGTCTGTTTAATTGAAATTACCAACAACAAAACTGATTTTACAAACAGAGGTCACATCTTTTCACTGTTTTTTTTGTTGGAAGCTTCTAGAAAACATGTGGATTTTCCATGGCCCAAATGCAACAATCCTGGGTGTTAACTGTTCCCTTAAGATATAAATGTGCCTCACCGCTCCACAAGATATTCCAGGGCCACAACACATCAACATCAACTTTCATTCTGACAAAGAGTGGTCAATGCAAATGACTATGGTCCTTGTTGGCAGCAAGCATCTGGTAGTTGTGGCTGCTCTTGTATGGAAAAAAAAATTCACTATCAGTCGCAGTACCTTCCACACTGGGCCATATGTCTACCTGTCGTAACACTGCAAGTGCACTACTGGTGCCAGAAACATTAGTCACTGATTGTTTAACAACAGCCATCACAACATCTTCAGAGATAAGACTTACGCCCTCTGCCAGGTTGAACTCCTAACGTTCCAGTTTTTTTTCAAATTGATATATTATGTTCCCCATAGCTTGGCAGACATTGGTATGCAGAGTAAGCTCTTACGACATCGAAATTCACAAACAGCAGTCTCTCAGCATTACCATGGTTTTCGTAAAAAACTTCACAATGAAAGCATGTTCTGGTAAAGTGATAGTCATCGTAGCCGATAAGAATGGCATCCATTAATTGCAATCATTTTTATACCCAGAACTCTGCTGCAATGGTGGTGCTTATGCAAATGAGATCACATTTTCATTGATTGAAGTGCCAAATGTGCATTATATAAAAGTTCTTTTGTAAT
Organism: Thereuonema tuberculata; assembly: GCA_023159025.1. Classification (NCBI taxonomy): domain Eukaryota; kingdom Metazoa; phylum Arthropoda; class Chilopoda; order Scutigeromorpha; family Scutigeridae; genus Thereuonema; species Thereuonema tuberculata. The sequence continues at coordinate 166,793,654 of JAFIDM010009631.1, read as the reverse complement.
GTTGATAAATGCAAAATTAAAAGTTTAAAACATCATTTTAGGTTGGTCTTAGTTATTAACCGTGATTTTTTCATTTTTGGTATTTTTGTTGTAAAGCATCTCCAGGGAAACTTTTTTTTTTTTTTTTTTTGCATAATCCTTTTCTGCATCCTTTGAATAGTCTGTATACAAATTTTGGTGTCAATTCATTTATTGGTTTCAGCACTCTGAATAGACCATGTTTAAGTACAATCACCTTGTATATTACTTTTCATCTTATAAATTATAAACAGTAACAAAAATTTCATTTTATTCATAGTGTTAAAATTCTATTTTCAAATTCAGAAAGGAATAAAGAAAATTATTAATTAAGTATGCCCATGAACTTGCATGCAATCATCGCATGCTTTTCCTTACTGCAATCTTCACATTGAATAAATGTCTTTAATAATGTTTCCTGTCATCCAACTTTCATTAAGTAGCAATGGTTGTATTGGTGTCTTCAGCTTTTGATTATCTATGTGTGTCATTAACTGTTACTCAATTATCAACTATGACCTGCACTGCACCTGCCAGCCTTCTGCAAGTCAATCCAATAGTTGAACTGCAGTTATCGGTAGTCATGTGAATGGAATGAGTTGCAGGTGATAATGTTTCATGAGTTTAGACTGGATGGTAATGTGATGCAAAGCTATCATAATGTGGCCGAAGTATGGGGTGATGAGGCAACATCTGAACATACATTCTGGGACTCTCTTTCTTACAGGGAGCCAGGTTTCTTTCCAACTGGCACTGAATCACTTATCAATCGCTGACAGAAGTGTGTAACTGCTGAAGGAGTTTATTTCGAATAAAACATTGTTGTGTGCTTTATTGTATTTCTTTCATGTTTACCAGTCAAACTGGCCATTATTTTCCAAATGACCTGATATATATATATATATAAAAAATGCTATGTCATGTAACAATGAAAATTTTTTCAATTATTAAAAATGTTATTTTATTTCTGGTTTAAAACTATTATCAAATTACCTTCATTATCAGATTATAATGTGTAATAGTTACGAAGTTAAATTATAATATGACTGAGGAAGTTAAGTTTACATGGTCAACATCATGTTCAATGTACGTATGTATGTACGTGTATATATATACACACACACACACCCACACTAGTGGCCAAAATTGTGGTAACCTTTTAGAAAATTTGCGTTTTTCATGTTTGCTGGCTCATAACATCCATTTTTCTTAGAATAACACCCTAACATTTTACGTCATTAGAAAAACAATGTAATACATAATACAATTTATGAAAAAAAAAAAAATACAATTTGAAAAAATTATACAGTAAAACCATGATGAAACGTATTTCATAAGTTCTCACCACTTCTGTTAGTAATTCGTTGGAAAATCTTTTGCGGCAATTATGACTTTACAACGGCATTTCATGAAGTGAACCAAATATTTTAGTTCATCAGGTGTTACAATATGGAACCAAGATTGAATTATAGCTTCTATTAATTGTGTTTTATTCCTAGGTTGCTTCTGACTGATGTTTCTTCAATATTCTACACACATTTTCTATAGGGTTTAAGTCAGGCATATTACCTAGCCATTCTAGAAGTGAAATGTCATTCTCCTTAAACCACTTTTTACAGGTAGCAGCAACATTGCAAGGATCTGAGTCCTGCTGAAATAGATAGGACTCATTATCCTCAAAAAGGTCACTTGCCAAAGGCTTTAGTTTTGGCACAAGTGTTATTCTCGATGTATTTTGGCATTTCAAGTGCAATCAATTACACAAATTCTGCCTACACCTTTAGCTGTCATGCATCCCAGATCATGACACTAACAGCATGCTTCATAGTAGGTACAGTGCAATCAGGTAACAAATCTTCTCCATTTCTCCTCCTAACATATTTTATTCCATCTCTGCCAAATATGGATATTCTGGTCTCATCGCTTCAAATTACTTATCCCGTTGTTCTTTTGACCAATTAACATGTTTTTCAACCCATTCTAATCTACTCATTCTTTGTTTGGGAGATAGAAGTTACTTTTTTCTTAGAAGTCTGGAATTTAAAGCGAAGTCTTTGAGTCTGCGTCAAATACTCCTTTGCACTCACATGCAACCCACATTCTTATAATCCATTTTTAATTGAATTAGATGATTCTTTCTTTGTCGATTAAACTCAGTCTTTTAATTCTCCTGTCATCAACAGCTGTTGTACACCTTTACCAGGTGCGTTGTGAACAGATTGAGTCTCTCGATATCTCTTGCATAACTTCGAAATCCCACCTTTGGTTATATTTCCACCAACTTTTTTAATGATTTCCTCATAAGTATCCTTCTTCATGCAAAGTTAGCATTCTAGTTCTTTTCCTAGGTGACCAGTCAAACCTTTTTAATCTATCATACAGTACTCTTAAACTTCGAACCAAAAAAAAAAAACAACAACAGAAACATAAGGCCAACTTCATTACACTCTTGACAACCGAATAGGACTGCTAATACTAAATGAAATGAGGAGCAATATTAACTAGCACCTTATTGGTCCCTTGCTGTATCGTAACAGCACATGTTTGGCTTTCAGAACAATCAGTCTCATTGGCCAGTTTTGGCTCTAATAAAATCCACTTCTTTTTACTGAAGCAGTTGTGTTGTCTTTTGTTTTGGTTATTTGGCTATAACTTTTGACAGAATAATGATAATTCATTACAGTTTAGTTCATTACATTCTGCATTAAATAGTGTTTCTAATGATGTATAAAATTATAATATTATTTTAAAAACAGTTATGTTCAGAGCCACGAAACCTCCAAAACACAAATTTTCTAAAAGGTTTCCACAATTTTGGCCGTATGTGTGTATTATATATATATATATATATATAAACAGGGCAAGCTGTCTTTAACTTGATAGATGAACAAGTCCAGATATACAAATAATAATAAATTATTGCATTCAGTTAGTATTTTTATCTTGAAAGGTCGTTCAATGGAATGCAATAAAGTTTATACATTTTGTTAGTTGTTTAGTGTAGCAGAATTAAGGAGGGTTTGATTATGATTGAATAAAAAAAAATAAAAATAACAAGCAATGTAAAACAAAGTCCAAGTTCACAGTCTAAAACTACCCATATTACAGTTTTATTTTATTTATTTTATTGTGTGTGTGTGTTTTATGTGGTTAATATAAACAAAAAAAAGCTGGATTCTGCACACTGCATTTCGATATGGCAAATATAAAATGCGATCTCAACGAGGAAATTTTTTACAGATAACCAATTAAGTTACAGAGCAGTGTATCTCGAAAGTGTCCTGATAAAAATTTAACTTTTCTTTTCTATTCTTTTCCTGTGGGTGGGCTAAGCTTGTCTGACCAATTCATTATTTTTGGCTGATTATCCTCTAAGAATAAACTTGATTATTAAAGAAAATAAAACTTTTGAAACTTACCAGAAAGTCTACATACAGGAGTTGCTGGGGCATCTTCATCTTTGACTTTGTTTGAATTTTTTGCATGGAATTGAAAGGGTATGTCCAATGACAGATCTGGAATTTTAAACAGTTCTTTTATTAAAAATATTCAACATAATTAAATTGGTTATAAAATTATAGTTAAAAATAGAAGAATATGACTGGACTAAAATTTAGTTAATTCAGAATACCTAAAAATGGATCATGCTTTTTGGATTCTGTACCGCATAATAAACATGTGACTTCATTCTGCAGCATTCCTCCAAAAATAGTTGTTACAATTGTTGATTTTCCCTTAGGTCCAATAAAAGGGCTATTGGAATTTGGGTATGGTAAAATATTGAGCAATTCAGTGTGAAGGCGATCTAACATGTAGCGTAAGAATTCATGTGCATCTTGTTGCTGATAACCTCTAAGAGAAATAAAAACAATTTTTTTTTCTTTTTAATTAAGATATATAAACTGTAACTAAAAGATTAATTACAAAATAAAATGTCTGTAAAAAGAACTATAAATAAAATTTCTTTGAAATGATGGAAGGATCTCAAAGCAATTTATGTTTAGAACTCTTTACTATTTTATGTTGAAAACGAAGAAAAGTGAAATAAAGGTATTTCTTATAAGTGGTCCTTCATATTATTTCTTGGTCAGGTCAAATACATTAACTAAATACCCTCATCATGTATGGAAAAATCTTACACTGGGCATTATTTAGCTCAAAATAAAGCCTCGTGCTGACCTTGATTGTTTCAATTAAGACCTTGAGACACAAGTAATTAGAGTTGCTTATATATGAGATAGATGGATTTATAAAATATTAGAAACCCTTCTAATAGCTATTTATCTTACTTATGAAACTCATTTTTTACAGATGATATCATTTTCTAAATGCTAAAAGATATTTGTAAGAAAGGAATAAATACAGGAGTTGGATACAACAAAGAAAAACAAACATTGTCTCTTTTAAGACATCCAAAGAGATGTTGCTCTATAAAAATGAAGAAAGCATAAAATTCCCATGATGATTACATTTTAAAGCTGAAAATTAGCCCTAGCGTGTCACAAGAATTTCAGTTTATTCCCTAAATCAGTGAAATAAAATAGTCTATACACTACGGAAATGAACTGCAAAGTAAGAAATAACTGTTTTGAGTAACCAATGCTTACTTTACTTCATGCTTTCACGACTGCAGTTTAAGTATAGACACCCACACTTTAGAAAGACAGTTTTAAAGTTTATTTTCCTCCCTTTTAAGTAAATACTTTTATTATTAAAAATAACCACATCCTTACACCAATAAAATACACTTATTCAATATATTAAATACTTACATTATTTTAACATTATACATACTACATATATTTGGCTCTTTTCAAATTTCACATCACTGTCCGGCTTTATATAAATATATATATAACTAATTCTCTTGGCAAGCAGAGATCATCCGTTACCTCAATATCTGAGGATAATCAGAAATGAAATGACCAGTATGGGGACTTATTTGATGACTACTAAAACCAGGTCTAATAATTTTACAACAGAAGTGCAAAATGACAAATACTGAGGCAAGATAATGAAAATTACCCTGTATTATTTTAAAGACTCAATGGTTATTTACTTGTTTAATGGGACAATCTTCAATGGCTTTATAATCAATCAATATGATAAAGTTACAAGCCAGTTGCTTGACATTTAAATAATGCTTCTGGTATCCCAAATCAAAAAAACACTGATACAGCTTTTATTACATTTTGCTGGCAAATAAATATCACACAATTTGATTAATTCACTAGCAAAAACAGTTACATGCTGGAACTTATCTGCTTGTTGAAGTTACCCTATTAGTACTACCCAAAGATTAGTATAAGAGGACATTGCAAATTTCCACAACGAATACTGCAAAAAGGTTGTCAAGTGTTACAAGAAAACAAAAAGGAAGCAGACATTTTAAAGAAGAACCAGTGGAGGTGAGAATAACAGGAAAGAACCTGATGGCATTAAAAGTGTTCACTAGTGTACTTGTTTTTTAATTGCTGCAAAACGGCAGACCTTAATTAAACAACTGCTACTATGATGGCAAAAAAAAAATTAAAATAAATAATCAAATCACAATAATAATTTATAGATTGGATATATATCCCTATTCTTTCTTATATATTGGGGATTAACGGCTCTAAATACTACTTTTCTGCCACTGACAGTATATACACGACACTGTTCCAGCTGACTAACCTTTTTAGAATTAATTTATTGAGACATAAGTTCCAAATGTTAACAGCAAAATAAACTATCACTATGATTCCAATAAATTAAGCAAAATATTTAAAAAGAATAGAAAAATTTACCTGAATCTAGGAACAACTTTCCATACCACAGAAAATAGTGATTCAGGGGAAATGGCACCTTTGCTACCTTGCCAAAGAGCAACCAGTGTTTTCCTCAACTCTTCAGCCATTAAGCTAAAAATAAACGATTTTTGGAACTTGAAAATTTCATTTATTTTAAGAAATACTCAAAAACCAAATCAATATTATAGGAGCAATTACAATTGAAAATACAATGAATGATTCTAGTGACTAGAAATTACTTGAGATTTAAAAAGCCATTAATTTAAGCCACTATTATATAATTAACCAATAAATATTTTAAATTATAAAGAAAGAAATATTAAGAATTTGTATAAAATTCAAAAAAGTATATAAATATTTTTCAATAATAAACTGTTTATTTACAATAATCCATTGCTATTTTATGAAAATTAGATGGAAACATGTTAAAAATATAAATATAACAAAGTTATGGAGGAAAAAAAAACAAACTACTCTCCAAGAAACTCTTCTCATACGTAATTACACACAACTTTATAAACTGATATATTTTCAGTAGAAATAAAATTTAACATGCATAAAATAAATTTAAGCTATAAATAAAAAAAATGCATGGATGAAATAAATATAGGTTCTCGAACCCTGAGCAATCATCTTTGGAATCTGGAACAGCTGCTTTAGCCTTATTATACTGAAACAAACTGTTCCAGATTCTCCGAGATGATTGCTCAGTGTGAGAGAACCTATGCATATTTTGTTGGTGTATAGCTTAAATTGATATATTTTAAATTTTTTGTTAGCTTTGTTGTCTTCAACAGAAACTTTCAAAAACAATTGAGAAAATAGTTCTTTAAGAGCCACTATGAAAAGATAGGGGTTTTCATTACAGGATTACAGGTATTACTGATATAATTTGGCAAAGATATCGATTCAGATTTCTATCTCTTTCTGTAACAAACATAACAGAACAGGATAGTAAATTCTCAAAGATGAACTACATAATTTGATAATACAGGTCAAGTCTTATTGAAAACAAAGTAACTGCAAAGAATTAGTTCACTGAAGTTAACATGAATGTACATTAAATTACTCTGAAACTTTAAATCTTAAAGCAAACAAATGAATCATTTCATATTAATATTTTGTAAAGTGAATCTTCCGAAACTTCATTCCATTAGTTTTTTTTCTTTTTAGACAGTCGTGTTTATTGTTAGATGGAATTCAATAGCTTTCATGCAATTATCCTATACTTCCTATAAAGAATTGCTCTTTTCATTGTCCTGTAAACATATTGTTTGCTACTTACATTTCATCTCTGTCTTTGCACCCTCTTGTATGATATATACTTCTACCATTTTTTAACATTTTGGCATCTAAAGCAGGTAGTTGTTTGAAGTAACAGCAGAATTGTTGAATATTACTGGAAGAGAGAAAAAAAAAAGGGTTCTATAATATCAATTAAAGAGTAGATAATATAAGCAACAAAAAACAGAACTCTGGCATCTTTTTTATTTTTTTTATCATACAAAAAAATTATAGAACAAGTTGTCTTCTGTTGCTTTCACCATTTAGAATTTAGGATAAAACTAAAAATTTAAGTATTTGTTGTGGCCCAAGCAGTATTTAATCCTTGATGCTTTCAGGGGAATGCATTTCTGATTTTTGGAGGATGGGAAAGGAATTTGTTTATTTTGATAAAAAACTTATGATTTGGGGGGGGGGTTAGGAGCTTTTTTTTTTTTTTTTTTTTTTTTTAAACATTTTCAACATTAGTTCTGCAAAAAGCATTAAAACGCAATACTTATTCCACATCTATCAACTGTAGCTAAGGAAAGAAATTTTTCTCTACGATACAGAGAAAGTAAATGTCAATTTTTATCTACCAGTCAAAAAAAAAAGTGACAAGAATGTTGCCACAGTTGTAAAATGATTTCAGCTCATATCAGATTCACTTTTGGCAAATTATACACAAAAACAAAAAATTGTGTTTATGAATTTTCTTATATAATTGATGGAGAACCATAAACCACAAATTACAATAATTAAAATCATGCCTAAGTAAATGTATTTTTTTAAATGCAAATCACAGTCCTTTTACAATATGATAAAACTTATGGTCCATCTGGCTTGTTAACTGAAAACTCTTAATATCACTTATGGTTATCTCAATTTATGAGAAATTAATTTATTTAATGAAAAACTTTTATTCAGACAATTATATGACTTAATATTAACTACATCCCATTCTTTAAATTAATCCTACGTTTTAGAAATACTCATTGATTGCCTTAACATTCAACTACTTCTGTCTCACTAATAATAATGAAATTCACTCTTTGAATTAAATTATCTTTAGGAGATTCGTTATGGCATATTAGGGACCATAAAGCTCTGATATCTATTATTCCTCATTGTAAACCCTTCTCCATGTGTACAGTATTTGTGGGCGTTTCAGAAGTTGGACACATTACACCTGACTACTGGTTAGAAGATGAAAATTCTCTACATTTTTCCATGAACTACTTTGAGCCTGTAGCCATCCTACATACTCTTTTGATCACTTCTGACCAGATTTCTGATAAATAATCTATAGTTAACTCCAATAATTTTACAGCCTTGACTTACAACAATTATCCAAGGATGTACCAAAATCTATACAACCCCTCCCCCATGGTTGTAGACATTTGTCAGTGCACAAAGATGCTCCAATTTTTGCCAAGCAAATTTTAAGCCTTTGGAATGAGACGACACTACTTTCTTGATTGGAAAAAGTTATTCATAGAAAGTCATTTCTGTTCTCCATTCTTTGTTACAATTTATTATAAAATTCATCTTTTATCTGATCACTAAATTAAAACAGAAAACATCATAGAAATTTAAATCTTTTTATTTGCAATATTTCACAATAAATAAAAATTTAAAATAATAAAACATTTATTTCATGTACTACTTAACAACAACTGAAATACAACAATAAATTTAAAAGGTCTTAATAAACAATAATTCTTCATCAAAAATGTCGGACAAGTACATTCAAATGTTAAATATTTAAATTATTGATATATGAAATTAAGATTGAAAAGTAAAGGGTATTAAAAAGCATTGCTGTCCTACAAACAGAAAACAGACTGGCAAGGAATTCACTGTTTATTTTTCCACAATCACAGATTTTTTTCATCTTTGTCATCATGAGATTAATTTTACAATATCTTAACATAAAATTTCCTAATCGAATAAACAGTTATATTACAGCATTCTTTGTATCAATCCTGAACTCCAAAAGATACATTTTTAATTTGAACTCTCATCTGAGTTCAAATTATGGTATAAGTGTTAGAATATCTGCTATTGAATAAATTGCTGTTCAAATTAATTATGAAGCAAGTTTAAATAATCTATCTTCTAGAACTACAAGTTTACTACTATTCCCTTGTATGCAAACTTGTCATTTTGAGCTTATTTCTTTCTAAATTCCGTTTTTCATATCAAAACTAACATTTATGTTTAAGCATCTGCAAGTAAAAAAAAAAAAAAACTTACAAAAATGAAAAGAAAAACAGTAATTTTTCAAATATGATTAGAAAGATTTATTAGTTCACCTGAACACAGATAAATATATTATTATCAAACAATTTACCTTAGTGATTGCAAAACAGCATTCATGAAACACGTATTCCCTAAATTGCGAAGTCCTGCTATTCGTAATTTTCCATTTTTTCCTCCTTTGCTATTAGATTCCTATAATTATAAATAACAGCAATATTTGAAAATCAACCAACAAGTTAGTAATACAGAAATGCAGAGATTTAGTTTTAAGAGGTTTTAGGAGTAAAAAACAAAAAAAACAAAACAGTAGCTCAAGTGGAAAGTTTGTATTGGTAAAGCTTTTATGGCATTATACTGCAAAATATGGAAAAGGATCTTAATTACCAACAATGTTTGTTTTCCTGTATTCCATTGTGTTCTAATTCAACTTAAATTATAAATCAGAAAGAAAAAAACACAGTAAGACAGAACTGGATAGAGCTGTGGCTTCTTTTTATTCCTAAACCCTCCTTATCTTACTTTCAGAACTTAAAATTACAAATTATATATGCATATTTCCATCGACTTCACATGCTTTTCTAGAGAAGGGTTCATGTGATTTCCCAAAATTTCAAAAAAAGTCAAGATTCAACAGCCAGGAATAGAAAGAATCTCACACTTCAAACAACAATAACAATGCCCAACAAATACAAAAGACAAAAACAAAAGCCAGTCAAAGAAGAATTTAGCACAATGTAGAATTCCACAGCAGACATGGCTAAGGAAAACTGAAGCAGTTGAAAAAATGCCAACAGAACCTTTGGAAGGAGACTTGACAAACATTCCAGGAAGGGATATGGGATAGGGCTGCTAACAAACTGTCTTGATTTTAATGAGATGGAAAACATAAGTAATGAGAGAGTCTACAAATTTGAAACTTTGGTTCAAAGAAAATATTAAATGCTGAGAAGGGTTCAAAAAATAAATAAAACTAAACTAAATAGCAGTAAAATCATTGCAAGTGTTTCTCCAAACTGAGGAACAGTTACAAATTAATATATATATATATATATATATAGCTACAAAAGAGCATAGTTTTTTTTTTTTAAGAAAATTATTTACAGTATAGTAGGTATATATTTACCAACATTAGTGGATCTAGACAGTAGGAAGCAACTTTTCAATAAGAAATTTGATTTAAAATAGCACATTATTCTTTGAGTTAATTAACAGTTCAGTATTTTGAAAATGAATTACAAAACATCACTTGAGTACTAAAATCTAATGAGTGCTGGCCAATGATGGGCGGATCTTCTAAATACGAAGTTTGAAGTTGATCAGTGCATTATTCTTCCAGTTATTTAAGATGCAGTATTTTTTTGGTCCTGTATTTTCCCATTTACTATTATATAGATAAATGCTGCTGCTGTGAGTTAACTAGATGATCTATGTTGGCAATCTAAAACATGAAAACTTCTTGAATACTTAACTGAATATGAAGTTCTGCTTTCTTTTTCCCCACTAAACTCCAGGGGCTGGCTTAATGCCTTAGTAAGCAAGGATTTAGTGTGCCGATAATTACGGCAGCAGTCTTGTTAAAGCTCTTTCAGTATTTTGGGTTGGAAAACCAACCTTTATCTATGACAGCAATCTTATAATTCAGTTTTTTTTTCCATAAAAAAAAAAAAGAAAAAGAAAAAGGTGGGATCAGCTGGCTTATTTTGACAGTTTCCTTTGTAATCTTATAGATTTTATTCATTTAAAAATATTATTCTGAGAAAGCTTCAGACTGTCAAAGGGGTCCACAGTACAAAAAAAAAAAAAAGGTTAAGTCCTGTTTTAGAGAGATTACCATACTGATCTATATAAACATTCCTTCATGAAGACAGGCAATGACTTTTTTTGTGGAATGTTATTTCATTCAGAGAAGATAACACTCACAAAACAAACCTTCATGGAATGCAGATGAGCACATGGAAAATACAAGTGGTTTAGTGAGAAATATAGGTAGTTTAAAAGAAGGTTTTTTTGGGCAACAAGGTTAAAATTTAAAATTCAATTTATTGGCAATTGAAAATGGATCAAAGGAGGACAATTTAAAGGGTAGCCTCACATCATGGTTTATGTAGATATGCTTTTAAACAACTTTATCAGGGGAAATCGGGCAATCAGTAATGATTGAAATCCAAGTAAAAAAAACAAAACTTATGGATGAAGAACAAAATGAATAAGTACTACAAAGAATGCCTACAATGGCAAGTGAAACAATGATCAGTAGTACAAGTAAATCCTTGAAAATAAAAAAATAATACCCTTTTGTACAAATTGCTTCTTTGTCAATAAATTATCTTCAACATGTAAAACTTTAATTTTTATCAGAGCAATATGCTCCCACAATATTATCTCTTAATATTCTTGAATACATACATTAATACATGTATAACATAGTTAACAGAAAGTTCTCATTTTATTAATTCCCCCCCATCAATTCTTTTTATTTTCTCTTCCTGTTTCTTTTACATACAGTCGAACCTCCGTATATCGAAGTAGCAAATTGCCGGAAAAAAATTCGATATATAGAATTTTCTCATAATTACTCCTAAAACATTGAAATTAAAGCTAATTTTCGTATACGAAACTTAATTTCTAATTTATAGGCGAATCACATTAAATGAAAGTTAATACAGATAATTAAAAAATGAATTAATACGAAAGATTTATTAAGTACTACATATCTTTAAAAAAAAAACAATAATCCAGACAGTGAATACAATGATTACAGTTACATTTTTTTAAAAAAACTTCGAATATCTTGCTGAACAGCCAGTTTTGCTTTTCATCAAAGAAATGTTCGCATTTATTCAGTCCACTAAAAACATCATCAGGAACATTTTCCGCAAATTAAAGTCCACAACGTATTGTTTCAAATGCTTCTCGCATTTCTTTTTCCGATGGCTTGGAAATGTTTTCAGATTCATTTATTTCCTCTGGTTCTTCGATTTCTTTTTCAGTTTCATGAAACGAACTCAGTATGTCTTCACCTGTAGGATAATAAGCAACGACATTCCGATTTTTTATAATAATAGACACTGTGTTTGTGGGAATATCAAATTTAGCTGAAATGTCTTTTTTGCGCATTCCGCTATCTACATTCTTCAGCAATTCAACTTTATCCACACTTTTATCCCAATAAGTCTTGAAATTTTTTTTCGATATATAGAAACTATGTAATGAAATGTTTTTCTATGTAATGAACATAGAGATTTGCTAAGAGTTCGATATATAGAAAATAGGGATGGACGGGAATCGATATTTCGGGAAATTTTCGGGAAAATTATAATCCCGTTTATTGGGCGGGATTTGTTTTACTTCTGGATTTCTTCGGGACGGGACTTCACGATTTATTTAAATTCAACAAAAGGCTTAATAATGCTGGGATTATTAATCCTGGCAACTGAAAACTACAATAAATCATTGAGAAATACTCTGGACTATTTATTTTCCTTCTACCTCCCAATATTACATCAACAACAAAGTGTTTTCGTCATAGCGTTAGCGATCGACCGGCGAAACCAATAAACAACAGACGACGGCCTTCGTGATTTCGACTAGCGACAGACATAAAAATGTTTTTGTTTGTTATTATTATTGTCATCCATATCAAGTTTCAAAACCCGAACAACTATTTCCCATTTACTGAAGGAAGGACAATCCCGTCCCGATTTTCGGGAGGGAAAAAAAAACCCCGTCCCGTCCTAAAAATCCAATCCCGTCCATCCCTAATAGAAAATTTCGATATATGGAGGTTCGACTGTATATACATCCAAAATATTAGTTTTTGGATATTACTTTGCAAGTGTTCCATAACTTCTTTTCCATCTTTCATTTTGATGGTGGAGTCTGACTAATCAATAATAAACCACTTTTGACAATTATTAATACCTTCATTTTTCCTATCAATTTTTGAATTTTCATTTGAGATGTTTTTCTTATTCTTTCCAAATAGTTTTGGATTACTGTTGTTTCTACATATCCACATTACTGTTCAGAAGTTAATGCTATTAGTATTGCTAATTACAAATTTGTTTTTCATTAATTTGTATGCATCATGGTCTGATGAAAAAAAAGACAAATCCATCTTAAGGGAGGAAAAAAAAAAAAGAAGAAAATATGCAACAGCAGAGCTTATCATTGTTTTAAAAGCTTAACAGAACCACTTCATATGTAAATGTTTGAAAGGAAATGATTTATTTTATATGAAATGCATCCTACCGTTTTTCTTCGTTTTTGTATTCGATTCTCTGTGGCACTATCTCCAGAATTTGTTCTTCTCCTTGTTTGCTGCTTTACTTGATTTGGCAATCTTAAATTAATCAAACAAAACATTAAACAAATCCAAATAATATACCTTTTATACTATATTCAAGAGAATTAACAGTTTATCTTCAATACACTAACCCTTCATAGACAACATTTAAAAAAGTAAATGACTGGAAAATTTCAGTAGCACCAAATATTCTGCAGAGAAGAAAGCAAAGCAAACTTCTCAATGTAATTATTTGACAACAATGTTAAGTTTCTTTGCCTGATAAATTCTACACTAATTGTTACACCAATATTAAGAATATTAATTAAAATTTAAAAATACCAAAGAAATTGAAATTTAAAATTTTTCCTAAAAATAAAGATTTTTGAAAAGTTTATTTTTCTAAAAAACAAAAACAAACCACACAACATAGTAGTTTAGAATGTGCAAAAATGTTTACATTAGCTTAAGATGGGCAAACAAAATGGTTGAACATTAAATTGGCGTCACATAAAGCCAATGACTAAAAGTAAATTAACATTGAAAGTGAAGGAAACTGCATGCAATTTGGTCAACCATCTATGCCTTACTGTTTAGCAAATTATGTCAGTCCTGTCAATATTCATTGTTTTTTTTCTATTCCACTTTAGTAATGACAGTCAAAGAATGAAAACATGGAATGTAGCAAATTAACATTAATGCATTTTTCCTCTTAATCAGCTTAATACAATTCCTTGCTTTAGGGACTATGCTTACTATCTGAATCAGTTTTCTTAAAGAAGAAATGGAAGTGTGATGCAAAACTATATTTATCAGAACTGCACAGAGATGAGTCTTCACTTCTTCAACGCAATACACCCTCCCATCTTTACACACACACAAAAACGTGCTTTCCAAACTTAAACCTTTATTTCTTTTTTCCCCAATTGAAATATTTCGATCCTAATTTGTAACTATATCTAGGACGAGAACAAATTATATATCTAGGTTATTGTCAAGAATAAAACTTAAAAAAAAAAAGGACATTATTATAATTTGTAATGTACTTACTCATTGATGGACTGTAAGCTGAGTCGAAGTTGTTCCAAATGTTTTGCTTTTGTATCATTAATTACAAATTCATCACAGGTGTAGCTGTGGAGAAATATTATGCTTTGGTTTAGTATTTTATTTATTTTTTTCTTTTTCCAAAAAAAGTTGAGTAGACAAGTTTTAGCTATAAACAAAAAAGCATTGTAAAGAAGAACTTACCAAAATGCAGCATAAGAGTCACAATCCATACAAACTGTATGATCATTTAATTCTTCAAAATGTGCTTTTCCATGACCATTAACATATCTGAAATAGTAAGATACAGAAGCTAATTAATATTTCTTTTCATTTAATTTAAAATTTAAGAAAAAAATATTTTCTGACAAATTCATAATGGAATTGAGATTTCTTTTTACTTCTAATATTCATTTTCATAAAACAAAATATAAATCCATAACTATTCACTTTATTGAACAAAATTGTACCATGATTCTGCCTTGAATGCTATTATTTTTCACAAGGATTTCTTTGTATTAAGAAATTTCCAATATCTGCTTTCTGCAGTTTAATCTACACATGCTTTATAAGAACTAACTTCATTATGAAAGGGGGGAGGGGAGTAAAAAGATTTAAAGTTTTTTTAAAGTTTGAATTGGTAGCATTTAACTGTTAATATTAATGCTCTTTAGGTTATACAGTTCTTAGCAGAATCTTCACTAGTACTTTGGATAAATCGAAGATAAAGGGCTGATCCAAGTTGTTAGTACTTTAACTTTTTCAAACAGCTCAAAATTGCAAATATTTAAATTTGGGAAGTTAAATAAAGCAAAATATGCTCTACAAAAGCAACACTTTACTATTGAAGAACTTTAAGATATAAATTGCATGCTTTTTAAAATATCATGTCAAAAGAATTTAAAATATTAATTCCTGGCATATCTGAAAGTTTAATAATAAAATAACAAGATGCACCAAAAATGAAAATGCAGCACTTGATTCATTATCAAGACACCAAGATCATTTGGAACAAACTTTGCATAGACAGGAAGCATAAGGTCAAAAAATTATGACAAATAATCAATTAAAATAGGATTTCATAAAATGGTGAATTTGGAAGGATCACAATCTGCTCATCGTCTTAGCAGAATGTTTTGGAATGGAAAGCTACAGGTCGACTATCACTAATACGTTTCCATCGTAATCTGCCACTAATTTCAGCTAGCGTAATTCAAATCTCATGGGTGGCCACACCAACCTGCCTCTACTCTTTGGTGGCACTACTAGCTACATAAACACTGTATTGCGTAACACTGATTAGTGATGGTCGACATGTACTATTAACAGGATCATCTTCCAGAACCCAGCAAAGTAATAGGAATGTATATATATATATATTTTTTACATGTGCTCGTAGATTTAAAAAATAGTCACTTAAAAGGCGAACACACTAGTATAAAAATAAACATAATTTAAAAAATGCAAGAAGCTATTTCGTCCCATATTACAGGACATTATCAACAGAACTTCCATTGATAATGTCCTGTAGTACGGGATGAAACGGCATCTGGCATTTTTTAAATTAAGTTTATTTTTATACTAGTGTGTTGGTCTTTTAAGTGACATTTTTAATAAATAGGAACGTACTACATACGTATTCATGAATCAAATTGCAAAAAAGCCAGCAATTTTAGTCTTAAGTACAAGGGTCAGGAATTCCAGTAGCTCCATTTCATTGATTTAACCCACAAAAACAATGAAGACAAGGAAAAGTCTTAAATTTGACTTTGATACTAGCTTGCAAGTTAGAATTTTAAAATAATCTTAATAAAATCAGATGAAAAGTAAAGCAATTAAGCAGCTGAAGAATTCCATCTTTTTGAAGTTGACATCTGCAAAGAAAGTTAACCATGTCTCATTTCCAGCAAAGAGTTTGACTCAATCTGAAATATCATTCATTTAATCTGATGGTATAGCTCTGGAGTAAAATTAGGAGAACTCAATTTCAATATAATTTGATGGTGGATTTTCATATCAAGAACTGATTTTACTATTTACTCCCTTTATAAATTACTTAAAGGAAATCCTTTCCTGAAATGTCAAATTTCATTTTAACAGAGTACAGTATGGGACCTCAGAATAAATGATGAATAACCTATAATACAACAACCCCCACAAGAAAAGGGGATTCCTAAGGTAGAGATTAGATAATCTAGGTTTAGGAAAGGAAAAAAAAGAAGCCTATACAAATGCAAGTGAAGTGGAATGAAATTCTAGATGATGGGCATAATAAATGTATTCAAGGAAAACAAAATAATTTAATGAGGGATAAAGACTAATAAATTACAGAACGAGTTCAAACTGGCTAAAAGCTAAAAAAAAAGTTAAAACTGACAGCTACAGGCCCTGCAGGTCTTTGGGTGCAAAGGACGTTTAAGACTCCCAGCGATTCTCGACCAGTTGAAGCCAAATGGTCAGCCTGACACCTACCTGCCTTTAAGCCCCCCATGTATGAAAGCTGGTACCCATTTGACAGTGGGCTGATGAAGAAATGGGTACTGGAGGAGAAATAACCATGGAAAAATTCAGGACCACAGTCGGAAATTGAATCTGGACTCTTCCAATCTGCATTCCATCACCTAAACCAGTGGTCGGCAACCTTTTGTTGTAAAAGGGCCAAATATGTTACGTGGGGATTACTGCGGGCCGCACTTGGGCCAAAAAGGAAAATCTTAATTTAACAACAAAAAAAAAAAAAAAAAGAAAATCTTTTTTTAACAACCAAAAAAAAATCTTCCAACACGCCCTGCGGGCCGCACCAAAACGCTTCATGGGCCGCATGCGGCCCGCGGGTTGCCGACCGCTGACCTAAACCACTGGACTTCCAGGAAATAAACTTCCAGGTTTATTTTAATAAACTGGTTATTAAAATAAAAATAAAATGATCCAAAGATGACAAACAGTAACTAGAAAGCCACATCAAGTGTGAATGTTACGAATAGCAAGAGAATTCCCATCCATTTCCAAGTGGACTGAGAAACACTTTGATAGTAGTCAATCGAGGTGATGAATACTAGTAGGGATGGACGGGATTGGATTTTTAGGTCGGGACGGGACGGGATGGGATTTTTTTTTCCCTCCCGAAAATCGGGACAGGATCGGGACGGGATTGTCCTTCCTGAATAAATGGGAAGTAGTTGTTCGGGTTTTGAAACTTGATATGGACGACAATAATAATAAACAAAAACATTTATATGTCTGTCGCTAGTCGAAATCACGAAGGTCGTCGTCTCTTGTTTATTGGTTTCACCGGTCGATCGCTAGCGCCATGACGAAAACACTTTGTTGTTGATGTAATATTGGGAGGTAGAAGGAAAATAAATAGTCCAGAGTATTTCTCAATGATTTATTGTAGTCTTCAGTTGCCAGGATTAATAATCCCAGCATTATTAAGCCTTTTGTTGAATTTAAATAAATCGCGAAATCCCGTTCCGAAGAAATCCCGCCCGATAAACGGGATTATAATTTTCCCGAAAATTTCCCTAAATATCGGGTCCCGTCTATCCCTAAATACTAGTAACAAAAAAGTTTCTGAAATGATAAATTAAGGTACTAGAAGTGAAGAATCAAATTCCTGAAAAACTGCCAGCAATTTATAGTAAAAAAGATATTAGAGAAAGTGAAGTCAGATGAATAGCAAATCCAAATGTGTCTTCAGATCTCCGAAAATGATAGAAGCACTGATGAAATGACAAAAGAAAAAGAGTCTGATAAACAGACAAATGGAAGATAGAAGCTGAAACTAAAAGACAGATGATTATATTCAGGTATGAGAATGCATGCTAGCATGATGACTCCAGAAGATGAAATCCCTGCAAAGTCAGGGAGTAAATTTCTGTAGAAGTCTAACACAAATGTAGTTTTCATTGATACTTAATCTTACTAAGAAACAATTCAAAATATCATCTTAATTACAAGTTTCAGAGTTCCAATTGCTGAATCATCTAATATTTTACACACTGCCAGCATAATAAGTAATTTCACTTTCACACCATTCAATTTAAGTTTAATTTCATGCCATGTCTATTATCCATAATTCCAATCTGGCAACAAAGGGCAGCAGATAAAATGTTGGAACAAATCAAGATTTTTGACATATAAATGGCAAATTTGTCATTCCCTCTTTGAAATGACACTAGTGGTGGACAAGTTTGACACTTCATGACATGTAGTTATACTGAATCAGCAAATAAGGATAAACATCTTACATTGCATTTCAACATCAGACTGAAACTGAAATAGAAGCAAAGAAATAAAGACTAACCTGGAATGGGACACTAATAGCCAGAGAAGGCTAACTAGCAAGATAACTAAACAATCAGAGCATGCAAGAGAATTGTGTAAGTGAACTAAAAAAGTGAATATCGAGCCATTATTGATTATAGCTGAAGTTAAAGCAGAGAAGATGGCTTCTACAATATACAAAATTTCAGTAAATCACAGGACACCACTGGCAAAGAGGGTAGGTTATAGATAAGTCTGTTGGAGTAAAGATCAGTGATGAAATACTAAAGTATGACATTTATATTGCATCTTATAAAGTCGATGGAGCTAGTGGTGTGAAGGTGACCAAACAGCAAAATAAATTAATATCTGAAATGAGAGTTGATCAAATCTTACTGTCAAATAATTTATATTTTTGTTTTGGGAGAAAACCTGCATATAAGGCAAACTGTAAATCATATCAGTGCATAATTGAAGATCAACAACTCATTTTTTGATTAGCTTCTTCCAACAGAACCTAATAGGTAAAAAAGCAGAATATATGATCAGCTGAACAAAGAACAGGAGTTAACCTTCATTTAATCTTCTTTTATTCAAAGGGGAGTCAAATGAAGTAGTTTTTTCTTAGAATGTTTCAGTTTCTAAAAAAATAACTTAGAAGTAACTTCATATTGTTCATATAATTTTAGATAAAAATTTTATATAAATATGTCCTACCTTCCACAATGGACAATTCCACAATATAGACAGATCCAAGGGCTTTTATTTGATTTGCATACTAAATAGGGGGAAAAAAAAAAAAAAGAGAAAAGATAAATCAGACATTATAACAATATGTTGAATTCTTACAATTCTATTAAGTATCATATTTACTCATGTAATTCTCCCTAACTTTTATAAACTTTCATGAAAAAAAAAAAAAAGGTACTGGGGAAGGAAAATTTAGGGAACATTAATTTGAAGCATTGACCAGAACTCTTTGATATATATTTTTGGATGACAAAATGCCCTCCCCCCACACTCCATAATGAAAATGCACATTTTAATATTTCTCACTTAATACCACTAGGTTACAAGTGTATTTATTTTATTCATTTCAGAAACCTGCAAATTAAAATTTTAAAGTGAACGATTGTCATTTAGAAATAATTTTTTAGAATACAAATACTTGTTACCAATCTTTTAATTTTATTACTTATCCATGTATTACTGTTGTTCATTGAAAAAGAAAAAATTTGTCCAGCTATCCATCTTATAGTGACAAAGCAAGTGATAATATTTTTTTTTTTGGGGGGGGGGGGGGGAGGGGAGGGAAGTGTCATTTTTTAAGCACCGTTTTTGAAATGTGGCCATTTTCACTTATCAGACTACTGCTCTGTTCTGATTTTGGAAAATTAAAAAAAAAAGTACACAAATTTTAAGTAATAATAATAGTACTTAAAATTATGAGTCATGCCCTATTATGTTATCCAAAAATAACTCAATAGATGGGTTGTAAACATAATTTCACATAATTTAATGTAATCCAGATACATGTTTCGGATGCGATTTACATCCATTTTCAAATCTGGTGAACACAAATTTAAAACTGAATACAATAAACAATTAAAACACATCATTCATTTCCAATAAAATTAAAAACATGCACATTTTAAAATAATTCAATAATCAACAAATTTGTTACATCTGGAATTTCATATTTCTATTAATTAATTGTTTTCTATATTTATGAATTAACAATGCCTCTTCTTATTTTCAATCTGTAATAGTCAGCATGTTTTTAACTTTATTGGAAATGTATGATATGCTTTAAATGTTTATTGTATTCAGTTTTAAATTTGTGATCACCAGATTTGAAAATGGATGTAAATCACATCTGAAACATGTATCTGGATTATATGAAATTATATTTATAACCCATCTTTTGAATTATTTTTGGATCTATTATGTTAAGTGTTTTAGGATACATCTACAAATTATACCCTCGTTTCTGTGGTCATATCCGGGTCTGTCTTATAAATGCAACTAGTCTAACTATGGGCAATCTGAACCTCAACTACAAATTCTATGTCCAGTACATCCCTTTTATCTTCTCTCCAACTCTAATTTACTCATTCCACCCAGCAAGTCTTCCTTCAACGTCTTTTGTAATGCAGTTACTGTAGTATTTATTTATTGCCCTACAGATTTTGAGTGTTCTATCCCTAAACACTTTCTTTTCTTTCACAATACCAGTTATTTTCATGATGTAAAATTGCGTAATGTGGAATTTTTTAGGAATACGTATGATATTTAGAAGAAATGACTGTACCCATTAAGTCTAAGTGCACATGTTTAACATCGAAGCATTTTAACTTATAAGGATGCCAACATACGAAGTTAGCTTGCAGATATTTTATGCCAACATCCTTACTGGTAACATTCAGAAGTAATACAATGGCCGATGCTAATCCGCATCCCGAAAAAAATAAAGGAAAGCAAGGTGTACTTCGAAGTAAAAACAAAAATAAAATGTCACCTGATATTTGAGTTGAGTGAGCACATTTCATTTTCAGTCAACTTTGAAACAATTTTTTTTTTCAGTTGAAGAACATCAACTAAGCTAATATTGTTTAAACTATTACGCATTCTTACTATACATGAACAGAAACTCAAAATAGGTCTCAGAACAGTTTTCCTGAAAAATAAAGAACATATGGAAAATCAGGAGGGAAAAAAAAAAAAAAAATCTAATCCGATTGTAGTTAAATGAATATTTTACCTATTATAAATATGCAATCAAAAAGTACATACAAAAATGCTTTCATTTGATACTGACAACTTGTGAATTGCTTCAATAGGAGTATAAACGCTATAATGAATTTGTGTGAACCTCTGAAAGTGACAATGTTTCTCTCCTTCCCATTGACGAAAAATGGCTGTCATGATGTAAATTTCTTAAAATTCAATATTGTCATCTAAGGAATATCATTGCATTCAAAATCAGAAAGCAGTGCAGTTTTCTTTTTTTAAATATACATTCATTACTAAAAAACTCAAGTGCACCCAGAACAAATGATCTGAGAATGACAAAACTGGATATTTACGGCACCATCACAGGTAGTGCTACTGCTGATTGCAGTTCGATTGCAAATGCCCGCTGAGAACTGCCAGCCAGGACCATTAGTATCGCTACAGCTGTGGTCATGTGATCAGCAGTCATATGACAGAGGTTGTATCATTGGAATGTGGGAGACAGGCTGGTCTTTGTGGAACTGACCGCCAGCTGGACCATTCCAACTACTGAGCAAAGGTGTTGGGGAGCAGTGGAGATGTGAGGGCAGTGAAGGCAGCGGCAAACCGACAGGAGCAAACTGATTCAAGGGTGTTCCTGTCCATCATCCAGAGACAAGTAGCAAATCACTAGAAACCAGTGTCTATTCACACAACTGAGAGGTGACTTGCATTCTCAGCACCTCTTACACTGTCTGCTATCAACACACCACCATCGGATGTTTCATTTGCAGTGGTATAGTGAGTGTGTGGCATGACAGCTGTGGGCTGGCAATGAATTGTGTTCAGAGACCAATCCAGGTTTGTCTGGACATGGATACCTACCATACTTGAGTATGGAGAAGAACTAAGTAGCACACAAATCTCGGTTTCATTATTGAGCACGGCACTGCCAGGACTGGTGACGTTATGGAGTGAGGAGCCATCTCCTTTGATTTTAGGTCTTTGCTGGTAGTGGTCAGGGAAACATTGATGGCGCAGTGGTACATTCTAGGAGATTCTGCGGCCTCATGGGCTTCCCTCCATGGAGTGGCTACAGCAGTCCATTTTCCAATAAGATACTGCTCACCCACAAACAGCTCAGACTTCCTTGGAATGGTGTTGACACATTTACTTGGCCTGCCAGGTCTCCAGACTTGTAATCTATTGAACAGGGGCCAGCTGGGACAGTAGCTTTAGCTATCGAATGGTATAAGTCATCTGGAGCAGCAGTTGCTACAGCTATGGGAAAATCTTCGGTAGGTTAGCAATTGACGTCTATATGACTCCATAACAAGCCATATCGCCACATGTATATCACTAGGGTACTACTGACCTGTAGTGTTTTGCCCGAGTAAGTGTCACTCCGACTGCTCCCCTAGTCTTTTTGGCAATGATTGTATGTATGTGTGTGTGTGTATATATATATATATAGAAACTAGCAGAAAGACCAGTTCTTTGCTTGGGTTACAAAAAACAAATGTCCTGATGTGGATAATAAAGAAATTGCAATTGCAAGATCACTTCGAAACTTTTCCAGTTAGTACAAAAAAAAAAAAGAAGAAGGTGCATATCTGGTGCTATTTCACCCCTTTTCAACCCCTGGGGGTGTTGTGTCCAGGTTCCAAGATAGCAGTTTTGTTTTTTTTTGCAGGGTTCTAAAGAGTAATTCTGCAAAGTTTGGTCACATAGATCAAAGGACCTAGGAGTGTATAGCAAACAAACAATCCAACAAACATCCTCCTTTATATATACACATACTAGCAAAAAGACCTGTTCTTCACTTGGGTTGCAAAAAAACAAAATATCCTAATGATAAAGAAATTGCAATTGCGAGATTATTTCAAACCAAAAACCCCGTAGAAGTATCCTTCAACCATGTTTGCCCATCCACTCACTGCCCTCCCGTGTACACTGTATAGTTCCAGGTTATTTGAATTTTTTAACTCGAGATTCCTAGATATGAAAATTAATATCAAGATTGGAGAATACAACACTTTCTGCCCTTCTCCCTCCCATTTATGCCCTAGGTTATTTGAATTTTGTAAGTCATAACCCTATCACTTCAAGCCTTGGCCAGTTCGTAAAAAATCATCTGATCATTACAAATCTATACCTAACCCGAAACCCATTTGCTATTACGCACAACAATATTTTATAGTTCCAATTGTTGCACAACACTATTTATTTGTGTAGTTCCCATTGTCGCCACAGGGTGCATATGTAGCGCTATTGTGCAGAACAATAGTTTAGCTCCAAGTGTTGCAGAACAATATTTGTGTAGTTTTCATTGTCACGATAACAACTCCTAAAACCTAACAATAGTAATGGAAGCAAACTTTCAGCAAGGGTTTTTATCCTATCCCGGGGGAATTTTGAAAAAATCCTGAAAAAGGGTTTTAGTGATTTATAATTACCTACTTGCATGCCAAATTTGAAGTCTCTACTAATTATAGTTACGGAACTAATTACGGAAATAAGAAAACTTTAAAGTGCAAATAAACCCTTGTTATTCTCGAACCCATTCGAATTTCGGAAAATCCGGTCTTATTCCTTGTTTATATCATAACAGGAATCTCTGTGCAAAATTTCAGCTTTCTAGGTCCAACGGTTTGGGCTGGGCGTTGATGAGTCAGTGAATGAGTGAGTCAGGTCTTTTATATAGTTAGATTATTATTATAGATACAAACTCACTTTTTACCTAGTATTAAATTAAAATATCAATAAATTCCAAACATTACCTGAATCATAATGCAATGGACACATTGAGGGTAATCTCAAATAGAACCAATTACTCAATTTTGAAACTATGAAAAAAAAAAGTAACAACAATTCCAAACCTACCTGAAGGCTGAGAAAATTTATTCCATTTCAAAGGATAGCTCATTAAACAAAATTCACTTTAATAGAAACAGGAAAGAGTTCTCATACAAATACTGAATAGCATAGTTAGCACAGCAGAGAGGGTAGAGCTTATTTTTTATTTATGTCAATAAAGGGATAGGGAAGGATTCTTCTGGTACTTGTAAAAAAAAAAAAAAAATAGTAGAAAAAGGCTGTTATTAATAAAATAAGTGATTTTTTTTTTTTTTTTTTTACAATATAACTAAAACCTGAAATTTATTTACCTTCTTATGTTAAAATTGAACTGATAAGAAGTTAAGCTGACCAAAGTAAAACCAGAAGTACAAGTGGAAACTTAACTTTAAATGATTAAAATAGAATGGATGTAAAAATGTTAAGTTTGGCTAAATCAAATCATTATAAACAGTAAATTTTCTACACTGATATTCATTATTATGGCAATTTAAAGGACCAAAACCTAAAACTGTTTCTTCTAGACTAGAGCTAACAGTAGTTTGGTTTTATCAATTCCGTAACCCTTACTAATAAAATAGTTATGCAAAAGAGCAAAAAAAATAAAAAAAAAATAAATCGAACAACAGTTTCCTCAATGATTAGAATGCATTTAAAATTTATAACTAGGTTTTCCTTTAACATTGTCAGAAACTAATAAAAAACTTTTCATCAATATTATTACTAAGTATCATTTAAAAACCTTTCATCAATATTATTACTGCAAAATAAATCTGATAATTTTTAAAAATTTTCATTGCAGTTTAAATGACGATTATATAACAGTTTGCAATTTTATTCTGCATTTTCAAGTTGGTAAAAATAAGAGTTTAATGTAACAATTCAAGTGGATTGTAATTCTAGAACCTCTTTTTAATTTTTTTTGCAATATAACTCAGTGAAATTATCCGAACCACAGGGATAAGGTTTAACAAGGCATTCTATTAATAAAATTTTTTTTTTTTTTTTTAGTTCTGACAGCTTATGTTCACCATCAGAAACAATATATGCTAAGTTCAAAAGACAAAAATCTGGTTATGCCTAGTAACTAAACATGTTCTTTCTTTTCTTTTTTTATCATTACGTTTTCATTTCCTTTACAGCAAGTATTTTGTAGAAAAGAAGAATAAACTGCATCACTGTTTTATATTATGTAAATTGCAATTTTTTTGCAAGAAATTTGACAATCTTCATATCACAAAATTAATTATAATATACAGTGAAAGTGCAATTTTTCATATCAATGTTACTGAATCAGACAAAATCCTTTGTGAAATCAAAAAGGAAAACACATCATTTTTATTTGTTTTCTATGCTTATATAAATCTTTCTTCAGCAAAAGAAATTTTTAGAAATATAAATTCAATCTAAAGAGTTTAAAGAGCAACAGTATATGTATTCAACCCTTATTGGGGGGGGGGATTCCCGCATTGTATCAACAAAGATTAAAAAATGGATAAAACTTGGTACCAAAAGTACAATATAAAAGACAAAAGTACAAATAACTATGAAACAGACTAGGTAAGCAGCTTGACAAAAGGGAGCATGCCTTAATTGAAATTATGGAACCACCCGAAATAAACTATATACCAAGCAGTATATGACTCATTGGAATTTTTCAAGGGGGGAGGGGTGGGGGGACAGAAATCAAAGAACAGAAAAATGGTGAAGTGTGACACAAAGCAGAAGGTAAATGCAATTTACAAGTCTTCACAAAACTATTATTCATCCCCGCCCCTTTTAAAAAAAAAATACCCTGAAGACAAGTTTATTTAGTGCGCAATACAAAATGTCAGGAAATATAAATGTATATTGAAAGACTTAATTGTTTGAGTTTCTGGAAGTTTATAAGAAATTTGGAGAAAATTTACAAAAAACTAATAAAAAGAACTAAATTCAGTCACCATAATAAATTTGTAGAAATTCAGGGTGAACCAGTTATACAAGAGACTATTACAATAATTAAAGCAATAAGAACACAAAAGCAAGTTCACCAATTATGAGCATGAATTTTAAGCTCATCTTTTTAACTTAGATTTAAAAGGGAGGTATACATGAAGAATGGATATTATCTTTTGTAATATCATTACAAAGAGAATAATTGTAATGTAGCAATTATAATAGGATTAAGTAACATCTACTTTATTCGACTATTCACATGAATTCTTAAGATACTCTTGTTATTGTTTCTCAAAGTTTAAGAGCAAATATGAATTTCAAACTATTAGGTTTATATGGAAACATTCTAAATTATTGGTTTTCTGTCTGAAACCAATAATTTAGAAAACAATTTCAGTAGGAACAGAATTACATGTATTCTCTCTACAGATTTAATGATGGTTTATAAAGTAGATCAATCACAAAACTGGGAACATTAAAAAGTTCAAATTAATCATAACTCGATTCAAACACTGCAATAACTCAACAGAAATAAAAAGTGGAGATTAAAAAAAATCCTTTAATGAAAGGTTTAAGACAGGAATATTGTATATCTCCAGTATTATTGGAAACATGTAAAACAAGCCCCGAGACAATGGAAGCAGATATGTTACATGATGAGGTTATTAATCAACAGCCAACCATTTATACCATACAAGGCAGCTTAATGTGTGTGTATTCAAATAAAGAGAAAAATGAAAATAAAACGCACTTACTTGTAAAAAAGAATAAACAGGATTAAATTGATGGTAATTAACCGACAGTTTTGGAATTGTCCTATATGTTTGTGCCGTCTCTGATGATACAATACGCTCAATATTCCGAAACTATCGGTTAATTACCATCATTTTAATCCTGTTTATTCTTTTTTACAAGTGCATTTTATTTTCATTTTTCTCTTTATGCCATAGTTTGCAGACAATCACATTCCCATTGTCAAAGATAAAGTCATAAAAACATGACCTGCAAAATAATGGAAAAAAAAAAAAAGCATGATTTAATATGAACTTTAGAACACTTACAAGCTAAAAGAACAGCTACAGATATAGAACACAGCATAACTGAGGTGCTTGTGGCAACAGTGGTCTTTGTCTGTGTTTGAAGACAAACTTCATTGAAATTTGAGAATAAGTCAACCTAGAATAGCAATCAAATAACTAAATGCAAGCTCTAAATGAAAGTAAGATAATAATGCTTCTAAGAAAATGATTTTATGAAGACAGGAGATAAAAAGTGAACCTGCAGAATGATTCAAACAGGTAAAAGACAGTAAAAACAAATAAAAACAGCAGCAAAAAACTGAAAGGTAAAATGTTGAAAATCTGACTGAAGTTGTACTAATCAGCATCAGATTATTAATTATAATATCCTCTGAGCTGGAAAAGCTATTACAGATAAAAGAAAGAATGATAATAAAGTTCCAAGATACACATATGTCCAAAACTTAAAGACAAATGCCATTCTTAAAGGCCACCGCCACATAATCCAACAAAACAGCTTGTGGTGATATGCACAACTGTAAATGTTAGTAGAAAACAGGTCCCACATGCCAATTTCCAAATTTCACACATAAGGGTAACGTGGTAGCTCAAAAGCAGATAAAAAAGAAAATTGGCACAGCTGGGGAAATCGACGTCTTTATCTGAACTTCTGAATGTGAAGGACCAACTCTACAAACGTGAACCTTTTGTCATGTCTCTTAAGAGACCATCTCGATGGTTTCACCCGGAAAAGGATTATCAGAAAGCTAGAAGAAGGCCACACAATCGCCGATGCACCAGGGAGTGTGGAATCACATAGTGGTATCTCCAGGCTGTGGACAGCATTTCGAATGACTGGAATGTCTTCCAAACGAACTGGAAGGTCGCCCTCACGCTACAACTTATATCGGTTCAAATACAATTCTTTTTTTAAACTAAAATAACAGTAAAAGAAGCTATCTTTAAATAATGATAGTAAATATAAAAAAAAATAAAAAATATAAAAATGAAGAACAAGAAAAATATTAATGATATGAAAGGAAGGAATAAAAACAGCTTATGCGAAAGATATACCAAATTCTGTATGTTTATTTTGTGCTCTGAATTACAGAGTATTTATATTACAATAAACAAAAATATTACGATTTTGCATAAAGTTTTTACTTTTATTTATTGTATTTATGTGTTTGTTTACTTTGCTATTTCAAATTTAAAAGTGTTTTTATTATCTTAATTTTGGCTTACATTTCTTAATTCACTAAATTAATCACATAAGACAATAAAAGATCTTAACATAAAGATAAACAAAGAAAAAAAAAAATGCAAGAGAAAATACTTATTAAAAAAATAAAATCCTTTCCACGGATTTCGATTCGAAGTTATAAGCTGTCAATGCTATGAAGAACCTTCTATGCACCTCTCATTTTGAAGCTATTAAAGAAAGGAAATAATACCAAAACAAATAAGAGAAGATTGTTTAATAATGGACCCAATACACAAAATATTTTATTGAAGAAAACCATTAGTATCCTTAATTCATAAAAATGCATTAAAATTCATTAGATGGTAACACACGAGGTTGTGACGTTACGACGCTGAACTTCTAAAGAAATTGATTTATCGATCATGTGTCTTTCTATATCGTAACTAACTCATGTAAAAGGTTTTCCCTTACATCTGCTTCTATTCCAATTTATGTTTAAGAATCTTTCCAAATTTGGAAACTTTTCATTTAAGTTAATTATGTATCAATGACCTTCATTGTGTAAGGTTACATCAGAACTTAACAGATTGCATTACTTTAATAATTTCTATCAAAAGCCCAGCGATGTCATAGAGCTCTCTCCATTATTAACAAGTTATTAGCACAATCTGGTTTTTGAAAAGGTAAAATGACCTATTTTTGAGGATTTAAAGGCCCATTTTATATATCTTCTGTGTCGATTCCGCAGCTAAGATTTATTTCATTTAATAAACAATCTATAGATTCATTTTGCAAAGTTTCATTAAAATCTGAAGTTTTAGGGTTTGAGAAGTTTCCTTGTAACAATGAAGACTGGACCAATTAAAGCCAGTACAAATGGTAATCAGATGATTAACTTACTAAGAACTCGTGGATATAACCTTTGTTAACAGTAACAGTCTTTCCTTTCACGTAATTTTACTAATAAAATTAACTTTTATGCTGAAAGAAAAGCTAAAAATTCATCATAATCTTTTGCTAATAAATGGGTTGTGAATTGTATGTAATTTTATATAGGTACAATAATAATAATGCACAACAACTTGAATTCAAAACATCTGAGTGGATTGGAGTGAATGTTGGCCCTGCTCTAGGTAATTTTATCTGAAAGAACAATTGTTTATTAGGAGGGGAGGCGGAATTAAAGCCAGTTTTTTTTATCTTTATCTTTTTGCCCTGGGAATCATGGATAGCTGCACTGCAAGGTTATTACTGACTTCATCATCTTAGCAGATTACGTATACCCATCTTTTAGCCAAACTACTATCTGACTAGAGCAAATCATTTTAACAACAACGCATACAGAGTCTGATATGTATCAGCTCCTGAAAAGCAAGAAAAGAATGTAATGTGTGATTGTTTTTGCTACATGTGAAGACAAAGGATTTCCAAAAATACGTTTCAGTTAAGTTTTTGATAAGTCACCAATCATGTTACATTAGAACAATGAAATATTTACACAACAAGATTGAGAGTATAAAATTTGATTTAATATAAAATTATTGATTTCAGTAAAAGTTCAATTATATTTTCAAATACAGATGAATGGTAGGTCTATCCAGTGATAATATAATCTTTTTACCAATTAAAAAAAAAAGAAAAAAAAAAGTAAATTTATTTATTTTTTGATCTAAGCCTTTCAGATTTCATGTTGTCATGCTTTCTTTAAAGCAACATTGGGGGGAGAGGGGGGAGGATATGTCGTCCTCTCTTATACTGAAACATTTGCAGAGGAAAACCAATGTTGATCCAGGTGGAACAGAATAAGTTTGATGGAAAAAAAGTTGGAAAACAATGCAAATTAAGGCAAGTACTAAAGTAACTTAAATGCCAGCTGTATTTAATTAGTACTGAATAATTTTCTGTTATTCAGACATATCCATAAAAACATCTGTGTTGCAGGAAATTGTGTACCAGTCAATTGTGAATTTTTTGGACATGGAGAGATACCAAGGGTCAGACAAATTGTGATTATTCTTTTTCTTTTGTTTTGGTTTTTGAATATTGAAAATTAAGAATTAAATAGGTTTAGATAATGTTTCAAGTTTTATTAAAAGGCAATACAAAGAACTTCGATTTTTGAAGCATTTAGTTGATAGTCTATTGACTACAATATAATGAAGGCTGAAGATATACAGAACGCAAGGGCATTGGTGTGTGTGTGTGTGTGTGGGGGGGGGGGGGTCAAAAGCTGGCAATCATTATTTACAGACAGTTCTTTCAGTCACTAATACACATCTAATAAGAAAATGAATAATGGAAATTATGGAGCTAATTCTACGATTCTCAAGATTAATTAAGAAATTAAAAGGTGAATAAGAAAATCAGCTTTAAGGATGGTTTCACTGAGGATATATTAAATGAATGCAAGCAAATTTATAATTATTTTCTATGAAATCAGAAGTAGAATCTTAATTAAGATTGTCATATATCCTAGTATTATGGAAGGAAAACAAGACAAAATTGATTTTCTCCAGCTTTCAAATATAAAACTTGTTTTACCCTATTTAATATAAGTTTATTTATATCAATTGTTTCTTATTGGTTAGTCTAATCCTACCATTAAATTTCATGATTCTAAAGATAAATGCTTTTTGTATTATTGTAATCAAATTTCTTTAATATCAATGTAGAATGGTGGTTTTCAAATTCAAGGTCCTTACCTTTTTTGCATAAAAACTAAAAAGTTCACAGATTTTGATTAACCTATATCTTACAAAGTTAGTCTATTACAGTATCAAAACCACTTAGTTTTTATAATTATACTGATCATGATAAACATTGCTTATTTCAACTTAAAAAATTAAAAGCTAACTTAATATGCATCACTGAACAAACAGTTTAAGATATTAAAAAGATCAAGCCACTTTGCAAGCTATTGTTTCTCATGTTGGTGAAAAAAAAAAAAATTAAGAAAATGAATCACTATATACATGTATCTGATTATTATTATTATTATTAAAACTAATTTCTGTGAAAAAACAAATAACAGTGAAAAACAATTATTAAAAATAAGATCAAAGTAATAATATTCATAACAGCCATTTATTATTTGCATGAAATATACAAATATGCAAGCAAGTTGTTGGAAGAAATAAATACAAAAACTCAATTTATGAACAGAAGAACAGAAAAATATAAAACAATTGCTATTGAAAGTATCTCTAGAAATTCTTTAGAATTCTCTAGAAATATTTTTTTCAGTTTAGAATTCATAAGTATTTAATTCATGTTTAATTATTGGGTTGGCCAAAAAGTTCTTTCAGTGTTTTTACTTAAGTTGGCTCTATTAGCACTTAGGTGTCTCTTAACATCATTCGACACCATTTTGTTAGATTGCATTGTGACAGCCGTCATATCAGCGAGCATTTAAAACAAAAACTGATCAAAATTGATGAATTTTGTATCGCCAATTTAATATTGAAGATGGAAGACAATAAGCACTTTTAAAGACCGCATTTTTCTTTGATGACCAGACAAAAACTTACAGCTTGCCTGGAAGTTCTGATTCATCCACCGTATTCACCAGACATTGCACCTTCAAATTGCCATTTATTTTGGTCTTTACAAAATTCTCTTAATGGAAAAAATTCAATTCCCTGAAAGACTTTTATAAACACCTAGAACACTTTTTTACTAAAAAAAAAAAAAAAAAAGTTTTGGGAAGAAGGAATTATGAAGTTGTCTGAAAGATGGCAGAAGGTAGTGGAACAAACCGTTGAAGACATTGTTCAATAAAAGTATTGGTGACAATGAAAAATGTGTCTTTTATTTTTACTTAAAAACCAAATGAACTTTTTGGCCAACCCAATAGAATAAATAAAAACTAAAAATAAAAATTATGAATCATTCGGATAACACATACAATATTACCTTAGGTACTCAAAGCAATAAAAATATATTAAGAAATGAAACATTTATTTCAAGATGTAACTTTTGTTACTTAGAACCCAGCTAATTTGGTTAAAACCAAGCAACTGGGTGGGTGCTGGGAAACAAATTAGACATTTTATTCATCCCAAGATTTTAACAAAATTCAGTTTTGACAATTCAATATAAATTATTTAATATTATGACTTTTCTGCTAACAACTAGTGATAATATTAAACACATACTCAAATCTATTTCATAAGTTTACAAATTTGTTAAAACAAAGTCAGTTCCTTTCTTTATTTTACTGTATTTATTTTTTTTTTTACAAAACCCCCTGAAAAGTTTCAAAATGCCTGTAGAAAAGATTAAAAAAAAAAAAATGCTTTAAGCATAAAGGAATTTAACAAAACATTAAGCTTATCTTGAGTAGTTATGAAGCCATGCTCACTAGAAGTAAAAACCTAACTTCTTTTAAGTGACTTTTCTAGGCAATAATCTTAAGCAGAAGACTGCAATAGCATATCCCAATTGCAATCACACAAGAGAAACTATGTTTAGTTTACTGTCTTATAATTACAACATTTAATTTTCCTTCAGTTGACAGATTTCATTCCACTTCTAATGAAACTGACCACATAATTAATGTTATATCAGTTTAATTTAAATTTTTAATGGTTTGATGTGTAGGAATTTATTTCAAATGCAAGTGACAGATTACACTTTCTAGAATCTATTTAAATTCTAGAAACATTTCACTTGCATAATGCCCTGACTCAATTGGGAATATCCTTCCAGAACTATTTTTTTTTATCAAAATTATCAATTACTTTTCTTTCCTCATTCAAACATGGAAAATGTAATTATTTAAAGGATAATTTCAATACAAATCTTTTTATATTATTAATCTTTGTCTTATCATGTCTGATAACTTTAGATTGCTAATTTTTCCAACTAATTATTTGAGATTTTCAGAATTAATTTACTAAATTAACACCAAAAAAATATATATAGTATTAGCATTAACAAGCATTTTATCCTGATAGGGCAAAGTAACTATATACCAGAACTGTTTTAGTCACAAAGACTACCTATTTGTTGGCAACTCAAAGCAAAAAAAAAATAAAAAAAAAAATGGCAGTTTCTGAAAAGAAAATGTTAATAGAACCAATATCACTGTGCTTTTAGTTAAAAATTCAAAACAACTTTATTTCTTAAATTGTAACTTGTGAATGCTATAAAATGGAAAACAACAAAATGCTATGCTAAATAACTGAAAATTTAGTAGGATTTTTTCTATACTCACATTCAGAAATGATAGGTGCCTTTTACAAAAGAAACGTTTCAATTGTATTGAAAGCCTAACTTTAAATTTTTCAAAGTAATGCAGAATTTTTAAAGATACATAACAACAAACAACCTCTTCAATGGAAAATAAATATTCATGAACTAACAAATAATAAAAAGTCTTCCCTTTTTTCTTAATTATAGTGAATGTCTTTATGTATAGTTTTTACACTGGCATACAATAATAATTATATAGCAGAGAAAGTCCTAATCAGATCTGTGATTATTATGAGATTTATTATTTTTTTGTGATTTATAATTTGCCATGCAGATTGTGATATAACATTAATGTAGTCTTAAGTTTTTATGTTCTGTATTGTGATGGGCTCATCTGCATAACATCAGTATCTTGCTGCAAAGTATTTTAACATACTCTGTTTACTTGGAGACCCAAATTAAAAATTTGGTCATTTGAAAAAAAAAAAAAAAAAAAACTCTTTGATCACTAGAATCATCCTTCCAAATTTGTTACTAGTGACCATATATCACCAAACAATAATAATGTATACGTTATGTAGGATACCTATATAATATTTAATTACAGAAAAGTTATATTTCTCTAAAGCAACCTTTGTATAGTTCAAAAAATAGATTTAACTAGCAGAAAACATCAATTTTATTTTTATTTATTTACCATCTAGAAAAGATGAGAAAACAATTCAAATGATGAAACTGTATCATAAGATTTGAGGCACTATTTGATAGGAGGACATAACACAATAAATCGTATTTTAAATATTCTTATTTTAGTATAGAAACGCAATCGGCACACTGAATAAATTGCTTGCCCTTAAACTGGATGTTGCGATGGGATAACCACTGTATCCCAGAATTATGACTTCTCTGTTACAGATGACCAGTACTATCAACATCAATACAATATTTTTAAATACAGGAAAATTCCCATTTAAGTGCATAGACTTAAATTCTTGCATCAAGTCTTAATGGAAAAAGCAATTAAAAAAAAAAAAAAACTAAAACAAACAAATATTAAATAATAAAGACTTAAGAGGATGTTATTTTCAATGGATGCTGCTTAAATCAATGCCCATTCAATGAAATAACTTTTCTGAAGCAAACTTGTGCATAATCCTCCTTAAATTCTCAAACTAAGTAATATTAACTCATTACCAACTAACATGTTTAACCGTCGATATTTAGTTACATAGTTCTCGTCAATAAGTAATATTAAAATTTTCTTTCAAAATGCAATTAAGGGCCAATCGAATTTTTTTCCCCTCACAAATATGCTAATGTCAACAAATATGCGCGATTAAATAAAATAATTTCTATTAATATAGAACAATAAAAACATTGTAATTTAACATTTCGTACCGTTTTACAAGCCTCACAGGCACTTACACTATTCTGTATGGATTTCGTTAAAATGATAACAATGAATAATAATCGGAATTTTACATACATCTTTTTGGTTTTATCTTAATATTTACTTTAAATTTTCAGTAGATCTTCATAAATTGCTTATAATAATAATGATACAATTTGACTTATTTTACGGTAAATATCTTAAGTTACTATAACATATAGTTTTTATTATAAATGTCGAACAAGGCTTCAGGGCATAAAATTTTCTCATGCCATGAAATATCACTTTTAAGCCAAATAGGCTTATAGCTGAAGTGATCAGAAGATTGAGGCTTCGAAAACAATGGTTTCTGTGATGGTTTTAGGAAAATGGAGTGCTACTGACCGAATTTGTCCCCTAAGTGGGAACAATAAGTTTGCTCCCCACTGTTTTAAAGGGGTATCCTTTGTGGCTCTGTCATGGCAACCAGCTGTAGTAAGCTGATTGTTTATGAAAGTCGTTGGCTTTCACGATTGCATCACAGTTAGTTAATGAAACCATTCGAATTAGAATCATTTCGAAAAATCTCAATTCTGAGAATAGCCATGTCTATCTTAAAAAATCAAACTCTGGACTTTGACAACGTTCGATTGAAAACGTTCTCGAAATCGAATCAGTCAAAGGTAGTGATATTTTTTTTTTATAGAAAAAAGACGCTAACCAAAGGGAAAACAAAGAAATCTGGTCTTAATGTTCATGGTTACAAAAGAAAAGCTATTTTTCAAAATTAGAGGAACAAACATTGCAAAGAAAGCGATGATTTCGTTTTAAATTTATCCATATATTTAATAGAGAGAAGAATCGAATACAGGGCTTAGGCCTAAGCATGTGTTCTTAAATGTCTTACCTGAGCAACTCCACTGGGAAGGGGAATTCTCGGAGTTCATTGGGGGTGCTGCTATTTTAGCACTTTCGGCTAGGTGAGGACACTCCATACTCATAGGTGTGCAACATTAAACATTCGATTATAAGAAATGGAAGGGCAGAGAGAACAGAACATAAGACATCGTCCTCTGCTGCTAGACCAACGTGCTCTGAACGAGGGGATAGCAGTCACTGAGTTCAGCCAATACGTATCCTTCCGCTAATTTCTATCCGTTTTTACTAATCATTCAATTTTACGATATTCCTTAAAAGTCATATTCTGTTTCCCACTTACTTCAACCAAATAATCAACATTAGCTCTGTTTTTTAAATTGTAAAGAAAAAAAATTGGGTAAAAAAAAAAAAAGTGTCATTTAATGCATATGATTACACTGTCAAAGTGTGCGATTCATTCGCTAGTGGTCGCCTTAGGTGCTTCTTTTTTTTTTAATTAATGAATAAAAATGATTATTAATCTACTCCAGTTAAATTCACTGTAGTAAAATTCAATGAATTACAAGTAAAATGTCTAACTAAAATCGTTGAACATGAAATACTTAATTTCTGGGGGGAAAAAAATGAGAGATTTCAATTTATTATTTGAATATATTAGTTACTTTCACTTTCGATTCTTCTTCCAACTATTCAATGAGTTCCTCAAGTTCCTTTTGGTTTCAACCAAAACCAATTACCAAAATACAAATATATATCTATATCTATATACACAGAATATTTTCTAGAAATATTAATTTAAAAGATAATTCTCAAAAGCTATAATTTAAAAGATAATTCTCAAACGCTATAATTTAATTACGGCGAAAGATTAACGGCGCTTAAACGGATTTTTTTTTTTTTTTTTTAATATTTATTTGATATTCGTTTGATCAAGCAAAGCTAATAGAAATTCATATCAGAGCTATGAAAATTTTAATTAAATTTTTAGTTATAATTTATTAAAATACAAAAACTTCTAGTTCACAAACATAATATTTGAATTTTCGGGGTCACTTTTTTGTTTGTTATTATGTTTTTGATTTACTATGTACATGTAATGAAAAGAAAATGGAAGAGGAAAAACGTTACAGATGAAACAATATATTCTAGTTCATAAATTTCTTAACAAGAAAGTGAAGAACTAACTAAAAAAGCAAACAAATAAACCATGGTCTCGTCGGATTTAGTTTTTGAAACTATTGGACTAATTTTTGTACTTGTGAATCCCGCAATAATAATTAAAATTACTAAGCTTTTCCAGTAATAATAGGACTTTTGTAGCTTATTAGTTCTTATCAGCTAATATTAGCCAATAACCAATCGCTCAAAATTAAAATGGAGGTTGAGAGAAAAGATTACATAAAAAGCATGTTGTATTGACATGTGAATACATGATTACTATACTTTCCTATTACTAATTCAGGGAGAAAGTAGTAGAAATGGGTTCCTTTGTTAATAAGACATAACAAAATAAATAATAATAATAATAACTTTATTACGTGTTCAATTCAGTGGCGTAGCAAGGGTGGGGGCGGTCCGCCCCGGGCCCCCACCAGCTAGCCTAGGGGCCCTACCAGCCAACTTAGGGGCCCCACCTAAGGAAAATTTCCTTTTTGTTTTTGGTTGTTAAAATAGGAAATTCCCTTTTTTTTTTGGTTGTTTTTTGCAGCCAGCCTAGGGGCCCCACCTAAGGAAAATGAAAATTTCCTTTTTTTTTGGGTTGTTAAATAGGAAATTCCCTATTTTTTTTTTTTTTTGGTGGTTTTTGCAGCCAGCCTAGGGGCCCCACCTAAGGAAAATTTCCTTTTTTTTTGGTTGTTAAATAGGAAATTCCCTTTTTTTTTGGTTGTTGCTTAATAATGGAACTCTCGCCCCGGGCCCCCCCAAGGCGTTGCTACGCCACTGGTTCAATTCACTCTGGAGCACTACATTTTTAAGATAAACTGTTTTAAGTTTATAAATTGAATAAATAAAGGATGAAAAATTGTAAGGTTGAAATGAAAGACTTAAATTATTGTCTCACACTAACTAACTAACTAAATAAATAAATGCTTTGTTTTATGAGGACTTACTTTTTTTTACAAAATTATAACAAAAATTATGTTTTTTAAAAATATATTATGTTAGTGGTCTTTAACTAATGCTTTGTAAGTAAACCCATGCATGTTATTCAATAAGCTCATATGCATTCTGGTATTTTAAGAATAATGATATACATTGGTCCTCAATGCTCTGCTTTCTCAGTTTAAATAAGGGGGAGGGGGGGATCAAGAAAAAAATTTCAAATTATATACAGTATACTCTCGATATCTCGAAGTCGAAGGGACGCTAAAAAAAATTCGAGATTACATGAATATGTAATATAAAGGGGAAAAATAATTTTTCGACATATCAAGGTTTTCGAGATATCGAAAGTACACTGTACTTCAATCTATGAAATCCTATTAAACAATCTCATCAATTCTATACACATTTAAATATATTGATTTTTAAATAGTACTACACAGAACTATTCAATTTAATTTTCTCTTTGTCTTAGTTGATCAATTTAGATAGTTACAAAATAATTAAATTGAGATGCTCCAAAACTGTTATAAATGTAATAAGAATTAATTAAATGAACTAATTGCATCAGTAATTAGATAGTGCATTTTTCCCTGAAAAAATAAAAATAAAAATCAACATAAATAAGATTCATTAAATCTCTTCCTCTTTGCTAGTAAAAAAAGAGGGAGAATGAGGGAAAGTTTTGAAATGGACCAAAACAAATTAAATAATAATAAAAACAACTAAAGCAATAATGAAAACATTTAACTAAAAATAATGAAAAGAGCACAAATAAGATTAATTAAATCTCTTCCTCTTTGCTAGGAAAAAAAAGGAAAAGTTTTGAAATGGACCAAAATAAATTAAGGAAATAATAATAAAAATAATAAGAATAATTTAAAAAGTAGATGGAGGCGCCGGGTATCGATCCCGGTACCTCTCGCATGCTAAGCGAGCGCTCTACCATCTGAGCTACGCCCCCTACGTCGCAAAATGCGGTTCTCTATTTGACTTAAAGAAAACCAATATCCATCATCAACTTCGTTGACAATTTCAACATTAGAATTAAATTGTTTGAGTTTTTTTTACTTTTATACAATAATTATAAACTTAATTTCAAAACCATGAGCTATTGCGCAAATGTTTTACTCAAAATAAGAATATAAGAAAATAACAGATGTAATAAATATTACTTCAATTTTTATTCTTTTAAAGTTATATTTTTACCATTCCTAAAGTATTTATGTTTTTGAACTTTAGAGAAATATAAAATTTCTTAAATAACCTACATTGCAATTGGATTTTTAGAAATGATAACAGGTTTTCTTGTATGTAGGCTTATGATGAATCAGTCATTTAATATATATAGAAATATATATATGTATATATATTT
The DNA here is from genome assembly GCA_023159025.1 of Thereuonema tuberculata. Lineage (NCBI taxonomy): Eukaryota > Metazoa > Arthropoda > Chilopoda > Scutigeromorpha > Scutigeridae > Thereuonema > Thereuonema tuberculata. The sequence continues at coordinate 166,754,076 of JAFIDM010009631.1, read as the reverse complement.
GTATTATTTATTGAGCTTTAGAAGCTGTTATTTTGAAAATAAAAGTTAAATTTAATCTGCATTTATCAATGTACAAATTCTCAGAATACTGTTTCTCAAAACAGACGAAAGATGTCACTAATAAACAAATATGGACGCCATTTGGTTTGTAGTTGTAGACATGAAAACAAAAAAATCGTTTTATATTAATTTTTAGTAGTAATAGATAAATATTTTTGGATGAATTGTGGAGATATGGAGATTATACATCCGATTTGAATAATTTTTACTTAGCATAATAATATAAAGTGATAGTATGTTATTTTATGTTTGCATTTGATTAATTTCTGATATAATCTTTTTGTTTTAATTTCAAATTACTTTTTATATTTCCTCCTAATAGATCATTGCAGTATCCAAACTTCGTAATAAGGTGGCGAAGTTTCAGTTATTTTGAGATCTTTCTATTGAATGATTTGATTAACGACATTCATAAGGGAAGTCAAGAGTACCTTGAAGATCAACAATTTTTTTTCTTTTTAAGGCTGCAAATGCTTTTTGTTCTTAGACGATAAAAATAAATTTAGAAATCTTGATGTGTGTAAAATAACCTGAATAAGGAAATTTTACGGCACGAACACTAAATTCAAAATACATAAGATTCATGCCGCCAAGATGGCGCCACAATTTCCTAGCGAAACGTGATTATATATAACAAAGGTTAAAAGTTGTTAGACGAAGATTTGGAATTCGACTATCAACTTCTCTTGCAATTCTTGATTTGTTTTCGTTGCTCCAGAAATTATTTTTCAGCAAAAATATTCAGTCCACGTTGACGTCTGTATTGAATAGATACAGGTTCAGTTTTTCATGTGGACTTCCTTGTAATTGCAGTGAAAGAGCGAATCAGGGAGCCTCTTAAGATCTGCAGGGTATTGGCGTACCAAGAGAGATTGTAATCCCCCTCCATTGCATCCGAAAATGGAAGAAATCCAGATCTAGGAGCATTTTTTTGATTGTGCACCCTCCCCCCAATCCGGAAAAAGAGAGACGCTTTTTTTTTGTTGTTGAACAGTTAGGACCATAAAAACATTTCCCCCCCCCCCCCCATTCCAAATTCCCTGGAATGCCTGAGGGATCTTAATTCAGTTCAAAAGGAACCAAAATAAGGAGTTCAGATGTTCATGCTCAAATTTAGACAAAAGATCTTGAGCATAGACAGCTGGAATAGTAGTAATAAATTCACTATTTTGGAAATATTTTGGTTATTCATCAAATCTCTTATTGATATTAATTATAAATTCAGTATTAAATATTGTTAGTACTGATATTTTCCATTCTGTTCTAATCAAGCAGCATTTTTTTTATCTGTAATATGGATTAGATTGGTTTGGTTCTGAAGGAATAGAATGCAGATTTTTGAGCTAGAATGAAACAAAGGGGCAGAAAATATATGTGTATAATTGGAAAGCATCTTAGGATACTGCTTTGAGTTTATTCCATAATTTTGCAAGACCATCATAAAAAGCAGGATATCCTTTGAAATTTAGTATCCTGCTAGCATCCCTAGCATTGCATAATCAACACTTGACCTGTTTTTTTCCAATATTGTTCTTCCAGCATCAGAGGCGTTTACACTTTTGCCGCCTACGGGCTATGCCAGATTTGCCACCCTTCCTCCTGTCTAATATATCACTAGTAAACTACACTGATGTTTATCCTTAGTTTTGAGCTAAGTTACTGATAATTTACAACTCGTCTATTCGTTAGAATTTATTTACTCAGAGTATGAAAAAATATATATAAATATATAGGCCCATAGTGATGCATTCCTTTCCTTAAGTACACATTCTAAAAATATGTTGTAAAAAGTTGTTTAACAGAAAATTAAACATCAAAGTTAATTTAAATAATTGGAATATATTTCGTACATAACAGTCGCAGAAGATATGTATTATATGTAAATACAGGTATAACGTCGCTGTCAGACCCGTTCCCCGCCGCCTTCCATGCCTGCGCCAAAGAACGTAAATAGATAAATAATGAATAAATATATATATGTTCTTTGCCTTGCACTCCAATGCAACGTCTACCACCTTCTACTTCACACCTACGGCCACAGTCATACTCACCCGATTTCCTGTGATAAACACTCAAAGACAAAAATACGCTCTATTCGCATATACTGTACTGACGCATCAAAAAGCCAGGAAATGTGTTTCTTTTTATGTTTCCCTCATTTTCTGCTTGTATTATGACATTTAATATTTTTGAATATTAATATTATTGAATAGTACAAGATTTTGCCCTGAGAGCAATTTCTAATTGCTCCTATTCAAACAGAATGATCAGAGATACTCATGTAAATATCAGGGAACTTTTAAATAACAGTGTTGCGATACAGTTATTTTGGGTCAAGGCTCACATTGGCATATGTGGTAATGAAGAGGCTGACAGGGAGGCCAAGCGAGCTTCCTCGTTGGATGATATCTCCTTTCCCTGTCCTTTGCCGCGATCTTTCTCTCACCGTATTAGATATCAAGATCAAATTTCCATTTGGCAGGGACAGTGGAACAATTCTTGTAAGGGTAGGCCACTTTTTAGATTTATCAACAGAGTTAATGACGGAGTACTCTTTTCGGACTTCATCGTTAACCAATTTTTAACCGGGCATGGGGCTTTTAATTCTTACCTTGTTAGATTTAACCTGGGAGACACATCCCAGTGCGGACTTTCTTTTCTCTCTGAGGACGAGGATCCGGACCACGTCTTATGGCGTTGTCCGGATCCTGGTCGTTCGAGATTTAGGAACCATTTCAAAATGTTGTTTGCTAAGAGGGGTATCCCATTCCCCTGTCCTTGCAACAGGATAGTGGATTGTTATCAGTTGTTTTTAAATTTTGCTCATCGTTTGAATTGCCCCGTTTAACTTATTTGGTTCTTTTTTGCACTGGGAATTTTTTTTTTTTTTTCCTCCATTTTTTTTACTTTGTAAATATCTTTAATCTTAACTTTAACATTTTATTTTTTAATTTCACACTTTTAAATAATTATGGATTTATTTTAACATTTGGGTATTTGTGTACTTTTTAACTTATGGAGTAATGTTAAGTGTTTAATTTGTTGTGTGTCTTGTTTCTCTGTCTTTATTTTTACACAGATACAGAATTTTACATTTGGGGATCTGGCTAACACTAAAGATTTTTTTTTTTCAGTCGCTCGGTAGTGGCCGCCGAGCGCGAAGCCTTCTCCTTCTGTTCTGTTTTTAACTGGGAACATTTGTGTTGTTTGTTTGAGTTTTTAGTTATGAAGGAATTTTTTTTGTTTTTGGTGTTTATAAGGATTATTGGGAGGACTTTTTTGATGTTTTTTTTTGTTTTCTCCAAATTCCGCACGGCCCATTTGGGGGGTCAATGGGGAGGATGGGACCCGAACTGTACCCGGCTCCTTGGATAGGGCCTTTGGCGGTCCTTGGAGCTGTTCGGGGTGGGTCCCTGCCGACCGTTTCATACTCCTCCTTGTGAGTTGTGTGGAGTGTGATATCCTTTTTTTTTTTTTAATTTTTCCTTCCTGTCTGTTTTTTTTTTTTCTTTGTTTGTGGTTTGTTGTTTGTCTGGGAGACCAAACATCTGCTTTGTAGATACTGGTCTCCTTGTCCTTTATCAGTCTAAAGTACAAGATTTTTGTTTTTTCCTATTTTTTTGCCGCTCTCTAAAGTTGCCGCCCTGGGCTACAGCCCTTTTAGCCCTCGTGTAAATATGCCTCTGTCCAGCATTCTGTATTTTATTTCACTGTATTTGAAGTTACTTAAGGTTAATCCATAATTCAGTGTAGGTTACTGAAAATTGACTTGGATTCCTTTGAAGAGAAAATTCACAAAAGTTTGTGACAGCTCTCAAATTATAATTTTAGAAATAACTTCTTGTTCTAGTACATAATGTGGAGGAATATACTGAAATTGAGAAACTTTTATCATTATTTCCAATTTTGAAAGTAATACAACTGAAAAAAATATATGTATATATATATATTTCAAATTATTATATATTAATTAGAATACTTTTCTTCCATAATATTGTTTTTAAATTTCAGTCTTTCTCAAAAATAATATGAATGAAGTTAATGAGTTATGATGAAGCTAAAGTTCAAAAGATGTAAAAAATAGAAGTTTTCAGATTAAAAATTTTGCTGACAAGAAAATTGTTATTTGTCTTCCTTGAAATTATTTAGTTAGAAGTTTGTTGTACCTTATTGTTGTAATAATTCCATCATCATACACAAATTTAATTATTAAGACTACAGTTATATAAACTACAGCTACTTTGATTAAAAGACAACTTCTCAAGCACTAAAGTAATATTCACTGTTCTTTTTAAAGCAAAGTAGACTACATAAATAGATTTAGATTTTCTGTAATTCAGAATTAGGTAATTACAATTTTATTTCAAAACTATAGTATTTCATGCAGATTTTATTTCTAAATACAGTATACTCTTGATATCTTGAAGTCGAAGGGATGCTAAAAAAAATTTCAAGATAGAGAATTTTCGAGATAACAAGGTTGAGATTAAATGAATATGTAATATCAAGGGGAAAAATAATTTTTTGACATATCAAGGTTTTCGAGATATCGAGAGTACACTGTAACAGTATCCACATATCTTGTATTCTGTGTAATATACATTATTATTAAACCTTGATTAATGAAATTTTAGTTTATTTCAGTTGGTATTAACCTACTTCATTTAGGTTATAGTTTACATAATTTGTGTTTTTATTTTTTGAATTTTAACATCAATATAAAGCCAACTTGAAAATGCTCTGCTTATAAAAGTAATCTAGTCCATAGATAAATATATATATTTGAAAAAGAATTTAATTTAATTAAAAAATAAATTTACAACAATAACAAGTTTAACTGCAGAATTGTTTTTAGAAGAAGGGAAATTTCCCTTCTTCTAACAACAATGGAAGTTTACTATCATCTAGTATCTTGAAATTAAATTTAAACTATTAATTTTGTATTATTTGTTTACTGTCAGTAACAGAGTGGAATAACAATAACAAATGAGACATTAGGTTCATGACAATTTATAAGCAAAGATAATTCAGTATCTAGACATTAGTTTTCATGACAGTATATAATAGAGACTGAAATAATTCAGTGTCTATTTCCATTTCCTATTTGAAGTAATTATAAAGTAACATGCATAGCAATAATAATAAAATACAAAAAAATTTTATGACATGATTTGCTTTTTAATTTCTTAGTTTTTGTTTTGATCTTCTCGAACAATTTTAGGATTTTTTTCTTAAAAGTTGTAGTTCCAGTCTCATTGAGTTCAAGAAATTAGTTAACATTTTTTAAGTAAAACTCCTGCACCAAATGTTGTTGTTTTGATAATTAAATGTGCTCGGAACAGCCTTTAATTTCAATGTTTTTGTATTTTTTTTTTATCATGGGTGATGTAGATTAATGGATGATGGGAATCAATGATGTACAATAATACAGAATAAATATGCAACCATATTGTAAAAAGAGTGGAGTTGAAGGATATTTTGAATGAAAAAATTCATGTTTGGTGGCATAAACAATAAAAATCATTGAGTTTTTTTAAATTTAATTTTGAAAATTAATATGTCTTAATTTTTTTCATAAGTCTTCATTCTTTCTTTCTTTTGAAAAATTTATATATCAGCCTTTTCTATATCAGAAACACATTGTCCAAACACAAATAAAATACATTCTGTGGTGAACAGCATTTTTTTGAAAATGAGCCAATAACATCAAATTATTACAATGAAGTAAAATTTATTTTTTATAATTTTAGTTGATTTTAAATTACAGTTTCAAAATTAAAAGGTTTTTGTTTTGTTTTTTGTACAAAAAAAAAATCAAACAAAGAAAATTATAACCATAGGCATATTTAGTTAAAACATCTAGGCCTATAGAAGTTTGATTAGCTGTACACACAAGATAATTAAGGCAGGGGAAACATTTTGCTTCTGAGATTGTAGAACCCTATAAAAAGCATAAATGTTATCCAAACATGATATTTTGTAAGATAAAAAACAAAAACAAAAATTTAAGCAGTAAAATTTCTGTAGTTGTGGTTTAATGAAAGTGCAAGTGTAGTTTTATTAATTTAAGTTCTTTAAACTATAATAGATGACTTCAAATAATGATTTACTTTCTACATTGAAGGAAAATTTCTATTTTATCACATTGAATAATGCTTTTTTAATTCCTTTAAAATTTGGATGAAAAGCAGTCGAGGCTTTGTAAAAAAGTTTGTATTTATTTTAATGGTAAATAATTGCTATACTAAACAATTAATTAAAATCAGTCATTTTTTTAATGGGTGGTATAAATATTTTTTAAATAGACCAAATGCACAAATATGATAAAAACATGTCATTTTATGTGTAATTTTAACTAAATGTTTTTATCATAATTGTGCATTTTGGTCTATTTAAGGAATTATTTAAAATGTTAATTCATTACAGTAGGGTCATTCCATGCCACATCACACAGACCATGTAACTCACAATCTTAGATTTTATGCAATTTGGTACAGTTGTTCTTGGTAAGGTTTTTAAATTCAAATTCTGAGTTACAGGTTTCTAGGCCACCCAGATCTAGAATAGCAGTGCTTCAAAGTTGGCATGTTTTTCTATAAATGTTATCGCAACTTTTACTTTAAAGAGACAGGTCCATGTGAGTTTTTGTTTTTACTTAATGTTTTGTGACTTCTGAAAGAAAATTTTTGGTGTTTCTTGTTTGAAATTCCCTGGAGATTTCAAATATATCAACAAAATTGTGATAGTTTTTGAACTACGGCTTTATGATTGCTAAAAACACATTTCCCAAAATGCTGTTGATCTTGAAACGTAATATCATGAATATCTCAAATGGCAGACCAGATACAAAGATGATACTTATATCATTGGAAAGAGCAGATAATTCCTATAAAGTGATGTAAAAAAAAAATCCAGTGGGTTATTGATAAGAACACCAACTGCAAAGCAATAACATGTTTTTCGTCCATTAGATTTCGGTCAACCTTGCAATACATGTTTTTTCTTCCTTCTTTTCCATCTGAAGGAACCCTAGTTGCAAAATACAGTAAACTCCTGATTATCGGAATTGGATGGCGCGGCAACTGCGGATAATCCGAAAAAGGACGAAAATCAACACAAAAATGCTTTTATCATGTTTTATTTACATTAAAATGGCAATACATACAGTTACAGTACATACATTATAAACAATTATTTTATTTTAAATTATTTATTTATTTTTAAATTTATTATTACGGGAAGGCTCTCCCGTAATTTAATGTAACCTGCCGGCCTAAGCTCCGCCCACAAGGTCATTCTTTAAATTGTTTTTCTATAATTGTCTTCACTTACTTTGTTAGCCTCTTTTATTGTTTACCTTATTCTAGATTTAATTTTTTTTTTTAATTCCGTCATTTATTGTACAATAAAAAAAAATGGAAACAGGAGAGGTCCGTGGATAATCGGGAGTTTACTGTACTTCGAAACTATTTGGATCCATTGCTATTCATTATTATTCTTAGTAATGTTATTATTATCATCATTTCTGTATTGTTCTCAAAATATTGTTTTTATGGCATTAGAAATGATTGAGAAGATGCTTGACTGCTTCCTGGAGAAGTTGAATTCTATCCCTACCCTAGCAGAGGTTGGGGATTTTTCCACACTTGAGTTCTCCTTCAGACGGTCCTCGGGTTTACAAAGATGATTACAAAGGTGATCGGGTCTCAGGCTGACAACCCACCATCAATTTAGTTGCATTGTTTAGAAGTTTATTAATGGAGTATATTAAGGAAAACTTTCCAAAAATTAAGACTGTACATTATTTTACAGATGGCTGTGCAGCACAGTATAAAAATCAATAATACTTTGTAAACCTTTGCTAGCATAAGGATGCTTTTGGAACTTTTGCCTCTTTAGTCTTTCTTTGCAAAGAGCCATAGGAAATCTTGTGATAGCATAGGTGGAACAGCCAAGCACATTCAGCAATGGTCAGTCTTCAACATCCTTTTGATAGGCAGATTGTAACTACAAGTGATATGGTAGACTTCTGCGGATCTATAATTTAAAATATAGTTTACATTTAATAACCAAAACTGAAGTTGAATGGATGTGAATTTAGAAACACATTTGCTTTTGCAAAAACAATTCCAGTCACAAGATGTTTTCATTATTTTGCTCCTTGATCAAATAATAAAATTGCTGTAAAAAAAGAACCAGTAATGATGCAGTTTACACTCTGGTATTTGACTATTCTGATGAGAGTCAAAATAATGCAAGTAGATCCGCTACACTTGTTTTCCAATTGCTATGACGCATGTAAATACAATAATTTTTACTGTAAATACAAGTCCGATCGGTACATTGGTGTCATAGAGAACATACATAAAGGTGATGCTCAGGTTAGTTTAAGCACCCAAAGGGACAAGCACCATCATTTTTTTGGCCACAATCTTGTGATGACATATACTGGATACCATTCAATAACACTTTCTGTAACCTTTCAATCCCTGTTGCAGTGATTTTGGAAGAAATACAGATTAGATAAAAAATGTCATAAAAAAACTATGTAATGAATACATAAGCATATGTACAAAATTTAACTATGTATAAAAGTCTTATCTCATAAAATTTGATATAATGATGTTGGCTTGTTAAACAAAATTGAAGCTAATAATAAATATGATGATGCAATATTAAATGATGGAATTTTTGATAACTTATCTTTTATAACAGTTATTTCAATAGTGTAAAACCAATAGTTGGAATTTTTTATGTAAAGGACTTATGAGGAACTAAACCTCTGAATTGGTTCAAAGAAATGAGAGCAGTTCATTATATAGAATGTAAGTTCACAATCCATTTTGTGAAAGTGAAACAAAATGGTTCATTTCTATTTCATTCAAAATATTTCACTTTGGGCTGTCCATAAAGTACTTATGCATGTCAGTGGGAGGGAATTTTGCTTAGCTTGACAAAGTGCTACAGGGGAGGGAGGTCAGATAATATGTGACATTACATTTCAATTCAGCACATTTTTTGAAATCAAAAATACCTATTAGGGAACATTAAAACACTCAGAATTACCTAAACTTTAAAAGTTCAAATAAAAATATACTTGAATATGCATCAAAATGCAAATTACTCTATAATTTGATTTGCAGATTTGTATTTGAATCTTCAATTATAATGTGAAGCTTATTTTGCCCAAGTTAAGATCAGCTATTGTAAATTAGCAAAGTTCTCAGTTCAACTGCTATTCCACATGTTTCTGTTCATTAGACTGAAATCAACCTTTAAAGCCTTGGTTTCCTAGACCGTGCCGGACAGAGAGCGTAATTACGTCATTGCGCTAAGAGTCTAAAGTGAAGCGGGCAATGGTGATGGTTTCCTAGATGACGCAGGCGTGGACGTCGCGCCACCTGTCCGACGTGACTACTCTGCGCATCACGCCTGAGGTATCTTTCATTTGATTTCAGCACGGCACGACGCTGGCGTTAATTTGGTTAATAAACAACTTAGTTTCTGAGTTTCACTTATAATTTAATTTTTCTTTTTACTTGAGATGGAGTCAAAGGTGTTCACAGCAGAACAAGATGATATGTTAATAGATTTGGTCTGGGGAAATCCCGTAATTTTCGATTTATCTCAAAAAAACTACAAAGATGTTCTTGTGAAGAGAAATGCATGAATGAAAATTGCAACTGAGCTTGGGAAAGATGGTAAGTTTAAATTATAACCACTGTAATATAATGAAATTACTGAAACTAGGCCTGTAGGCCTACTTTACTGATTATCGTCAGATAATATACCTAAACTAGCTACTTCGCCTATATATGCCTAGGCTAGCTTATTAGCTTAATATACTATTTAGCAATGCTAGTATACTTAACTTCAGCTCTGTTTATAAACTTCTCAAAGTTAAATATTTTTTATCGATCCTTATCGACCTGAGAATGTGATATGTATTGAAATGTCTACAAACAAAGAAAATTAGGAAATATATAGAAATATAGGGTAATATACATTTCCTGAGATTGAAAAATATATTTTATGTTATAGATGTTATGCATTTGGAGGTAACTTTTATCACAAATAAGAAACTTTGTGATAAAACAAAAACAAAGTTAACAAAACATGATGTATTGAATAAAAAAACCAACACAAACACATCATCAGAGAAGTCATATTATTCTACATCAAATATTTGTCCAGCATACAACACAGTATACATTGAAGGGGTGTTTAAACTATTATTTATTGTGCAAGGCGCACAGGATCTATTTGCCAATCTACTGCACCCTGTGCACTACAGAAGTAGTCCTTGAAAGCGTCTCTGACTGCATAGGCTGGGTTTGAAGCTCTTTCTCTGATCGGTTGCAGTGGTAAAAGATTTTCTGTTGGAAGGGGCAGAGCTACATCATCTCCTTATCTTGGACACGGGTTATTGACTGATCTCATAATGTTGTGCAGAATACAAGCTGCCAGTACTAAATGATCCACATCACAGGGATGCAAAGCAATTGGCGTAAAAAACACTCTAAAATATTGACACATTATTCCGAATGCATTTTCACTGCAACGGCAAGCTCTACTGTGTCGATAATTGTAAACTGCCTTTTGTTCATCAACACTGGATTGTTCCTTGGGGTATGGCCGCATAAATCATCTTGTTAGTTTGAATGCCTCATCGCCTAGAAGTACGTGAGGCGTAGCTAGGGTAGTTCGTGGCATTGGGGCACTGGGAAAGGAAATGTTTCATTCATCACGGATTTACCCAAATCAGATTTTGGAAAAATACCAAACATCTCCTTCTTTGCTGTAGTTCCCAACACTGACAGTCAAAAATTTGTAGTTGTGGTCAACTGAAACAAACAGCACAACAGAAAAAAAATCCTTGTAATTACGGAACAGTAATCCAGAGTTTGCAGGGCACTTGATTCAAACGTGTTTACCATCAACTACCTCGCAAAAGTTGGGATAATTTCATCAAGCCGAATCCTTTGGCTGAATCTTGACGCATCTATTTGTTCGGGGCCGGAAGTGCTTTGTTCATCAATCGTCGGGATATTGCTTTTACTGTTTTTTTCACAATAACTCCAATCCATGAATGTGAAATTCTAAATTGAAATGCCAGTGATCTGAAGCTTTCACCAGTGGCCATGTACCTAAAAACAGTTAAAATGAGTGTAAGATTTGTGTTTAGCAAAGAGTAAATTTATGAATTTATTTATTATATTTTTCTAACACATTTGTATGTTATTTCAGAGGAGGAGTGCCACAAAAGATGGAAAACAATCAGAGATACATATAGGAGAAACATGAATCATTTGAAAGAGAAAACTAAAACAGGATCTCCAGCATTTCCGAAATCAAAATATATGAATAAAAACCTAAACTTCCTGGAGAAATGTATGAAGAAAAGAAAGTAAGAAAACAGCCATTTCAGCTGTGTACCTATGTGCAAGTGTGTGTGTGTGTGTGGGAATTAATTTGATAATTTCATTATCATACATGTG
>JAFIDM010009631.1:166724460-166742508 GCA_023159025.1 Thereuonema tuberculata | reverse complement strand
AATTTCATTATCATACATGTGTGCGTTTATGTATGTATGTGTGTGTGGGGGAATTAATTTGATAATTTCATTATCATACATGTGTGCGTTTATGTATGTATGTATGTGTGTTTGTATGTATGCATTTATTTATTTTTGGGGGAATCAAAATTATATTTTTAAAATTATTACCCTCTCCTAGCTAACTCGTTGTTATCGTCATTTAATTTAATCAGTACATATTTAAACCCATTAAAATATCACATTTAATGTAAACAGCCAATAAATGTAAATCTTGTATGTAAAGTTGGAATTTCAATTTAGAATTTCACATTCATGGATTGGAGTTATTGTGAAAAAAACAGTAAAAGCAATATCCCGATGATTGATGAACAAAGCACTTCCGGCCCCGAACAAATAGATGCGTCAAGATTCAGCCAAAGGATTCGGCTTGATGAAATTATCCCAACTTTACATACATACAAGATACAAGTACAAATTTATACTTGATGATGATAATTGTTATGTATTTTCGTCGGCATGCTTTCTTTTTTCAGCTTGATATCCAACCTGTCAAGTCCAACTTGTACTACAGTAGAAGCTGTCAACACCTCTAATCATCGAGAGAACCTGGCAACCTACGCTTCTAGCTATGAAGAAAACCAGGTAACCGACACTTCCAGCCATCAAGAAGACCCAGTAATAAATGAAGAAGTGTTTGCTGAAGACATAATGCAAGGTGACTGTTTATTAGACTTGGACAAGGAAGATGACATGGATGAAGTTCTCGAGGCAGAAAACGTAACAAAAGGTATCAATAAAGCAAAGAAGAAAAGTACAAGAGAAAAGGTAATTGATGAGATAAGGCTGAACGAGCAGAGCGATCAAAAATATTGAATGGTTTCGACAATTCAAAATAAAACCCCCCAGAAAGAACATCTGGTTGATTTGTTTTTCCAAAACCTGGCCGAGGTGGTTAAGCAGTTCCCCCCCTCATATCATTGCAGAAGCTCGACTTAAAGTTTGTCAGGTGGTGAGTGAGTTAGAGTATAAAGCCTTACAACAACATCCAACAGAAAATGTTACTACAGTTGACACTCGGGCTGTTACTCCTAATTTTACAGTGCACTCAATAAGTTCTGCGGATTCAGCAAGCATGTTGTCACCTAGCACATACTCAGCTAACTCTAATCAGAGTTATCTTTATACCACTGATGAGTTAGATGGTAACAGTTCCACAACGTTCCTTAAACTGTAAATAATTTTGTTTTGTTCCCTAATCTAATTCCTAATTTAATTTCTAATGTAATTAGGACAAATAATTTTTATATTTCCTTCACTTATCTTTTCATTCTTGTTCTATTACATTTTTACATAATTGTTGTCATAATTAATATGTTGTAATTTATGCTAACAATAAAAGGATACCAAAGAAAATGTGATTTTTAATACTTTCTTGGTAATTTTTTCCCACCTTCATTATAGGCTAATTATATGTATGGATATATGTCTATAAGTCATATGTTATATACCCATTAAAAAACATTTTAAGAAATCAACAGGTGATTATACTTTAGGTTCAGTTTTAAAAAATATTCAGTTAAGGGTTTTAGTGTGAAAAATTTACTTATGTGTTCCAAATATTAGTTTCCATTTATAAAAAAAAAGAAAGAAATAAGAGTTAAAACAGCTATTAATTATTACCATAGAAACAATAAAATGTACCACTAACCTCAGTGTAATACAAAGCTTCTGGGCTGGACTGATGGGATCTGCAACCCTGTTGTAGGGTGTCGATAGTAAATCACTTGTTCAAAATTTCATAAAATAATTCTTGTGAGAGTCTAAAATACTTCCTAAATTTGGTTTCGTCAACTATCAGATGACGTTTAATCAAAATTTGGTAGCACCCTTCATCAGGTCTTCGTTTGAAGATCATATGGTGATCTTCTCTCACAAATAGTGCTAATAACAGTTCTTCTTCCTCGGCTTCTTCTTCAAGCAATAAAGCTACAGCCAAATTTACATCCATCTCTCCAGATACTAGCTTGCCGCCGCGCCGCGTCACATTGACTCGCGAAATAATCACGCTGTCTAGGAAACCACAACCATGCCAGCAGACAGTGGACATTGCGTCGGACAGGTCGCGCTGGCATGGTCTAGGAAACCAAGGCTTAAGGGATGTAACTAAATTGAATCAGTTTACGTACGTAATACAAATAATGTTAAAACATTTAAAGCACATGCAACCCAAAGAAAAATATGAAACATCTCATGGTGTGCAACATCGTGAATGACCAATTTAAGGCACAGCACACCAAGCCCAATGAACTGCTGTGCATCCTACGCAATGACCACACTGGTGCAGAAGATGCAGAGTGGGTATATGAAATAAACGATGCAATATCTCTGGATGAATCATCACCAGTCTCAATACCAGTAGCTGAAATCAATGAATATATGACTGATTAGTTAAAGCATTTCCATGTATTCGTCAAGACTTTTCAATGATTGGATTAATTATTATTATTATTAGATACCTAAATTTACTTTTTAACATTTAATTTTGATTATTTGATTAGGTATAAAAAAGATAATTTTAATTTCAGATTTTGATTTTCTTTTTAAGATCTAACTTTGAATTATTTGTACCTATCTGTATTACTAAAAAGAGATCATTTTAATTTTTGATTTTGATTCTGTTTTTTGAAATTGTATTTAGATTATTTATTTTTTTAATACCTACCCAAATATGTATAAATATCAATCATTAAAAAAAAATTGTAGAAAAATTGCAAAATACTCAATATATTTACTAATAGTATATTAAACTTTATCGAGAATTAAAATACATTCAGACTGCATGATATTGCAATGTAATATTAGGGAGGGGGTTCACGAGGTTGTGACAAAGTGTGATAAGGAGGGGGAGGGAGCCAAAATAAAAAAAAAATAGTTTGACATAGTTTATGGACAGCCCCTTTCATTGCAATGTTTCAACTAAAAGTTTTGTCTTTGCCACATTTCTAATGTTTTTTTTAATCTTTTTCTTCTAAAGCACATGGTTCAAAGTAGTTTATAAGTATTTTGAAACCAGGATTCCTTGGGGTGGAAAAAAAAGAAGAAAAAACATGTATTGCAAGGTTGTCTGAAATCTAATGGACGAAAAATATGTTATTGCTTTGCAGATGGTGTTCCCATCAATATAACATACTGTTTTTTTGTTTTTTTACATCACTTTACAGGAATTATTTGCTCTTTCCAATGATATCTTTGTATCTGGTTTGATATTTGAGATATTCAAATTATATTATGATGATATGTTTCAAGTTAACAGCATTTTGGAAAATGTTGTTTTTAGCAATCATAAAGCCATAGCTCAAAAAGTAAGAGGTTTATCACAATTTTATGAAACATATTTGAAATTTCCAAGAAATTTTACATAAGAAACACCCAAAGTTTTCTTTCAGAAGTCATAAGACATTAAATAAAACCATTAAAACTCACATGGACCTGTCTCAGTAAAGTAAAAGTTGTGACAACATTTTTAGAAAAACATGCTAACTTTGAAGCACTGCTACTCTGGATCCAGGTGGCCTAGAAAACTGTAATTTGGAAATTGAACTAAGATCCTTACCGAGAACAATTTTACCAAATTTCATGAAAATCTGAGACTATGGGTTACATTTCACATTTTTTCTGTGTGAATTGGCATGGAATGACCCAGTAATTTCATTAAGGATAAATCAAAGTTTTCCTTCAAGCTTTTCAGCAATTCAGGATGTTTACTGTTTTGGGTTCACCAGTGGCCTTGAAGATGACATAATTAACCTAATTCCGGTGTTCTAAGCAGGGTTAGGTAAGTTACTTTAAAAAGTAATTGAGTTACAGTTACTTTTTAACAACCAAAAAAAGAAAATTCTGTTAAAAGCATACTAAGAATTTATATTTAAAAAACTGTTGTAATTGCCATATTGAATTATAAATTGATTGATTGTATTACAAAATAAATGTATAGATTTATTTCATTTTATTTAGAGGTTTTCATTAATTTGAATGCACTACAGAGCAGTTTTCTCAATCTTTTTTAGTTTTTTGTTTCTGTTTCAAGACACACTTTTACATTTCTTGAAATCCCACAGCACACAATAAAATCCTTTGAAAAACCTCAATATGATTTTCACTTGAATAACAGTCAATTTTAAGCTAATTGGAATGCAAATTAATACTTTATTAATTAATCTATTTTAAAAATGGAAAATTTATATTAAACATAGATGAGAAAGCTGCTTTTTCCAAAAAGTTCTTAATTCAGAAGATGTACTAATGCATTGATGTACGATTTTCCATTGTAGCATCAAGTCAATTTTACATTTGCCATCAAGATTTTTTTTTTTTTTTCAGAAAAGATCTTTCATTTTAATTTATTGTTTTGTATTTTAAAAGTCTTGATAATAACCATGAGAGAAGAGAGTTCTCCATTTTAAAAATGTATAATTACATGCCGAACAAACATATCTTTTCAGAATGTCTCAATGGACATTGATTACCTTTGCAATTCCTTAAGTTAAATGGAATAAATCAATTTTATTTTTTAATATATTGGCAGTCTGAAATTTTGTTATTCAATAGCACTCGTATTTAATCAAATGGTCTGCAGTGAGGCCGATGTGTCAGAACCTGGGTTCGAATCCCAGCGTCGACATGGATGTTACTTTCTCCTTCTGTGTTTCGTCCATTTCTGCGGGTATAGCGTGAGCTGCCTCCTATAGTGTACCCTGGGCAACATTTCATCGGCTAAATGCTCACATTTCTCGCCCCTTGTTGAGGCCAATAGTATTTAATCAAATAATCCAAAGTCATTATTTTGCATTGCTATATTTTAAATAGTACTGCCATATATATATTGTAACTTGACGGATAATTTTCAAATACAGGAATTGTAAATAGTTTTAAGATTTAAAGTTAAAAAAAAATGTATATTTGTTATATCTTAAGAATATTTAAAGTTGTAAAGTTCAAAAGATTTAGTGCTTAATTAAGGGAGAAATAAAATTTAGCTTAGATTTAATTAATTTTATGGAATGGGATGGTTTGTATGACTCGTTTGCACCTGCATCGAGACAGTTTCTAGGAATTCTAAAGGTCAGCGCTTCCATAAAAGGAGATGTCCGAATGCCATGATTTCATTGATAGATGAGCGATTACGTCATGTCAAAGCGATAGCCCATTTGACATTATGTCATTTTCCATATTTGGAAAGGTTTTAATTTCCTTGATTGTGATTCGTTTAAAAGAAAAGAAAAATAAAAAAATTTGTGATTACGTCACAATGGATATAAAACGCCGTGCAGAGCTATTATCCCTCTCTTATCGCCGGCATCCCTTACATCGACAATGGACAGTAGCTTAGGCAGTGTTAAAGCAAGAGTTATTATAGCTTAGATGGGCAACTGCTTGGATAGCCCTACTTTAACCGTCGCCTGCAGCCAAGTCAGTCAGAAAGGTAAATCCTCCCATGCGAATCTCCGAAGCGGGAATTTCAAACCTAAGATATCTGCTAGCCACGAGACTTAGCCAGATTAGTTCCCAGTGTTAATTATTAGTAACAATAATTCAATAGTGTTAGTGCCTAGGAACAGGGATTTGGAATTTACTTCACCGCAAAAACCCGAGTGGCTCTTCGCATTTAGTAATTGGATTACCCTGAAAAGATTAAGTTTAACCCTAACGTTAAAGTGCCGCCATAGCGATAGTGCATAAAAAGAATTAAAATTAAAAGAAAATTTTTCACTAAGTTCTTTGTGACGACGACGTAGTGAGAAAGTATCAGCGTAGTAGAGTAAACTAACTTGACACAGAGCTTTCGTATTATTAGTACGCGTCTTCAATTAATAACTACGCTACTGTAATTCTTTAGTTCAAATGTAATTAAAGTGAGCGACGAGACGTCCCTCAATTATGTTTTAAGTTAAGTGAATAAACTTTGTTGTTGTTGAATTTCGACTGTGTGTAATTTTGTGTGAGCGAACTCGCTAGGAAGTGCAGACACCACGACCAAGGGATAGCTGAGCTAGATACCAGGTATTGTGAGGGCAAAGGAGCGACGGGTTGCAACGGGAGTGGAAAACTTTATCGTTAAGTCGATTGGCACCCAACCTAAAATTAATAGATAGAAATATAGGAGTTTTTCTACATCCGTTGCAATTTCCAGCGTTCGACGGGACAAGTACCATCCCGTTCCGTCACAATATATATATATATAATTCACTTCTAAATTAAAAGTTTCATTAATTTCTTAACATCGAATTTTATTTTAACACATTTTTTTTATTTAAGTAGTCTTTTTTTTTTTTCATTCATTTTGAAATTTGCAAAATAAAATTACAAATAAAAGAAAATAAATAAGATATTTTATAAAAATTGAATTATTTTTGATTAATTATTCCTTTCTCGATCATAAATAAACCCTTTATTTTTTCCCTTAATTAAATCTTAATTCAACACATTTGAGGAAGTGTTTTTGGTTTGTTTTTCATTTAAAATGCAACATATGGCTTTCCAATCCTTCCTCTTCTCATTTATTGATATTAAAGTTTATTTTTGTTTTTTTCAAATTTATTCTAAAAAAAAAAAAAAAATCAAATGGTGGATATTTGTAAGTGAAATTATTTAGTCATTTTTATTATTTTTATCACAATTGAAATATATTGATCCCTGTGAAGGCAATTTTGATTTTTTTTAAAAAAAAGTTCAATTAAAAGATAGCAAATGTATATTGGCCCATGCGGTCTCTTGCCTCCCAATATCACTTCCACAATAAAGTTGAAAACAGTGCTGGGCAGCGGAGAAGGTGAGGCCAGTCCATCTCTTCCTGAAGGCCGCAAAGCATGCATAACGGACTATCCAGAATGTCAAACCGGTGGAGATGTTTCACAAGGCAGTCGTGTCCTGTAGCCAACCGGAATTCGGCCATAGCCCTTTTCCTTGGCCAGTTAGGAAGTTCGTGAATTTTATTCCACCATTTTGCAATTTTGAAAAATGAAATCATGTTTTTCTCTCAAAATTTTGATGGCATGTTTTATAGTTATTTATACAATCAAGGAATGTTTCTGAAAGGAATGGAAAGAAGTCTTTGTTCGCTCACAGATATTCGGATACATATTTGTTTATTTATCAGAAAATATTTAAAAAATGAGTAAACAAACAAGCAGTTTTCTTATTACCAAGCAATAATTCTATAAAATTAGATTTATTCAACATAAAACATTGGCTTAGTCACCTTAAGATGTAGAGTTATTGAAATTCTCAATGGAAAGATCGCCTCTTAGCTATAAAATCAGTGTAAATGTCTAGTTTCACGTTTAAAATGATTAATTTTCAATAAAAATTTACTTCAACAACTTTTTACTTAGAAGCAGCTATCAAGGCAGTTCTTTACGAAGGGGTTGGTTAGAATGATGTCGCCACAAACAAAGGAATCGTTAGTTCGCAGTAATTTGCGTTTTTTAAGTATATATATATATATATATATATATACACAGTGGAGCACCGTTTATACGTTTTTCAAGGGACTGAGAAAAAAAAAACGTGTAAACGGAATTCACAAAAGTTAAGAACTATTTCGTAATAACCAACAATAAAAAGTCAGAGGTAAATTAAAATATTACAAGAGGAAAATAAATACAAAACTTTTTATTCCGGATTTAATGTACAACTAGTACTACTATTCATATTCATTCAGCATTTACAAAATATTTTGTTATTTTAGGTTGTAGGGCTTTTTTGGAATGTGATGGCCACCAACTGTAGATGTAATTAAATTAATTAATTATTCAACTACTGTAGTTGTAAATGTTTATACTGTGTACATCAGTTTACAACCGTTATTCCGATTTTTGTTTTTTCTTTATCTTGTTAGTTCTTATTTTATTCTAAATAATTACCCAAATACTGCATAACACCGAATAAAATTGAAACAAACAAAAATAGCACCCCCAGATCAATGTGTGGGCTCGCCTGCAAAACATTTTGCATGGTATCAAAGGATATGTTCTCTCGGAAAGGCTCACGTTAGGACCACATAGCGCCGTAATGTGTCGTTTCCGGACATGGGTTCATTAGGAATATATTGATCCTTAGCCATGCCCCTACATGTTGTTTGAATATTACACACGAATTTTGCAACACCCTGGACTATGATTCCAACTGACGAAACTAATTATTTCAGTCTGTTTAAAGCTACATTAGAGTTTTCCGAACAATGTATTGTGATGCTGACTTTTCAACAATTCAATCAGCACCATATCACGAGGAATAATTACAACAAAACTGTGCTGCCTAGAACTTAGAAATTCAAAGAAATTTTACAAAAACAAGTTTTATTTATTTATTTACTTTTTTTAAATGCACTTCTAAAGTTTCAAATCTGCCTTAAAATTGAACAAGTCTTCGTAAGTCACTAAATGCCTGATAATATTATCACGTAAGATTTTGTTTTATTCAAGTATGGCAAGATACGGTATTAAGGTAGGCACATACTTCAAAGATATTTTCCCGGAATCTGCAGATCCATATTATCACAAATGGAATTATTATACGGATTACGGTAAGATAAGCTGTAGATAAAAATTATTCTAACACAAATTCTGCTTGAAGCTAGAGTAAGACGTTCTACAGTGAAGTCCTCAGTAAAAATATTCTTTAAGGCATAACAAAAAACTAATTGTTATAGGCCTACTTACATACAACTGTTTTTTTAAGAGTTTTTCACGTAATAACTCGAAAACAGAAAGAGCTGCAGTTTCCAATCCAAAAACTTCAGTTTTAAAATACAGAAATGCAGCTAATTAAAGTTTTCTATGTTGTTAAGGAATTTTCACATAAAAATAAATCAGTTTCGAAATATTTAATAAAACTTTAGTTAATGAATTTGCCGAAGTAAATACAATTGAAAATAAAACAGAATATTAAAAATAAGATTAAAAAATTCAAATTACGTTCTCCCATTTTTTTTTTTTGGTGGATCCTAAAATAAGATTATAAATTTGCTGGTTTAACCGTAATTTTATGAAATCGAAAGATTTGTTGTAAAGTGAATCCAGTAAATTGATAAATAAGTTATGAATAAATTAATTTTACCTTTTTTTTTTTTTAAATTTCATACAGACTTGGAGATATAATTCACTATTTCTTATAGGCCTATATGAAACGATTACACCACAATCACTTTTTGTACGCCAAATTCAAGATTCGCATAGGCCTTACAATGAACAGTTGTGCTTCCTGAACTCCAAAAAAAGTAGTTCAGGACATCAAGGGGCATTTTCCTGTTATTCCATCAAAGCTGTTTTCATTGTTCAGGACCGTGCAGCTTGCCGTCCTAGAAGCATGGTCTTTAGGATTCAGGTCTTAAGAATTTGGATGCCAATCAGTTCTTCAAATAAGTTCCACTTTTCTAGCACAGATGCATATAGAGAGAGAGAATCTTGAGCCCTTCCCCGCCCGAAATCTCAATGTATGCCCTATTTTTCTCTCGTTTTTTGGGATTGGATGGCCAGTTGTGGGAACATTGTCCCCAAAATTTCGAGGATGACGGTTTTTTTTTTTGTTGCCAGGTGGATCCTAATTTGTTCCTCTCCGAAATAAAATCCTAAAACTTCTCCTGTTTTTTTAGTATTCATCCACAAGCCTTACCCTGCGAGGACGAGCGTTATCGCCCATAAAAACAAAGTACGAAAAGGTCATAATTGAACCTTTAATCTATTATCGAGAGGGATAGTCAAGTTTCCCTATCGAAAAGTTTACGCTACCTGCCATTACCCCTTTATCTGGAAAACTATTCCTTTCTTTGATATTGGAGGGGTAATATCTGGTGTGCACGTAGAGGATCCCCCCCCATTCAGTGAAGAAAAAGTGTCAATGTTCAAGTGTTTGTGTCAATCAGGGGTCTCCAAACTTTTCAGTGTCGCGGTTCTAACAAGATGAATATAAAATGATTAACAGAGAATAATCAGCATGTGGAAGCATAATTAAAACACCTGCGGACAGGTAGAAGGGAATAAGAGCGCTGGGCCCAAAAACTCTTTCCCCATTTAGATCAAAGGTGAATTAAATAAAGGGAAAAAAAGACAAACTACTTAGGTTCAAAAGAAATGAAGAAATGTATTGTACGAATAAAGGTTAAAGATACAAACAGTGAAGGGAATCACATCTCTTAGATTAGTGATAAACCTTTTCCTTTCTTTTCAAAAACAATCACATTTAGCTTTCAAGGTAACGCCAACACAGTTATGGTAAGGGAAATGTGTTAAGCTAGACTAAATATCTAAAACTACTATGATAAAGCTAAAATGGAGCTTCGCCTCTCGTCTGAGCTGTGCCAGAGAGTAGGCATGAACATATGGTGAGTGAAGAGGAAAAAAAAAAACAAAAAAACTTACAATCATGTGAATGGATGAGAGGGCCTCGCGGGCCGTAGTTTGAAGACCCCTGGTGTAAATGATGAAATTCAACGAGCCTACTCTTAAAGATCCATAGATTTTAGTATTAAGATCATTTTACTTTTAAATTTTCATTTAAAGAAAGCAAAATCATTTATAAAAATTTAATGTAATGGAACCCCCCCCCCCCCCCTTTAATAAAATCTTGGCTATGAGCCTGTGGTGTCTCAATTTTCTCCTGATGTGCTATTCATCAACAATCACTAGTTAATGAAAATGTTAAGTGTGAAGAATAATGCCTTCGCTGATCAGGTGCGATCCTACTCCCTTCATGCTATTCAAGATCTTTTGTGGTCATGGGTAAAGGAAGTGCAGACTTTTCGATTTTCTAACATACAATGCTCTTTCACGAAACCCGAATACCATCCACCTGATACTGAGATTCTATTGCCGAGACAAGCTTCAAGGAGATTTGACGATCTGTTTACAGCTGTTCTCTTTTCCAATTATTTTCAGCTAATTGTCAATCATTCTCAGCTAGTTGTGAACAAGACTCGACCTTGGGATGTCCGTTTAGCGCTTATATACTCATTAACAAAAAAAAGACGCATCTAGAAGGAGTTGTCCGATTGTAATGAAATTTCGTATGCAAAGACATTGGGACCACCCATGCAAATGATTAAACTTTGGTGTCCAATGAATGAATAGCGAGAGCTACAGCGCATCGGAACTGCGCACTCAGCAGATGTATATAAGAAGCGATTCTCAATCTGATGGTCAAAATTTCTGTTGCATTGCGAATTAGGATACCTTTCAACGACTGAAAAAATGCCTCGCCGCAGGATTCGAGCTCATTACGTGCAACTATCAGAGTTTGAAAGAGGTCGTATCATTGGATTGAGAGGCAGGTTGGGCAAATCGGAGAATCGCTCGTCATATGTCGAAGTGATGCGGCGATTAGAAGATGCTGGCAGGAATGGGTGGACAATGGCAGATTTCAGCGTCATGAAGGTAGCGGTCGACCTAGGGCCACAGCAGAGCGGGAGGATAGTGTGATTGTCAGATCAGCTGTCACAGCGCCTGCATCATCGTTATCAACCATCAGATGTGCGACCCGCACACGAGTGTCCAACATGACCATTCACAGGCGGCTGAGAGAGCGACATCTATGCTCGTACCGACCGCTACGCCACCTGCCACTCGCGTCTGCACACCGTCGGGCCAGATTACAGTGGTGCTTGGCTCGATCCGGTTGGAATGATGCTGACTGGGGACGTATAGTGTTTAGCGACGAATCCCGCTTCCAACTGTGTCCTGACGATTGTCGCAGACGTGTCTGGAGACGCCCAGGGTAGCGTGCCGATCCTGCTTTCACTATTGCACGCCACACAGGCCCTCAACCAGGAGTTATGGTCTGGGGTGCCATTTCCCTTGATAGCCGGACCCCTTTGGTCGTCATTAGCAGCACACTTACAGCACAGCAGCACGTCGACGATATTCTGAGACCTGTTTTGCTACCCTTCCTTTTGCAGTACCCTGGCCTTATTTTTCAGCAAGATAATGCCAGACCACATACGGCACGTGTTGCTATGACCTGTCTTGCAGCTTGTGAAACACTTCCTTGGCCAGCCAGATCCCCAGATCTCTCTCCAATCGAGCATATCTGGGATATGATGGGAAGGCGACTGCATCCACCAGGGAATGTGGATGACCTAGCCCGACAATTGGAGCAAATTTGGCAAGAAATACCGCAGGAGACCATCAGGGAGCTTTATCACTCTATGCCACGTCGTGTGGCATCTTGCATTCAGGGTAGAGGTGAGGTCAACACCTTATTGAGCTCGTTACTTTATAACTCTGTAACTCTGAAATAAATCATTCAATTTGTCTGAAATTTTAATATTTTCTATTCTGTATATAATCTTCCTCTCCACCAATTTTTGTCTCCATCGGACAACTCCTTCTAGGTCGTCGTTTTTTTTGTTAATGAGTGTATTTTGGAACTGTTATCATAGCTTCAGTGATACTTTCGGAACACAAATCTTCATATGACTCATCGTTTCTTTTATTTCGATGGCTTTCCATCGTTACTTCTCATTCAAACAGCATCGTAAAGATACGAAGAAAAGTTATAAGCAATCGCTGAAACAAACAAAAAAAGAAAGGCAAGAATATGGAAAGGTTGTTTTAAACATGTCCCTAATTTGTAAATTCAGTGCTGCTACGGAGCATTTGCATAGGGTTTCACTATTCTCTTTTTTGACTATGGTATAGTGCGAGTAAATTTCCAGATACCTTGAGATGGTATTCGATTGCTGTTCTTCTTTTTTTGGTTGAAGCTTAGAAAAAAAGTTGTATTAGCTCCCACAACCACACTTAAATCCTGGCTGCACCCATTAATGTAGCTAGGTTGGAGTTTTCAAAATTTCGAACTGAAATAAAAGATGAATTAAACAAAACAAAAGAAAAAAAAAACAACAGTTATTTATTCTAGTTTTAGGTTAAATACTTGGATCGAAGAAATTATAAAAATTAGTTAGAGATTTAAAGTACGGTACATCTAATATTTGGAATTTATATTTCAGAAATTGAACGTCGAACATGCCCCAAACATTGTGATGAATGCACTCTTGAGCAAACATACCCTCTGGAATATACAGCTCCTCACACTGGAATATATCATTTGGAAGGTCGTTACTTCAGTCGTGTTCCACCCACAGTTTTCCATAAACAACAGTTCTGTTCACGAGCACTCCAACAACAATTGGATACATTCGACTTTCAAAGGCATTTGGATAAATATGGTCTCAATTGGGATGTACCATGGATGAAAAACAAAATCAGGTAAATACTCTTTTTCTTTTTTCTTAAAATCATTAAGGGATTGATGAAGAAATATAAAGTCATACAATAGGTTATACGTTGCATCGCTAGAGTCCTTTGGTTGTTAGACGGTTCAGTAATTACTATATTCTGTGTGAAAAATTTCGTTGCTTTGTTAAAGAAAAAAAAAAAAGCGATAGCTCTTTCAAAATGAAGTGCACACCTCTGTTGACTTTTTTCTCTGAAAGGTCCTACTGCACCTTTCAGAGAATAATTTCAGATTTCTTTTTTTTTAATAGCTCATTATTATCAGGACTATGACGCTTTGCAAATGTGGAACAAAAAAAAAAAGTCAAAGGATCACAAGAATATTAACTATAACTCTGGTCTTACTGCAGGTAGAGATTTGAAATAGGCATCATGTTGTGTGAATTGACTATAATTTTGGGAAAAAAAAGGAAGCTATTAACTTTAATATTGAATTTCTAAAAAAAAAAAAATCATATTTAATACATTTTAATTACTCAATAATATATTTTAATCCACTCAGCAAACATCAAGGTGGTACACTGAAGGTATTTAGAGATATAATTTTCTGTTATTTAGTATTTCAGAAAACGTTTTATTTTATGAGAAATATATGAATTAATTCTAAAGTCTTTCATATAAAATAACATTAATAATACTCAAAATTGTAGTCTCCTCAGATTTCTGAGATATTTTTTTTTGGTTTTGTTAAATAATCGTAATGACTATATGTTCTTATTGCTTTAGACGCTCTTATGGAAAGCCAGTGAAACATTGGAGCATTCATGAGGCATTAACAACCCATCCTGCTCAGGGCACTTTTGATAAATTGTCGACAACTTTGTTTGCAGACCCCGTAGGACTAAACCGATTCAATGGTCCTGTATTACAACAGAACAGCAAAAGAATCCGCAGTACCTGGCATGAAGTCCAACATCCGCATTGGATGTATAGTCCTCCGAACTGGGATAGATTCACTTTTTGATTCATAAAACTTAATTAAAACATAAATAAACAACTTTAATCAAAACGTTTCAAGAAAAGATGAGGCATTTTTGATAGTTAAAGAAGATAAGAAATTTATTTCTGGAACATATGTTTTAATATTCAATAATAAATTTTGTCGGTATGTGATTCAAAATTTCCATGAAAAAATTAAGTTACAATTTTGCAGGTCGAAAAATTATTAGTAAATCAGTTTTCCATAAATAAAGTAAAAACTTCATGACGAGTTCTGTAATTCGTATTTTTTCTGAAATAAAAATTTCTTTTGAATTCTGCAAAATGAATTTAGCCTGTATTTTTTCAAATGTATAGATCCACTGATAGCAGCACAAATTATAAGCTTTGAAAGGAATGAAACTAGGGAACTGGGTGGAGAAACTGTCCTAGAGAACGTTGAAACATGATTAGTGATGACGTTTGTAAAGTTACAGAAAAATCACCAGAGGTTGATACAGTGCAGAATGATTAAAAGGCGTTGACTGTAACGTCCTATCCGTTGTGTACTATGCAAGACCGAAGATGCCAAGCAGAAATGAAAGGGTTACTGAACTTTGTAAAAGCGGGTTTATCATTTTAGCTAAAACTGTTGTTCAAAACGTAAACAGTGTCAAGAATTTGGTTTTACTGTAGTGAGAAGAATTCATCGATTTGATGGCAGGCTTAGCAGACGATGAAAAGTGCATGACAGAGATACTAAATGGACTTAAGACACTAGCTTGCTTAAGTGTGGATTATAACAAATTTGCCGTCGATCCTATAGTATTGACTACTGAATTTTTAGCTTTAGCCCTCCGGCTTTCGATTTCCTAGAATATCCTTAACCCATTAGATTTCCTGAGATACCTACCCTAAGATGCCAATGGTATTTAAAACGAATTATCTGTCTGTAAGAATGGGACGACCAGAGTCGCTGCAAGCAGGCGTGCAAGTTGTGCACTGCACAAAGGCGCCATAACACGGTAGGTACTAAATTAAATTTTAAAAATAAATTCTCCATTCCGAACACATAATAAAATAGTCATACTTATTACAAACTTCTTGTCTAAATTTAACCATTTTCCTGTTTATAAAAAGTTCAGCCCACACACAAACAGCATAAAAGTCTAAAATTAAAAATTTAAAACATTAAAATTTTAAAAGAAGTTCCATAGCTGTCTCCAGAACTTAGACGTGGCTTCTTCTCCACTGAAGAAGCCACATCTTAAGTGGTGGCGAAAGCTATAGAAATTCTTTTAAAATTTTAATGTTTTAAATTTTTAATTTTTAGACTTTTATGCTGTTTGTGTGCGGGCTGAACTTTTTATCAACATTATTGGCACACGTAAAAAACTTTACATTTTCCTGTTTCTCAAAAAATAAAATAAATAAATAAATTAAATAAATAAATAAATAAAATTATTAAAGTGAGGGCCAGCAAAAAACACTTCGCACAGAGGCGCCTTGAGCACGAATATAATGAATTAATTTTGGTTAATCAGGCATATAGAGTCGTGTATTTGTGAGCCAAAAATAAAGCCCAACGCACCATTTTAATACGTGGAGTTATCATTCAATCAATTCGTGAGTGTATAGACAAAAGGAGATAGGATTTTGGTAAAATAGAATGAAGTCAACAATATGCCTTGGCATGGGAGCACGCAAAAATTTTTTCGGGTAGGGGAAGAGCAAAGTAACGGGTAGCCATAATTAAACATGAGGTATTTGGAGGGCGATAAGCAAAAAACTGTTGGGCCAGAAACGGCCAAATTTGGTGTATATACTATTCAGACCATGGATTACGATTTCGCAGGAAAAAAAAAAATTAGTTCCGAATGGCGCCACATACGGTTCAAAATATTGCCCTTGCACGTTGTCCCAAATCTGCATTCTATGGTTCGTAGATTCTACTGCGGACCGCAGCAAATCTCCAGAGATTTGTCTCACGTGAAGCAGTATTCGGTCCTTCAATGTTGCCAAACTATCAACGTATCCTTGGTAAATCAATGCTTTCAAGTAACACCACAGCCAAAAGTCACATGGCATGAGATCGGGTGAACGCACGTCGGGAATGCTTGACTAATTATGTGGTCGTCGGTAAAATGCTGACGTAGGACTTGCTGCACTATCAATCCTATGTGATGGGAGGGCTCCAACCTGAATGAAAGTGTCAAGACATCCACGCTGTTGAAGTTCTGGAATAACGAAATTTCGCAGCATCTGTTGATATCACACTGCAGTGACAGAACATTCGTTCACTTCCATCCGAACTAGGAACAAGTTAGAGAAATGCAGGCGCAGTAGCCATCGTTCACTTCCATCCGAACTAGGAACAAGTGAGAGAAATGCAGGCGCAGTAGCCTTTTGAACCAGTTGTTGGACTTAAGCACTTTGCACATGCATTTCCATACAGTTGAATACGGCATATCCAGTTGCCTGGATACTGCCCGAGCACAGCTAGATCCGTGTGCAGCATTCGCTTCCACTACGGACGTTGCAACAGTTTTAACTTCGTCATTTGGTACCAGTTTGCGTCCGCGTCCTGGTTTCACTTGTAAAGATCCAGAAGTTTCAAAACGTGAGATCATGTTTCGCAAATTGCTAATAGTCACGGGACCTATCCTTAGGCCCTTCATTCGAAATAACCGTAGTGCATTGGACGCATTACTGTTATTTTGGTAATAAAACTTTACCAGCAACGCACGATCACTTAAACACAGCACTGCGTATTGTAACGTTCACAGCACCGTCAAGCAGGTCGAACTGACCGATGCCAGTCATGTTGAGGCTTATATCCGCGTACCTGATGACGTCTCTTGTCTGTCACTGGGCGGCTGTCAGTGTACAGCGCCAGTTTTCTCCCCTGATGGCAGCATTCGGAACTAAAAAATTTCTTTCTGGGAAATCGTAATCCCATGGTCTGAATAGTATATACAGTATATACCAAATTTGACCTTTGTTGGCCCAACAATTTTTTGTTATCGCGCTCCAAATACCTCCTGTTTAATTATGTCACCCGGTTTTTTACACTGTACAATTCCGAAAATTAATTGAAGTAAAAAGATAACGTATAATTTATCATTTTTTAAAATACAGTCGGACCTCTATTTTGCGAATTTCTCTATTTTGCGAACTTTTCTTTGGAACCAAGAACATTTTGCTAATTTCTTCGTAAAATAACCTCCAAATAGCGAAATGCATTTTCTATTTAACGAATTTTTCGAGGATACAGCTGAGGGAAAAAGAAGAAATTAACAATGATGTGCTGATGGATGATTATGTTTGAAATGATTTTGAAGCAGTGGCGGCTATTCAGGGGAAGTAGGTGAAGTGGCACTTCACCAATTATTTATAATACAGTATTATTTATTTATAATATAACAATTATCATTATATATTATTTCTCAAAGGGTTTTTTTTGTCGGACCGCTATATTTCCTTTACTACTTCATCAAAATCAATGATTGAGGCATCATTTTGAAGATTACGTTTCCCGCTAATGACGAAAAATAAACAAATTGTTTAAAATTAATGTTTTCGTTAAAAAATTTTATTTTTAAAAACTTTTTATACAAATGTAGACACGCTTTAACAGAAGCGCCTTATTTTTCGAAAGTGAAAGTATTGCTTTAGCGTTGTAACCTTCAACTATTTCCTTTTTTGAATAAAAATGCACTTTAAATGATATTTCATCGTTTATTTAATAACAACAGATAAAAAAAAAACAAAGATTTATATTTTAATAAAACTAAACGATTTATTACAATAGAAACATAAAAATTAGTCAACTTTTCAT
>JAFIDM010009631.1:166704946-166723175 GCA_023159025.1 Thereuonema tuberculata | reverse complement strand
AGAAGGAAGTTGTCATAATAATTTATATATTATGATATATTGTAATATAATTATTTTCCTACTAGCTCTTCACCTAACTTCACAGCCACGAGCCGCCACTGTTTTGAAGTTGAGACCTCGGAAACACTAACTGAATCGGATAAAAACAATACAGCAATGAATTGCGATGAAGATGATGAAAATGGAAATGATCATGATGCAGAAATAAAAAAAAACCTTCGTACGATGAAATGCTAAAATCATTTGAAACAATCCGACGCGGATTACAATTTTGTAGAAATTATGCCTGAAAGGGTTTTTGGTGCATTGCAAAGATGCGAGACATACTATGAGCGAAAACACTTTTTCAAAAAAAATTTAAAAAAAAAAACAAACCTCTGACAAAATTAACAGACTTTATTAGCAAAATTTAAGTATGCATGTGGTAAAGTATGCTTTATGCCATTAAAATTATTACTTTTTTTAATAATATATATTGCTTATATATTTTAAATCTGTTTTAGGTAGTTTATAGTAATTTTAAAAGATGAATCTCTATTTAACGAATTTTCCATATAACGAACTTTTTTTCGGGATTTAGCGACTTCGTTAAATAAAGGTCCGACTGTATCTGTTAGAAGTCACTGTTTCTTGAACATACTTTGTTTTTTTTTCTTCCAAACCCTTTTACCCATACATCGAGACACTGTCCTAATACTAACAACTACATGACACCAATAGTGATGTTTGATACATCAACGAAATCCGGTCGCCCATAATAAAGCTTGCTTTTCTTAGATTGATTCTGAAAAATGTCCGACCAGACATTGCAATAAACTCAGTTCTTACGTAAGTTCATGTAAAATACATAAGTTATAAAAAATGATTATAATACTTATTATAATACTCATAGAAGCAGTTTACCAAGTCCCATTTCATATTCCTTTCAGTAGTGAAAAGTTGTTGACCATTAACTCAGATCTTCTTAATTGGACATTTAAAAGTGACATATTTTGGAAAATTATAATATCGGACCTACTATTTAGATAACCTGCATTAATCGTGTAATTATATTACGAAAATAGATTTATAATTTAAAGATTTTATATAGATATAAATAAATTTATATCACTTCTTATTATGAATACTAGTAGCCTGTAGAATCAATGTATCCTGTAATTTATTATTATTTTTTTATTATACAGGGTGTCCGACAAGTCCCGCATCATAGGAGATATCATTTGTTTGTCAACAACAATTAAAACAAAATTATGATATCGCCTATGATGCGGGACTTGTCGGACATTATTTTGTTTTACTTGTTGTTGATAAACAAATGATATCTCCTATGATGCGGGACTTGTCGGACACCCTGTATATATATCCGTATGATAACGGTCAGGCTTGGACTGGCGCGCCGGCCCAACGGCCCTTACATAATCACAGGAGCTGAAAAACCCCTTATATTGTATCTTAATCTTAAATCTGAACTCAAATTTAATTTCTCCCTTTCTTCGTTTTTGTTATTCGATTATTATTTTAAATTAAACTTTCTTTTTTTCTTATTGCAAAGAGGAAGTGAAACCTGGGTCGAGGGCGCATAAGTTCGTCTGCAAGAGGGTGCACCGGTCCGGGGGCCGATGGGCCGGCGCGCCAGTCCAAGCCTGATAACCATAACTACCAAAGTTTTTTTTTTTTTTTGACATTTTTTTCCGGAACCTAAAACTTTAGCGTTGATAATGGGTCACTGAAAGAAAGAAACTTATTGCCTGTGAAATCCATGGATACAAAACTAGGGGTCAAAAAATGAGCAAAATGTATTGACATTAAAAGGCAGTAATCACGAAACTCAAAATCTCTAGAACTACTTATCTTAGAAAGCTGAAATTTTAATGGTAGACGAATGTTATTGAATTTGAACTCGTAAGCCCATAAATCAGGATTTTAAGCCACGAATCTCCTGAACACTCTAATACAAGTTATATTAGATTAATCACTGTAAGATTTAAGCTTAGAAGTAAATTTAGACCATCCATTTTCTTTCTGAACAATTATTTTTAAATCTTACCATGAGGGTATTCCAAAGTTATATCTTGTTTTTAGATACTGCTGTCATTGAATCTGCAAAAATGCCTCTACGAAACCTAAAGTACTGTATGATTTTTCCAACATCTATTTCTCGTTCTTTACAAATCCATGGATTTATTTCATCTACTTATAAATTTAAATTCTTCAATCGATTTAATTATTATTTTTTTTTGTGTGTGTGTGTTTGTGTTTCTTTATTGGAATTTTATATTCTCCATTACTTCCATAGTAAGAAGAGAGGAATAAGCAGAAGATAGTTTATCATTCTGCATCTCCATTCAAATATTAGGCCTTAGGTTACTGACATAAGAAAAAGTCAACCTTTTTTTTGTTCTTGTTTTGTTTTTCTTTCTGATGCTTACAGAAGAGTAGATGTTACAAACGTTATATCAAACATATCAAACATTTATTAATTTGAAATTTTTGTAAGCATTGCATTATAATCAGTATACCTATTTAAAAAAATTCGCCACTTTAAAAATGTTTTGCAATAATGCATAGCTTAATAATCACATCAAACGCTGTTTTATGTTGTACAAAGTGAACTTGTATGCCTATGGAAAATAGGACTGATCTGCAGGGATACAATTTCATTAAGAGTTTGTACTATATGATTCTGATAACTTTCAGTTCTTTTGAAGAACTGTGAGAGTTTTAAAACAAGATCAGGTCGTCGTAATTAGTAGAAACTTTCAAACTAACAATGAGATTAATTTTAATTTTTTTTATGAAAATTTATTGAAAAACAGGAAAGACAAAGTAGACAGAATTACCTAATTTTGATATAAAGTACTAAAGTAGATAAGTACTATAAAAAAATAGTCCCTCTGTCCGAAAATAAGAGTCCCCTTTTAATTTAACACTGTTATTCGAGACTATGGATCAATGTTAGGGATTGAAGGACATTAAAAACAAAAACTGAAATGAAAGTTTTCCTCAGCATTGTAAAAAACCAAGTGTTTATTACATAATCACATGCCAGCAGTGCGCAGGCCTCAATGAATGTTTTTAAAGCATAACAATTCAAACTGCGCATTTGAATTATTAATAAATAACAATGGATGCATTGTTATTGCATGAATGTATGTTTGTCAAAGAAGACTTGATCCGTTTTTTTCTATTTTTCTACTCCTAATAAATATTTTTTTTTTTTTTTTTGAAATGGGACTCTTATTTTAGGACGGAGAGAGTAATATATAATTACTGTCACTGAATAAATAAATAAACAAATAACTACTGTAACTAATTATTATAAATACCAGTACTTGAAAAGCAAATAAATGAATACAAATCTATCCTTTCAATACAAATGTGGTACTGTACCCCCCCCCCCAAAAAAAAAAAAAAAAAAAAAAAAAGAAGTTTTACAATATTTTATTACGCAAGGATGATACAGGTATTACAGCCTACCTGTTCTGTACAATAGTGATATGTTGTTGCTAGCCTGGGAACAGGCCAAAATTCAAAGTTTGATGACTACTGAATGTGCCTGGCTATCGCACATTGGAAAGTCGAAATATCCTAAAGCAAACCATCGTAAAGAGTGGAGTATCTGTACATAATTAAACTGCCTGTTACAAGAAAAGTTTAATGAAGGGCAAAAAAGATATTGAAGCAAATTAATAATATGTATATATGTTGGATATGTAAATTGAAAAAATATAATGTACTGGTAACAGAATTAAAGATATGTATTTGCTTTTATATGTATTTGATGAATTAAGCAATTATAACTGAAAAAAAGTTTGTGTAATGTAAAATGTAATATATGGGTTTATTTATTATAGTGGATTCTTTATTTAATCCGCTATACTTGAATTTCTATCATATAAGGATATTACCCTAAACATTATAACATAATATAATATAATATTAGTATTCAGCTTTTTATGGTCTAATTTAAAAGATAGGCCTATTTTGCTTTGTTTCTCCACTCATCCCATCCCTCAAAAATGACTCCCGAAATTCCGTACTAAAATGCTATATGGATTTCTTTAAAATTTGGTCCGATGTTTATTTATGAGTCAATTTAAAATATGATCACCCCCCCCCCCTCTCCCCAGGCTTCAAAATGGATGAATCCCTATGCGATGATGGTTGAGGATATACAGTAGAACCTCATTATAACGGACTAATAGGGGCTGAAGGTTGTCCGTTTTAATGAAAGTCCGGTTTATAACAAATACTTCTTACAGGGGTTTAATGCAGTAGGGTGTATATCAATGAAAGTACAATAGTTAGCTATAAAAAGTGTTTACTATATATCTAATAAAAAACAGCCTTCAACATAGTAGATTGAATTGAAAAAAGATGTGTACGTATACACTGCATTAATCTTTAGAACGTGAAGGTCCTTGTTCACGTTGATTCTTACATTCATTGGTTTGAAAAAATAATTTATTTTCTGCTGGGTTTGTTCGATTGATGTTTAATCGTTTGCTTGGAAATGTAAAACTCGTCAAATAAAAATTAGCATCCTTTATTATTATTACAATTTTTTTTTTTAAACTGTCCGTTATAAGCGATGTCCGTTGTAATAGGGTCCGTTATAATGAGGTTCTACTGTAGTTGGAATAATATAATAATACAATATATTGTTTAAGTATGGATTCGAAGCCTCGCATATTAAAAAAAAAGAATAATGATCTCATTAACAAACTCAAATACAGAAATTACTCTTTTTATCATGATGTTTTAAGATTAATTAATACAACCAGAAAAGTAATAATCGTTGTTTCATTTAATTCCGGAAAAAATTAAGAATTTTTCTTTGTATTCATGCATAAGATCCCCGAATTTTCAGATAACGTGTGGACCAATTCGGATGTCATTTATGTGTTTCCCATTCTAAAAATAATAATAATTATCTCTCTTTGTACATTCAAATATTGCACTGGATAATATAATCATTTTATATAAATTTGTTTATTAACTTACGCAGAATTGCCATCTTTTTTTATCTTTTATTTCAAAAATAAATAAATAAATGAACTGAGTCGTAACAAAACTAAATCTCGCGACAAATGCGTCCAAAAAACAAGTCATTCCTTAAAAATGCCTCATACATCTTAAGTTTAATGCATTCTGTATTGTAGCAGCTCTTCCTCAGTCATTCTCAAAGTCATGCTTTAATGATTGTTACATGTTCTTTTCCTCGAAAGATGCAAGATAGATGAGAAATTTTGCTGCAGCAAAGAAACTATGGTTAAGTTATCTGTTATATTGCTTCTAATTCTGGACTACGTTATCATCCATATTTTGTTGGTGTTGCTGTCTGAAAATTGGATAACAGCTCATCAAACGGTATTGCAGGGAGTCGGCTGGATTCCAAAGCCTCTCAGCGAGGTCTTGACCATGACCGAATACAGTCCTACCAATATCACCATTTAAATGGAGTAAATAACTTTCCGTATCCATGGTCATTTCCCAAAGGAATTTCTTATGATATTTCGTTTTAGGAATCGCAAAATTTTTAGTTTTCTCAATTGAAAAAGAACAATGAATGAAGAAGATACCAAAGATTATTTTGCCCGTAGACCTCATTGGTCTGA
The DNA here is from genome assembly GCA_023159025.1 of Thereuonema tuberculata. Taxonomy (NCBI): domain Eukaryota; kingdom Metazoa; phylum Arthropoda; class Chilopoda; order Scutigeromorpha; family Scutigeridae; genus Thereuonema; species Thereuonema tuberculata. The sequence continues at coordinate 166,717,557 of JAFIDM010009631.1, read as the reverse complement.
AATTAAACCTTTTCCTCCATATGCCCTTTACCCGCCTACAGTTGATCCTTGGGTGCCTACATTTTGGATTAACTTTCCTCACGGTAAGTCTAAAAGGAACTCTGTTATTTCAGAAATATTCTGTTACCTTCAATTTAGAAATAGGCTTAATGTATACAGGAGACCCCCCCCCCCCCAAAGGGTTAGTCAATGATCCCGTAATATCCATCCCAGTCTAAGAGATAGTTGAATTTATATATTTGATATATATGTAAAGTTTACTTAAAATATTGGTTAAAAGATCAAGGGAAGATTTTTGAGTCAAGCTGACTTGTGAGACCCTGGAACAGCTGTTTCCAGCTTTTTAGGCTCTCTTCAGCCAGGGCCACCCAGCAAGCAAAAACTCAAAAGGCATACGAAGGGAAAAGTGATGTATTCTTAGAAGTTAGTAGGACAAGTGACCCATCAGCAACTAATTTTTCAGACCTTCTTTTCCTTTTACCTGTTAAGAGAGTTTTTAATATTTTATTATTTTTTTCTTTCTGGTCAAATGCCTTTTGTAGTGAGCGTTTGCCGTTCCAAGGCAGATGTTTCGGAAATTCGGTTTGAATCCCGGTGTCGGATTCTGCTTTTTCATCTTCCCTTGAGGTCTGAAGCCATTCCATAATGGCTTCCTGGCAGTACAGGCATTGCCCGTCCTAGCGTGATTTTAGAAATTACAACAAGGAGACATAAATATTGAAGTATAAAATGTTGGTCAGTAAATGTGGATTCACCATTTGAATTATTAATAACCCCGGGAATTACTAGGGAAATAAAAGAAAACTAGTGCATTGCTTCGATTTATCGGCTGTCTGGCGGCACATTTTGGAAGTACTAGTCCATTGAACATTGAACAGTGCTGCATCACTGCCACCTGTGAGTCAACTTTTTCCACTTTGACGGCCTTTAATCGGCCTCAAAGGCTTTGAATGACCCATCAAAATGATGGCACATCTAGTTTTCTTGTCGTTTGAGGGGAAACGCACAGAAAGCATAAACATTGAAACAGTACTAAAAAAATTCAACAAAAGTAAACAGAGAAGGTTACAGCAATTTTAAGGGAAGTTTGTAGTCTCTATACCATCCAAATTATTATTTTAACTTACTATTATCATAAAAATACTTAAAATTCGTACACACATCCCCTCGTAATTAACGTAACTACAGGATAGCGCACATAAAACCGGCCCCAATACGTTTTTAGGTACCGTATATGCTCCAATAGAAGCCCTCGGCGTTTATTTGCAAAACTAGCCTCGGCTCCCGGCGCTTAATAGAGACCGGCTGCTATTAGAGACCGGCCATTATTAACAAAACCTTTTGAACGCAATATTTTTACACATAAATTCCGGCTAATATTTCAAACAGCTACTTTATTTGAATTTCACATGCTACGTAAGACTGTTAAAGATAAATGGCAATGTCTTTCTGTACCTTTCGTCGTCCGAATCCGCAATGACGGGCGGCCGCCTCACCGGAAGTTAGTTTCGCGTATTCCAACGCGCGAATCTTAAAGGCAATGTCAAATGAGAGTTTCGGCGGCATTTTGTAAGGCAATGTACCGTAAGGTATTACGCACGACTATAAAGATGCGGACGCTTGCACTAGTACCGGTAGGCAAATATCAAAGTCCCGGCTACTGTTAGAGACCGGCGTCAATAAGAGCCTTGGCGTTTATTGGAGCACATACGGTATATGTTGTATGTTCGCTATAGACAGTATTCAACGCTAATGATCATGCGCATGTGATAAACGCTCCGGATATTGTTGCGTTTGCGCTGATGAGTGTTGTTTAGTGTTTTCGGCCTGCGTGTGAGTAATGACATATTCAATTCCACAACGCGTGTGTATTGTGGAGGAGTATGTTCGCACAAATTCATTCATGTTGGTTCGTGAACGTTATCACTTCACTGCTGCAAGGATAATAAGTAAAACCCTCTGGCCACCCCGTTCTCCTGATTTATCACCGTGTGACTTTTATCTCTGGCGGTTGCTGAAATGGAAAACATACCGCAACAATCCTCACACCTTGGATCGGTTGAAAACAAACATACAGCAAGAGATCGCCTGCATTACAGTCACAAAATTGAGAAGTGTATACAAAAAAGGTTGTTGTTTTGTTTAAACCCATTTTTTTTTTCTGTAAAGATATATGGCTAAAGATAAAAAAAAAAACTGTAAATATTTTTGCCCCCTCCCCCGGGAAATTGTTTGCCCCCCCCCGCTCCCCTTAAAACTAGTTCTGGCTACGGGCCTGCTTCCTGGGAAGGCAACGGAAAACCACCTTAGTATCTATACCTCGGGATATCCTATGGATTCTTCAAGAGGTTCATTATGGTGAGATCCATAAGACGCGTACCTCCGTGATCGGAGTTGAGCTGCCCAAGGATTTGTTGTTATTTTTATTTTTTTTAACCTTATAGTTTCTGAGGGCCACTTGTCCTTTTACGTATATGTGTTAAAAACATTTCTTTTAATTTAATGTGTATGACATGATTATGATTTATTTATAATCTATATTAATAGTTTTATAATGCGGTTAAAAGTGATGTTGGGGTTAGTGATAAAAAGGATAGGAAGGGGAGGGTAAATGCAAAGTATTTTTCATATTAGAACAATTATAATTTTTCTCGCTGGTGTATTTAGTATCGCGAAAGCTGATTTGTATGCTTATGTAATAATTACAAAATTCGTATCTTGCTTTAGCAAACAAAAACATAAAATGTAATAATTACCTAATGAAAATAATATGAATTATAAATATAAATTTTTCTCTTAATATGCTTACTCAATTTAAAATTGTCTCGACCGACACAAGTCAAATGAACTGAAATTTTTTGAAAAGACGTGGAGGGAGATAAAATTAGCAAAACATAGAACTTTTGAGAACATTTTCACATTAAAACCTACAAGGATTATCAACACAACTTATAAAATTATCCTGTACATTAATTAAATCATAAAATGAAAACAACAGATAATGAAATACACAACATTACAAAAAAGTTCCCGAATATCAACAATGAAAAACTTTCGAATTTAATGAACGTTAGTTGCATAATGAAATTAAGACGATAAAAAATAACCTTGAAATAATAATTGGCTTGTTTTTGAGGGAAAAAAAGTAAATATAAGTCGACAAGCATTATTCACTTTTAACTAACAAATTTCTCGTGAATTAAATTATCTACAAGTTACCTTCAGTGGTAATTTTAAAATACTTTAAGATTTAACTAGTGATTAGATTTTTTGCCCCCCCCCCCCCAATCAAAATGCTGAAATTCCGCTTATGCACACAACATAACAGCTGGCGGCGGTATTCTAAATAAGACCCTAAGTTCTATCCAACTAACTCGTGAGTTCGATTGGAATATGGAATTATCTTCATACCTGATGCCGAGGGTAATGACTATACGTTCCCGTGGAACCGCCGAGAATTTAAGATAGTTCTAGACAAAACTGGGTGATGTACCGTCATGAAAACGTTGCTTCACCTTAACAACCAATTCTCTTTAAGAACCCTCATCTGACCTTAACATAGATTAAGTAACAATCTTTTTTTAATTATTTATTTATTTTAAAAAAGAAAGTCACTTTGCTGATAGAAGTTGAATGGCGTCAGTTTTTACTATTACAACATCTAATCTATCAAACACTTGCGTTGTTAAGCGACACTACTATTGATTGGCAAGCAAAACACATTTATTCAAGCTATTGAAATTCAAAGGCCAATACAATGCTAAGCGATGTCTTCAATGAGTTCAATGTCTAGATCCCCATTTAGCACCATTTTGGCAACTGAATAAGTGATCAGTGGTGACCTTGAACAGGAAGTGGCCATATTGGTTTGAGGGTATCACATTCGTTCTCAATACAGTTGATTCAGTATAAACAGACCCTAATTTTCTCGAGTTACCACTATTTTCCTAATCTAGTGAATGGCCACCTAAAACTGAAGTGATCTGGACCAGAAGTTGGATTTTCTCCTAAACTTCTAGGCCATGGGGAGCCTTAACAAGATCTCATGGGACTTCAACTCCTGATTTGGTCTGTGGAGGGCATTACACACACAGACAAACACAGGAATCCTAACAGCTCCTCTCTACAGGGTGCTAAAAAAAAAAAAACCCACCAAACATTGATTTTGAATCAGTAGATCAAACTTGGAGTAACCCCTAACTGTATGCCTGTGGTGAAACATAAATTTATATGAATGTTTTTATTCACACACGAATAAAAACATTCATAAAAAATTTAAACAATAGATGTCAGAAAAATGTTATATTTTGATCAATAATTTACAGATTGCAGGGCGTAGTAGCTCAAGTAGCTTGGTTGCTACCTCAAAGTTGATGAAATAAGGACAAGTAAACCCTCCATAAATTACATGATGCTGATTTTTGGTAATTTTTTTGTAATGACCTACCCCCATTCCTTGCTTGTCAATGGACTGAAGGAACTATTTCAGTTCGAGACGATGGTCATGATTTTTTTTCCTCGGTGTTACTTTTTCACCACATGACTCCTAGAACTTACACTTATGATTACTGTATTTCTTTCCTGGAGGTTAAAGGCAGATGAGCATCTGATTGGCTTTTGGCATTCACTTCATCCTGTTAATCTGATGATTGAGCCTGTCTCCTGTGCTGCCACTTTCATTTAAGACAGTGTTTTACCCCTGCATTTTAACTAAAATCCTATTGGATAACTTGCAAATAGAATGCATACAGCAAGTTTCATTGAAATTTTCCAGATATTTTTACAAATTGAAAAACTAATGTGTGTTTTGTTAAGATTAGTATGGAAGACTTCATTAAGTATTAAACTGTCAAAATAAGCTTAATTCAGTTTTTAAGTAGAACTCATTTCCTTTCTTTCCTAAATATTTTATTTATATGGGAGAAACTACTCATAAAACTAACAAATATATATAAAAAAAATACAAATATAAAATAAAAAAATACAAATGTTACAAATATAATTCTGACATGAATATGGAAATGACAATCCTATCACACAGTAAGGCACTTGTCTATGGGTTACAGGAACTGGATTCAATTTCCAACGAAGGCCTTGGATTTATATCTGGTTATTTCTCTTCAAGACAGATCCTAGGGTTCATCCAATCCTTGATCAAATGACATTAACCAGGATAAACAGGGTGATTGTTGTACTAGTTTCCATCGTCCATCTTAGCACATTAGACTGGTGTTTGCAGGAGACTATTTTCTATACTGAGGATAAGAGCATGATGCGTTAACCTTTAAGTTACAAATTTGCATTTAAAAGACACTTAAAATTATGTTCATATTTCACTTTTATATATCTGAATTAATCGTCAATTGTTTTTAATACAACTAAACAGTAATCTCAGACTTACAAACTCTTTATGTTTTTGCTATCAATCTTGCTTTTTTTAATTTGTGTAAATTTCAGAAAATTATGATCATTTCTTTAAAAATTGGCAAAGATAATTTTAAAAGAATAAAATCTTAATAAAATTCTAATGGGCTTTTTTTTTATGGAGAATTTCTTAATTGAAATTTTTGGTGTTTTTCAATAGAAAGGAAAATGCTTGAAGAAGCTATTAAGAAGCCAAAAAGAGGTTTAATCATTCCAAAAACTACATATCCTACTGTTCTGAGATGTGGATGGCCGCCTCAAATTGAACCTTCAGAAAATTTTCCCCATGAAATGTTATTGGATGCAGAAAAATTATCTTTTAAAGACTCTGAAAAGAAATATGGATACAGAGCTTGTGGGCCAAATACACCTTTTAATAAAAAGTAGGTTCGAGTTAGTATATCAGAATAATTTTCATTCAATTAACAAGTGTATTATTTGGAAATTATTTTACTTCTTTTTTTTTTATTATTATTATTAAAGTAGAATTAAGCAAACAACTAACACAACTTTGCAATTAAAAGGAAATTTCATGATGTATTAAAATTATTATTTAAATGGAATTGAAAGAAAAGACACTACATAAAGTTATTGATATGTTCAAGAAAGATATCAATCGCAAGGCACAAAGCTAACGTTAGGATTCGCACTTTGAGTTGTCATCGGGAAGAGACTGGAACGGACCGTTTCGTCCTCATTAGGACTCCTCAGCCAGCCAAACTCCCCCGATGACAACCCAGAAAGCGCACAAGGTGTTAGTATCCCGACTCTCGCACCCGAGAACGGGATCTCCCACCGAAGAAATCCTAACCATAAATTAAAAAGGGGGGTAAAATACAAAACTTCCTTGTCTCTTCCCGATGACAACTCAAAGTGCGAATCCTAACTTTAGCTTTGTGCCTTGCGATTGATATCTTTCTTGAATTATTCGGGCATGTTAAACTTCTTTTATTTATTGATATGTTGTTTGGAATAATTGTCTTTTCATGTGCAGCTGTATTATATCCGGGTTACGTCAAATGCTTTGGAATGAATATTGTCTTATTAGGTGTCTGATATACAATTCTCTTTGGATCATGTTCAGTTCTGTGCTTTGAAGATGATTTTTTTTCTGTTTCCCAGAAGAACACAGACATTAAATGAAAATTTTGGATGGAAGGTGATTGGATGAATTGATGGTAAAAAGAGGCGGCAACAAGATGGCTAAATGTGAGTCATCAGCTGTGACAGTGGTTTCAGTAAATAGTGAAGTTTTGAGATCATCTGAAATTCGCCTTACACCAACATCAGCAAATGACAATGATGTAATCAAACAATGTTGCCATAGCTAATAAGTCTTTGAAGATAGTGTAACCATAGTTTCAACCATCATAATTGGCAGCTGACTTTCATGAATGTATCTTTTCTGTATTCAATAAGTTGAATCAAAGAGGTCAACTGTTCGACTAGGTAAAGACAATACTGGTATTTATCCATCAATAATGCTTAAGAGTTCTTTACTGATGAATCAAGATTCATTTCTCCTTGGACCCCTGCTAATAACTAGGGGCTGTTGTATGGCAGTGGCATCTTATTGGATTTTTGAATCACATCTAAATGAAACCACAAGCTGCTGCTGAAATTAACTTATTTTTTACCTCTGTGATACCACTGTGCCAATTTCATAAACAGAATATATACCTTGTTACACTTTCAATATTACATTGAAGACACTTTTTCAGAAATTCTTCTCACTCAAATTTCCTTCAAGTGGATCTAGTGATATTTGTTTTATTTCAAAAATAGTTCCCTTGAAATAGTAATTTGATACCAATACAATCAAAAAAAAGTTTACATAATTTTTTTTTTTTTTACCATAAAAGAACAGATTCTTTAGCATTTATAGTTTTTAATTTGATTTCCATTGTAATTTCATGTACAATTGCCAGGCTAGTTATGAACTGTAGAAAAAAACGGTATTAAATTTAACTAGAAATAATATGAAAAGTTCATAAAATAAGCCAACTAACAAATGAATATTAACATTCTTTAAAGCTATATTAATTCCTTCAATTTTGTTTCATTTTAGGAGGGTGAAACCCAGGCCTCCAGTAAGTTTTCAATGTGATCACCAAAAATCTTTGACCCGTGCAGAAATTTTAGCTCAAATGAAGTACTTTACTTATTATAACCTGAAAGGAAATCCACGCGTGACCAAAGTGCCAATAATACATTCAGATGGAATTCATTACGTCCTTCCCTCATGGCAATACTGTCCTTAGAATAAGGAACTTCTTCATGATTTAGTTTCTAAGCATCAACTAGTAAGGCTAATAGGGATATATCCAAATATTGAAAAAGTGGCAATCTTTAATATATTCGCTAAAAAAATAGCTTTTACAGTAATTAACAGTTTTTAATGATAAATTACTTACTTGGAAACAGGAAAAAACTTGAACTATGAATATTTTTTTTTTTCTGTAAATACCAAATTACATCATAATAGCTGAATAATAATTAAATTGAAAAGGATTGCTTTTATCAACAGATAATTTTACTAAAATCTGTCTTGCTATGGTTAAATATTTTGTTACAAATTTCATTTTTATTTTTTTCAATTTCAGTTTACTGCTGGTATTATTTTTATAAGATATTTGTTTAAGCATAGTTAAAAATTTTGGCAACTCAGTTCCCATCAAGACAATGAAAAGGGTACTCAGACAAATAATAAATGAAGATTTGTAACAAAATAGTAAAAGAAAAAGACAAACTTCGTTTTGTGAAAAAGTAAAGCAGTTTTTACTGTAACTAGACCTGGATACTAGGAAAAATATTTTTGTAAAAAGGGAAATTCCAATTTTATATATTATGTAATATAAAAATTATAAATAAAAAGTAATATATTTCAAAAATAAGTAGTTGTCTCAATGGAATTGTATAGGTACCTAATCAGATATAAGGAGAAAAAGAGAAGATAAAGGAAGAGGAGGTCACAATTTCAACTCAACTTTAAATTAAGTGGTGTAGAGCAAGACGAATAGGCTTAAATACTTTAAAAAGTTCATTAATTACATTGATATCAAAAGTGATTTTAAAATTTCTTTTAAACTAAATCAGAAATGGACAATCATAAATGGGAATTTCTTTACAAACATGAGGAGCTGACTGTTCTTTATTAGTTGGATTTCATTGTAGAATTTGTTTAAAGAAGAATTAAATGCCTTAAGGATAGAAGTGTGGCTTAGTACTTATTGTAATACAAAATAGACAAGTTTTTTTTTCAGTAACTATTTTGTAAGTGAAAGTCGAATTGTAATTTGTAGATACAACAGAGGAGAATAATTTGATATTTTGACCAAATGGATTGAAAGCAATACTGTCATTTCTTTGCTTATCATGTTTTCATAAAATTTTGCATGGGCCAGATTAAGGCCAGATTAAGGGCAGCTATGTTCTAAGCCCTTCCTTTGCTTAGTTGGCAAGACATTAAGACTCAATAAGTGCTGAAGATGAAATAAGACATTAAAAAAACAATTTTCTTCAAGGTCATTCCTTATGCATGAATACAACTAATAAATATAAACATATATTTTTTATTATAGATATTTAACACTAAATAGTAGCAAGCAATATAAGTTAATTACTTTCTTATAACTAGGGAACAGAAAAAAAAATCAATGTTTTATGCATTTTTTAATAAAACTGTTATAAGATAATAAATGTAAGTTAAAAAAAAAAAACTGAAAACGATTTCTAATCACCTCCAAAAGATTTTAAAACAAAATAAGATCCGAAATTATGTGATCTTGAAGGCACACTTTTCAATTTTGAAAATCCTCTTTCTACAGAAATCTAAGTTGATGGATAATTTTTTAAATAAATATTTTAATACAGAAGTATCTGTATTATAACTGATAGTGGAGATAAGAGTAAATTTATGTCTATTTAATATAGATTTGGAGTTTCAGCATGAACATCCAAGAAAGATCATGGGAAAGGGTGAAACAAATATTTAAATGAGAAGACTCCATCTAGTAGTGTGTTGTTATAAATGATGAAGTTTTTATTATTGTAACAGAATTTATACTTTTAGTAGAAAAACATGTCTACTGTCTACATTGTATTTAGTGTCAAGCTGCTTGCAGAAAATCAAGATTGTGAAATGAAAGTTGGACATTCTGTTTGAGATTACAGCATGGAGCTAATAAAAGTAACTAGAATTAGGTAAAGATGTTTCAGATTATTAACCTCCTACTTTTATCTCAAACATTTTTTTTTTTTTGCTGTTTTTAGCTTTTTGTCATCAAATCAAATCAATCAAATATATATAATTGGCTAAGTTCGTCTGTCTGTCTGTAACTCGATATAATTAAAGCTATTAAGATAGATCCAACGGTTCTCAATAGTACCATTGAATCAAAAGTACTCAAATTGGATGAAAATATTAGTTCATTGTGTCGTTCCATATTGTTTCCATGAAATTTTATCCTAGGGAACTGACCTAGACAACTGAAATTCTAACAAAACATACGTTCAAAACCAAATAATTTTGTTACCACTGCATCCATTTTAATGAAATTTGGCATACTTACTCAATTTTTTATGGCTGATTTGGAAACTCAAAATCATTTTTGTCGTAGAAGCTTCGTTCACAAGTTAGCGCAGTATTTAGATTACAAAGGTGAGTTTTAAATGCCTTTCGGCGTTATGAGTCAAAAATAATAATTATTCCATTCTTACTTTTAGTAAAATTTATTTACAAGGACAAACTTTAGATATGCTTGGTATTTATTTACCAGAGCCTGATTTAGTCATGGACAGTTATATGTTGCTATTTCTCGAGCATGTCGTGCTTGCGACATCAAAATCAAAATTCTTGACCGAATAGATCAAGGACATCTGATAGAAGGATCTGATGCTGTTTTTACAAAAAATGTAGTTTATAAGGAGATATTTACTTTGTAGTTGATAGTTGATAATAAAATGAATTTTTATGCCTGTCGTCCGACAGGCTTTGCTGCCAGTTTAGAATATTGTTCACTTACATTCTTTTTGTTAATTTTACATGTGTATATTTCTAAAGATAAATTTGATACTTTTCATATAATAGGTACCTCTCTTCACAAAATGACAAATAAAAAAACATCAATTATTCCTGTATTCTTTTACATAATACTTTTGTTACCTACTGACTTGTGAGAATTAAAGATAATGGGCATGTAATAAATTAAACTGTAGTTGCAAAATGAGCTGAGAGGCCCAACTATCAGTATTAGCTCATTTTACAAGTGTAATCTCTAGTTCACCGTTTCACACACACAAAAGAAAAAAAATGTGGGGTTACTGTAAGAGTATAATTTTCTTGGCACTTTTTTGATACAGATCTACAATGAGCAGCAAGAGCTGGAGAAATGAGTTGCCATTACACACTTACACTGTAGAATTCACATTCGTGTTATGGATGATGCAACTAGATTAACTCAACAAAAAGGACAGATATATCAAAGTACTTAATTAATCATAGTTTTCCTGTAACATCTGCCTTTAAATTGCATGGCAGAATAATTCATAACAATGACATTTCATTTACCAGAAAAGGTGAAGTACAAGTAATCTTTTATTTTTTTATTTTGATCTTTTAAAAAAATTAAATACGGTCTTTCAGAGGCATCACGATACAGGATATATGCACTGCATACAGGCACAGTTTCTGTCCCACAAGCGCACTCTTCTTAATAAATGCTTTGTAAGTCCTCTGATTAATAATCTTATTTTACAAATTATAATATATATATTTTTTTAAATAAATATGTATATTGCTTGTGTAATTCTTTTTTTAAATCCTTGGTATGTCACATGTTTTACACATGTGCTGATGTACCAGGTGACAGTTCTCCTGTCTTATTGAAACTTTACTATTCTCCATTTGATTATGAGCATGTGTAATTTTTATAACTTATATATTTTTCTTTTCTAACTATAGAAACTCTTTCCTTCTTTTCAAGAAAATATAAAGCATTGTTTTTAAAATATTTTAAATGTGAATTTTGTTCAGTTTTCTTATTATTGGAACAGCCATGAAAATATTAGAACTGGAGTTGTGGACAGAATAATCTTTGTCTTAAAAACATGAAAATTATAGGAGTTTACTAAACTTGATCAATTTTGAGTTGCCCACTTAACAGACTCATTTACCATTTACATGAAAGAAGGTGTTTACTTAAAAAAAATAATAAATGGTAAATCAATCGATATATATATATTATTGGAGGTCGTTGACTATTACAATTGCAACAAACTGTAGAAAAGGAGAAATGCAGTCTCCATGAGTACATCAATAATAGCACTGAGAAATTGTTAAAAGCAGTAAAAGCAGAAAACTTTCTGAGCAACCAAATGCAAAACCGAATACAAAAGAGAGGCTTTCAAAACCAGACAAGAGAACTGGAAGAATAAGCCCCTACATGGAGCCTTTTTCAAAAGAATTGACAATCATAACAAGGACCTTACCTGGAATTGGCTAAAGAATGGCACACTGTACAAAGAGACTGAGGGTCTGCTCTTTGCTGCACAGGAACAGGCCCTTCAGACAAATGTCATGAAGGCCAAAATACAGGGCACTAGTGAAAATAGCGTATGTAGACTTTAACAACCGTGAAGAAACAGTAAACCACCTAATATGTGAGTGTTCAACAATTGCTCATACGGAATATAAAAAGAGACATGACGATGTGGCCAGGAAAATCCACTGGGCACTGTGCCACAAATTTGGATTCCCTATTTCGGAAAAATCTTGGCAACAGGTTAAAATTCTTTGGGACTTCAGAATACAAACGGACCAGCACATTACAGCCAACACGCCTGACATCACTGTGATTGAGCAACAAGAAGTGACTTTGATTGAAATAGCCATCCCTGGGGACTGTCGAGTCCAGGAAAAAGAACATGAAAAAATGAAGAAGTACAGGGCTCTAGCGCTAGAAACCACTTGAATTTGGCATAAAACACAAGAGTGCTACTCATTATCACCGGCGCAATTTCACCCAATTTTATGGATTATTTTACCCGGTTAGGAACTACAACTATTACAGCAGATGAATTGCAAAAAACTGTAATTCTCAGGACTGCATCGATTATTCATCGTTACTTGACTGATGCCTAAGCCTTTGGTTAAGGCTCGCCTCAGCCAAAAACTGCCAGTGATTCGG
>JAFIDM010009631.1:166650399-166704846 GCA_023159025.1 Thereuonema tuberculata | reverse complement strand
TATAATTTGGGAGTTTGTGTTTCAAGGTCTAATCCCAACTGTAAACAAATTCGGCAAAGGAACGGAAAGACATATGTTTAGCCCAAGAAATAGTAAATATTTATTTACTATTTCTTGGGCTAAACAGGGATTGCAACCATCTGTTGAGCTTTTCTGAATGACAAGTGAATTTCTACAGAGAGGAATCATCATTAATTGGCAATGCTACCTTCTATCTAGTATCAAATGTGATTCTGCAAAAGTCCAGAGGCTCCGTAGTAACAAAGTTGTAATGGCAGACAAAGAAAATAACAGAAGAATCAAAAAGAAAAAAGAAATCTATTACACAGACAAAATCCTTTGGTCATGAAATTGTGATGTTGAAAGAAGATATTCTCAGCTCTCAAGAAATGAAACATTATGACTGCCTTTAATCAATAAGAAAAGGCTACAGTCATGTTCCTACTTGATTGATTTCAGTGAAAATGATTTCATTATCTTATGTTGATACTGTTCTTGTACCGTTTTTCTTTAATGAGATTTTCTTTAGAGATAAATGCTGTATAAAATAGTATTTTTTTAACAAATAATTTTTGAAACAGCATAATCTATTTGTCATACTTGGGGCTATTCAGGTTTAAAGGCTGTTTGGCAATAAATTGATTGTTCAACTGAGGGATTATTGTTTAATTGTGTGTGTACGTTTATGGCAACTACTAAAAATTCATAACTAAATTCTAGGTTGCTCAGTAAGAAGCTGCTGCAAAAAAATTAATTTCATGTGCAACAACAATTTATGTGAAAGATCATGTTAAAGAAATGCTCCAAGTTAAAGTACACTTAAATGCCAGAAACACCATATAACTATGTTTAATATTGTTCTGTATTATTTTATCTGAATGAAAGAATTCCACATACTTTTTGTTTAAGGGTTATTATTATTAAAAGTTTGACAACTACTGATCTAGTTGTCTCCTACCTCTATCAGTACAAACCACATTTAAGATGGAAAAATGATCTGAATGATATCTGAATGTTCTGCAATAAAACAAAAGTTATTGAAACAAATCATTTTTTAAAAAGAATGGACTAAGAAAGTTAAAGAATGAGCTAAACAGACCAGTCTATTTAGAAGGATAGCTCATCAAGACTTCCTTATAAATATATAAGCTGACATTTAGTGTAGTGTAGTGATTTTAATTTCTGCATGAGTAGGAACCTGTCAATTGCATGATGAAGAATGCATTTTACCATGTAAATTTTCATTTTTTCCTAAATTAATTCTTCTAAAATTCAAATGACAAAAAGAAATTGCAGTAATGGCTAAATATCTACAGTCAATCTGAAGAAATTAAATATAATTTTAATAAAGAAATGGATATATAAATTCCGTTACGATGTGTTTTGATATCACAACCAACAAAACTGAACAATAAAATAATTATTTTATTATTAGCATATATTGGAACTTCTGAATCTAACTTTAACGCAAATTTGGACATCATTTCTGCAAGTATGTTCAAAGAAATGTAAGATATGCAATGGAACTTCAATAAAAATTTAAAAAGAACAATAGAGTTGCGGTAATCTGAGCTTCCGTCCTAATCCGAGGTGAGGCTAGTCCAAGGTCACGCAGGGCGACGATTCCTTGAAGTCATTTGAGGGGTCAGTGTATAGTTTTCCATTTTACTACTTAGATGATGGCATGACATCGCTGCTAAAAAGCATTGCTCTACTGTGAAGCAGAAGACCTTGGACAGTTTTTTAAAGTTGTAAATGCTTATAAACAGTCTTTTCATGTAACCAGGTAACATTGTTAATGTATCTGTAACTTTAATATCTATTATAAATTAGATTTGTCTCGTTTAGTTGAAAATTCCATTTTTTTTTTCTTTTTTCCGTGTAATCCGAGTTTTTTTGTAATCCGAGGTACCATCAGCCCCAATTACCTCGGATTATCGCGACTCTACTGTATATTAATCAGCTGCTTCACTTTTACAATACCACCATTTCAGTCAGCAACAAATTAAAGAGAAGTATTAAATAGAAAAGCTTATTTATCAATAAATACTACTAATTTATAAAACGTTTACATTTGTGTCCACTGTTCCTGGACAAGACACTGGTGTTATGTTTAGTGAAATTTCCAACAAACTTAATTGGAGAAAGACAATGAAGATTCAGAATTGATTTCATCATGGAACCTGCTATGAAATTCTAGTAAAATAACTTATAATTTGATTTCTGTAGGACCTCAAGCCATTAATGAATTCATACTCCACAGTACTTTACAAAAAATCAAAAAACAGATGGCTAAGGTAATATCTTCATCAAATTATAAAGGATCACTTACTGATAACCTTTTCTTGGCTACAGAAAGGATGCTAAGCCTGTAGATTATTTAAACACAAATTCATGTAATGTTTTCTAAACAAGTCTTGTTTTGAGTAGTTTTGATGCATTAATGTTTCCTGTTACTGAATACAAAAATAATGATTAAAAAAAAAAAAATACAAAAAATAAATAAATACAAATATGCAAATTATTAAAACTTGTTAGGTCATGCATGACACCCCTGTCTAATACATATTTTTTAAAAGTTTTTTTTTTTTATAATGTGAAGAAATCAATAAGATTTTTTTTTTTATTTTCAATAAAAAATTGAACTGTTTCTATTAAGAATCTCTTCAGATTTCCATGTAAAAAGGGTGGATTTGAGTTTTGAACTGAAATTTGTTCTGCACCAATGATTAAAAATGAATCACCATCTCCTAATTCTCACCTGACATCAGTTACTACCAATGTAGTTTTATTGTGACTGTGGACAAAGTTACTGCAAACGAGAGACTGGGGTATTTCCTACATCATAAAAGAGATAGAGGAGGCCTTTTGCGTCCTATTGTTCAGGAATCGTCTATCTCTCTTTTATGATTTGGGAAATACCACAGTCTCTCGTTTGCAGTTACTACCAATGTGCAGTTCTTAGCAAATATGTTTATATCTTATAGTTTGTAATAGCAGCCATATTCCAAGGGGATGGGGTGAATAGATTGTGGCCTTGCACTATTACTTACAGAAGTACTACTTTGACTTACCAAAGAAACAGAAAAAAAAATTAAGTACCATTCTGGGCATCTGATAATACATATAAAAACCCAAATTCTGGACTTCATGACTGACATATATCCATTATAATACTGGTACAAGTGAATTAAGTCCTCTTTGTTGACAGATAATTAGTAACACTATTTGTAATCAATGTAATTCTCTAGTAGAAACTGGAATGTTTGATTTGTTTATTTTCTTTAAATAAAGAAAAAATATTTTGAATGGAATTAATCTGATAGTTGGCACCATTCCAGAGATGGTAGTACATTAGATTTCTCTGTTAACAATAATCAATGAGGCTTGATAAAATATACTTAAATTCCTCCAAACATTAATAGATAGTTAGTGTTGAAGTTGAACAGATAATTATCTCTCGTTTCGTTTCTTTGGGTACAACTGCTAACTTGAAATACTACAAGTAATCATTTTGAAATCTATAGATATCAGAAAAGAGTAATGAAGACTAAACATTGCTTCATTAATATACAACTTATGTAATTTACTTCAAATAAAACCATTAAATAAATTATAAAAGCTTGTATCATGAGTTTAGAGAAATACGGCTTAATAGATTTATTTCAATAAATTAATTGTTTTGAAGAAAGTACATGAAGAAAGTAACTGACATCAATTGTTTTGGAATAGCCAATTTACTGAAATATTCTCATAAAAATGTGGATAGACTACAACCTATTTTTAAGTAACTTCATAACTAATCAAAATAAAATTAGATTGGTTTTTGATTTTGATAAATTTTCATGACTAATAACTCACTGAAATAAAATATTACAATTAACCTGCTTTATGCTATTAAGATATATTTAAACAAAACTACAGATTTTAGCAAAAATTTCTATGGATTTTAAAGTCTAGAATCTAATCAAAAACAAATATTTATTTTTAGGAAACCTCTTTATTACAAATATTCTAAGAATAGTTCTCATTTATTATCTCCAGAGGCAGAAATTCATGTTATGACAAAATTAGAACAGTTCTTCACAATTTTATGAAGCTTCAATTTTCTACTTTCCCAGTTTTTCTGTTAGTTCTGGTACAGCCTATTAAAAAAGAAAAGGGACAAACAGAAAAGTAATTTAGACAAAAGAGAAATAGAAGCTTTAATTGAAATTAAAAACAAATAATGAAATTTACAAAAATTTACTTCTGTTTCAATAATTATTTTTCTATAATGTTAACATTCAACTTAATACAAGTCAAACCTTTTAACAAAATTATAAAAGTTAATTTCCAATTTCATCTAATTTTAGTCTACAAGGTTAGTAAAGTTTTGAATTTCTTCTTATAAACATTTAAAAAGTAGTAATGTTGGTGAAAAATGATGTTTACAAAGAGAATGAATAACATGTAGGCTATCTATGGTTTGAATAACAACAGTGATCGGTCATGAAAGAATTCGCACCAATTCATGATAATATAAAGTTGAAATTATGTGCCTATTCGGCACAACACTAGAAGAGAACATACAAGGCCTTAATCTGATTCAGCATTCCAGTTTATTCTAAAGGTGTTTGACAGAAACTATATCTGCACTGTGGAATGCCTAGATCAATGCTTGAACAGTTATTCTCACACTAGGTATTTAAAATGCAGGCTTTATTGGTAAGGCGTTATATCAAAGTTAGAGCACGCACACCCACTTAAGTAGACTTGCCAGAGTGAAAGAACCACAGGATCGTCAAAACCGTCAATAAAAATGGAATTAAGGAATTCTGGCAATATAACCAATGATACCAGCTTAAGCCATGAAAACCAGACCAAAACCATAACATTGCATTATCCCAATAATTATTCAGAAGCAATGTTAGATACTGTTCTTTCAGCACTCTCCAAACCAAACTTTACAGTTGATTTTTAACAATATTTAGAGTAACTCATACTATACAGAACCTCTTATGCCAATACTTTCCAGTCCACAAAAATATTTAGTATTCCATAATAAACTATATGGCCAAAAGTACTTGGACACCCTCTAGAGAAGTGGATGTGGCTGTTATCGTGTGCTATGACATCATAGAATGAGGTTAAAGTGGTCACTGTAGCATTAGGTGGTCATGAGACAGAATGAATAAATCAGCAGAGCCGAGTGATTTTGAACGTGACATGATCATTGGATGCCATCGGTTCAACAAATTGGTTTGTGCAATACTGGCCTTGCTACAGGTGCCATGATCAATTGTAAGTTCTGTCATTATAAAATAGAAATGACTGGGAATGACAATGGCACAAATTGCAGTGGTAGGCCAAAGAATTCACAGATCTCAGCAGTCGAACCCTGAAAGGGTAGTGCAGAAGAATCGCAAGTTCCCGTTGGCAACTATCACTAGTTAGTTCCAAACAGCTTCAGGTGTCGTCGCTAGCACCAGGACTGTTTGTTGGGAGCTGAAACACACAGGTTTCCATGATAGTGCAGCTGCTCATAAGTCCAACATAAGCAAGGTGAAATTCTTAATTTTAAGTAAATGCACCTACAATAACATCAACATTTTAGGATGATTTTCATCTAAATTTGTTGGGCAATTTTGATGGAATCTCCCTGTTCCACCAACATTACTGGATACACCAAGGCCTATACCCTAAGTCTGAATTTTAACTATTTAGAAAGATGTGTTATGAGTTATAGTATGGGTTCTCAACTTATTTTCGTCATTTTGTTGTTCAGATTTGAAAGCTCAAGTACAATTTCCAAAATTCAAATTTTTGAAACAATTATTGCTTCCATATACAGAAGTAGTTGCAAATGAATGATGCAAACTATTCAAACAAAAATATTTCAATATGTGTTGAACCATCCTGTACTTTTCAAAAATGTTTGTTGTCTTGTCAGGATGATTCATGTTTGTAAAAGTTTTTAATTATTGGGTTTTGTTTTTATTCGAGTTTTCCTTACTTAGATATTTATTTAGAAAATATTTATACTAATACTTGTTAAGTTTACTTTGTGGTGAATCAGAAAAAGTTAAATGTCTGATTTTCCTATTTTTGTAAACTATTGTTGTATTTAATTTATTTGTAAATATAAGAAAAGAAAAATTATTTTCAATTATTAAGCTTTCAATTTAAGTTAGTTTAATTTGGTGTAATTGGGATTTAATCCGTTGAGTGATATGTTCTAATGAACAATGCAAAATAGATGACAAGAGGATTAAAATTAGAACATGTGGATTCTGAACAAGGAAAGGGAGAGTCGACTACAAGTTATAGAAGAAGGCTGACATGGAATGTTTGTCAAAGTCAGCCAATCGACACTGATTTCATTTAAAAATGCTTTCCAAGAGGGATTATAAATAGAAAAAAAAATCTTTCAAGCTCTACAAGGCAGTATTTACATCAAATATAAAAAGACAAGATGTCATCAAGGCCTAATCCAAAAAAATGTGGATTAACCCTAAGTGCGCAAAAAGATGGATAGGACCAGACCTATAATTAAGTATGGAATTGAATAGTCAAGAAGCGGATGTCCAAATTATTTAGAGAAGGTGAATGTTTGTTCGAAAATAGTGACAGATATTAAGATCAACAACATCTCATCAATCTACACCTTAAACTTCTGTTGGAAAGATGCTTAGGAACACACTGCAATGGTACAGTAATGTGAAATATCCTACTGAAAAAAAACATCTGTTTGAAGCTATTGAATCATAGTTGAAATAACAGTATTAATTCTTCAGCTTCTTCTCAAGTCTTGTCTTCAAGTATGGCAAATCCCCAAGATATTTTCCCAGTGAAATGTGCTCAGGCCAGAAAACCGAAGGTAAATCATTTCAACCTGTGTCTAATGAATATCCATCCTAATAAAAGAATTTAGGTGCTAAAAGAGGATTGATTTTTTTTTTTTTTAGTTACTTGTTCAATAACTAAGCAGAATTACTTTTTTAAATATTTTTTTAAATTTGATTTTTTTAATCTCTTGTAATTATTTATTCATGCATTTCTCACGATCTTATTGTTTTTATTCTTTAAACAAAAAGTTTTTATTAGATATTACATTTATTGTTATACAGTACAATTCCATTGTCCTAAATACAAATTGTTAATGTTTATTTAAATCAGAATTATGAAATTCTTCTTTTTATGTATATGAATTTTAAGAAGAGGGATAAGATATCCCTTTCTTTTCATATGATGAAGTCAAGTTCGCTCAGAGATGATGAAATAATATGAATAAAAGATGTATCAGGAGTAAATCGCGGTGTTTATAGAATTACTTTTGTTTTTCACTAATAACTACAAGTGATGGTTTAAAAGTTTAGCTTTAAAAAGGAAGTTGTAATTAACAGATTAAAACTAATTAAAAGTTGTGCTAAAGAACTAATAATTTACTGCGTGATATATGCTACCATAATCCTGTTAATTGGTTAAATTTGATTAACTCTATTAATTGGTGGGGATTTTAATATTAATATTTATCTCTCAGAAGGCCTTATCTATTTTATTTTAGGTATAGCAACATTTGTTAACTTGTTTTAATACATGGTACTAAAATTTTGTCTGATGTATCAAATCTTATTTCTTGTGTAGGTGTGCATTCATTCATATTTTAAAATTAAGGTATATTTAGTTGTTTTTTTTTTGTTTTGTTTTTAATCTGACGTGTCAGCAGCAACTGATTTGTTTTCGATCTCACACTTCTACTGCATTTTTGATTTAACTTTAGGATTTCAGTTAGCAACTAGTCGGCAACGCTTCAGTGTCCCTATCAAAAATAAATGAAATGCTCTGAAGTTTATTCACAATGAAACACTAGTTTGAGAACCTTAGCTTTAAAATGTTCAAATCAGAAATCTAAGCCAGCCATGACTAAATATTAAATTATTCAAACCTTCTAAAAGTTATTTTATTCAAAATGCATTAAGAGCTTTTATTGCTGCCATAGTATTGGGTACATCACACTAATATATCAATGTATTCTCTAGTATTGCACAAAATAACCAATGTCATAAAATACCATTCTACCCTTCCAAAATGACTCAATAGAAAAAAGTTTCAGCTGTGAAGCACGACAGAAAAGTGTTCAGAATTGTGGAGAATGTATGGAGAGAATAGAACAAATAAGACAATCACAATCGTGTCTAATTTAAAATTAGAAGATAATTATAGGTTCAAATAAATACTCACCTTAAATAAATCTGCAACCAGACCTAAATCAGCAACCTGAAAAATAGGTGCTTCTGGATCTTTGTTAATTGCTACAATTGTTTTACTATCCTTCATTCCAGCTAAATGTTGAATAGCCCCAGAAATGCCAACAGCAATATAAAGTTCCTAAAAATAAAAATTATATGAATTTAATTTAAATTTATATTTTGCCTTTTTCTAATTTTAATTAATTCACACATTTAAAAATGTCCTCATAAATATATATATTTTTTTTTTGCAAAAAATAAAACAGTATGCAGCCAATGTCCACAGGCAACTTTTTAAATTGTAATCAAAAATAAAATATACTGGGATGCCGGTGGAACAAATGTTAGCTGTATGATGAGCTGCAGTTTCATTAACACATTTGCTGCCACCATTGTAGGCAATCCCCAGGTGCCACTAGATTTTTTTACTTTTTTTTTTTGTATGTGGTACAATAAGAAGTCAGTACAAATCAAATTTCACCCCCCCCCCACTAGTTCAAATCAAGTATCACGGCTCCATGTAGGCAGCACCTCTCGTTAAATTCCTGCACTCAGTGTCTCTTAAATATTAGATTTTTAGTATTTTTTGTTTTATGGTTTCACCATTGATATGGTAAGGAAATCAAAATAAAATGTAACTAGGATAGAATAAAGGATTCATTTTTTTTTATTAGTAAAAATAAACCTAAATTCTCAGAAAAAATTATACAAAATCAAATTAGGTATATGATCAAGAAACATCTATTTTTTTTCAAATTCTGAATTCTAAAAATCAACATAAAATCAATAATGAATAAATTTAGAGAATCTAGTATTTTTCAAGACCCTGATACATGACTTATTATTATGGGAGGCAAAAAAACAACAAAAGTTTGGTAGCAACAAGTGTTTACAACATTTTGAGGTGTCTACTGAGATGCCGCACACAATACAAAGTTTCTCTTACAAGTGCAGGCAGCATAATAAACAATAGAAGTTGCCTAGCCACACAACACTGCACCAAGTAATCTGCATGTCTACTATTAGTGCCGACTACATGGATCGGTGTAGTCAGGAGTAAACATATTAATAAATAAAGATATAAAAAATTTATAGTTATGCAAAAAGTTCCAAGCGAATTTCATAAAAAGTTTATTCTGTTAATACAAAAGACATGTAATTGTTGATTTTCATTAATTATATTAAGCATTAAATTTTACTGGAAACAGACTTAAATTTTCCATTATTCCTTTTTCTTTTCTTTAATCTCACTTATATGGGCTTAGATATGACTGACACTTGCTCCAAAAGTCTTCAAAGCAACTGAGTTATTGTAACTGTAGTCATCTTTTTTTTTTTCCTTTGTATTTTATTTGTAACAAAATATTTAAGTTGTGAGGTCTGAATAATTCAGCAACCATATGCTAGCTGCAAAAAAAAAAAAAAAAAAAAAAAAATATTTGGTTCTTTATCACCTTTAACAAGATGAACCATCTTGACTGAACTGTAATCACCTAAGTATTACACCACATCTTAAGTCACTCAAATATTATATTAACAGTAATCACTACTCATGCACTGGACAACGACATACACTATGACCTAACTTTAGTGCTAACAGGTTTTTAATAGCTCTTACAGCAGAGATCAATAACTGTACCTCCAAATAAATGATAGAACATTAACTGTTCCAGCTATCTTACAACAAACTACTGTTAGAGCTTATGTCTGAATAGTCTCACAAAGTCTATATTATAGAAGTATTCTAATAATTCTTTCATATATATTTATGAAAAGTACTTAAAACTTCATTTATAATCTTATTGGATAATCAGAAATAAATTATTTTTTACCTAGTTAATTATGTAACAAGAGATTTTAAGTTTAAATTTTAAGCTATCCAATATTAAATAATTGTTCTAACTTATTATTAAAAGACATTAGAATTCTCACGTTAAAAAACACCTTTACTTACAGGTGCAACAATTTTTCCTGTCTGTCCAATCTGCAAATCATTAGGTACAAATCCAGCATCAACAGCAGCTCTTGATGCACCAACAGCAGCACCTAATTTATCTGCAAGCTCATAAAGCAACTTAAAGTTGTCAGCACTTTTCATTCCTCTTCCTTTTGTAAAAGTACAAAAAACAAATTACAATATTTTAACATTAATTACAACATCAATGATATTATTCAGTCAAAATCTCACATAGGTTTTTAATAACTAAGTCAAATGTTACTTGATTATTGAATAATAAAACAGCTAAAGGATGTTAAACCAAATATTGAACAACAGGACATATGTATATAAATAGACATTTTTGATCCCCCAAACATAAACAACTTAGCATTTGAAATTAATATTTTGATTTACTTATTTTAAACTTGCACCATCTTACATCACTAAATTATACCAATGTTCCTCAATATTGTTTATATTTTATTGCATACTTAATCTACAGTTCATGGAAAAAAAAAAATCACTGATTTGAAAATAAAGTATTAATTTTCTATTACTCATAAAAAAACTCATTTCTTTGTCATTTGTTGCCACTTTAATATGCAACAATTTAAGAGAAAATTTCCATTTGCTGTTGGAGGACTGGAGGTTCTTCATTAAGGAGATTTTGAGAAGCTCCTGCTAATTTGTTGATTAGTCCAAAATAATTTAAACTCAGAATTTAATTCTAAGACTGGATATTGGATAGATGGAAATTGTCACAAAGTGAATCAGTTTCAACTCTCAAATTATTTTTCATGAAAAAGCATTTCTAGCATCCATTAATTTGTATCATCATCAAATATTAGTAATAAGTTGGTATTGATGATGCAATTGTAATTGCCTTCAAATTTTCTCTTCATTAAAAGGTAAAATCAATCTAGTATGAAGAAGATTATCTGCCCCTAAATAAGTACCATTAACTTTGTGCAACACCTTTATAAAATTATAAATTCCTTATATATTCAGATCCTCAAGAAAGACAATTAACTTGAACAGGTCTACCTTGGAAGATTAAAAAGACTAATGAAGCCCGACTATCTTTTTACTCCTTTCTCTATTGCAATGCAGGCAAGTTATCTCTGCAAATTTCTGTTGGCAGCTCTGCACCTTTTTTTCATTAGCAACACAAATAGAAATTAATAATATGTTTGTTACAATCACATTCAATAAGAAACTCTGAACATGATAACACAGCATTGCATCATATCTTTGTTAGTTTTATTCAGAGCACAATATTCCCCATCTATATTTGGACCAAATGTTTTTCAAAAAAGCTTTTTCAAAAATATAAAATTCAGTAATTCATTTGCATAGATGCTACAGATAATACGTATTTGCTTCTTATTCCATCTCTTTTTTGAATTTGAAAGTAATTAAAACTATATTAAGGCTGTTGCTTTTTTTTTTTTTTTTAAATTTTACTTTACACTAGTTAAAACAGTGGGAAACAGTGAAAAAAAAATAAAAAAAAATAAATAAAAGCAGCTAAAATATCAGAGACAAGAAAAGGCAATTTTGGTTTTCATTTACTGTTGTAGACTAACGTATAATATGAAAGTACAGCCAATACATCTAAAAAAAAAAATATTTTAAAAATTACCTCCTGAAACAACTTTTTTAGCACTTGTTAATTCTGGTCTGTCACTCTTTGTAAGCTCTTGCTTCAAGAATTTTGAAAGGTCATTCTTCACATCAGCTGATGGAGCTAAGTTTCAAATAAATAAAAATATTTTAACAGTCTGACAAATTAATATCAAATTTTAAACAGATCACTAAGTGATATCTTATTAACATACTATATTCTTCCAAATAATTTTCAGAATCAAACATAAATAAATTGATCAGAAGATAAAACTTAAAATGGGTTATCTGTCATTGAATATATGATAAGAAACCGGTTTTTAGATCTTTTTTAAATTTAAATATTTTATTGAATCCCTTATTCAATATACCAAAAAAAAAAAAAAAAAAAAAAATCTAGTATCAGTACAATTAACATACAATAAAAATCAATTGTTATACTTTACCTTCTTCCAGTCATTAAGTTAATTCATCAAGACAACTTATTCAAAAACTGTGATATATATATATATATACAGTACAACCTCGTTGATCCGGATCTCCGGATAATCCAGATCAGATTTGTAGACTTTTTTTTTTTATTTATTGTTCACATACATAATAATTTTTAACTATGATAGCAAGAATGTAACTAAGTACGTCAAACATTCGCTTTTTATTTTGATAAAATGTACAGTTCCTGCATAGATTGTACAATAAATTACGGTAATAAAATGCTTTTTGTTGAGTTTAAGAAAGCTTTACTAGAGTGTCACAGGGCATTGAAGTGGATTGACTCACCAGCTATAAATAGCTTTGAGTTTGGGAGAGAGCGTTGACTTTGAATCCCTACCCATCACTTCCCTTCCCTCAATCTCCTCAGTTTTCCTACCGTTTTCAAATGGCATTTGTCATTTTGTTTATCGTGTGTGGTTCAACCGGATTGTTTTTGTTTTTTATCAAAGTGTTTGGGAGTTTATTGCAGTTTACAAGTTTAAACGACTATGATGGAAGAAGAAATTGTAGCGGCATGCACATCTACAGTAGACATTGAGGAAAAAGATGACGTGGACGAGGAGGAGCGAGCACACCGCAACAGCGGACGACACATGCAGATGCTGAGCACCAGCTGACAAACATCATGGTGTTCTTGGAACATCAGCCTGACACTACTCCAGGTGAACTATTAATGATAAAGCATTTGCGTGACCATGCTTCATTCAAATGCCACAAGTGTTTCAAACAGAAGACAGTGGACCAATTCTTTGTTAAGAAATGATGTGAAAAGTTATTTTTATATTTTTTAATTTCTTGTAAACAATTCTATGTAATTTTGTTATAAAGCATAGTTTTTTTATCGTAATAAACAGTAAGTCTGCTTATTTAAGGATTTGTTTTGCTTATTACCCATATTACCCGGATTTTTGATTTTCCGGATAGCCTTTGGTCCCATTTAGTCCAGTCCTGATCAAGTTTTAATTGAATTACTGGAAGAAAGGAATATAGCTTCCAGTAATTCAATAGCTTTGGGAAATCAGTAATCAAAATGGAGATTCAAGGATGACGAACCTCCTAATTATCAACATCCAGCTTACAGACCATTCATTAACTTTCAAGAAGAAATCCAATCTCATTAAGTGATATGCTACCAACAGTGGCTGGATTTCATTGGGCCATCCCTCGAAGAAATCATTTTAATGCTGAATACAAAATCATCGTTCAATATTATACACAATAATGAAAACTATTAGCAAATTTACCTTTTAACCTATATTCAAGACAGTTCAATTTTATACTCTTAAAAGCTAACTTGTGATCTGAAAAATCATTTAAAATATACATTATCCATTGAAATGGTGTTATAGGTAGAGAAAATTTCTGCATTATTTTGCTTTAAAAGTAAATTATTCAGTGAAAGACCTAAGTGAGTTCAGAAACACACAGAAGATCACTCAAAATATTACAATTAAATATTTACTGAGTAACTGCCAACTGAACTCAATAGATACTTGAAAGATCAACAGATCAAAGATCAGAATCGTTAGCATTCTTACAACTCAATCTTGTAACAAGATTTGAACATTAATTCCTCAATCTTTAAATCATAATTAAATTTATTTTTCAATTAAATTTCATTAGTTGAACAATAATGTAAATAAATAAAAATGTATGTATTTTAATTTTAATTTAATTTATAATAGTGATTATGTTTGAAGGAAGTACATTATTAGAAAACTACCAAAAAATTGTAATCAAAGGAATAATAAGATATTACAGAGAAATAAAGAAAGATTTGAAGACAGGTACTAACCTGTCTTTTACAGGTATATTGTAAAAAGAATCAAAATACAATAAATTCAATATGTAAAGAAAATATATCTGACCAGTGTGTTATCATAATTGAATTAAAAATAATGGAAAAACAAAGTTAAATATCAACAAAGAATTTAATGACAAAAAAAAAAAAACTAAAAAAAATGCAGTTTTAATAGAGTAATAAAGATTAGATATAAAAGAAAATAACCTAGAAAATCCAGAAGAAAAATGTGATAGTTTCAAATCAATTAACAAGTTCAAGGTCAAATTTTAAAATATGCTAAAAAATAATAAAGAATTAAAAAACAAAAAAAAAAAAAAAATTGGTTAAGTATTATTGAATACATAGAAGAAAAAGATAAGGCATTCAAAAATCAAAGATAATAAGACACAAAGAGTTATCACAATCATATTATAATAAACTGAAAAATAAAAAAAGGGGAAAAAGATTTTAAATATAACTTCAATAACAATCTAATCTCTTCTAAAGAACAATACAATAAATATTAGATAACTTGAGAAAGAAAAAGCAAAATAAAAAACATAACTGGAAACAAATCTTTACATAAAAGAAATGGAAGATTTGAAACAACCTGAAATGGGCTAGTATTCAAATATCAATACAGATTTGAATAAGTGCACAATTGGCATAAGCCATTGGATAAAATTGAAACAATATTATATTCTTGAGGAATATTAAGTATATATATATATATAGACACACACACACACTCATGAAGGAAACATGCAAATGATTAAAATTTGGAATGATTGTTCATGCCTAGACTCAGCTGCACCCTCTAAACTGTCATGTAAGAGCGTATAAGTAGAGGACTGTTCTGGATCCAGACTGAGTAGTTTTTCAGCATCAGTGAGCTGTACACATGCCTACTGGAGTCAGTATGCCTCATTGAAGTAAAAGGGCACCTTATAAGCAAGCTACGGAATTTGAACGAGGCCGAATGATTGGCTTGTGTGAAGGAAGAGTTTTATACCGCAAAATTACTGCTTGTACGGGGCCTAATGTACGCACGACAGCAATGCGAGTGTGGAAGCAGTGGACTGATGAGAACAGGATGTGTTGGGAAGTGAACCACAAAATGTGACAACACCACAGGATGACAGACACTTCATCCGCATGGCAGTAACGGACCATTCAGCTTCTTCTTGATTGTTAGCACAACATTGGAACACTGCAACATGTCTGACATTGTCTGGTTCCAAGTTCGATGGCATCTGCTGCACAGAGGACTGCTTTCATGCATTCCTTTGCAGAGGATTCCCTTAGGCCCAAACCATCGATGCCTCAGGCTACAATGGCCTCACAAACACACCCACTGGGGTGCAGAATGGCACCATGTTGTATTTTTGGACAAGTTCCGCTTCAACTTGGATTACAATGATGGCCGCATATGCATTAGACGATATCAAGGTGAGCGCCAACTTCCAGACTGCATTGTCCAGCGACACACTGCACGTGATAGTTTGAGGAGCAATTGGGTATTACAGGTGCTCTTGGCTGCTACGAATTGTGGGCACTTTCAACAGCAACTACTACATCAGGGAAGTTGGCTGAAGTCGTACCCTTCCTTCAGCACACTCCTGGAGCCATATTCCAACAGGACAATGCCCGACCACATGATGCCAGAATGTCCAAGCCATCTTCAAAGTAAGGCATATACCCTTTCTTCCCTAGCCTGCATGTTCGCCTGATATATCACCTATTGAACATGTCCGGAATAAGGTCACTTGGCAACTAGCCCATCATTGTCATCGAGCAGCCAATACCAATGAACTAGGGACTAGGGATAGAAGCAGCCTGGCAGGCGATACCCCAGGAACACATCCAAGGCCTGTCTGATTCGACAGCACTGCATATAGCAGCTCTTATTGCAACTCGTGGAGGCTTTACACAGATACTGATTTTTTGCAAGTACTGTTGTTAATTGCTCTGAAAGTTTAATTGTTTGTTTGTATCACTTTTAGTAATGCATGTAAAAAAATTCCCTTCCATTCTGATGGTTCCTTTATGGTGTTGAAATTTTCCCAAACATGAGTGTATGTAAATAATTCTTAAGACCCAGGTAACTTAAGTGGTACTGAATGAAGATTAGGAACAGCAGAATTTTAATTCCTGATGGAAGTCTGGGATTTCTATGGTTCTTTCTCCTTCAGATGGGTCCTAGATTCACCCAGTTCATGTAATCTGTAATCTGGGGCCTTCGTTTCTTTACTGGAAGTTAAAGGACTGTTAGATATCAGGTTGACCACCCAACCACCTTCCTGTGACCTATTATATGCTTTAGGCCTGCAGTATATATTTTCTTTTTTATATTTTCATATATCAAAGGAATTTATAAAAAAAAAAAGTATAGATAAAAATTAGAAAAATAAAATGGCAAAAATTAACAAACTTTAAACTAAAATCTGAATGAAGGCTAAAAATCATAATACAGCTTAACACCATACAAAAAAATATACATACAAAATTGGAATTAGATGTTTTAAGATATCCTATAAAGTTACCAAAAACAGAAAACTAATATTAACATGAACATTTTATGATAGTAATAAAATAGAAGTAAAAGTAACCCAGAGGACTCATTTGGGACAACTTTATTATTTATATTATTTTATTTACATTAATAGCCATTTAATGTGAATGAAGAGTGTAAGATACATATATGTGCCAATGACTTATGTAATACTGATTTTTCTGTTGAAAACATAAATAATATTGTTCAGGGAGATATCATAAATATTCAAAATTTACTAAATGATAATGAAAATTAAATGAAAACAAAACCTATATTGATCAGGTTGAAAAAAAAAAAATCATTAGAAAATCTGAAATTTGTTTTTAATTGTTTACAAAAACTTCTGTACACATACTAGCTGCATTAAAGTCACTAAAACTATTATAATTCATTGATATACTTAGATTTAGTAAAAATTAACCTGGTTGTTATATTTTTTTTTTTATGTCTTGGTCAGCATACATTATCAAAATTAAAATTTTAATAATTAACTGCACTTAATAGACTCCTACTTAAATTATGCAAACACAATGTGCATAGTTCAAGCAATAATAATTTAAATAAAATAATAATAACAATGGAAACAAAATACTTAAAATGATCTTTATAAATGAATGGACTTAGAAAAGTATAAGAAATGAAATAAATACCGAATCCAAAACAAAAATTTATAATACACTGCTCAAAATCTATTACAATATATTTATAAATGTAAAAATAACGAATTACAATCCAAGAGAGAAATAATGATAAAATTGGACTATAGAAAAAAATAAAATAAATAAAGTTTGACTATAGAAATAAAGAAAAAAAAGATTAAATGGTTTCAATGCCATGAATGGTGATGTTAGCAGACAATGTATAATATCTGGGTTTATATATATGTATAATTCCTTTGGAGAATTTAGCATTGTTAAGAAATCTAATTTTAGTATGTCGTACTGAAATTTTGCATTGAATACTTGTAATATATTTATTACTATAACTAATTCACTACAATTTTAAGTTTTATGAAAGAATTAGATGTAAAAGGAAAGCCATATGTAATGCCACTTGCATCTTAATCCATGTTAAGTCTCAATGTATCGAAGTGGGGCAGATTAACTCACACTGCTGTACGTGATAGTGCAGGACACAACAGACATTAATACACACATCATTTTAAGATGCAAGTAAAATTCTGCAAGATTTTATGGATCAATAGTACCTAACTTATTTACAAAGTCTTCTTATAAGAAAATTTAGATATAAAAATAAACATTTTTTTTTTTTACTTGAAATTGAGATTTTAAACAGTCGTATTCAAACACGATGCCATCACTTTATAAGTTGATCTTTACCAAATATCAATGAAATAGATTTCAGAATAGAACAGTGGCAAACTTAACCAAAATAAAGTAGCCTATTCCTGTTGCTTTATTCTGAAGATCTAAAACATGTATATAGAAAACAGAAAATCAAATGGTAGGTTTTCCCTAATTTCTAAAATTAATTAAAAGAATAGATGTACAGGATTTTTTTTGAGATTTTCTCATAAATATATAAATAACAGAATAACAGTAACTGAGGTGAGCTATGCAAGATTACTACACAACAATACTGAAAACAGATCTATTGGTAGTACGAAAATTCATTTGTTTTTCATTTCTAATCAATACAATGGAGAGAAGATCCAGAACAGAAGCATAATGCTTGCCAATGTCAGACCAGCAATCAACTGAATTGCTTACGAACCAGCATCACAAATTTTCTTTAAAACTGTCTGGGGTAATTTATTAATTTTGGGTTAACAAATTCCAATATGATAAACTTCCAAACAGGCTAGTTTGAAATGCCAAACAAAGGCTACAATCATCATTTCAGCAATTCAAACTTTGACTTCTTCCAGCAAGTATAAGTTTCCTTTGAGGGTAACTATCTGACTCAAATTTCTGAGATTTTACTCAGAAATAATCAAAATAAGTTACTTTAAAAAAAAAAAAATTATCACTTTAGGATGTTCCCTTGTTAGAAGTCAGGAATAACAAAAACCAGCAGAACGAACTACTACTACATTAGAATACATTTACTACTACAGAATTCAACATCTGAATTCTCTGAAATTAAGCACTTTAAAATTTTTGAAAAGCTATGACTAAGTCAAAATATAAATAACGAAAAAATATATTTGTTGAATATACAATCAAATGTTACCTACAAATTCATAACATAAACAAAATGTATTTATATTTAAAAAAAAAAAAAAATTGAAAAAAAGAACTACATTGATAGATAGTATGGATGTCTATACAGTTTGGATTTTCAGGTATGGAAATGAAATTTTCAATATTCTATCTATATTTTGTCAATATTAATTTATAATATATTTTTATAGTTTGTAATGAAAAGTTTTATATTTTTATTATTTTCTACCTTTCTGATCTTGCAAATGTAATTCTAATTTGATTAATCATATTGAGGCTTCTTTCATGGGAAATTTTGAAATGAAAAAGTTAAATTTAAACATTTTGTGGGACATGGTGGGTAGGGAGATTAAAATCTACATGACCATTGATTTTCTTATAATTAAAGAATTACATTAAATTTACCATTTTCTGTAGCAATTGAGCCACCATCAATTTCAGCTGCTTCAAATGCAGTACCTCTAACTGTTATTACTTTGATTGAATCTAGGCATTTCAATGTCTGCAATGCATTTCCTATGAATAAATAAAAAATAATTTGGCATCGTTATCATTAACAAATGTAAATAACTGAAGATATCAATTTAAACAATGCACCAAAAATTAAGATTACTCTCAAAATAATAAATTTCTTCCATTATGCTATAGAAGTAAAAGTAAATGGATTTCCACTCCAAAATGGGAGAAGGAAAATTATGATAGAATAGATGTATTTACAATTCTATTTACAATTATTTAACATGCGTAAATTTAATTATTCTTAATATAAGTTGTACTTTAACAAAAAAAAACCAAAAAAAAAAATTACTTCTAATTTAAAATTGTAGTTTTTTTTTGATGGCATCTTAATTATTTTCATATAACACTGTATAAAACTTTCCCCATGTGCATCTGAAGGAGCAGGTTCTAATTCAATCTCTTTTTGTTGTTCATTTTTGTGAAACATATGTTGTAAATGCAGATCTTAAAGTAAATGGTTTGAATCCACACATTTAAGAAGTAAATTTAGAAGAGCTTACTTTTATTAAACAATGTATATTCCTACCAGTTCATTGAGAAATATACTACTACTACATAATGATTACTTACGTTACCCAGATTATTTATATTATCTTGGTGTAGATAAGTCTATTTGGAGGCTAGCCATGTTTCGTATTTCACCATTAAAAAAAATATTTAAAATTTGCAAGGGTCAGTAATTTAAAAACCGAACACCTGGTGGAAAAGACAGTAACCTAGAGTCAGCTACAAGTAGTTGCCGCACCTGTTGAGATAATTATCCCACTGTGAAACGAGATGCTGAATGCCTCTGTGGAAGAAGTCCTTGGATCGCTGCTGGAACCATTGTTGAACTGTGTTCTTCATGCGATCGTCCAATGTGAATCGTTTGCCTTTGAAAGCATGTTTCAACTCCTCGAACACATGAAAATCACAAGGGGATATGTCAGGGCTGTAGGGGGGGGGGTAGCGTTAGCACTTCCCACCTGAATTTCAGCATTGCGGTGCTGACAATATCGGCAATATGGGCGGGCATTGTTGTTGTGTAAATGAGATCCAAAGGAGCAATTATCACGAAGGAATACTTAGCCAAAGGAATCCTGCATTTCATAACAATTGAAGATCAAGAGCAGAAGTTAAAGCATCTTGATCCCGAACCGATTGTTAATGCAACAAACGAAGAATCACGCACAGACGAGAGTTGTGATTGTTATGGGCGCTGCCATTGCGAGGACTTAACTTTCGGATCTATGCCACGGATAGACGTTTTTGGAAAGGCCGCTTGCTCTCTTGATTTTAAGAGACCAACGATGGATATATATCACATTTTATTTCGATAAAGGAAAAAAGGATCTTTACATCGAATAATTGTGATGAATTTATCAAAGTTTGAAATAGGAATTTCGATTTCCAAAAGCGAAAAGAACTAATCTTACTTAACGATATTTTTCAGGAGTTTTGACAGTTGCTTGGCAACGCGACACAAGTTGATTAGGTTTATTGATGGACGTTCCAAGTGGAGGAATTTTCAGGAATGAAAAATAAATGTAAGTCATTTTATTTTCATGTTAATATTGCGGAACGATATTTTACAGGAATCTTGAAGACTATTCGTGAAGGCATTTAATGGCATTATAGATTAATCAAGTAATTAAAGAGAATTAAAGATAGATCCAAGTATCAAAGACATTTGATTAAAGATTAAGCAAGTAATTTAAAAGGAATAAAGATTAGTCCAAGTATTAAAGATATTTGATTAAAGATTAGTCCAAGTATTAAAGATATTTGATTAAAGATTAATCAAGTAATTAAAAGGATAAAAGTTAGTCCAAGTATTAAAGACAATTGATAAAAGATTAGTCAAGCAGATTAAGTTAAAGACTAAAGATTTATCAAGACCTCATAATTAATAAAGTCTAAGGAATTATCAAGAAGATAAAGAGTATTATTAATAAAGGATTAATCAAGATATTATGAGATACATTTTAATGATAAAGTATATTCATTAAACAAAGAGTAAAGACTTGTTAATCTAAAGTAAAGTTTCATAAAAGTATTAAGTGAACTCTTTGCCAAGGACTTTATGTTAAAAGTTAAGGATTTAGTTTAAAAGGTTAAAGTAAATCCAAGTCTTAAGAAGTCGTTTAAATAAAGAATATGTTAAAGGCTTGAATCCAAAGTAGAAGGATTTTGTGCAAATAAACTTTTGATAAAGCGAATGTTAACGGAAAGACTTTATAGTTAATATTCAGGTTATTATCATACGAGTGCTAATAAAGGATAAAGATTCCAGAAGAAGGATACTCTTATATTTGTAAAGGAACCAATTTTCCTCATGTGAATAAATTGTTGTTGTTTTTTGACATCATGCTTTAAATGTTTTATTTACTCTGCTAATAAAGTTCCATACACAGGGGATGTAAGTTATTTCCTTCGAAGCAGTTTTTAGGTATTCTGTTTTGACGAGTTAAGTATTTAGGTTCATTTTATCAGGGCACACCTATGACTTATAAGAAGAAGAAGCAAGAAAGTTATTTTTTTATTTGCTCAGCAGAACCAGGTAAATAGGTAATGTTCAATCACCCTGATCAAAGACTGAGAAGTACCTAAATCACGTCAAGGGTCGTTAAGTTAAAGTCAAAATCAATAACAATTGTCATGGAGCAAAATGTCACCCTCCGATAGCAGTCCAGGGCGTTTTGCCTTTATTGCTTGCCGCAACTTCGTGAGCGTGTCGATATAGCGCAGGGCATTCACAGTTGTCCTTTCTCCAGAAACTCGATGAGAAGTGGGCCATTTTGATCAAAGAACAATGTCATTACCTTATCCACACTGTTTTGTTTGGCCTTGGACTTTTTTTGGTGGCGGGGAGGCGGTATGTTTCCACTGTTGGCTTTGCCTCTTTGTTTCAGGCTGGTAATGATGGCACAATGTCTCATCACCTGTAACAATGTGTTACAAAAACAGGTCACCCTGTAGCTGATATCGCTGCAGATGCTTCAGAGCAATGGCCATGTGATAGCCTTTTTACCTTCATTAAGGTTATAGGGAGCCCATTGAGCGCAGTACCAGTACCAGAGTCTATCGGTGATGATTTGATGGGTGGTACCGTGACTCAGGTCCACCAGTGCTGCGATGTCATCCACAGTCAGATGCTGGTTACCTCTAATCAATTCATCCATATGTGCTACAACACTGTCAGTCACTTCTTATGGTTGACCCGGCCGTTTGTTGTCACGGAGGGATGTGTGGCCCTCTAGGAACAGTTTTTGCCAAATGTGCACTTGTGTGAGGTTCATGCAATAATCACCATACACTGCTTTCATCTACGTATGCATCTGCCTGCTTCCCACACCTTCTATTGTTAAAAAATGCACAACATCGCACTGCTCCTCTTTGATTGCTTCCATTTTGACGATTGGACGGTGACTACAGTGCCACCAGTGGTGTTCGGTGAATTCAGTGTGAGTCATGTGACGCTTAACGTCACGGGTGAAGGTAAACTAGGTTCTCCTATGTACTCGCTTCCTTTACATGGGACATAACTCGCAAGGATCATCAACACATTTCTACAATCACATGTTTGGTTTTTAAATGACTGACCCTTATATTTTTACATACAAAGATTCGGAATTCCTATCCCTTGTTAATATCACAGCTTGCAAATCCACAACAAAAAGGTGAAGCAAACAATCACTAAAAGATCCTGGTACTTTGTATTGAATCCACATTGCTGATATTCCAGTCAAACTAAAGTGACCCAATTCCACTGCGAATACTGATCTAATGAAGATCCAATTACTTTCACACTGTGATACATAGCCAAAAAAAGTGGCTCCATACACAAATTCTTCTTCATAACATCCAGCCTGTAAGAGCATTATTTTATGCTCTTACATGCAATTTACTTCTAACTCTGTTATTAGAAAACAGAATATCAAAATTTTTTTTCCTAACCTATAAGCATATAGTCTTCTCATTTTTAATTCTTGATGTTGCTTTTCTAAAGGCCCAAAACTGTTAACTTCTGAAGTTATTGTTTAAGTGAATGCATATTTATTACCTTTCTTTTGAATTACCTTCGTTAATTGTTGTATTTTAAAATAAAAGCCATTTTTGACAAATTTAATTTATTCAGTTATTTTTAAGAAATATAATTTTACCTGCATATATTGTTCGAACAAATGTATCTGGAGCTTTCACCTCTATAATTTCAGAAATAGGCGAAACATCTAACTTTGCAGCAACTCTTGGAAGAACATTCTGTAAGAAAAAAAAGTATTGAAACATTGAAGCTTTTTGAAATATTTGAATGAAAATAATTTTAAAGAAAAAAAAATCCATTTATTAATTTACATTTACATTCTGCAAAACCACATTATGATTACATTCCTTCAGAAAATTTTCATGCAATTCTTTTTCAGTTCAAATTATGTTTCTTAAAAAAAAAATTAACAATGAGAATTGTTAAGGTTTTTTTTTTTTTTTTTTTTTCTCATTTAAGACTTGAAGTAATCTCTTGAATAGGCAATTTCAGTTTCAAGTAACATTCATAATTCAATTACTTTATTCGCATAACTTATATATTCTAATATACCCTGTTGAGTTTTTAAACCCCAAAATTTAAAACATGCCAGAATTTCATCTTAAATTCAAGGAACAGCTTAAAGTAAACTCACTTTTCCTACAGCAGTAGCTCCTGCTAAAATATGGGTAATATTAAACTGCTTCTGTGTTGCCAAAATAAGTGGTGTAAGGGATTCTACGAAATGAAAAAGTCAAAATAATTATACAATTTTCATGGTTTTTAAATACACATTTATATATAGGTAGAACCTGCTTCTGAATTCACAAACAAACCTAGTAATGGTAAATTAGGTACCTGGTAAAGATCCATGAAAGGCTTCATTTTCTGCTATCAATATCTTATCAACACCTTTAACTTTTTTCAATTCTTCAACTACCTACAAAAATAAAATTTATATATCAACTAAATCTGTTTTTCAAACAAAGGCATTCAAATTTACATTAATGTAGTCTGTTACATTTGACAGCCTACTATTTTTAAACTTGCAGAAGCACTTTTATTAATTTATAGAATTTATAAATCTGTAAACAAGATTTATAGTTATTAATGAAACTAGTAAAGATTGCATTTAATAA
This sequence comes from Thereuonema tuberculata, assembly GCA_023159025.1. Classification (NCBI taxonomy): domain Eukaryota; kingdom Metazoa; phylum Arthropoda; class Chilopoda; order Scutigeromorpha; family Scutigeridae; genus Thereuonema; species Thereuonema tuberculata. Next base: position 166,680,377 of record JAFIDM010009631.1, on the reverse strand, counting down.
ATTCTCTACAAAATGTATATAACTAATATAGATTTGAATTTGTACACAGTACTTTTGAACTTGTGATTGAACTGTACATGTATTTCTTTAAGTGAACCCTAGTTACAACAGAAGTGATCACTAAACCAAATATCTATGCAGACAAGACACCAGACACCACTGCAATAAAGTCAAATTGGTGATAAACAGGTTTGGAAGACCAAATCAAAGTAAAGACCGCACAAAGCAGTGATAAAGATAAAACAATATTCAGTAGTAAAATATAAAGCCAGCAAATGATAAGGCAACCATTTCATGGGAATCCAAGTAAATTCATTCTCACATCAATGTATGAAAACATGCAATTTCTTTAATTTAACATGACATTTCAGTTTCTCTACAGATGTAGAGAATTTTAGGTGTAGAAAAAAATTTACACTTTAGAGGAAGCAAAGTAAAATGCATGTAGAAGTGGGAAAGAGTTCACATAAATCAAAAGTAGAATTAGTGACAGGCTTAAAGATTGAATGCATTACACTGAACTCACTCAGAAAAGAGGGGTAATCAATTTTAGAGGAATTTTCCATGTAGGTTTCAAAATCGGTAAACTTCAGTTGTTAACAAGTGGGATAATTTGAGCCTCTTTTATCAATGAAAGTATGCAGCCAGTCTACCAATTATCAGCAACATGTTTAAACTACAACCAAATTCATTTTCTAATATTATGAACACTACTACTACTACTACTACTACTACGTATAAAAAAGTGATAATGTGACAAAAATTTAAAAATTGGACTAAACACTTAAAAATGAGACATACAGTAGAGCCCCGATTATCCGCGAGTGCCGCAAATTTTTTTTTTAATTACAAACCTAAAAAAAAAACAATTTTAATCCAAGCCAACAACAGGGAAAGTACAGTAGACCCTACAGTGCGAAAGTCGAAAATTAATGACAGGCTTATTATGCATCGTAATCCTATAGGCCTTCCCGGAATTTCTGGATGCAAACGTAGAGCAAACGTTTTATTTCTACTTTACTGTAGATATTTTTAAAGTTTTATGTATTATATTTTTTGTACAATAAAACGTAGTTTTTAATGGTGAAATGTTTTTTTTTTTTTCTCGTGTTTACACCTCATTTTTAGTCTTTTTCGGGTTATCCACAATTTTTGTTATCCGCGAAGCCCTTGCCACCCAATTCCGTGGATAATCGGGGCTCTACTGTATATTTAAAAGGACGTTACATGTTATGGGAACAAGTGATTGACTCCCTTCATCAGACTGTCTGCTATATTTTCATATATATGTATATATATTTTCATGAAAACACTTCAAAGAAATTTTCTAATCAAAGTTGGAGACCAATACAAAAAGGAGTATTTTTAAAGGTGGCTCTTAGCATCTGTTATAGTTTTGCAATCCAGAAAATTTTAAACTCAAAAAACCTGAATTATACATACTGTCCAATCATGAATAAGAGACCCCTCGACTCTTCTGCACATGTCAGAAGGCGAAAAATCCATTTCCAAAATATGGTCAATTCGTCTCACGAGACGCTTGATCTGTCTTGTTTATTATTAAACATAGGAAAAGTAGCTTTTATTTTGTGGACATTAAAGTTTTTAAAATTGTAACTATTTTGCTTAACAACTGAAGATTTAACTTATAATAAAATTAAAAAATATTGTTGTCCTGTAATCGCTTCACAAATCAACTCCTCCAACATAAATCAACAGTTCTTGGCATTCTGCCAACTGAAGGTCTGAGATCCGTGGTTGGACAGTAATTCTAAACTATATGTAGTTTCAAACAACTCCCCCTTGAGCTGTATATAAACTAAGTTTACTGTATAAATAAAAGGACTAATTCAACAAAATAAACCCCAATTAATGAAAATCAAAATGACCTAAGAATTACTGTTTCCCCTCCCCTCTTCAAGTCGTACAAAGAGAAGGAACTAAATTAAACTGAGAATTAAGGGAGAAACCGAGAGTTTGAGATCAAAGTAGGACTACAGTGAGCCCATTCTTGGTATAGTTGTAACTGATGTTCTGACTAAAGCATTAGAAAAGATGGCCTCTGGCCATGATGACAACCATTTTGAATGAGTCAGAGGAAGACCTCCAAAAAAAAATAAAAAAATAAAAGGCTGCGAGAGAAAGAAAAAAGGCTGGATGGAAAAAGTCTCGAGAGTTTTATATGACAAGAAAATGCCCCTTAAACTCAAAATAAATATCTGTAAGAATGTAATAAGGTCTGTAATTTTGTACAGAGCTGAGACCTGGGCTCTAAGAAAGAGAAAGAGGAGAAGAACCGAGATGGATGATGAGTATATCACTTAAGAGAAAGGCTGAGAAATGAGAACATTAGGAGGAAACAGGCAGGGATTTAAGAAGTGAAAAAATTAGGGAGAGCAGGTTAAGATGGTATAAGCATGTTGTGCAGAAAGATGTCTGAGGCAGTGAAGAAAGGATGGGATAAATCAGTGGGAGGAATAAGATAGAGGGGGTTGACAAATGTTGAGATGGAGGGATAGTTAGGAAGAATTTGGCAGAAAAGGGAATTATAGAAAGGGATGCTGAAGACAGAACAAGATGGAGACGACTCATCAGACAAGATGGGGAAGAAGACTGCTTATAAAACTTTGAGCAATCCTCTAAATTTAGTGGATATGACAAAATTTTCTAAATTTTAATTTTACTAAATATCAAATTAAAAATAAAGTAAAAATTTTCCTTTGAAAGACTGACATTCTTTAATTGTAAAAACACGAGAAGAATTGCATTATCGTTCATCAACAAATCATTGCAACATTTATATAACACCTTACAGGTGATTTCGCAATAGAATAGATACACAGAATACAATTAAGTTTAATATTTTTGTTATTATTAAAAGTTTAAAGTGTAATTAATGCCATTTATTACTGTAAATACAAAGCAATATTTTCTCTTCTAATGTTAATGCTAAAAAAAAAAAAAGATGTGTACATATTTTTTTTAAATAATTTGCTTGCCTCAGAAAATTTATTATGTACTGATTCCGATAATGGGCAAAGAACAGTCAAAGGAGTAATAACCAATATTATCTACTTATATAAAAAGAAAAGTCCTGACTCATTCACTGATTGACTCATCAACGCCCAGCCCAAACCCTTGGACCTAGAAAGCTGAAATGTTGCAAAGAGGTTCCCTTTATGATGTAGACAAAGAATAAGGCCGGGTTTTCGAAATTCCCATGGGATAGGGAATAAAGAGGATATATGTTTTCGCTTTAAAGTTGCCTTATCAATATATAGGTATGTGGCGCCAACCCACAATACATCTGAGTTATCCGGCGAAGGCCCCAACGGGCTGGGAATTCTTATATTTTCCGATCTCGATATTAATTTGCTAAATAGTTTTTTGTTTTTTTTGCTATGTATGCAAGGGATCCAGAGCGAAGCGATAGTACCCGGCTAATAAATAAATAAATAAATAAATAAACAACATTTCATATTTTTCATAGAATGTTTTATTACATGAAAGCAAATTTAAACTTAAATTGTAACTTACTGGTCCTACTTTCTTTCCTGCAACTAAACAGTTAACACTTCCAATTTTCTTAGCAGCAGTGATGGCATTTAAAGTTATTGGAACAAGTTTCTCATTTGCATGCTCAGCTATTACCAAAGTGCTATTAAATCTTGCCCTCGCATAAAACTGAAAATATAAAATACATATACATTAATAATCACTTTCACATCAAATCAATGGAATGAATTACATTTCAATGAAGGAACATTAAATATCCAAGTTTTTTTTTTAAATTCCAGAAAATGTTGTATTTTTCAAATTCATGAATCATCAAACAGATCTATAGGTATTATACTAATCACTGTTCAGAAATAATAAACTTCACAAACATTAAATAATAGCAATGCATTTCTGCTGACACAAGTAATACCATTTCCATTTGTCTGAGAACTTTTGGGAATTTACAATCACCATTATGTTCTCATCCTGTTAAGATTTTGTGATTTAGGTTAACACGAGACCAAAGTTCTATTTTTTCAGTCCCTTGTTGTGATCAATTTTTAACAGAGTAATATTCATTTACTACATGTCGGAAATTTAAAAAGTGCTTAAATCAGATCTAGTCTTAGAAACCATAAGTTGTCAGGGTGGAAGGTCCTTACATAAATGCACATTCACAGATTCATCAAATCACTGATATAATCTAAATAGCAGATAAAGGTTGGGGTCATCTGAGATCTACAGCTGGCTCTCATGTAGACATATGCAAATTAGCTTTCTATAATTTAAAAATATCTGTTTGTAACAAATGTAATCACAAAAGACAGAAGACTTCTTTTCATCAGTACTTCTCTATGATGAAAAATATCTAGTTTAGCTCTGCAATATTTTTCTTTTCACCCATAATTTACAAAGGAAATTTTTTTATTAATGTAGTGGTAGAAGCAGTGGCTCCTCATTTCAAATAAACAAACAATCATCCAATTCTGGTCCCTTCAAAACTGATAAGAATCTAATGAATCTCTTCACTCTTGAATTTTGTTTTATTTAAAATGAAGTATTACTGTTCCTACTCATTACAACTATCTACTCTTCACAGTCCTTTGATATATTGTAAGTTGGTAACCCTAGATGATGAGGATTTAAAGAATCTGAAACAGCTATCTTTGTTCCAATTAGCACAGGGGTGAGCAATCTGTGCCTCTTAGGGGAGTGGTCTGCGGATTCTCTAAATTTTTTTTGGGGGGAGGGAGTGTTGTAAAGTACCAGTGACATGTTTTCTTTGTAGGGTCCTGGGGCTCTTGATAATTTGGATTTTGTTGAAATTCTTCATAGCAAAAAGGCTGTTGACTCTGAATTGGGGGTGGGCGATCCACTCCACCAAAATAAGGTGAAAATGCTGGATTTATTACTTTTTTCTTGTAGTGCAATAGGTAGTAACAATTTGCATCCCCACAATGCCAGTTTGGTCCCCTTGCTAATGATCAGAAAATTAATTTGAAATAATCTTATAGTATTGCATTGTGAACGGCAAATCAACTTTTGTGTTCCGATGAAAACAAATTAATTATTTATTAATTTACTGAATTACGTTCAATTAACTCAACTTTTTTTTTTTCTTTCAAATTTAAATCGTTTCACAAGAATCTGAGAATTAAATATGAAAATTAAAAAAAAAAAAAAAAAAAATCATTTTTTCTCACTGAATATCTTTTGATGCTATGCTTTTCGAATACGCTGGAGTATTTAACGCTGATTATTTGATTTGAAGTGACAAACTCCAGTTTACCAAGTTCTCTATAAATTTCATTCTAGAGCGAAAATCCCTCTGAAAATTTACGATTACAATCTTGATAATAATGACCATTTTCAACATATTTCAGAAACTATGTAAAATAGCAGTAACTGAATTGACGTCATTCCTCACTGCTACTTTAAAATATATTAACTTAATTCTCACTTATTCTCTGCTTCTTTTTTTTTTCCTAATCTTTAAATGATAATCATTCCATCCTGAACAAACTGCTGAAGATAGTTATACTGATAGTCAAGAATTTAAAATTTGTTTAATATCTCAGTTTTACGATAGTTTTAAATTAAAATACAATAAAAGATAATAATTCACTTGTTCAAAATATTAAAATAAATACCCTTGCAAATGAAAGTAAACTTGTTTTCTGAAACATCGTCAACTTTACAGAACAGTAAGTGGAGAGACCTTCCTATGACGAAAAGAAAAAAATCCTAGAAAATAGAATGTGGCGACACCTGGTGGAATCAATGCAAACATCTTTATTAATATCACACCCACATTCTCTTAACTGTTCCTTCGCTGATTTTCTTTTTATAGAATTAAAAAGAATGGTTTCATAAAGAAGCAAAAATAGGTTTATTCCGAATTTACTGAGAGGAAATTATGAGTTGGAATTGTAAAGAGAAAGCATATTTAAGATTATTAGAAATAAGATTTGAGATAGAGCGGCATAACAGATAATAAAATATTCTTATGACGCTACAATTACGGTTTTATTTTATTCGGTAGCATTGATATCGAAATAAAGAAAAAAAGCTTGATTTTGATTAGCAGACATGAATGCACTAAATGGTAGCTCTAATCTTCGAGCCGCTGGTTTGTTGATATTTCGAAAACTTCAACAAGAGATTCAGTATTTGCTTATGCAAACATCTTATGGAGAACATCATTGGACACCACCAAAAGGTATTCGAATCTACTTGGGATCTTCCAATTCACAAGATTATCTAAGGTTATATTGATGAATGAAAATCTATTTCAAAACAATAAATCTGAATTAAGTAAATGTGTAAGGGTTTCTTCGAACATTATTTTTTGGTTGAATCTATGCAAATACTTCACAAAATTCTAAAGAAACAAATATTGATTTTTTTTATTTTTTTTTACTTCATAAAAGTATAGAATGTTTATCTTCGTGCTGTTTGTGATTAAAGGGAAAAAAAAATCAGAATGGTTTAAAATGTTTTTATTTCTTTTACTAAATATAGTTATTTTCCGTTGCTTCAGGGGGTTCAAATTGGAATCCACAGGGTAGGTAAATTTCAAAATGGCGTTGAAATTGGTGGTTCCTAAACTGAGTCATGGATCCATAGGGATTCACAAGTAATCTATAGTAAACCTATATCTATATAGTAAGAATTCAAGGGATGTAAGACTATCAAAGTCGAGCTAGAGAGTACTTGTAACTTATAATATCGATAACCCAGCAGGCACATGGCAAGGGGCCATGAATTGAGAGGACTTTTGTAATATCCAAAAATAAATATATCAAAAAATAGTTTTAAATTGCGGAATCTTGAAATTTTAGAATGATTTCATAAAGTATACTAATAGAATGTGAATATAAGTTACCATTTAACAAGCATTTAATAATTGTTTGATGAAACAGTCCGACAATTGACACATATTTCTTCAAATTTTGAATTGAATTTTGATTGAATGATAAATACTGCACACTTTTTAATATTACAATCTTTTGAATGGATGTCCCCAAACTATTTGAAGCCCTAGAGGTGTATAATTTGACACTAGCTAACTACTTAAACTCTTTTACACTCGTGAAGTATTGTTTCTAACCAAAAAGAGTTCTTTTTGTTTTTTCTTATGGAACAATATTTGTGCTTATTTGAGTTTTTAGGCTATGGTTGAATAGTGAATTTTATTAATGTTATTTGGATAGTGTTGCAATAGTACAACAAATGAAGAAAAGAAAGTTGAAATAAAATGCACTTGATAAAAATAAAAATTGAGTCATGGAGAATTACCTAACAGTTTTGGAATACACAAAACATTCCAAAATTGAAGGTGAAAGGAAAATGTGGTCAATACCTACACACATACACAAAAATAATAATATAATTTGCATATAAATTTTTAGGGTGATTCAGTCTTGAGACTTGATTCAGTTTCATACTCAAATGTGTTGAGTACATGGAGTAATAATAATATCATCACATTATTATTATTATTATTATTATTATTATTGTCGATGGCCTTGTAATGTCAGTCCACAGCGGGATGAAGGCACCCCAATATTGAGGGGACTCTGGTCATAATCATCTCGACTGACCAGGTGACTGGGGTGATGAGAAGGGAAGAGAAAGGGGACAGCGAAGAAGCAGACAAATACAGGAAAGAAAGTTGAAACAGCCAAGCCACAACCAGGAATCGAACCCGGGAGCCGACACAATGCCTGCAAGGCAGACTGCCATCTAGACCGCTCGACCACGTCGGCATGGCATTATTATTATTATATTCAGTATTAACAGTTCTGTACCATTCATGTTCAGTTCATTCAAACATTCAGGAACTAAAACCTAAAAAAACCTAGATTTTTTGTTACTTGCTAAAATAATAACATCTTTTCTTTTCTTCAACTTCAATTTCCCATTGTTCTACAACATTTTATACTTTTTGAAAGGTCCAAATAATTGTTATAATTTACAGTGACACAGTATTGAGAGAAATCCATTAATAAAATCTTTTGCCACTCCTAAGTTCCTTTCTGCAACTCATATCAATTAGCACTGATATGTTTGATATTTCTGTAGGCTTTTACACTTTTCCTTAGTTGCTTCAGAGGATGCTGAATAAAATGGTTTATTCCAATTAATATTAGGATCATTCCTTTCAAGCAGTATCTTCAAAAACACCTTCATAACACATCATAATTTTTTTTTTTAAATTGACAAAAGGTTTCACTTGGAGAAGAATAAAATACATTAAAATTTAGCCTTTAACAGTTACTTTTACAATTTCCAAAATACTGCACTTTAAAATCTGATTGAAACACATGGCTCTGACTTATTGCTGATATGTATTTTTTTTTTTAATTGCTCAAGTCCAATACATGGAAAATTATAAAATTTATAACAATTTATTTAGAGAATATTGTTTAGATGCAACAATGAGCTCGTTTTTCATGCCTTAGAAGCAGTGAAATAAATTGATGTACATCAAATTTTCCAAAAAATTGGCGAAGGCAGGATATATTAAAAATAGTACAGATAGACTGGACTTAAAATCTAGCTACACAATTCATACACTATATTGCAGCTCCGGCTTGAGGGTATGCTGTGCCCCTAGGCCAGTGTGGTTTTCAGCACCTGATCATTTTTTTTTTTTTTTATTTTGTTAAACTTTATAAATTTTACAAAAGGGCTATGTTATAAATAAATTCTGTACTATATTATACTATAAATATTTGTTATTGGGAAATACATATTTAGCATGTGTTTTAATATAACAATAATTAATAAGTGTGAGTGGTTATGTAGGTAGGGACACCAGTGCTCTGCTTTGCCCAGGAACCTATAATGATGGCACTGCTTACGGCAACCATAGTTGAAGATGTGTGTTCAAAATGGTGAAAGCTGCTTGTATCAGGCGTAGTTCATGCACTTCCAAATGTGTCAGATAGCTGAGTATATAATCTTATGAATCACATTTTTCAGTTCAGTGAAAATGAATATTTTTAATAGGTTTCTTTACAAAACTAGGACATTTTTTGAACATTCATGAGTTGATTATGACAAGAGATTTATCTTCATTAAATATGTTACGGTTCCTCCAGTGCCATTGCAAGATGACTTCCCATACCCTGTAAGAAATATTACTTTGAAATATTCTAAGTCATTATGATGACTGTAAAAGTTTAAAAAAAAAAAAATACATTTTTGTTAGACTGACTGGTGCAGCCATCCCATAAAGTAGAGCTGACAAACATTATGAAAACTATTATTCATTACATTTTTTGTTATGCTAAAATCTAAATTTCATTTTCCATTACATTTAATTCAAAATAATTAGGCCTGAATTAGAGATAAGATATCTACTTTGAATACATTTATTTATAAATATTTAATTAATTTCTTTTGAATTGCAGTCAAATATTGTTGTGATTGAGGGAGATATAATTATTTTAAAAAAATTAATTAAGACAAGTATTATATATTAAATAAATTATTCTTAATAAATAACTGTACATTATATATATTTGTTACAATGTGTAATTATATATATTCATAAAATAAAAATAATAAGTTATAATAATAATAATAATAATAATAATAATAATTTATTAAAAAAAAAAATAAATAAATGTTTTCTTGCATATTTAGAGATAAGGTATCTACTTTAAATACATTTATTTACAAGTACTTGGGAACATTGTCGTGATTGGGGAGATATAATTATTAAAAAAAAAATTAATTAATTAGTAATTAATATTATTAATGCAATAATAATACTTTAATTAATGCTGCCGAAGTGATAAATAATTTATTAAAATAGTCTTTTTATCTTTTTTTTTCTTTCCAACAAACCATCTACCTCAATTTTCAACAATGAGAGAAAAACTAACAGTGTCATTTTTGCAAAAGGTGATAAAATGTACAGAATAGGGAGGCATGGGGAAGTATGGCATGGGGCGTAATGCTGTTGAAATGTTTAATTTTGCCCTTCGATGATGGGTCCAGACAGGAGGAGGAATTTTCCAATCATTTCTTGATACTTGGAACTATTCTTGTGGCCATTCACAAAAAGCAATTCAAGTTTTCTGCTGGCATTAAGGGTTCCCCAAACCATAACTGAACTGCCTCCTTGGATGCACTTTGAAAATTACTTCAGTTCTTTATAAAGATCATGTTAGTGGTACTTCCAACTATTGGGACCATTTAGGTTGAACTTGGTCTCAAACAGCTAAACATGACTAAGTTCCAATCTGAAGTTCAGATCTGGTGTTGTCTGGCCAGTTCGAGATGGTCAAGGTGATGTTGTTTAGTGAGGGGTGACTTATGCTTCATTTTCTGGAGCTTGAGGTGGGGGCACATGTTAAGGTAGTTGTTAATTGTTCTCTGATGTGTCTATGATCCAATGTGCTTTTGTTGACATTGGCAGAAATCTGCTGGTTGCTTGCCAAGTGAAGAACCCTACGATGATCTTTATCACTAAACTCTTTAGGTCTTCCTGTACTCTTCTGAGTTGTTTAAATAAGATGCAACAACCTATTTGGACATTCCAATTAAATGAGATATTTCAACCTTTGACTTACCCTCTTCCTTGTAAACCCTAATTTGTCCCTTTCTGACTTTGGTAAGCTGTTTGCCATGTCCCATTCTTAGGTTACTCAATGAATAAGCTTTATTTTATCTGAACTTTCTTATCTGACTTAGTATTTCCTTGTATGCAAATATCAATGGTCTGACTCATGGTCTTTGGAAGAAGTTAAGAATATTTTCAAACAGTTCCTATAAATTTTTCCACCCTATTTTGACAGTTTTTTGTTGTAACTAGTGAACCTATGGGAATATTTTGACCAAATTGCTACCAATACTATTAATATAATGTCTTAACATAGATGTGCATTTTGGAAAAATAAGCTTAGGTTTGTTATTAAAAAAAATTATGCCCAGAAAACATGAGTTCCTATCTTTTTTTCTACCACTGTATATGGTTTGAAATAATAAAAAATATATAATCTTTTTTTTTTCTTCCTTAGTTTTTACTATACAATGATTATTACTGTTATATAAATGTATTACATAGTTTTCCATTTGGTATTATTAATTATTACTTAAATCTACAATATTTTATACATATTTTAATAGCTCTATTTTTGTTTGTTTGTTATCTCATCATCATCTATTTTATTGTACTTCTTTTCAATTTTGTAATTCACATTCCTTTATCCTTTTTATTCTTTATTTTAGGGGATATTTCAAAATTATCCTTTCTCTTACAATATAATCTATTGTGTTATTGATTACATTCTTAAATAAATTGTAATTTTTTAAACAACATTATAAATACATTTTTGTTTGATTAAGTATTTTATATTTTATTAGCAAGTCGTTTCTTATATTTGTTGTCTTTCCACTGATAGTCGGGATCATTTAATCATTTTCTTTTGTAATCTTATAATTTTATTTATTTGATTTGTATTTGAATTTGCACAGATGACATTAGCATAATTTAAATTGAAATCAGTAAAGGCAGAGTATTAAAATTTATTTATTTAGTTTTGATATGTGCTGAATCTGATAAAATACAGAAGACATATCTTTTTATGAATATTATTAATGGGATGAGTCCATTTGTAGGTATTAATTTACAGTTAAATGACTTCATTGTATATCTGTCACTTTTATAATGGAAATGTGTGTTATGTGAATATCATTCTCCAAAGTAATGTGAGGACTGTGATCCATATTCTTTCATGGATTCTTATAAAAAACATCCACCACCTAACACATTTATGTATTAACAAAGTTAATATTTTTTTTTTTTTATTAATATTAATGATTTTTTAATACACAAGACCAGTCTTATTAGGTGACATAAAAGCACCTGTGTTGTAGGTACTGGTAATGAGTCTATACATTGTGTAACATCTACAACAGTTTCACAACAAATCAATAATAAATCACAAGGAAAAAAAAAATACAGAAAGAATTAATACTACAAATTTTACTAATATAACTTATAGAATTATACTTATTGTGATGAGATATTTCATCACGATAAATTATGTTACATAGTCATCAAAAGAAAACAAGCAATTTTTTTTTTTTTTTTTACTTAGGCTTAAATTTGAATTCATATTAATATATTTTTTTTTTTCAATTAGATATACTTGTGTTAAGAATACCTGAGTTATAGGTGCTGATAGTTAGTTATGTATACTTAATAGTTAACATGGTTAAGTAAGATTAAGACTTATTTTTTCCTCAATTACGTCGGATATTAACTGATCTTTTATTTGTTTAATAATTTGAAATTTTCTAAATTATATATTTCCCAATTTAGTTGACTAAATAATTTGTAATTAATTTGGTTTTCCATCCTTTGACCAAAATTATTTTTTAATTTAGTGTTGTTAAAAATTCTTAGCCAGTTGTATCTAGTTGTTTTTCCGTCATTAAAATTGTTTTTTGCTTTAATTACTTCAAAATTGTTTTATAGATAAATCTTTCTTTAAAGGTTAAGATTTTATATTTTTTCCTTACATTATTTTTTACCAATAAGCTTTTTTTGTTAAAATTAATGTAGACACTATTGAAAATTTTCAATATTAATTTATTAATATTTAGCAATTGTTGTTTATTTATAAAAATCCAACATTCAATGCCGTAGTTAAGCACCGAATCAATTAGTGATTTGAAAATAATTAATTTCTGTTAAAAGGGAATAAATGTTTTATGTGAAAAAAGAGATATGTATAGGTGTGTAGTTTTTTAATAACAAAATTATAATGCACTTCCCAAGTAAATTTCTCATCCAGATAAAAGACCTAGATATTTTTCATGAGTTACTAACTCAATTTTGTTGCAGTTGCAACTGTTGACATCTATGTCGTTGCGATGCAACTTGCTGCAGTTATTATTATGAAGTAAAAGAAAACAATCATTATTTATGATTTTGTTTTTATTTTTGATTATCATAACTTTTGTTTTCTTACAATTAATTTTCATTTTGTTGTTTATTGCCCATTAGGTTATATTATTTAAATCATTCTGGAGGAAATTATAAGCTTGTTGTTGGTTTTTATCACAATACATAAGAAGAACATCGTCAGCATAAATATAAATGTTTGAGAATTTAATATAGTTACTAATTGAGTTAATGTATAGATTAAAAAATAAAGGTCCCAGGTTGGAACCCTGAGGAACACCGGCTTTAATATTGTATAATTTACTAAAAATGTTATCAATTTTGATTCTATACTACCTGTTTTTTAAGTAGTTTTTTATTAAATTATATATGTTGCCTCTTAGGCCCATTGCATATAACTTTTGTAGAAGTAGATTGTGATCAATGTTATCGAAGGCTTTGCTAAAATCAATAAACATTATATAGATGATATTACCTTTGTTCAGGTTGGTTTTTATATTTTCATTTAGGTTTTTTAATAAATTAACTGTGCTATTATTAGGTTGGTACGTGTACTGATTTTTACTTAACATATTCATTTTTTTAATGTAATTATATATAGCATTCGATATGTAACTTTCAACAATTTTTGATACATTGGAAAGTAGAGATATCGGTCTGTAGTTGTCAAAACTAGTAACCTTTCTGCTCTTGAAAATAGGAGTGATAATTGCAATTTCCAAAAATTGGGATATATGCCAGTGTCATAAATATTTTTGAAAAGTTCGGCAATTAGGGAAGAAATGTTTTCTTTAAATTTTTTATTTCATTTAACGTAATATTGTCGCTTCCAACAGAAAATTGTACTTTTTGTTTGTTGATTATACAGTGCAACTTGGATAATTCGAACGTCTTTAATTCGAAGATTTCTCTTAGTCCCTTGAATTTCTTATTAAATCAATGTTAAAAAATCGTGGATAATTCGAAGTTCAACTTCCTTAATTCGGAGTTTTTAATAAAAAATTTCGAACCATAACGACTTTTTGACGTTTCATCGTTAAGAAATTCGACACGTGACAACTGAAATCCCCTTCCCGCCACCGTTCGACACGTGACGCTTCAGACGCCATTCGATCTTCCTGCTGTCAGTGTCACCATGTCTTTCAGTAGAACATGCGTGTACAAGAATTTAACGTTCGCTGAAAAGGTCGCCTTCATTCGCGAGGTGGAAAAGGGTGTGAAGAAGAAATGCCAAATCGCTAACGAATACGGGATAGCGCCGAATTTCGTTGGTACATTGAAGGACAAACCAACGTAAGTGAAGCTGTTTTCCGTTCACTAAACATGCTTGATGATATTGTTAACCTTAAGCGACTGAATTCTACAAAACAATCAGACATTGCACAATTTTTTGAAAAACTATAATTTTCTGTATTGAATGTAATATGTACTGTAGCTTACGTAATATAAATCTTATTTTGTTTACATACATATAGTGTTTAAGTCTTTCATACCATGATCTTTCTGAATAAATATTTACTTATTGACAGAATAATCTTTTCAAGCATTCAGTGGAAATTAAAGTTAAAAGATATAACTTGTTTAATTCGAAGTCTTGGATAATTCGAAGTTTTGTAGTGGTCCCTTCAGCTTCGAATTATCTAAGTTGCACTGTATTTAATATATCATGAGAGTTCGGAAGAAACATAGCCATAGAGTTGATGGAAAGATCACTTTCGTAAATTAAATTCTTTTGTGTTATTAAATTTTTACTAATTGTCGCTTCCAACAGAAAATTTTACTTTTTGTTTGTTGATTATATTTAATATATCATGAGAGTTCGGAAGAAACATAGCCATAGAGTTGATGGAAAGATCACTTTCGTAAATGAAATTCTTTTGTGTTATTAAATTTTTACTAAGCTCATTTTTTTGAGTAAAAATTTTTTGAAAGTTTTTGAAAATAATTTCAATATCGTAACTTTCCATAAGTTTATTTGTTTCTTTTTTTTCACAGTTTTTTTGTTTGTGACGTATTTCATTGTTGATGATATTCCAAAGGTTTATGTTAGAGTTCTGGTCATTTTTTATTAAGTTCCTGTAATAGCTGTTTTTTTGTTTTATTATGAAGTTTTTTAGCCAGTTTCTTTTTCTTTTGTATAATAGTTCGTATTGTTTATTAGATTTATTTCCTTTATATTTTTTAAATAGTTTATTCTTTTCGTCTATATGTTTTAGAGTTTCTTGGTTCATCCAAGGTTGTTTATATTTATAAGTGTTAGAGTCATTTGATTTGTTATTTGGTTTATTATTTTTTTCTTTGTTTTGTGCAATGCTAGGAGCTTTCTTGATAATTTTGTTGAATTTGTTGATATACTTATTCGGGTCTTGATCCTAATTTGCTTTAATTTCATTTGTTAATTTAATAATATTATGATTAAAATATTCTTCGTCTAATGGATATTTTCTCTTGATTAGTTTATTTTGACTTTTTGGTGTATGATTGTTATTTTTTTTTTAGTTCAAGTAAGATGCTGAAGTGATCTGAGATATTCCATTCAATTAATTATATTTGCAACAATTTCAGTATTCTTTGTATTGGAGAAACAGTGATCGATGCAAGAATTAGAAGATGAATTTTTGGTAGTAATGCTTCTGGTGGTTTTATATACATGATTTTTAAAGCCAAAATTATAGAAAGTTTGTAGATATTTGCAAGCAGTTTTATTTAATATTTTTTTTCCAATATCTAAGTTGGAATCACCAATGAAAATTAAACCAAATTTAAAATCAAATTTTAAAAATATGAATAGAAAAACAAGCTAAGAATGCATTTTTACTTATCACTAGATACTAAAACTAATGATAAACAGTAAAACCCCAATTATCCAAGTTTCCGCTTTAACCGAGCTATCAAATATTTCTAGGATTTTTTTTTCGCAAATTAATCTTCGTTCATCTAGTCATACGTCCCTCTTCCATGGTTTCGACACCAACAATCCTGGGTTATTCTTAAAAAAAAATACCAAAACATTGCTGCAGAAAAACGCCAAAGTAACGTGAAACAAAAAAACAATTAAGGACTTTTTGAAGTAAAAGAACTCTTTCATATGAATTGTATGTGGTGTATCTGTATAACTTTTATATTTGTTAAAATATACATTTAAACCTGGACGATTTGTTTTATTTACTATTTTCGGTTTAACCGAGTTTTTCGGTTATCCGAGTTAGTCTTGGTCCACATTAACTCGGATAATCAGGACTCTACTGTACTAAGATATGAAGCTGTTAATTATGAAGAGGACTTTAGTTTGTAGTTGAGCATTAAGATTCAAAATAGGGAAACAATTCTGAATTATTTTTAAGAACAGCAAGTGCCATTTAATCATTTAAAACAGAAATTTGTATTATCAAAATAAGTTCAGATTTTTGTTATTAAAAAAATGCATAAAACAGTGCTGAATACATTTTTTTAGCTTTGAATTAATTTTATCATTAATATGAGGACCATAGATTGATAATTTTTAGTGTGAAGTTGTTGGGAAATTGCATTGTTGTGAACTGAATCCCATCTTGTTTGAATTTTGGCTACCAATTATCCCTACAGTTTTGTGTTGTAGTGCATCCATATTACAAAAACCCAATTAATAGAAGGATTGTGTGTACTCATTTCAGACATTTTGTGTAAACAGTTATAAGTTTGAAAATAAATTTAGGTTTATGATAAATTATTTTTCTTTGACTTGATTAATTTGTTTTGTTATGATTTTTATTTCTTAAAGGCAGGAAATACAAGATCCTAATGTGGAATGCTTTCAGCCTTTGTATGCTAGGTAGCACTGGCTGATGAAAGCCTAACGATCTGCAAACAGCCATCCCACATCTTTTCAAAGGGCTCAAAGGCTTTCTAATTAAATGATAAATATTGACATTATCTCTTAGAAATAGCTCTTTATTAAGCAAGATATACAGCATTTATCACTATTGAATTGTTCATTCTTGAGATTTTGTTTCAATTAAGTTATTTTTTGTTATCTTTAGGTCATGTGGATCCAGGTGAAAGTGATGAAGAAACTGCCTGGAGAGAAACTCAAGAAGAAGCAGGATTATTACCTGAACATTTGACCCTTATTCCTGATTTTAAAAAAGTTCTGCATTATACAGTGAGGGATAAACCCAAAACTGTAATATATTGGTTGGCTGAACTAAAAGATATTAATACACCTATAATACTTTCATCAGAACATCAGGATTTCAAATGGCTTTCTTTAAAAGATGCTCTAGTCTATGCTAACTATCCTGATATGCAGCAAGTAATCAAAGATGCTGATGAATTTCTTAGAAAGACATAAGACATTCTTGTTATAAAGATTTTTTTTTATTGTATCAAGAATTTTGAATGTAATAAATAAGTTTAGAGCTTGGTACTGTAGACATGAAGCTGATGTTCCTTTCCATATAAAAGGATAATTCATGTGAGGCCAAGTGCAAAACTATCTCATGAAATATCACTTTCACTGTTTGTTTTTTTCTAATTAATATTATTTCATGAAAATCTCGTAAGACCATCATTATGCTGATTTGCTTTAAATAATTTTAAGACGTATGTGAACATCCTTCTATTAGTTTGTATTATTTAGTAAAAATGAACTTCAACACACAATATTAATGAAATAGCTGAGAAAAATCAATGACAAAAATTTGTCATAATAATTATAAATGTTAACTTTCCAGTAAATAATGGACTTGAGATAGAGGATAGAGAACTACCCTTTCATGCGTTGAAACTAATCTCAAGCTACAATTTATTTTGCCTAAATATATCATTATCCTGAATCTTTTCTTTTGAATTGTCTAAATGGGATAGCTTTACTATTTACTGTCACAGATGTCTGATTGGTGCTTCTTGGCGGCTTTGTAGGTTGCATCATATTTGTTGTTGGGGAGGAAGGGCTGATACTGGTTGGTTGGTGGAGTTGGAAAAAATATAATCATGTTTTGTAGTAGTGTTGGGTACCATTTGTGAGTGACGTCACTGTGACACTAAATAATCAATTTGTTCCACCTAAACACAACAATTAAAAGTGTAGGTTTTCCTTAAGATAATGGATTCTACTTTTTCATGTAATGTTGAAGTCTACACAGTAGAGAAGAGCTTCTCAGCCAATGAGGATGTTCTGGGTGGGTTGCAAAGAAAATTCTGAGTGCGCTAAACATTTAGCTTCATATTTAGATGTTTTTATCAAAAACAAATTCTAGGCATCAAATAAACTGAGAAACAGAAATACAAACAATGAAATTTGAATGTGATTTAAAACTTTATTAAATTAGCTTAAAATATTTCAGGATATTTCTAACTGTTTAAAATCACTGATATATTCCTTGGTAAATGAATGTTTTAAGATTAGTATTTATTGTATTTGATATGTTTTTTCAGTGAATTCTATTATAACAATTCAAGCAATAAAAAAGTGTGTTGTGCTGCAGGATTTCTGAAAATTTTAAAGGCCACCAAGGACTGAGAAACACTGCAGTAGAGCATGACATGGTCTCTAATGCTTTCTCTCTCTCTTTTTAAGATGGAATAAAGTATAGAAGCAGCTTTCTATTTCTCCCTGTTTCCTGCAATAAATTAGCCAACCATTTAGAAACATTTTATTTAGCATACCAGATGCTTTTGCATGACATTGACAAGTCAGTCAGTAAAGAAAATTAACATTTTTACTTCCATGATTGTGTGACTTACAACTGAAAACATTTTAGGGGAATTTTAAAAATTTGAGAAACATTTTAAACAAGCAAGCATTTTTTTTTTTTTTTTCAAACACTGAATTAACTATACCTAAGAAGGTTTAATGTGCATAAGATGTAATATGAAAAATGGAAAAACGATGAAAATGTACATTCGTTTGCTTTCACGCCTTCAGCCATAATTGATGGGAATCTGGGACAACTGTTTCATCCTTATTAGGACTCGTCAGATTGACCCTCTATGATCAAGCTCAGAACGAATTTTCATATTAACTATACCTACCATTTCCTCTCCGAATATGTTGGATAAGATAAGCATTGGGTTAGTTCAATGAAGAGAGAGTAGCTTATTTTTCCCCATATAGTGTCTTTCATCGTGATGTGGGGGGAAAGAAAAGTTGTTTCTGTACGATTCTTTGAAAACTTTTTAAGGAATCATCTGACATTTTCTAATTTGGAAGTTTCTGCTGCTAGAATAAATCATTTCATTAGTTTCACCTGCTTAAAAGATTTTATTTTTTATAATGTTTTCTCTGTACTTGCAAGCTTTCAACTGCCTGAATTTTTTAAGATTAGTCCTGTGTTGTTTTCTTACCTCTCAAAACAATATTTAACCCTTTTTTAGTGCAACAATCTTTCCTCTTGCTACCGAAAACAGCTTAAAGATGTAGAAGGATCCCATTGTATTCCTTTCCTATATCAAGCTAATCTTCTGTAGTTGCAATGAAGGTGTCTGATATGCTATCTCCATGAACCTTGCTTTTGCTGAACAAACCTTTTTATTCATTATTTTTACCTGCATTTACCTTTTAGAATTATTATTTTTTTAAAACTTTAATTTCCAGAGTTATTGAAAGCTAACTTTTTGTTTTTTTGGTACATAACATCAACATGATCATTTATTTGAATGACACTGTTGATTGACAGTCAAATCATTTAACTCCAATTTCTATAACTTCAAAGGGGAAGGGGTGAGATCTATGAAATAATCAAATTTTAGCTTATACTTTAACATTGTAATGATCAATTTAGGCTCTAGATTTTAAAATGTTTTTGAACACTGGAGTTAAGAGGATTTGTAGGTAATTACTTGACACATTTTTGAGTTGTGTGTCAAATAAGCTTACAATCTATATACATGTGAATAAAGAAAGCTATGCACAAATGACGATAATTAAGATTATTGATTTATTTGTTTAATGTTTTATTATTAATTTTCATCAGTGAATATAACAATACAAATATGTGTATTGTGCTTTCAACAAATTTAAATCAAGATAAAAACTAGGAAAAAAAAATGAAAAATTAACCGATTCCAATTAAATTACGAAAACCAAAAGGCATTAAAAGCATCAAATAAATTAACATAATAATTGTTGCTGTAAAATGTTTTGTATTTACTTTAGTTTGTTTTAAAGAATGCACTGGCAGGGCTTCTGAGCAGCATTCATATGATGTGTGTTTCAGAACACATGAAAATCATTTCTTGTTGTATGTAAACTTTTGTGATAGTATTTGAATGCAATTAATTTATAGATGCATCTTTCCTTGAAATGTTGGTGTTTCTGCAGCCATTGCTTGTAATGAATCTTCTTGGCTGTGGAGGTGGTGCCGTGTCCCAACAGCCAAGAAAGAAGCTTCATTGTACAACTTTTCTGCTTGTGTTCTTTAGGGAATCATGCAACATTCATCATAAAAATTTGATTTAAATCAATAAATTCCAGAATGATTGTAATGCAGGCACTGAATATCTGATAATTGGATACGGTCAATCCATACCAAACGGTCCAGAAAACATTAAATTGGTTGCTCGACCATTTAAAAAAAAAAGGATTTTGAACCCTATGCATGAGTACTTCAAAACAGGCATTTTTTTTTTTTTTTTTTTTTATTTGACTTTGTTTCTAAATGGTGTCCATTTTTGTTTTATGGTTTCCAGCATTTTTGGCCTTTGCAGACAGTTGCGGTAAATTTGATGTGTCCTAAAGCTTTTTACCATATCTCTAACACAAATCGCTGGTCCAGAATTATAGTGTTCTAACTGCATTCATTACAGTATTGAGAAAATGAACTTTGAATATATGAAGTCATATTGCTACTTTGATCATAATATCAATTTGTTCATATCTTGTACTTTTTCTGAGTTACTTTATTACAAGTCACTCAGAAAAAGTACAAGGTGTGAACTAATTTACATTATAATCAAAGTAGCAATATGACTTCAAGTATTCAAAGTTCATTTTATCAATACTGTAATGAATGCAGTTAGAACACTATAATTCTGGACCAGCGAAATGGCTGAAACTTAGACCCGAAACTGATAATTCGCTTTTGAACAAAAATCGAAGTTACGAGTTTTTTTTTTTTTAGCAGGAAGGAATGAAATAGAAAAGCTATAATATTTTTAGAGAAAAGATATACATCCAAAGGTTTAGCAAAAAATATTTCAGCTCTGTTACTGGCTTCCTAATTTAGTTATAGCTCTTAAAAAATGCTTCATTTTTCTTCATGTTTTTTCAAAGATTGAGCCCCAATATCTTTGGGGGGGAGGGGACTTAATAAAAATTTGATATTTACAGTACAAAGAGTACTCTATGGGAGGTACCTGTGAAAAAAAAAATTAAGTTTAATATTTGAGTTAAGATACCTGTGTTAGATACATAGGTATCAAACTCAAAATTTATATCACAGTTACCTCTCATAAAGTTCTCTTTATACTATAAATATCAAATTTTTTATTCTGGTCCCCCACCAGAGATATTGGGGCTCAAACTTTGAAAAAAATGAAAAACGAGCATTTTTCAAGAGCTATAACTAAATTAGGAAGCCAGTAACAGAGCTGAAATATTTTTTGCTAAACCTTTGGATGTATATCTTTTCTCAAAAAAATTTATAGTTTTTCTATTTCATTCCTTCCTGCTAAAAAAAAAACAACCTATAACTTCGATTTTTGTTCAAAAACGAATATCAGTTTCGGTTCTACATTTCAGCCATTTGCATTAGAGATATGGTAAAAAGGTACAGGACATGAAATGTGCTGCAAATAATGTTTTTTACCAGTTTTCTATCATTTTTTTTAGCCGAGTTATCAAATTTACCGCAACTGTCTGCAAAGGCTAAAAAATGCCGGAAACCATAAAACAAAAATGGACGCCATTTTTAAACGAAATAAAAAAAAATAATAATGCCTGTTGTGATCTACTCATGCAAAGGGGTAACAACAGTAAAAAAAAAAATCAATTTATTTTTAAAATGGTCGAGCAACCAGTGCTGGACCGTTAGGTGTGGCTGGACAAACAGAACAAAGGGTCTGGTTAAAGAAAGTATTCCACTTTATATGGTTTTCCCTTCAAGTGAAGTATATTTCATACACAACGGCAGTATAAACATCTGCCAATTCATCAATTTACTTTCTATGGTAAGTGAATCAAGTCATATTCCACATGGAATGAGCTTTTTAAAGAAATTTCTTGTCAATAATTGTTTTCCTTTTGTTGTCTAAAACACTGTGTTTGATTAAGTTCTGTACAGAATGATTTATCTTCATTTTAACTGTATTTAACAAAAAGTACAGTATTATAGCAGATTCATCTGTATTTCGTCTAACTTCAGCTTCTTAGCCACACACTAACATTCGGCATATTTAGTTTAGTTTTTGTGTAATGCTGAGAACTTGCTTACCAGAAATCTTAAATATTCTCATACTCATCTTTCTCAACCTTCCTGGCCTTATCCTTTATGCAGATATGATGATAAGTTTATCAACCCTATATTTCCTGCTAAAATAGATTTTGTAGCATTAAAAAAACAACAACATGAAAGTGTAAAATAAATAAAAGAAAGGATTGTATGAAGATATTGGTTCTTGAAATTTGCCTGTGCTAGTATATGCTAAAAATCTAATTAAAATTGCATAAGCTACAATGTACTTACAACTTGTTTTCATTTGAGCAGTCGCCCTTTTAATTCACTGATACCAGACCATTATCTTTTTTAAAATCTTTGAAATCACATACTTATTTCCCATCAAATATAAGATAGCTGTACCCTACATGGCCTACCTAAGCTTAAGTTTTTATTAAGGTATATTAATGCAAAAAAACTTTGCAAAAACTTATGCTGTCTACAGGCACACTATCAATTTTTCCAACCAACTCCAACTAATTATTAAAAACAGTTACTGGCTTGCACAAAATTAGATGCGGCTACTTTAAGTAATCACTTGAGCTCAACCACCTCTTTTAAAAGATATTCGTGCATAGCTGTGACGTGGGATTGCATCAGCCAAGTCGGATGCACATTTCTAACATACAACCGGCACTATCTATTTGATTCATTGCCTACTAATGGAGATAACATGATTAGGCCATATTGAGTACAGGTACCTTATAAGAATTTATAATTGTGGAAAATGGTAAATGATAACAGTACAAAAAAAAAAATCCATTTCTTAAAATCTTGTAATGTGTCAACCCTCACAATCTCACCTTGAAGAAAAAACTTTAGGTAAGCATTCATACAGTGTGAAGATAATGCAAAATCTGTTACATTTCAACAAAATTACATTTAGCAAATATTTAAGAATTTAAGTAAAAGTTGTCAGTTCTATAATGGCTTCTCACACAATAAACATAACTATTCAAAGAAACAATTTATCTTTAATAAAATGCATTTTATTTTGAATATTTACAAGCTTATTTATTAGCCGAAACCTAGTTTTAAAGGACTATTTTTAAAATTGTACTTTTAGAGATTGTGGCTTTATATTATACAAAGACTACAACTGCAGAAGTAATTAGTTACTGCAAAAACATGAATATTTACACAAAATTATATTGGGTATATTAAAATTATTGACTGTTAATCTCAAACAAATTGTCTTGTTGAAATAAAGGCATTGTTATTTTCTGAGAAATTCCTTAAGAATGTTTAATTTACATTAAATAAAAAAAAAATGTTTTGCAATCATTTATCAATGATATATTATTAAATTAAATTATTATTCATGAATCAATAACTAAAATCGTACATTTTAATAATATTTTCGCAGCTAAAATAAGCCTGTCCTTTTGAGGTTCAAGATTAACAAAATTTTATGTCTTATTTATTACCATAATTTACATAACACTACGAGAATAGTTGCATTTTTTGTTGTTTCTTTTTTTTATATATATAATCTACAATATCTTATGTAAATGTAATTCATCTTATAAGCATTAAATTTGTTACACAGAAATGTACCCCTCCAAAAAAAAAAAAAAAAAAGAAGAAGATACATTACTGCTTTTGTGAAACAACATTTGAATTATAAATAACTTAAGCCCACCAAACCAATTAAATTTAATGACTGAAAAATAAACTACAGTGGAGCTATTGATACTAATAATAAAAAATTCATATATAATCTAAGAAAAACATTTATGAAAGAAGATAATAAATGCAATTAATAAACATTAAGTATTATACAATTATGAACATTATAGTCAAACTATTAAAACAAGCATAAACTGCACAGATTTTTGATACAGATGAGCCACAGATTTAGATAAAGATCTGAGATAACAATATGTACTTAATCTTTAAAAAAGTTGTAACAGTTCAAAAACTTGATATTAATTCTTAAGTCATGAGGATTAGATCTAATGACTTTTGATTAAAGAATAAAAAAACAAAAAAAACATTTTTTTCCACTGAAATTCACTTTGCATGCCCACCAGCAAATATCAATTGCACACAGAAAAAAAAATGAAAGGCCCCAACAATAGTTTAAAACATTACAAACTATCAGAATTAAGCATTCAGATATTACATATCCATTTATCTTCAGGACAAATTATAACGTAAGTTGTAATTAAAAGAATGTGCAACTTGAAAATTTAATCTTAATAACTATTTTCTCTCTACCTTTACTTAAATGCAAATTCTATCGAAGCACCAATTGTATACTAAAATTTTAAAGCATTACACCTTTTGTTTATAAAAAAAAAATGTACATAAATAAACTTGAGACAAAGGTTTGAAACATTTTACTTTTAAGTCAAACAGATAAAATGTGAAGTCACTGGTTTCTTCTTAGGTACCACATTGAAACCAAGGGTTCTTTCACTTTTTTTTTATGACAAGTTTAACTGTAAGGGATCATAGTTCTTTCACAGAATTCACTCATATTCAAGCATACTTGGCTGATTCCATAAATAGAATTTGAAATATTATGCATACATTTAAAATGTTCACACCTAAAATTCAAAATGACAAAAATATCTACAAGTGCAGTGTAATGGAGATATCAATAATAATGTTTTTCATTTTCAAGTTTTCCTTAGAAGACATTTATTGCACTTTCTTTAAGAAAAAGATACTTTAGCTTAAATGAGGAAAAAGTTGATATTGGATTGTGATGTTAATTATGAATGTATCATCAAAGGAGTGCTGTTATAGGCATTTGAATGGTAGAGTTGCAAGAAATTTTGTCGTCAATTTCAATATATAGTTTCACAATTCCTTCATCAAATTTTCACATGGAAACAATTATCAAGCATTTCATTACAGTGATATTCAAACTTGTCAACTTATTTAGAGGTCTGCTGATACTTATTTTGTAAATCATATAAGAAATTTGTCCAGATTTTATAAGTTTTATAAATAAAATTGGAAGTATTTTCCTGAAGACATTTTTTCACCCTTCATTCTTTTATCTTCCTTTCAGTCATCTTGGCAATACTTAGTTCAAATGCCTTCCCTCACAGATCAGATTTCACAATAATCATATTTTCCTATTTTATTTCTAACATTAAAAATCTGGAAAAATATAATGTTAAAATTGTATCATAAAAATTCTCACTGAAGAGTATTTTCTTTTTCTCAAAGCCTTAAACTAAGTTTCAGAAATTTATGATAATAAAATACCAAGAAATAATTTTCATTCTCATCAAAAATAAAGATTTGATGAAAATTCTTGAGGCCTTTCTCTATCTAACAATTCATATTTTCAGTTCAGCGTATTTATGGTAAAGATTTTGCTATCTATACGGCTTAAGTGCTTTAAGAGCCTAATACAGAAAAAAATATCTAACTTGTAGAACTGAACACCTTCAAATTAGAATTATTTTTCTTCATAACAGTTCATTTGGTTGGCTGCACTACTGAAAAGGAATTTATTTTAATTTGATTACTGTAATTAACAAGTATTGACACCATTCTGCATTCTATCCTTATTAGAAATTTCTCTTTAAGTATCTGAACATTGTTTATAGAAGCACTGATTAGCTTCTGTCCTTAGAATTTAATAAACCATCTTATGTATATATTTTAATGTGCTTTATCTGTACTTACAATATATATTTAGTGTTAAATCTAATAATAACAAAAAGAGGAAATTTGCCTATTTTAAAATACTTTCACTTACAAGCAAAGGAGTTCAAATAGTAAAATTAATGTACAGAAAACTTCATCTTCAATTACTGTGGCACCTTCGTAAAAAGAAAATTCATTACCCTAGGGAAACTGGGATGTAGTTACTATTCTAATTAACTAGTGGCTTGAATAATTTATACTCAAGCTAATTTAACAGAAGTATGCTGCTGCCAAGCTTGAAATTGTGTATGCAGCGTGGAAGACGTATTCATCAACAAAAGTATTTGAATATACAGTCAAGGAAAGACAAGGCTATTTCAATCTCAACTTATTTTTGTCTGGTTTCGTGATGTCTGCAATAAACTGCATTTTGATGGTAATTTTTATTAAGTGAAGCGTTGCCAAAATATAGACAATTTACAAATGATTACAGGGATGAATTAGGAATTTAAAAGAATCTGTCTTTATATAATAAAGTTTTAAACTGCATATGATCTGTGTGAAAATTAAAAGATTATCAAGCTACTAAAGAGATATTTAATGCCGATACCATTAACCTTTTCTGTGGAATCTTCCCTACTACTACAGGGATAAGTAAGTCTGTATCTCTACAAAGCATCCATGTAATTCTTCATAGGTAAGCACTTGAATTTTCATTTTTTTTTTTTTATAAATTGACTGTTGGGCCATGGTTCAATTCAAAAATTACTTTAAGGCATTGCAATTAGGAAAGGCAGTTACAGTTAAATGAATACTTGTAATATTAGATGTCTCATTCAGCTTTGCTGAAAAAAAAAAATCTAAAATACATATGCTTTTAAGAACGTTTTCATTTATATAGTTCTTGAATTTGGCTCTACACTACCATGCATTAATTCATTTTTTCAACCTATTTATATAGTTCAGTTTCATAGCTACATACTTTCAGCAAAGAGAATGAATTATGTTCCAACTTTAGCAATGGGTTTTATTTTACTATTTCATCAGGATTTGAAATTAACAAAAGATGTATTAATTAATTCTATGAAATAGAAACTTGTTGACATTTTCAAAATTACTAACATACAAAAAAAAACAAAGCTTTAATAAGGTACTTTGAAGTAATCAGATATTGATACCTAACTTTTTGCAACACTATACTGCTACAAAGATATGAAAATATTATGCTGTATACATAATTATAATCCAAATGAAGTAAAATTATCTACAAAGGTTAAGTTACAGTACCTTTTTTTTTTTTTTTTTAAAGAAAACTGCAGTGTTGTTATTGCACATGAATAAATTTGGCGTATTATGTGCCAATTAAATCCCATTTGTAATATTTGAGAAAAAAAAAATCTATTCAATTAAAACATAAAAGCACAGGTGTCTTGTCTACTGTACATTACAGTATCTATCCCAGGACCTGCATGGCTTGTTGCAGTTCAGTTTAACTTAACATTAAACTTTATAAGTGCACTCAGTACTGTTTATAGAGATGAAATCTTTTGCAGAAATATTGTGTTTAAATTTTTAACAAAATTATTCTAACTTTTATTTCTTTATTATTTTGTCTACCCCAAAATTTCAGATTTGACCTTTTCTTATTGATAAATGTTATTATGATTACTGCAGAGCTTAAGTTATTTATGTATTTATATTTGTAACTTAACTTTTGTATATTATAATAAATCCTTATAAGCAATATTGTAATATTATCATTTTAAAAACCTCTGATAACCTTAAAAAAAAAAAAAAAAATATTCCGAGTAATTTTTCCTTTTATCAAAATCTTAAAACAATAATAATAACTACAAAAAAAATAAAAATATGGAAATTCTATAGTAATGATAAATCTTTAAAAATTAACAATAATTTCCAAATGATTTGGAATAAAATCCAGTATTTATGGATTTAATACAGGTACTAGTATAGAAATACAGTTGAAAAAGCTTAGCTTAGTTCAAAGTTCAGAAAAAATTTAACCTCTGATATATAATGTAGTAAAAATATTAAGGTAAGAAATTAAAACCAATATCCATTGTGCACAGGGCTTTGAGGAATATTGTGTCGCATATTAAAAATATTGTTATGCAATCCTTTATACAGTTAGAAATGGAGAAACTTATCATTACCTCACGTTATAAAATATAAAAATCTTCTTTAATAGTTATTACATTAAACTAATGTAAAATTGACATAACTGAAGATGATTCATAATTTCTTAAGTGCACCTGAATTAATTATATAAACAATTGAGATCCATCAACATCTTTCAAGTGACGCTTCCGCATGTGATCTTTTAGATTGAACTTCGTGTATGTGGCATATGGGCAATCTGGACAAGCAAAGGGACGATATCCCATATGAATCCTCATATGAACATCTAATTTATGTCTTCGTTTGAACTGTTTGCCACATACATTACACTGGAATGGATAAATATCTTGATGCCGATAAAAACGATGACCTCTTAAGGTATCTAATGACTTGAAGAACTGCCCACAAACATCACACATTAAGGGCCGTTCATTGGTGTGGACACGTCGTATGTGAACCTCTATATTACCTTGAGAAGGTGCTCTGTAGTCACAAAGACCACAACAGTACTGCTTAATAGTATCTGGTAACTGAAAAGAATGTTTCCAATGACAGTGGAACCACATATTTCTTAGAAAGTCAGTTGAGAAAGAACAGTTTAAACACTGAAACACAACTACCTTAGATGCTGCTACATGGCTATCGTGCTGTGCTTTCATGTGGTCATCCCTCATTGCATGATCTGTGAAGAGCATATTGCATTCATTGCATACTGGAGGTTCCACTATTTTCTGAAATGGAAGTCCATTGGAATCTACTTTTAATTTTGCACCTGATTCCCCTAATGGCGGTGCAGGATTGGAATTATTCTTACTTGAATTCTGAGTTAAGTCGGGCACGTTTGACAAAGCCTCAGAGTTTCCTTCAGGATACACATAGGTTATTTTCCCCCTTGTAACGACTTTGACATTTCCACCAGAATTTGCATCGTTGGGATCATTCAGCATATCAGAATTCTGGTTGATTAATTCAGCAATGTATTTTGCAGGATCTGTAAACTTTAGTGTTGGATCAATTGTACTTAGCACTGAGTCTGTCATTACTGGAGGTGGACTGGAAGGCTGTTTGTCACTATTACTCTCCTTTGGCGAAGGTTTTTTGCGAGGTCTTCCTCTTGGTTTATTTAACTTTGGCTTTTTTTCTTTTTGATTCAATTTGGCCATTTTTCCAGAATACATAAACCTTGGTTTACGTTTTCCAGCTGTATTTCTCAGAGAGCGTCTAAGGCCTGCAGCTTTACTTTCTGTGATGTTACCGTTCACTTCGACCTGAGATTCAGAAATTAATTTATTGGTTAAGTTGCGTGCATCTAACTCACTTTCATCTTCTTCATTTTCTTCATTACTGTCATCATCTAAATAGAAATCTTCACCAAATTCATCATCACTATCATCATCAAAGTCGTCGTCATCATCATCATCTTTTACATTTGCATTCACACTCTGAAATTTTTCATTATCATTTTTATTTTTTCCTTCAGTCATATTGTCTGAGGAAGCTCCTTGTTCTAATAGGTTTTCTATTGAATTTGAAAAATCTTCACAAATGGTTTTAGAATTTTCTGCATTTTCATTACTAATATTATTTAACAAATCAGCTACATTTTTTGATGAAGAAATATCTTGTTCTTTATTATTCAAGAATGTTTCTTGATATTTCTGGCAAAGAGCAAGTGCAGACGATAACTGAAACAAACTTGCTACCTGCTCAAAAATAGATAAAATAAATAAATAAATAAATAAATAAAATTTCCTTATTTCATAACTTCAAAATTTAATACATTATGACATCTATAAAATGTCACACCGTTTGAAAATATAACAAAATGAAATTTTAATCTATATGCATCAATCTTGAATGGGATCGTCCATTAATCCCGTGAGGCTCGAAAGGGG
>JAFIDM010009631.1:166639760-166649999 GCA_023159025.1 Thereuonema tuberculata | reverse complement strand
AAAAAACATCACGTGATTAATGGACGACCCCAATGTAATTGGTTATTATTCATGGTTTTAATAGCTTAATAATTATAACTTGAAAAATAAGCTTATTCTTAATCTTACCAGTTTCAGACATTTAACATACAGGTTCACAAACTAATGTTCTGTGAATATGTACATTAAATAAATGAATGAAACCAGTAAGGATAAGAATAAATTTATATATTCAAGTATGTTATTTAATTCTTTATTAAAACCAGAGTTTGGGAAGCTGCTTTTTAAAAGTAACTGGGTTACCATTACTCAAAAAGTAACAATTACTTTAACAGTTATTACTTTAAATTCTAATAATTTTAGTGCTTAATTTATGAGCAAAGTGCATATGCAAGATATAAATTAAACATAATAAAAAAAATATTATTTACTGTAAACATCATTATGTAAATACAAGAATTTGAATTTCATTTTCCTTATATGCTAAATTTATGTGACAGACATTAAAAAAATAAAAATAGAAAAAAAAATTAATAAGATGTTCCCAAAAATATATAGCAATCAACACTAAAAGCAAAGAAATTTAACATTCATGATAGTATTTATTTTTAATATAGATTTATTTTATAAAGAACTGTCCTAGAATTAAAAAAACATTTTATTAAACACTAATGGTTTTATATTGCAAGTTCTTTTTATATTTTTCTTTTTTATATTCCTTTTAGATTTTGCTATATAATTTCCGCTATTTAGTTAGAAAATATCATTATAATGAAATACAACAAGCAGTGTAATAATTTTCTTGTTATTCCTTCTTTCCATTATAAATAATAAAATAAAAAATATGATTAAATTATTAAATACTGAGAAATCGGAATTGGCAGGGCACTTAGTTTATATGGACATTTCCCAATGAATACGGTAATACTGGATATTGAACAGGACAATAATAAAATAAAAATAAAAGAAACATTGTTCATAAACAATACACAATGTTGTAACAGAAATAAAGGAAGAACAGTAGATGGCTTTTTGATGCATCTAGTGTCTCTTCTTGATAATAAGAGTTATAGAAAAATCAATTTTCCATTTTAATAATTGTATATTATCATTTATATTCATTTAATGGAAGTAAAAAAGGCTTGAGAAAGGGATATAGGTAATAGACCCTGAAAATTCGCTCAAGTCTGTGGTTGAGGTAAAAATTTGTTGCAATTGTTGTAAATTAGCAGTAGGCATGAGAAAGTACTTAACTTTTGTAAAGATAGACTGATTCACTCCTATTTTAAACATGACAGTTAAAATTAGGATTCATTTTCGATACTACTGAAGTCTCAATAAAATTTAATAATGCTGATTAATAGGCTTTTTTGTTTTGTTTTTAAAAGCAACTATTTAATTAATTTGAAGCAAGGCATAATTCTAATATATGAATTAGTTATTTCACTTTTACATATTTATTTTTCTTTATTTATTTTTTTAAAAGTTCCAGTTGATTTTCTACCATCCTTTCATTATTGGTGATGCAAAGTTTTCATTAAGGGGAAGCTGGAATCAAAGTAGTTTCACGTCATCACTAGTTAAGGGTCATTTCAAATCATTTTATCTATTTTACTAATCTGGATAAAAATCTGAAATTTTAAATAACGTAGCAATTGTAATTCTTTATTATTATTGAAATTTATTTTATTTAATTTTCAAGAACAATAAATATTTCAAGATATGCACATTTTTTTGTATTGTTGTTTAGACTATTAAAATCTGGAGAATATCTTCCAATGATAAAAACAAATTTAATTAAAATATCCTGATCCAAGATTTTTTATTATTATTATTGCCTTTACTATTAATTAAAAAAATTAAACAATGTTAATACACTGAAGCTTGGTTATAATGCCGTTGTTTATATCGCGAATTCGGATATAACGCGATTTGGTCCAAGACCCCTTCTATTTTGGAAAAGGTGTATAATTGTAAAATTGCAAAATTTACCGTTTTTTCGCCTAAAATCAAATCAAAGGTGTAAGTTAATATGCTTGTTTCCTTATTATTTACAGTAATTGAGACTCTATACCCACCCTAATGTCACAAAAATGTGTCAAATACAATATATTTTTTAAAAAATAGCAGAATCTCGGACTTTTTTGTTTAACCAAAATGAATATCGAGATTTATTTTTCTGCCAAGGACATCCAGTAAAGAGGCCCATGTAATCTAATAGGCGTATGAATACCTAGTTTCGATCCACGTGACTCGTCGTTTGTACAAGATGCCAAGATGACAGTGCCAAATCGATTTTGGCTAATATAACCCTTCAAAGTGTTGAAAAGGTAATGATTTATGTATTTATAAATATAAAATTCTCTCACATAGCTCTGAATGATTTAGATAATCATGAAATGACCATTTTAAATCGATTTGGAATCGTGTGGGCGATAAAAGGGTGCAATATACGACATTTGACATCGCGAAGTAATAAAAGTTCGGTTATATCGCAGTTATATCGCGATCTTCGAAATCTTGGATCCGAAAGATCGCGTTATAATTAAATCTATTTGTGTGATGGTTAGTGCACACTTCAAGCTCAAAAAAAAAAAAGGAAAAAGAAAATGAATTTGATTAGTCAGTGCTTTCAAAGTTGAAACATCAAGTGAAGATTCTTGCTTTGCAAAGATGACGTTATGTGAGTCATGCCCATTATTCCTGTCAACATCAAATTATGAAAAATAACTTTTAACTTGGTAAATTGGTTTTGTGAATTGTTCAAAGTAACATTGAGTATGTTACTCTGTTACTCCCAAAAGTAACTGAGTTGAAGTTACAGTTCCTTTTTTAAAATACAGCATTACTTCCAATCCCTGATTAAAACCAATGAAGTTCGATATTCTTTTCAGAATGCTTTTTGTTTTTAGAAACATTCCTAACGTATATGCATCCATCCAATCTTTCATCCAAAAATGAGCATCGAATCTCAAAAAATTTCCTCTAAAAGTTGATATTTTTTGGGACACATATTATTAGGTTTTCAATTTGACTTTACTTGGACGAAGTATTGTGTCTGTATCATACTTAAAGTATCTGAGCTACAACATTAATAATATCCAAAAGAAAGAAGAAGCACAATGGAGCTGAGAAGAAATTCTGAGTAAAAATCTCAAGTTATCATCAGGAATTTTCATTTAAGTATTTATTTATTCAATCAAATGATCAAACTTCCTTTCACATAAAAAAGTTGTGATTAATTTGACTGGAATGATTTTAAAACGAGAACTCAATAAAATGATAGCATTCTATTAAATTAAGTGCCTTGAAATTTCCTGTTACTTAAAAGTTCAAGTCATTATGAAAATGCAGAGAAAAGTATCATGCTCAGATCAAATGGAAGCCACAATCGCCAAATTGTTTCTCTTCTTTTCTCAGCTCATTAAGCAAAACTACTTGCTTCATTTTTAAAAGGAATAAAATGGCCACATAGTATGAAGAGGGAACAATTTTACAACTTACTGTAATTCACTTCCCATACATGAAGGTTGTTGGAGGAACAACCATTTGAGCTTTTTTTTTTCCAATTCAGTGTGGAATATTTCAGAGCTCTTTACAGCTTTATAAAATCATAATTTGCTTTAAAAGAGTAATTACTTTTTAATTAGATGAATAGGGAGAAAAGAATTAATTAAAATAAGTAGTCTTTTTTACATTGAAACTCACCAGATATCCTCTTGAAGCAGTGTGGAAGGTAATGAACAAATGATTAAAATTTCAAAACACAGGAACATTTTTACTATCAGAAAAATGAGGCACATGAGTAGGAGGTGTAACCTACTGATAACTGAGAATACATTCTACAATGTACTGTGATGATAAATCAGAGACCTAATACCTTCATACAATACTGTATACTACGTTTCATGAATCTGATTTGCAAATTAATTGTTTGTAATGGGTGTCCAATTATTATATTGAGAACAGATACCAAGATCTTGCTGGTTACTTCAGAATACATACATTCCCTAATGATATATAGAGATGCACATTATCTTACTGAAACATTATACCAGGCACTAGCTATTATAAGCAAAGAAAAACTTGTTATTATAGCAAAAGTATTCATAATATATTCTAAGCTATCAAACTGTTTCTGACGAACAATAAAGATTCCCAGATTTTGTAGCTAATTGCTCCCAAGACTACAATGCCTGTTGATTACAGTATATGCCACTCAACAATTACTCCTGGATTAGTCACTTCTCCGTAGAACCTAAACAAAGGTGAGATTTTCCTCAAAGACAATTCCTGATGCAATTCTGTATTCCAGTTCATTTGAGTTTGGCACCATCATTTGAGTATGAGCAGATGACAGAATGGATTCATGGATAAAATCCTGGCACCATCAGGTTTAGATTTTTCTTCTAATGAGATGACTTAATTATCTTTTGATGAAAATTAGTCCAAGGAAGTTAGATAGGCTAAAAAGAAATACATTATTGTTGGATAAAACAGTCTGTGGTTGTACTGTGTGCTTCAGTTTTAAACTAATGGTAGGTCACATCTTCTCTCAAAAACCGTTATCAGGATCAATATAGCTGCATTGCATGGCCCAAGTATTGTAAGTGGGCAAAAAGTTTATATACCTCTGGATATAAATGTATGCTATGGAGAAAGTCATATATGTAACATTTCTGGAAATAAGTCAATCAGAGAGCAATGGAAGCAACACTCACACGCGAGCAATCGAATAATGGCAATAATAATAAGCAAGCAGTGACAAAGTATGGCCGATTTAAGCAGATTCTCGATGAAAGATCATTTAGTGACTGTAGTTGGGATTCACGAATGACCGTATACGGGATCAACACTTTCACAAATTATTACCAATTTTCAGCTGTGATTTTGGAAGGCGCCACCATTCAAGAGAACATTATTGGCATGGGAATGGAAGACTTTTATGTCAGGATCCGAAAAGGATTCGCATCGAAAAGGATGATCGTCAACTGCCGAATTGGATATTTCCCGGTCAACCATGAGAGACCATATGCAAAAGGATTTGAAAGTGAAACCTTTCCGCTCGTTCTCAGCGTTGAGCTATTAGATGTGGGTTTAACATGGCGCGAAGAAGAATGCAACCTGCTTCTCCAACATTTCCCAACAAGGAAGACCAATGTGCTATCTAACAAAGTTCGAAAGATTGGAACATTTATTTTTGGTCAAAGGAAAATCTACATTTCTTTCAAGAATTCGAACAAAATCCACTGCACGTTATGATTTGGGTGGGGTAACAGAAGAACATCTGCTTGGACCGTATTCTTTTATTGCCTTTCTTTTAAAACGATTAAAATGTGGTAACTATAAAAAGTTTGGTTTTTTTTTTTTTTATTTTCCACTCATTCATTTGCATGTATTGATTTCTGAAAATCTTGTTTTTCTTACCGAATCCTACAGCAATTCATGAAAATACTGAATTTCAGTGTTTTTTTTTTGTTTTTTTTCAAAAATGCCCACTCCGCCTAAGTCGTCAAAAATGTTTGGTCCCTTGAGTGACGACTTAACGAGGTTTTACTGTATTTAATTTTTATGGACTTTGCCTGGGATTAGAACAATGTAGTCAGGAAATAGGGCCAATCATGTAATTTTACTTAATATTAAATAATAAAAGAAATATACTAGATAAAATAAAAGTCTTTTATGGATTTTTTTATTACACAGAAGTTTCTACAATTGATTGGGAATTCTAAGAAATCATAAATTTTATGAGATATCCCAACAATTTTAGGGATAAGACAGAGATTTTTTTGTATCTGCAGCCATTACAAGTTCTGCTTTTTCTTGAATTCTTAAAAAGAAAACCAACTGAAAATTCAGAGAAAATGAAGTTTCTTTGTTTAAAAAAACAAACAAACAAACAACAACCTATAGATATCATTTTAATATTTCTTGTTTAAATAAATGGCAATGCCTTTTAAAAATAAAAATCCAAAGCTTTGTTATTTCCCATCATGAGATGACAAGCCATATCGTAATAGATCGTAGAAATGGCAATCATTATTTGGGATATTAATTTATTAATTTATCATCCAGCATAAATAAAAACAATTGAATCATATTCCCCTTTTAAAGATTCAGAAATGAAATAAATTTAATCACTTTAAATTATATTATCTTCTTCAATAACTGTGATTCATAAAAAACTAAAAAATTCACATGGAAAGATCACTTAACATTTCTAATAAGTTAACTCCTTTGTTGTTTTTTTTGTTAAAAGAAAATATATTTTGGAAACGTACTTTACTAATATTAAAATAATTTTTAAATGCTGTATCGTGTGATTTATTGGTTAATATTAATAGAATTAACATAGATGATCCTGAATAAAATAAGAAAATTAAATGGCATCGTAGAAATAAACAAACATTATGGAATGTACTGATAACTAATGTAATAAAGAACAATGAAAATCAATCCAGTCTCAATCATTCAGTAAAAGATTGATTATCTAACCTTTAAATACAGAAGTCTGATTAAAAAAAATTGAACCGAAGAATAATTTTTGCAAGAATAAATAATAGATTAGGAAATCAAAATGGAATTTTTAACTGTTAAATAAATAATTTTAAATTTTACATTGTCTTTAGCTTAGATATACAACTCTTTAAGTAACAAAATTATTTGGCTTGTGTAATGGTAGAAATCCCAACACCAAGAAGGAGTTATGCTAGGTGAATAAAAATTATACAAAATATCTGTCTACATGAGTTACTACATAGATATCAATTTCAATGTCACAACTCACATGATCCACAAGCAGTGCCACTGCAAATGTATAATGGAATTTTCCATTAGACACCTGTAGAGCTGTTCATTTTACTGTCCCTGTAAAAGGCTGTGGTAATGGTGCTATGACTATATAAAGTGCCGCAAAGGTGAAAATAACCTGCATATGGGCAATTAACATACTTTGAAAGAGGCCATGTGGTAGACCTTCGAGAGGGTGGATTTTCATTTTGTGAGATCGCAGCAAGAATGGGTTGAGACGTCTCCACCGTGTACAACTTTTAGCAGTAATGGTCCCAGGAAGGCACTGATATCAGAAGACTGGGGTTTGGGCCCTTCCAGTCCACTGGGGAGAGAGAGAGAAGAAGATCGGAGCATTCACAGGATGGCCCTGGTGGATCCCAGGGCGTCTGTAGCGGAAATTCAAGCTGCAGTGAAACCCAGCATTATCACAAGAACTGTTCTGAATCCTCTACTGGAGATTGGCCTCTGCTCTAGGTGTTGAGTATTGTGTTTGCCGCTCACTCCGACCCACTGTTCAATTCGTCTTCAGGGATGGTGGGGACAAGGAAAAGACCATTGGAGGACAGAATGGAACTCTGTGGTATTTATTGATGAGCACTGATTCTGCCTCGGTACCAGTGATGGATGTACACAGGTCAGGAGGAGGTCTGGTAAATGTTTGTTGGCAAACTGCATCTGTCGTTGACATACCGGGCTGACCCCAGGCATTATGGTATGGGGAGGAATTATATATATATAATTTATTTAATATATATAACTTCTCCTTGGTATTGGGATTTCTATTTCGGTCAGTATAATTATTAAACAAAAGCACTTTATTTATGTTTTTGTTCTGAGAACACAGGCAAGCATTCTGATACAAGTTTTTTAATTTTTAATATGTATTACCATTACTATTGCAGTTTTTTTTTTCTTTTGAGAATCTATGACAACCGAGACTTTTTATTTTAATTGCATTATGAAACCCAGATAAGCAAGAATTGTGGATCATGATAAAAAAAATAATAAAATAAAATAGTGAAAACTAACACTTTAAACACATTAATTATCAATGCAGTCCCTTGAATGGCTCATAAATGCTTAGATAAAGTATAATAATATCATATTAAAATATACAAAATAATCACAGAACGATTTCTATCAAGTAATTTCATTTTAACTATAATACCAAGTATTAAGAAAAAAAAGATAGATATTGACCTCAGTTACGATAGTTCAGGTTCAAAATGGTCGGGGAGGAGGGAAGAAATTTAATTAGAAATTACCATTTGTAGACAGTTATCAATTTCTTCAGAAAGGAGTGGTTGCAAATTATGTAGATAGTCACAGAAATTCAGTGATGTTCCATAATTAATTGGATTTTGATCATTTTAACATAGAAATATATAATTTAATCTA
This sequence comes from Thereuonema tuberculata, assembly GCA_023159025.1. Taxonomy (NCBI): domain Eukaryota; kingdom Metazoa; phylum Arthropoda; class Chilopoda; order Scutigeromorpha; family Scutigeridae; genus Thereuonema; species Thereuonema tuberculata. The sequence goes on along the minus strand of JAFIDM010009631.1, from coordinate 166,641,830 downwards.
ATTTGATGCCCAATAACATAAACAAACTAAGACCCCATGTAACAATAATAATCAGTAAATGATTTTCATTGCGCTATACTACCAAAATATTCTGACTATGAAACTTCAAATTTTATTGCATTGTTGTAAGCAGACAGGAGATGCAGCTGCATAATGTTTGTAGGAAACATCATTTATCATGAACAAACTGCATATCTAATCAAAAAATGATTAATCAAAAATGATCAAAAAATGGAGTTGGAACTTTTTTTAAGTGATGTCCGGCAAGAATGGGGATTACATATCCTAAGAAAAGTTATAATCCAGCCTGAAAGAATCACTAAAGGCTATTATTTTGCCAAATTAAACAATATGTTCTTTTAAGGTTTTTTTCCTAGATTTACATCCAGGAAATATCTTCTGCCTAACCAGCACCCCCTTCTATCAAAGAAAAAAAATATCTAAAAATACTTTTTTATTATTGAAAGAAATCTAATCTGCCACATGTACCTAATTCCATAAACCCCCATAGAGACAAGTTAATATTCTTCTAATTAATATTCTGCCGTCCTCAAAAAAATTATAGAGGTAGATGTAAAATGGCATCTGTGATGTATATGAGTGAATGAAAAGCCTGCCACTGCTGAATTATGAATAGAAAACAACAAATCATGCTCAGAATTTATTAGCAGAGGTCATGTCTATTTTTCGACATACTTACTAAAGTCACTAATATACAGGGTGTCCCAGAGGAAAGGTAATATTTTGGGAGGTGATAGTATCGGCCATTTTAAGCAAAAAAGACCATATGAATGAGTGTCCTATTCCGAATGGTTTCCGAGAAAGAGCAATTTTGAAAGTACAGTTTCAAAATGAATGATAACAAAGAGATACTACTTACTGTTTCTAATATTTATTGGTCAAGTTACACATTTCTTACAGTTTATAATAAAGTTTCAAAAATTCCACAAGCAACATCAATGCATTGCTCAACTCTTGTGAGAACACGATGTGTTGCCTGTCTGAGTTCATCATGATGTTCCTTTATGCGCACAAAAGCATTCATTATGTGAGCGAGCAATTTGTCTGGTGAACAACTCAATGTCTTTACACTTCACCCAACCCCATAAGCACAAATTCAAGGGGATTAGGCTGGAAATCTTGGTGCAGTGCTGTGGAAGAGAAGGAAAACAATGACCAGCAGACGCAGTGACAATTGTGTCAAATTTCAATTATCTCTGAAACCATTTGGAATAGGATACTCGTTCATAGGAACTTTTTTGCTTAAAATGACCTGTACTATCACAACCCAAAATATTGACCTTTCCTCCTGGGACACCCTGTATACAAGGTGTTTCCGAACTTATGTTACAGAAGAATATGGTAGGTAGAGGGTACATAAACAAACTGTTTTCATTAAGTAATGTGTATCTGGTCTTGCACTGCCAGATGATGATGTCTTTATTTTTCTTTTTTCTCTATTACTATGTAATAAATTTGAAAGTATTTTGAGGCTTATTTGATAGATAAGTACCATTTGGCTATTAAAAAAAAGTGAGAATATATTTTCAAAAAACTTTATTTTTATCTGATTTGCCAAACCTTCAACTACTTTTCTATGGAGTTTCCATCATTGTTGAGGCATTTATCAGAATAGGGAATCAGTTTTTGTACTCCCCTGCTCATAGAGTTGTGCTGCCTGTGAAGATAGCCATGCTTGCATTTCGCCTTTGATGTCATCATTTTTGGAGATTCGCTGGCCACCACAGAACGCAGAGAATGCAGGAAATTGTGAAAGTCACTCAGGCTAGGTCAGAGCTGTAAAGTGGGGGGGGGGGGTTCATTCGTTACCAACCAAGTGATATGATGAGGGCTTGAGTTTGGACAGCAGTGTGGCCGAGCATTGTCATGATGCTTACATACTTATGTTGCATGGCATATCTTTTGTCTTTTGTTCTGCATCACACGATACAGTTACTTCAGGGTCTCACAATAGGCTGCCGAGTTTATTGTTGTGCCTTCAGGTAAAAATTCAACAACAAAACTCCTTGCCTGTCCAAAAAACTATCCACATTACCTTGCAGGTTGAAA
>JAFIDM010009631.1:166614503-166635312 GCA_023159025.1 Thereuonema tuberculata | reverse complement strand
TCCTTTGTTTTCCAGTTTTGAGTCATTAGGCTAGAGAAAGGAATTAACGAATAAATTCCGAAAATTCGCCATATCTGTATGAATATCGTATTTTATTTCTTTTGAGTTGAGGAGGTGAGTGTAAATTTTACTAATTATGTACACAAGAAAGAGAATTATGGAATATTTACTTACAATATTATAATTTCTATTATTTATATTATGTTATTATATTTATATTACATTAATATTAATATAGTTTCTAAAATATAAAATAAATATAAAATATAAAAACAAGGAAAACTCTTATTTTATGATAATGTAAAACTGTAATATATATTATTAGTCAACAAATACTCAATATTAGAAGAATATTTGTTAATCTTGCTGGAAACTGACACTGTAAAACAAATACTAAGAGCCACAGAGAAAACACAGACCAGCGCGAGCTGACCAGCACTGAAGATAGTATGATACTGGCCCAAGGCTAACGAAAAAACACGGGAGAACTTACGAGGCAAGCATTATGTGAACAATCAGCATATATATAGGGTGAAACCATCTTAGTAAGCAGCAGAAATTAAGCACGTTCCGATAAATGAGACGGGAGCCCTAAAATAGGCTGTATATGACGAAGTAAAAGAAGTCGGGCCCATAAATCGGCTCGTGGCAGTTTTCGAGGGCATATATATCGGCCCGCTGGCAGTAAAAGGGTTAAAACACATTTAATGCAACTATTAACTGTAACAAATGTATGATAGTTTATTAAACATTGAATTGTACAATAGTGTTGTAATAGGCCTAGCGTTAATTAGTCTATTTTTCACTAACTTCCACATGCTGTAATTTTGATCTCCGTGGAATATCAAACTCAAAAAATTTTTTACAGGTACCTCTCATAAAGTACTCTTTATATATTTTACATTTCAAATTTTTATTAAGTCCCCCACCAGAAATATTAGGCCTCAAACTTTAAAAAAAATTAAAAATGAGTATTTTCAAAGAGCTATAACTAAAATAGGAAGCCTGTAACAGAGCTGAACTTTTTTTTTGCTAAACCTTTGGATGTATAACTTTTCTCTAAAAAAATATATCTTGCTACTTTATTTCTTCCTGCTAAAAAAAAACCTGAACTTTGATTTTTGTTCAAATATCAGTTTTGGAACTAAATTTCAGCAATTTGCATTAGAGATATGGTAAAAAGGTATAGGATGTAAACTGTAGCTTGAAATGTACTGAAAATGATGTTTTTTACCACAGCTTTCTATCATTTTTCTTAGCTAGAGTTATAAAATTTACCGCAACTATCTGAAAAATGGCCAAAAATGCCGGAAGCCATAAAACAAAAATGGATGCCATTTTTAAATGAAGTCAAATAAAAAAAAAGATAATGCCTGTTTTGAATTACTCATGCATAGTGGTAACAACGTAAGAAAAGTCAATTTTTTAAGAAAATGGTCAAGCAACCATTGCTGGATCATTTTTGGTATGGACTGATCCAACAGAGTTTGAAAAAACTCAAAATTAATGTCATGTAATTTATAACTTTATAATATAATACTTTGACATACCTGATAGACTGCTGAGATATTAGCTTTACAAATGCTGAGGTCTCCTGTATACATATAATATAAAACAGGCTCAAAACCAATGACTTCAACCTGACAGGGCAGCTCTATGATTATGTTATCTTTCTCGTTAATTTTTTCCAGGATCTCCCTTAAATATGGACTGCTGACAGCTAAAATGATGCTATGCGACTAAATTAAATAATTAAAATATCAATGTATTAATGATGAGGACTAATATCAAACAAACAAACAACAAAACAAGGAGAAAAAAGAAATGAAGTAATTAAAACAAGATTTTTTTAATTAATACCATACATTCTTTAATATTATAAAATTCTTGCTACAAAATATCATGTATCATGGTGGCCGTAATTAAAGAGGTGGTGTTTAGAGCCTAATTACCAAAAACCTATTGGGCCAAATTCACCAAATTTGGTATGAACACTATTTAGACCATGAGGTTTTGATATCTAAAGAAAAAAAATTAGTTCAAAATTTCGCCACCAGGGGAAAAATTTCCAGCATGCTGGAAGCATGGAAATAATAAGATTGAAGTAAACTGACATCATAGATTGAAGGATATAAAAAGATGAAAAAGAACAGAGTGTGTTAGGTCCAAATGATGTGCTATGGTTGTGCAGTGGTGCTTTGTTGTTAAACCTTCGCTATGCTAAATTTATGTGATGATGATTTGCTGGTGAAACTTTTCTACCAAAAAAACAACATTGCTTCTGTTGCACTTCGGGAATACCAGAGGTTGAAGAATTTAAGGAAAGGCACAATAACAATCACAAATTTGCAAAAAATTATTTTACGATTTGAAAATATAGTTGTTACAAGTGCTGCCAGGATGAGGACGAGTTCTGGTTTGTGCGTAATTGTTTGTAGGTGCCTGGCGAAAATTGTATTTAATTACATATAAATTATTTCTGAGATATACATAACTGAGTTATAAGCAATTCGCCTTTATATGTAGTATATGTTTGAAAAACAGACTGAATTGTACATATTTTCAACTATAAATATTATCCAGGTGCACCGATATACAGCTCGGCATTCAATATTGATATTTAATCGTCGCGTTCTTGAGGTTTCTGGGTGGCTTCCTTCTACAAAGGCTGCTTTTAATGAAAGGTCGGTCAGAGACAAAAACGGTGGGAATCCAACTGAATGAATTTTCGCATTGATGAATATGTGCTCCCTTCATTTACTTCAGTCTCTCTTTCTTGCAGCCATGAGTAATAGAAGGAATAAAAGTTACTCTTTAGAGGAAAAAGCGAGATTTATTGCGGAAGGGAAAGACAGCCCGCAAAAATCAAAAGCAGAATTAGCAAATAGCATAAATATAAGTTACACTACATTATGTGCAGTCATTAATGAGGAGGAGTCAATTTTCGAAGAATGTTGAAAAGTTAGTTTCAAAATCTGTAAAGTGCAGACACCAACAAAAGGGAAAATTTGCACATATGGAAAGTGTGACAATGTGATGGAAAATTAGTAAAAATTTGGTGAGTCTTTGCTTTACATTTATCTTAGAACTGTAATTGTGTAATGGGTAGGTATATAGTATTTATTCAACCCCTTGAAGTTTTTTAAAACACGAAATCAGAAAACCTCTATGAAAATGAATACACTATTTTAAAATTAACAGTTTTACAATTATGCATATCATATGTTGAAAAATAATGTACAAATTTATTACGAGTGTTCTTATTTAAGTTTAATTAAAAATAAAGTTAAACCGGAGTTGTAAGTAATTCTTAGTTATGAGTAATTTAAAATTTTTCTCTTGAAATATGTATAAACCAGTTTTTGTTGTATACAGAAATCATATTTATAAATTAAATAAAAAGTCAGTAGGATGCCAAGAAAAGGAAATGCTTTATATGAAAATAAATTTACTAAATGTTGGCTGGGTGGGGAAGAAATGATTGCAAAAGAATTATTTAAAACATGAGGAATTACAGGAGTGAAATCATTTACAAAATTTCAAATAAAAGATTACCCTACATTTTAGAAAATGTGCTGCTCCATATATACAAAATAAATAAATAAATAAAATAAAAAAAATGAAAGATTATTGTAGATAATTATATAAACATCTAGAAGCTTTGGATTATATAAAAGTAGTAAATATATAAAGGAATATATTATCTTTAAGTAATGAATAAAACTTGAAAATAATAGTATTAAATATTTGGCATACACTGCATTAAAAATGGCATACAGATAAAATATGTTCACCAGTAGATGTTTTGATAAGAGTATAACTACCATTTTCTAACTTTACAACAGCAAAAGTGCTTGATGATGTTCAGAGCTAAAATTGCTGCTGTTGATGCTTCCAGAGTTAAGACTTCCCTGCAATGTCTCTGCACTTGTTGATACTGTTTACAAAGTATTCAAAGGCAAGACTGAAATTACTTTCTACAACCAAAACTCAGTAACTGAATCATTGGGTATTTAATGTAAAATACAGTGGCTAAGACCAAATGATGGAAATTCATTTGAAAATATAACATTCTATTCATTCTATGACTATGAGTTGTAAATGGAAGTTAAGTTGAATTTTCAAGTTGAATTGAATGAATTACATCACATAAAAACGGAATAAATAGAAATGAATCTGAGTGGGAGATGAGTGAACTGACTTCAAAGCATGATTATTCATTCATAAATAACACTGTAAAAATTGCAAGTAAAAATTAATTACTTAAAATGCAGGAAATGTGTTTTTATGTGTTGGAGGGTGAGTTGGAAGATACATCATCTGCCACTCATATATAATTAAGAATTAAAGAATGCAAGCACTTATACAAATCTTAAATAAAAGACAAACTAATATTGTAGAAAAGTATTGCTAGCTATATATATTTGGAAAAAAAATAAAGATACATTATTTAGTTAGCTCAGTTATATAATAATAGTGAATTATATAATGAATTTTTACCCTTTATGATGGATAAAAGGATGAATTTAGGAAAAGAAGTGGTAAATATTGAAGATCTGAAGTAAAAAGCTGATATAAAACATGGTAGCCTGACAAATATAAAGCTGAGGACAGCATACAATAGGATATCATTATTCCATGGTGGGTAGGATTCTACAGCCCATTAAATAACACAAAAATGCAAACATGGCACTGTGACCAAATGAAGCTCTACCTTATATAGTAAAGGAGTGTTCAAGTGGCCATTCAGGTTACTTGGATTGAAATAAATCCAGATAAGCTCCAAATCAGGACTGATCTTGCTCAAATGCAAAATTCTGGATACATATTACAAAATAATATTATTTTGCATTAAAATAATAAAGAAAATAAAACTATAATAAAACATTCAATTAATAAAATTTAGAAAATAAATACTTACATCTCATATTCTAATAATATGTACACACACATACTTGAATATAGTAAATTGGTTGTATTTTTTTTTTTCTTTTTCGGTTTTTGATTCTATCATATTAAAATCCTTTTCCCACCAACACAGTATATATCATTAAACACACACAAAAAGACCAACCTAACAATTTAAATGATCCAAATTAAAAATATGAAAGCAAAGGTTACCTGCATCACTGGTTGTTGTTTTATGTTTTTTTCCTCCATCCTTTTTCTGACTTTGTTTAAATTTTTTAGGTAAATTACTTTTTTCTTAATGCTGCATCTAGATTTTAATTTGTTTTTCATCTTCTTTTCTTATTATTTAACTCACTCATTCACACAAACAAAATTGATTCCAAAGTTATGATTTTCTTATTTTTTTTTCCTCCTCTCTGTGCTACGACAATCCAATGTGCATAAACTTCCAGGACAGAAGAAATCTGCATAAGTTTAGTGAAATTTGGCTGATTGACCCCTATTAGCAGTGTACTGTAGGAACATTGTTACAATGAAAGTATGAAGTTATTTAAACATCATAAAAGGGAAGTATAAAACTGCCAGTGTACTCAATAACATTATTGGCCATCTCAGATTTCTGTGGACTGTTGTTAGAATAGTTAACAATGATACTGAAGCATTGTATGCTTTTTCTTTTTCTATTGGACTGTCCCAATAATGAATAATGCTACTTAAAAATCATTGTTACAGTGATCTAGCAAAGATGGCAAGTAGCATTGCCATTGTTAGCTACCCTAACAATGATCTAAAGAAATCTGAGATGGACTATAATACAAATGGCTGATAGAGAAAAGAAAGATCAATATAGCTTTGTATCCAGAAGGACAAAAGAAAATAAAGTCAGAAATTTAAGTGAAAGATTTAAGTCATTTATCAGGTTGTTAACTAAAACAAAAGGTTAATAGGCATTACCACTTATTCAGAATTTCAAAACAAAAAATGTTGAGGTTCAGAGAAGAGTGATACTTTCATAAAACTGAGATTAATGAGCATTAAGCCATTGCTTTCATTTTATTCATGAACATGATAACAAGCAAGCATGGAAAGCAGCATGATCTACAGAAAACATGAATACAACTACTCATATGAAATATTTTTAGGAAGAGGTAGTGACAAAACAGTTGGTCTTGATTTTACTGAGAACAACTAATGACGTAGTTGTAAAAATGTACGGTTTTCCTTTTTTCTGTCTTTACTCAAGTTTGCCTTTTCTTCCAATAAAGCATTAGCATTCAATGTTTTTTTAAATGCCAAATATTTCATTAATCATGCACTGGGGTGCCATAAATCTCCTTATTATTGTTTGTTTTGAGGGCTCCTATTGGCAGGATGATAAAGAGATCTTCAATTTCTCACACTGTGTGTTGTTCATCAATTAGGTATATCTGGCTGACAAATCCTAGAAAGCAAGAAATCTGTCCTAGCCCGATTCCTAAAATGCTGACAATGCTCTCACATTGATAAGAACTCAGGGTGTGGTGGTGAAAATTTTTCTTTTTATTCACAGTTCACCAACGAACATTAAAAATATTTAATTATGTCTAAAAAGGCATAAATAAACAGCTATTTTGCTGTTTTTTTATGCCATATTTAAAAGTAGTTCATTTTTTTATTGTTAATTGTTTTTTGCAGTTCTACTGGCATGAACAAGAGTAAGACCAAATGTTCCACAACCATCAAGTTGTTCAGGACTATGTAAATCTGGCTGATGAGTGTTAATATAAACTAAACAACTGTCCCAATGATAACAACTCAAGGAGTGGTTGTAAAAATCTTCATTTCCCCACCTCATTTATTTGTTTCACCAGTGCATGTAAAACCCCTTTATTTATGCCTAAAAGGCTGCTAAAAGTTGTTGTTGTTTTTTATCACCTTATTTAAAATTAATGATATATAATGCTTTAATTAAATACAAAATGTAATGTTTTTTACTTTCACTGTTGAATTTTCTTGATGTTGATTTTGAAGTCCGATTGACAGAAGTAACAGTGAGATCTAAAATCTCTCCCATACTCTACTGAGCAAGTCATCAAGTGGGTAACAAGACTTAAAAAGGCAAACAGAAGTCCCAGATTCCAATACAAAACAATTCATAGTGTGGTTAGAAAAATGTGCAGGTTTTCTCTTAATTCATGTTTTATCAATACATATTAATACCTTTACTTATGCTTAAATAATTGCTTTGTTGTATTTTTACTTAAATATTTTTGATTCTGATAAAAGCACTGGCATTCAATGCTTTATTAAATGCCAAATGCTTGATTACTCTCAACTGATTAAAGTTGAATTTCTTATTTATTTATTTTTTTTTTTTTTTGGGGGGGGGGGGTCCTTATTGGGTTATTTTGGAGCAACAATGAGAACCAAAATCTCCCACATCCTCTGAGCTGTTCATCAACTTGGTAAATCTGGCTGATTAGTTCAAATAAGGACTATACAACTGTCCAGATTCCAACTGAATAACAACTGCTGGTGTCATTGAAAAATCTGATTTTTTTTTTTTTCATTCTCATGTTTTACCAATGCTTGTTCAACTTCTGTATTTATTCATGGAAGATTTTAAATAAATATATGGGTTTGGGCTTCTCCAACTCCCCCCCCCCCCAACATTGAGATATTTTATTTTGTTTTAACTGAATGTCCTTGTATTACTTACCATTAAAATGAAAATGTAAGCAACAATATGGTTGATTTTTCGTTTAAGAATTAAAGATTTGATTTTGCTGATGAAATGATTCAATTCTTTTTTAATTTTTCTGTTGTTCTTATGCTAATGTAGAACCTTAAAAAAAAAAAAAAAAAAAAAAAAAATTCCAAAAAATCTCACCAGTAGTTCTAAATCTACGATCCCTGAACTCAAAAACTGTCAAATATACTATTGGACTAGACTATGAATGTGCCATATTGATGAGAACCTTACCAAAATAGCATCAAATACATGGAAATGGGGAAGAGTGTTGTATCTTTCATACCCGTATTTTTTAAAGCATTTTGTGCCCTTTTTCATCTACCAAAAGGACAATTCAATCTGTTATGAACATTATGTAATGTCTGTGTTATGGACAAGTTAGTATCAACTTAAAATTACATAAAATCAGTTCAAGAGTAAGATAATACTACTGAAGGAAATATCAAGAATAAAATAAATAGAATTAACTGGAGTATTAATTTATTAAAAACTGCTCAAAAATCATAAATGGAAAGTCTGTATGATAAAGGTTAAATCAGCCATTTTTTTACAAAGCAATGTGTTTAGCATTAATAAATAAAAAAAAAAGGACAAATGATTTAAATCAAAATGAAAATTTTGAGACATTCACTTGGAGTTTTTAAAGGCAAAACAGGGATAACAGGAATGCAAAATTAAAGTTCCTTCAAAGGTGACAAGAGATAGAGATGCTGGGACAGCATAGAAGATGGAACTAAATAGGATAGACAGCAAGGATGTGATTCTAAAGATCTGAAGAAAAACAAGCTCCACGGAAAACCAAGGTGTGAAAATTGTTGGAAAGTGTTTTTGAAAATGTGAACGAATTGAGGGATCAGACCAAGTCCTAAAGGATTAAATGCAACTCAGGAAATATTCATTGGATTCAGATATAAATTTAAGATGTCAAGAGAACAGAAGTCAAGTGATTAGTCCATGATAGGAAGAATGGTTTCATCAATCAATGATCCAATCTGGCAGACATAAAGAACAGCTGTCAACTTGCAAGCACTATTGGAATAAATTAAAGATTATGCCAATCTTTCATAAGAACACTGCCAGGTCAAACAAGGGAGTTTTATTCTTAGACAAAAATATGTTTCTTAGTTCCTCTCTTAACTAAGAAAGCAAACCAAATTCACAAAAAATTCAGAGATTATTCCACAGTGAATTGCAATATGTTAAGTTTGGACTGAAACAAAACGAAAATATGAATTTTAGGTAAAAGGGGCATTTAATAAATATGCATAAAATTTGAACTAGTAATGGATTGAATAATTAGCAATTACCTGGTCCTAGCTAAAGGAACCAGGTATCTAGATGTAGTGTTTAACTTTCGTTAAGCAAAAAAAACAAAACAAAAATGGGACTTATGCATATCACAGTTGAATTTCAGCTGCTTTTTCAGCACAAATACCTGCTTTACAAACTCCTAGAATGAGCACTGCACATTCTAGGAGTTTAAAACTACACATTTAGCAAAATTAATGAATGAGTTTGTGAATTTGTATTCCAAATAAATTCATGCATGAAAGAGCTAAAATTAATAAAATTTTAACTTACTTTATACTCTTTAGAACTGCCACTTAACTTTAATGTAACATCACAAAAGTTTGATTCTGATGTTGCATCTTTGTACAGTGATTGGCATAAATTCGTACAATACGCATCAACTCTGTAAATTGTTGTAGTTGGTGTATTTTTGTCTGAAATTACAAATCAGAATTAATAGCTATGATTTATAATCTGTAATAATTTATCTTTCAATACTGAAGGCTAACAATGCAAACAAAACAGAAAGGAATAATAAAAACCCAATACAGAATGTCTGCCATTACCTAAAATAAACATGTGTTACACTATCTCACAAGTAATGTATCTGTTCTGTAAATTCTTCAGTTTATGTGAACGAATGTGGTATGATCTACATATTTCCATATCCTTTTCGTTTTAGTTATACTGATGTGACAAGTTTATTTAATTTGTTATGTAAATTTTCGTTATTTCACCCTTTAACTAAATACTGAGTAAAGCAGGAATGCCAAAAGATGGATCTCTTTCCCTTTCTCATTAATTACTTTTTATAATTATTAATTATGTGAAAAAAAAAAATCTATAGCAGTAACAAACAAACATATATTTTTTTCTCCAATCACAATTAAACAATAATCACAAGACAGATAAATATATTTGTTGATTTATCTTATGTAATGAATTGTTTACATTAAATAAATTCAAAGCTGTCTCCTCCTGTTCTCAAGCAAGCCAATGCTGAAAACAATCCTATAAACTTTTATATAGATCTGTGCTGAAACCTTAAAATCACTAATGATATTCTGGAGATGTAGGTAACAAATCTCTCACGTTACACTGGATTTTACTCAAGCATTCACTGGATTTTACTCAAGCATTCAAAGTTGGTCACTAAGGATTTCTTATAAAACTAAAATGTAGTGCTGCAATTTCTCTCTTCATTATGGACCCTCCAATGCAAAACAAACCCATAATGTTCTGTTTTTGTTTTGCAAAAATGAGATGTTTATTATGAAGGGTTTAAACTAAAACATGCAGCTCTGTTTTCAAGTACACTCAAAAGCTTTTTTGCATTTGAAAATTTTACAAAAGCTTCAAAACTTTTAAACAATCATTTCATAATACGTGTACCATTCAATTTTCCTTCTATGATAAAATATTGACAGATAATTAATCAAGTAAATGACTGCAATAATTAGAAGTTAGTGGACAATTTTTACTTTCCTACTGGAATTTTAGCTGAAAAACATATAAGTAATAAATAAATAAAAATAAAAAAAAAGGAAGGAATTAATTTCCAATTTACTTATATAAAAAAAAATACAAAGTACACCTAACCTCAACTTAATAAACTACTACAGAATGAATAAATCCTAATAACTAACAAATGCACAAGTAAGTAACCCTTCATAACATACATTAAGAAAACTTATAAATAAAGGAAAATTCACTATATAAATTACCCTCAACATCTTCAGAACAAAATTTTGCTTGAAAACCATATTCATTTTTTAAAACACATTTACATTAATAATTTTCAAAATGCTGCCCCCCCAACTTAATGTTATCTTTGACAATTCATGGATACAAATCGAAGATACTTGTCATATAAGCAACTACATGGTGTATGTCTGTTGCATTTAAATTATTAAGGCGATGAAAGTATTCAAATGAGATATTATGGAGATTCTACTGCCTATGGTGATACCTTTTCTGGAACTAGAAACGTCATTATCAAGAAAGTTTTAAAAAATAAAGATGAAAGTCTTTTTTTGTATTACTTAACAAGTGAAATTAAAGCTGAAGAAAGACTATTTTAAAATATATAAAATTTTAAATATTCATTCATCCGAACCAGTACAATTAACTACTTTTACAGCAGCTTTTGCATCTAATATTTTTAATAAAAGTGCAATTGATACGCTCCACTGTAGATTTTGCATTAGATTGTATCATCTCTATCAAAAAACTGCATTTGCATTCATTTACATTGCACTCTTTAAATATATTATCAAATAATTACAAACTCAAATCCCCAGCTGTTTACATTTGCTCTAATCTTTGGCTGCAAACAAATTGAATTGTGGGAATATTTTTTGCCACTCAAAATTGTTCCTTTCTTTTTATTTTTATCTGTTTGACAAACTTTAAGACATTTAATTTAGTTTTATATCAGAAATTTCTTTGAAATGTACCCATGTTCTCTACGAGTTTTAATCTGTTACTGTGTCTGTATTTAAATAATTAAAGAAAATAAAATTTTCCAGATGATATTGTTTAAAACATCTGAAACTATTTTTGTTGAAAATATTTGAAACTCATACAATTTATTTATACAGAAAAAAATGACTGAAAATTTAAGTTTTTGTGTGAATTGCTTTTGCTGCTCTTTCTGAGAACTCCAATTTGCAAACCTGAAAGAAACAATTCATACTAAATGTTCTATATTAAAGTCTTAATTATCCAGGTACATGCTTTTTTTTTTTATTTAATTTACTTGATTCATAAAATTACTCTCTATTAATATACATGCACATCAATGTGCTACTGAAGACAGCACTCATTCTCAGTTTATGTCTTGCTTGTTTATGTCTATGTCTAGGTTGTTTCTCTGAACAGAAATTTAGCTAATTAATGTTCTAATTTTTCAGATTTTAGTCCCTAATAAAATATCTGAAAGTTTAATGGAAAAAGTTGTGAAGAAGAAATTAGCAGGTGCAGCAGTCACATCACAATACTGTCCTGCATTGACATTTTAATAGACTTCGGAAATTAGAGGGACTTTGAATACAACAATATAACAGCTAAGAAAAAAATATGTTTACAAAAAAAAATAAAAAAAATCTAGAAGATTTTTGAAAAAATATAAAATTTGCAAACTATTTAATTAAATAGTTATTAATTAACTATTTAATTAAATAAGGCATTAAAAAATAAATTTACATAATCAAGAAAATTGCTAAATACATACATAAATACAAAACACTGTCCATGTTAGGTAGAATAAGATGTTGTGGTATAATAACAAATGAATGTAGTTATGATAAATAGTTTTATATATAACTTATAAAGCATTAAAAAAAACAAAAAAAACTTCAATTATTTTTGTTTATCAGTTATCTCTGTATTGTGTGTCTTTCATAAGCCCTGATAATCAAAACTATACTGTATATACAGTTTAATTCATGTGTTTATGGTAATGGCAATACAAGCATTACTTTCAAATAATATTTTATAAACAACATTAAATTTCTCAAAAAAAAAAAAAAAAAAAAATTAGGTCTCATTACATAATAAAAATGTCTTAAGCTATGTCTCTAACCCGAAAAACATGCTCTTTAATCAGTGGTTATATCCAATGCATCCTTATCTTAAATGTAGTAATATAAGGTGCTCATTGATTTCAATTTGAACACAATGCAAACTGTTTCAAATACCTTTTTTAAAATAAAATACGGAAACAAGAATTGTTAAAAACTAATTGAAAGCAATCATATGTATGAAATTCATCCGAGAAAGCAGAAATAACGTGGATATTCTCAAGAATGTAATTTCCAATTTTACACATTCAACATGGAATCATAACAAAAAAACAACATTTTTGATAGTTATACAACTACCAGTATTCTATCACATCAAAGAATACCAGTAGGTGGTTAAGGAAAAAAAAGAAAAAAGAAAAGAAACTAAAGCATACACATATTCAATGTTTGTTTGAAAAATAAAATAAAATATAGTAACTTTTTAAGGATCAGAAATTTTATGAGGGCATTTGAAACCAGGGCTTCAGTTTTCAAATATTTTTTGCATAAAAACATGTAATACAACAGCAATAAAAAAAAAAAAAAAAAAAAAAAAAACCCAACCCACCTTGTAGTTTTAGGATATTTTTGTTTGTTCTATTTACAAATATTTAACATTATGTTACAATAATTTCCTTACCACATTTCATCTGTGAATGTTAGAAGATGTAAAATTACATAAATTATTTTTTTAAAAATCGTATAACTTAAAATAGTAGGATTCTTGATAAACAAAAACACTATTTCTTTTTTCTCTATTTTTTCAAGGAAAATGGACGCCTGATAAATTTTTTGCTTGAACCTTTTATGAAAAGTAGAAAAATACTAAATAAGAAATTTACAATTCAAATATGTGGAATCCAGAATCTTATACTTTACAACTAAATAAACCTGTAGTAATAACATAAAATATATTTCATTTTATTTCATCCCAAACGTCAATTAAGTAAAAAAAAAAAATGGTTCCCAATTTCGTTGTTAGGATTTTTTTTTTTTTTTTTTTCAATAAAAAATAATACTAATACCAACAGTAATAAGTTAAATTACTGTTTATTGATCAACTACTTTTATTCTTCTGAATCTGTACATAAACTAAACTTATATTTTAAATGCTTACGATGGAAACAGTGACTTTAATGTATAAAGCTCTGTTCAAGTAATTGTTATTGTAAAGAAATAAAGACAATGTTTTGAAAAATAAATGAAAGATATAACTATAGCCTTTCTGTGGAAATACTACCATGACTCAAATGTTTCCTGCGATCGTTAATGCTGTTTGAAGCACGGCCCTTTGCTGCCGTGAAGAATATTCCTATGGAGTACAAAATGTAATTATATAATAACGATTGAAAGAAAAAAAGGAAAGAAAGTATAAAATCAATCTTACCACTTGATTCTATCATGCTACTGGATGGCTGTTTAGGTCGCTTCTTTTCTACATTCTAAACAAGTTTAAAAATTTTTGTAGATGAAACAAATATATAAAAGTTAAATTTATAGTATAAAAATAATCTAATTAATAAATTAAATTCTACTAATGTAATATTTTTATAAATAATTATAATCTGAGTACTACTGTTTACAAATCATCTCGATGTAAATAAAACATGAAGTCCTTCGAATATATATCAAAATGTTCAGTTTTTCAGGAATCTAAGATTCAATTATATATTAAATTCAATGTACTGAAACATTGTTCTTTATTTTCTAGTCAGTAATTGTATGTTGATAACGTATTTATTGAGTATAATGTAAACAAAACCATTTGGAAGTATTTCTTTTACACTTTCTGAATGTTAAATCATATTTTTATTTTTAAAAACAAAATCATTGTACTCTGGAGATGTATTTAATAGCGATACGTAAGATAAGAATAGTCTTTTGAGTTAGTTTCAATTAATTTTGGAAGATAATTGTTAGGCCTAATTTACCTGTTTTCTCACCCAACTTGGGCGACCACTTTCGAAATGATCAGAACAAATCCGATCGCTTCTTCCCGGTCTCCAGGTTCTTCGAGAGATATTCAATTTTTCTTTCAGGGCCACGATCAAGTCCTGATTTTGGGGAAACCGATAAAGGCGAATTCCACTCCCAGCTTTATTTTTACAGCCTGGAACTTTACAATATAGAACCATCTCGCACTTCCCACCATTGACACTAACATGACATTACCGCCATTACTGCGCATGTGCAAAAGAAAGAGCGGAAACAGAACTTAATGCCAAAAAAAAAAAAAAAAAAAAATTTTTAATTAAGAAATTTAGTAGGAAAATAATCGTGAATGTAGAAAACAAAAGATTAAACTTAAAGAGTAAATGTTTCTTGTGTCTAGTTGCATTTCAATTTGACTGACTATCCTCAATTTTAAAATAAATAAATAAATAAATATTTTTTTTTCCAAATGGAAAATTTGAAGAAATGAAATTAAGCTCCTTACCAATTAGTTTTAAATCAGAATTAACTTTATAGAAAACGAGAAAAGCTCGATCTCCTTTGGCAGTACAAAAGTCTTAGTGAATTCAAAGATGCTATGACAGGAATTTAATTCGTGGAAGCCTTCAACCAAAGATTCGAATCTTCGTAATTTCTGAGGATAGGGGGCAGTGGCGGACTAACGCTAAAACTGAGGTCCGGGGCGGACTTTCAATTTGAATCCCTTTTTTAAGAACTAAGAAAATATTTAACCGCATATCATTTAACAAAAAACAAAAAAAAGATATATGAGAAAATCAGCTTTTCATTTGAACAAATAATTTTACTTATGACAAAGGTTTACGTAACGATACATAACAAAGGAAATACAATTACATATAACAGAAGAAATTATATGCAAATTAAAACTAAATAATTAAACAGTTAAATTAGGTTTTCGAGCCTTCACTTTACTGAATTTATTTATTACGTCATCAAAGTCCAAAGTGGTTGTTATTTTTTTTTTTCCTATAGACAATATGGCCAAGTTTTTCAGTCTTTCTTCACTTATCGTTGATCTCAAATAATTTTTAATTATTTTAAGTTTTCAGAAACTTCTTTCAACGAGGCCAGAGAGACACAATTTTCTATGAAATACTGTAAAATGAGAAATATGTTTGGAATGGATTCAGTGAAGTCCCATTTAACGATAAATTGAAGAACTTCTTTGGCTGTCCATGCTGCTGCTTCTCTGGTAGGCCTAGTACTAGTAGCGCTTATAAGTCGTCGAAATCTTTTTACATCTTGCACCACTTCTTCTTTATCAAACTTACCGTATACATGGCTGAGCTTTTCTACAGCCGATTCTAAAATCATTATCTGAGACTTTCATTAAGAACTTTGATTGAACAATGTTAAAAGTATTTGTATTTTTTTCCCCATTGCAGAGGACCTTTGGGGCAATTCTTGGATAAATCGACCTAGACACTCAAACATCGATCTACGTGTTCATCTTGTAGTGTTAAGTCTGCATCATCTGATAGTTCTCCAGGTTGTATTTTTTTTTTCAATTTTTGTCTACCGCGTCTTCCATTATCAATGCCCATTGATTCATATTTTTAAGTATCAAAGTTTATAGCCTTATCAACGAGCGTGCTTCTTTCTTCGACAAGAAATGCCTGCAGGGCTTTCATTTTTCGTTAAACCCATATTCAGTGTAATTTTCGGCATTTGCAAATATTGTTGAGTGGTATTAACTTGTACTATTCCAAAATTCCAAATAACTTACAAATGTGAAGTCGCATAATGTTCGGAATAAGTATGCTTGTTACTGATCTGGTATCCAAATTTTCTTTAGGGGGATCACACATTTCTTATAATGTGTTCACTAGTTGTTTTACATTTTCTCTTACAGCTTTGACAATCGTGATGAGCACTCCAGCGAGTAGCCTATCAGATAATCTTTTTAACTCTTCCCAAACTTTTGTAAAAGTACCTTCCATCTATGGGTGGAGGCAGAAAAGAAAGAATATAATCTCTCTAAAGTACCAAAACAGGTTACACTTGAACGAAAGTACGCAAATGAATGTACTCCACAAAGCCACAAAGATTTAAAGAGTAATTCGAACACGAAGTAAACAAGGCTTTAGGGTTGATCTCTTTGATTTTCTGTTGAACTCCACTGTATGTATCCGATATCGAGGCGGCATTATCGTAGCCCTGAGCTCTACAAAATTGAATGTTCAGTCCATCTTTTTTCCAGATGTTGTAGGATGCTCTCTGATATATCGGTTGCAGTCTTTTCAGATATCGAGAAAAAAAACCCTAAGAAAGATTCTCGAACCTCTACGACAAAATATCAAATATTATTCGAAAATACTGCGATTTTTTTATATCTTCGATAATTTTCTGTTTTATGTGATCGCCTAAATGAGAAATAAATTCATTCTGGATTCCTTTCGATAAGTAAGAAGGCACTCTTTGGTCCACCTGCGGATTCTTGAAGTTCCAACCAGTATTCCGTCAATACGGGATCATATTTTGCCATCAACTTTACCAACTATAAAAAATTGCCTTTGTTTTTTGAAAGAACATCTTCTCTGTGACCACTAAATGCAAGGTTATGTTGAGCTAAAAACAGAGTAATATCCAAAACGGCGATGTAAAATGTCCCACCATTTCTTGGCCTCTTGGTTGATAATATTTGATTTTCTTTGTAAATGGTTTTATTCACTTTCAGCCCAACTGCAAGGGTTTTCCACTTTTCCAAATTCGACTCATGTTCCGAAATTTCGGATTTAATTTTCATCACTGTTGAAAACCGGAAACAAATTTTTTGTTCATATCATCCATAGATGCAAAGAGTCGACCAAAAAAGCAACACAGTTTATTTTATGATGTAGAATATATTATCCACTTCCGAAGATATTTTGTTCCACTTGCTAAAGTTGAATAAAACGAATGTTTTACGAATGTAAGTAATGACTTACGATGTGAGCCTTTAGCATGTTCTCCCGGTCTCTCATTAGAAGCAAAAGGCCCATCTTTATGTTGATATGTCTCACTACCCTGATGATTTCAAGTCGGATGGTATCTGGTATAGGCATTGGCCATTTTGCAGCATTAGAATAAATACAGATGCTCTCAGAACCGATTCCTGTTTTAGGTTCCAAAGAACTGGCTCCGCTTTTGATTCTAAAGCTTTCATTTTCCTCTTCTTCAGTAGTGTCTAAAACTTTTTCTGTTCTTTTCTTGTCGTCACTGATTTCGGATTTCGTAGTACCTGTACTTGTTATTACGGCCATTTCTTCACAATCTATCTTTGCTTCCACTGTTTGATCTTTTTCTTCTGGACTTTGTTCTTTTTCTGAAGCAAAAGAAAATCAAATATTTAAATTGTATTATTTAATGTTAAAGGCGCGAAATCTTCACGTGACGTGAAAACGCTCTCTGATTGGTTTGACGCCACTGGTTTGGCAAGCTCTTGCTTTCTTGTAGGAATTTATATACTATCATTATAAAGCCTCATTATTTTCAGTTATTATTGCTAAAAAAAAAAGTTAAAATGAATAAAGGATTCTTGAAAGGAGATTCCAGCAATCTTCCATCCATTCCTTCATTGATGGTAGCTATTTTTTTTTTCTTTCAAAAATCCTGATTTTGTTGGGGCCGAAATGAGAGGCATTAAAGTGTGCGATATTCAAGTTTCGATTTCTATAAAAAAGTATATCTAAATAAATAAACATACGATCAGAATTTTACAGTTAGTTTTGTAATTCTTAAAAGATATAAGTAGTGTCTTTAGGCAGAGCCGGCGTTAGGGGGTGGCGAATGGGGCGACCGCCCAAGGCCCCGCGCCTGGTTAGAAGAAAGAAGATAAAATAAGGATCGTCGTTTTTTTTTTGTTTGTTAAAATAGGATTGGCAAGGGCCCCGCAAAATTCATTCGCCCGAGGCCCCGCAACCTCCTAGGTGCCGGCCCTACTTTAGGAATGTCAAATTAAGAAATCTGAAATTTATTTCTGATCGCATATATGAAATTAGGCTTATTAGGAGATTGGTATTTCTGTTCTTATTTTGATGTCTTTGTTTTATTAGAGAATAAAACTCTACGCAAACAGATCGAGTCTTTGTATTTAAGGAAATGATAAAAAGTAAGCAGTTCGATTTATTTATTTATTTATTTATTTATTTTTTATGTATGAAATGTTTCGTCAATTATTACAATGAAAATTTTATCAATTCTTAGTTAAAATAGTGCATTAAGGCATTATTTCTCGCACAATTAAGCTTATATTGTTAATAATAAATTAATAAATAAATAAATATTAATTAATTAATAATTAAGCAATATAAGCACACTATAGTCCAACAGACGGATCTTGACGATCTCGTATTTTCGTGATTTCACGTAATTTACACGAGAATAGCCTCTATCTATGTCTTCTCACAAAATGGCGAAGTAAATTGAAATATTTAAATGAATTACAATACGGGGAAATGCATGAGACTTTTACTACATTTTAATATAGTTTTCATAAATTGAAAACAGTCAATAAACAAACAATAAATTCATTAGGTAGCATTTTCCTAGTGACAGACATTCAAAATACTAAATTCCTTGAGACCTGCTGAAGAGGCTAATGACCAGATCTCGTGTTTTCCGTAATTCTCACGCAAACGAGATCGTCAACATCCATCTGTTAAGCTGGGCGAACACGTAGCAATATGAGGCAATATTGTTGGACAATATTGCTCGTTTTCATTGCTGCAAACGGTTGTCAGTTCATATCAAGCGCGAACACAGAGTTTTTCCTGAACGAATATTAACCTGAATATTGATGGTTACGGCGCTTCGTGTTTCAGTAGGGAGCCCTAGTCATTACACACTCAGTGAGAACGCCTTATAAACACACCACACGAGCACAGCATAGGTGCAGTGGGGACAATATTCCCAGCAATTGTACGACATCGGTTTTATTTATACAATTTATTTGCGAATAAAATGGGAGCGATCGAGTGTAAGCGTACTTGCGGTTAAGCCTAAACTTGTTACGAACATACAGAATCGATCTAGTATTAAACGCCTTACCGCGGTAGAAATCAATTACGATTCTTTCAGTATCAATTGACAACATGTTGTTGTTTGAATTATCGTTTTTGGGCCGACCCATTTTGCTGATTTTAAGCCTTCTTTCTCAACAAAAATGGTCGGCGTGAGTGAGTGATTTTCCGATTTTCAAAGTCCCGCCTTCCTTCGACGTCACCATTGTCACGTGATTTCATCCGTTCATGAGATTCGCTCGCGAACCAGCAATATTTCTCGACAATATTGTTCCTTTTGTACCGACAATACGAAATGGGCAATATTGTTCATTTTTACTGCTGCAAACGGTTGTCAGCAATAAAAATGAGCAATATTGTCCCACAATATTGCCTCACATTGCTACGTGTTCGCCCAGCAGTAGCATGACGGCTTTTAGTTGAGAAAAATATTTTAAGTAGAAGTTTTTTTCTATGTTTAAATATTATTTTTAATTTCTTCATTCATGTCGCTTACTCTTCAGTTCGTCACTGAGGGTGAGCTTCTGCATCTAAGGCTCATCTGCCCTGCGCTTGTAGTAGCTAAAAACAATGAACATTGTAATTTAAATTTTAATCTAGTAGGCTAAAATTAATGAGTTATTTTTTTTTTTCCTCTGGCTCTTCTCTCATTGCGTCACACACAAAGAGGGAGTGATAAGAGATATTTAACAATAATTTGAATGTAGTTCCCGTGGCCTAATGGATAAGACGTCTGACTTCGTTCCTGTCGCGGACGTTTTTCATTATAAAAATTATTTCTGTTTTTACAAGAAATTAAAATTATTTTCCAAACACAGAGGAAGTGCGTTACGGAGGTGCGTAAGGGAGTTAGACACAGACTGATTTGGAAAACTATACACTAAAAAACTCGTTTATCCGAAACGATTTTTAGAATATTTAAATTAACAAAAACATTTTCCCGTCGCTTTAATCAATATTTAATAGCGTACACAAGCGATTATGTAGCTGTAACTCATTAATAACATTAATGTTAAAAGTGAAAGTTAAAGTTAAAGTTAAAGTTGCGATCAGGCCCAGAGGACCGCGCAATGCAGCTGGAGGGTAGGCTCCAGTGTTCAGAAACCTACGGGACAAAGTTGAGGACGGGGGGTCGGCCCGTCGCTCGCCCGCCTTTAACTCCCGGGAAAGAAACCCGGTACCCATTCTATAGAGGGCTGGGTAGACCTAGGGCCCGTTTGGAGGAGAAAGAAGCGTGGAAAAATTCCCGTCCTCCGCCGAGGCCGGGAATCGAACCCGCTACCTCCAACCCGCAGCCAAGCGCCCTTACCCACTCGGCTACCGGGCCCACAATAACATTA
>JAFIDM010009631.1:166492727-166609356 GCA_023159025.1 Thereuonema tuberculata | reverse complement strand
CAATGCAGCCATCAAAGTTAATTGAAGCTTGGTACACTCGGCCATTAGATTCTTATACACTCATGGACAAAAAAATTAGCGCACCAAGAAGGAGTCGTCAAAATGAAACGAAAATTTACATACGTAATGACTACTTTGATATAAGTAAATGATAAGAAAATCAAAGAAAAAGGATAATTTATTTCAGAGAAAAAGGCAAAAGAACGGAGGAGTTAATACTCCGTTGGACCCCCTCTAGCGCGAATGCACGATGCGATACGATCGGGCATTGAGTCATACAAGTTCTGTATGATGTCTTGAGACATTTCGTTCCATATTTGCTGTAACCTTGCCTCTAGTTCGTTCAAACTCGTGGGATGCCCAACTCGTCGTCCCAAATGATCCCAGATATGCTCGATTGGAGACAAATCTGGGGATCGGGCAGGCCAAGGAAGGGTAGTAACAGTGCGGAGACATTCTTGTGATACCCTTGCCGTATGAGGCCGAGCATTGTCTTGTTGAAAAATGGCTCCTGGGAGCCGTTGCATGAGTGGCAACACATGTGGTTGCAGGATTTCATGAACATACCGCTGGGCTGTCATGGTGCCTCGGAACAATACTAGGGGTGACCGTGTATTGTAGGCAATGGCACCCCATACCATCACACCAGCTGTGGGAGCGGTGTGTCACTGTACAGCAAAGGCAGGATTGAAGCGTTCACCACGGGCTCTCCACACACGTACACGATTGTCATCACTGCCGAGATTGAATCTAGATTCGTCTCTAAAGACGACCTGGTTCCATTCCGCTGCAGTCCAGTTTCCTCGTGCGCGGCAAAACTCCAAACGGAGGCGTCGATGGGTGGGCGTCAAGGGCAGCACACATAATGGGCGCCACGATACCAACTGTCCTTCAGCCAGGCGCCTTCGTATGGTTCGAGAAGACACAGCGGCCCCTAGTGAAGGTGCTACCTGTGCCTGGATGGCGGCCGATGAAGCAGTTGGCTGTACCCGTGCATTTCTGACTATGTGGCGGTCTTCTCGACGACTGGTCTGTCGAGGGCGTCCTGAGCCTGGTCTTCGTGTACATGACATCTCTCAGGTCCACTGGTCCCAACACCTCCTCACAACACAATCAGAGCGGCCTAATTGACGAGCTACTCGCCTAGCTGACCACCCAGCTTCCATCATCCCGACGATTCTCCCTCTCTCAAACTGCGACAACTGCGTATACTGTCTTCGAACATGGCGTAATGGCATGTCTACCTCAGCTCTTCCTTTGTAAATGATTCAGCACACTCAAACACGCTTTGGTTACCTGTTTTATACTCCACAGAGTACGATGTTCAACGCCCTCTACCGGCTATACGTAATGCGCAATCACGCTGCATTTCTAATCATTTGCATATCTCCCCGACATGTACCTTCATTGCAAGTTTCGTTACGATCCCGCAATTATTTCTTGGTGCGCTAATTTTTTTGTCCATGAGTATATTTATTATATTTCTTGTTTTGTATTTATGTCTAATTTCAAACCTTTGGTTAGCTGTCACGCTTGACCAGTGACCAATCAGCATCTATGACCGGTATATTGTGCAATGGGAGGCCACATTCTACGTACGTGCCAAATACGAATGAAATCGCGATGTGCGCGATCGGGACCTTCTTTTGTAAGCTGTGAAAACTGGACAATTTTTTGGCAAATAAAGATCGTTACTGTAAGACTGGCCTCAAACTCATTTTCATTTTAAGAGCCGCAGTGAAATGGTCAGTCTTACCCTGAGCACAGTGTGAGAGAAGCTATTGCAGAAGCAATTAGAAAAACCATATAATAGCTGGAACAACTGAATATTACTACTAATTATTTTCAAAAAAAACAAAAACAAAATCGCTAAAAAAAAGTATAATTTATTACCTCATTTTCTGAAAATAGTATTACATTTAGTATATGATTTTTTTCCTTCTATTCTCTGATGACTTCATTTTTCATTTCTTACAAATGACCTGAATCATGAAACAGAAATTTTTAAATTTCAAATAATTGATGGGTCGCAAAATATTAATTACAAAGCAAATGGTGGGCCTCGAGACCGATGATACTAGATACCAGAAAGTAATTTTAGGAATGGCCCATTCTTCATATAGGCTAATGCTTCTTGAATGCAGTGAGAGTTAAGAACTGGTTCATCAGGCAAACATTAAAGCTACTTCAAATCCAGTCCATACTGAGATTCTTCGAATTTTTTCTCAAGCATTATAGTTCAGTTATTATCAGCTGCTGATCTTTGATCTACAGTACCATGATTTAAGTGTAGTAGAAAGTTTAACACGCTGACTGAAGACTTTTAGTGAAGCGAAATCTTGAATTTCAGGATCTATACATATCTAGAAATTTTGGACTGGGATATTTAGATCTTAATTCAAATCGATCAAATATTCTTTCATAGTATGATGAAAGATTGATATTTAAAAAAAAAAAAAAAAAAAAAGTCTTTTTTATATAAATTATTTTTTTAATTTTTATTTCTTACTATTTTTTTTACAAAAGTAATGTATGTCAAAATTTTAATTTATAACTTTTGCAAACATCAAGCATTAAAACTTTATGAATGATAACAATATACGTACAACATTTTCAACTTCATAAAATATTTTAAGATATACATTATGATTGGATGTTTATAATAATGTGTTTAATTAATATATTTAAGGCAACATAGTATCAAATTGATGAAATTGAAGAGAAATATAGGAAAGTGATTTTATATTAAAAATAGAAGCTACAATAAATGTATTTACAATAACTGATTGTCTAATAAAAGATTACCGGATCATCTCAGATAATCATGATTAATTTACATGATTAAAAACATAAAACAAAAAATGCTTTGGCTTTGATTTATATTAACTTCAATAAGAAAAATATAGATTTTGATATTCACGATTCAATATGTGGAATTCAGAATAGCGAGTGTAGATTTATGATTCAAAGTACATACATACATTATTTCTGTGTAATTGGCTGAATACAACTGAATTAAGATACAGAAAACTTCTCGCTATATTTAAACAACGCACTATGCTAAGGTTGTTTATTGCATTAAGAGTTTAGTGAATTAATTACTTGAAAAATTAATCAGTTTAATGCAAGGATGACTTAATTAGCTTAATTTATGCCTCACTGCAAATCTATCAAAAGTACAATGTTCATTTTAATTATCTGTTAGATTAAGGCTGCTTACCATCGTAGGATCTGCATTGTTTGTACAAAAACAGGCAATATACAAAAACATGAGATTTGATTAAAATACAAATCCGGTTTAAATTAGAGACAATTTAAGTACTTGAAATAATTTTGAATGGTTTTCATTATCACAGAATATATATTTAGGTTGCTTAACTGTAATATCTTTACCAATATTAAAAAAATAATAATAATAAAAGCTAAGCCTTGCATTACATCAGTATACCAATTATTCTAAAAATTAAAAAGGAAATCTGAAATTATCCTACTTTGTATCTTAATCATCCCTGGAATCAAAGAAGAGACCTTTTCCTTTCTGAGGAAAAGGACCTTGACTTCACATAATACGTTGCGGTGATACCGTTTCACACTTACAGTTTAGTAAAGTTTGTGAGGAACTTTTTTATATCCATAAAAAGACCTTTTTTTACATCCTTCGGATCAGTTCCAGCCCTTTCGTCATTTTTTTTCAAGGACTCACACATCGTCTGAAAACTCCACTCCTGGGTTCTTGATATCAAAGACTCGCTTCACGCTTCTCAAGGATGGAAATAAGTTTTGTTCAGCTAAGAAACAAACTTCAATTGCAATTTATTGAATAGGGAATAATTAAAATAAAATTGTCTAAATCATCGATTCATTTCCTGAGCGTATAGGTTAATATTCTTGAGCTGACTGAAAAGACAACGTAGAAACCTATTTCTCACTTTTCCTATTGATTCTTTGGCATTACATGAGTTCACTATCCGCCCAAAAAGGATATAAAACTGTATCTTGGTGCATAAATCCCCACTAATTATAACAACTCTTATAACTTACTGCCTGTCGGCTTTTTCTGGAAGGAACTACGACGAGGACGGGTTTTTAATTCAGAAATCAAAGACAATTCCAGACGATTCTGACAGTAATTCGACCTAAGCTGAAGTTGATAAGGATTTTCCAAGAAAGTTTGAAATCAATATAATATCTCAGTCTCCATTAAAATTGTTTTTATTGTTTCTTGTTTTTTTTTATCTATTTCTATCTTTCGCCTCTTGTGAATTGCTTCACAGACAGAAATAGATAAAAAACAAGAAACCAGCAAAGAAAAAAAAACAACAACACAGTTTTCTAATATCTCTTCAAAGCGATTCCAAAGCAGATATATTCAATATGATATTCCTAATAAACTGTTTTGGTCATGTTATAATAAAATTCCAGATCAAAATAATAAAAATAATTATAATTGAGGGGGAGGGGGATGTCTTTGACTGCGTTAGCTTTGTAACTCCAATGTGCCTGACTTTCTTTTTTTGGAGTTAAAATTTATAAATACCTTTCTCTGACTTCATTTTTCATTCATTCATTGGCATTGTATGATATTGTATTTTTTTTTATGTAACTTAAATATTTTAAAATATTTTAATTAATACACTATAACTGGCATTTTTTTTTCAAAGATACAACACAAGATTCCTTTACAATTGAAAAATTCCATATTATATCCTTCGGAATCGATCCTATCAAGCAGCTGATGTAAGGAAAACAAAAAACAATACATCTACAAATAACATCACATTTTTCTGTCTCCATTTAATAGAACTTTTTTCTACCAATGAACCGTGATCTTGGAGTATTCTATTACACTTTAAAAACTAAACATTCGCATCAACATTCAAATATTAGAAATTTTGAAGGCTCTTTTTTATCTTCTGAAGTAATGAACCATAACATGTGATTTAAATCAATTTCATTTGTTAGTACCAAATAAAGCTTTGTTGACATTCAAGTTTCTAAGTGAATGTTATTGTAAATTTGTGAAATTTGTCACTTTTGTCTCTATTTTCTTTAAATCGGGTGTAGTTCACTAACTAGCACCATAAACCACCGAAAATTGGATTAATTATAGTTTTAGCATCACGTCTATTTATTATTAAATTTGTTCTTCTTTTTAAAACTTTACCGTACCTCGGGGAAAAAAAATGAGATCCCCCTCCCTTTTTTATAAACCTCCAATTTGTATTAAGTCCCAGATTTGTAGAATCCACTCAATTAAAGGCATTACATACATTACAAGGGAAAAAAAATATTGCGAATCTATCTCTAAAGGAAGTGTCGATTTGAAGATAGACTTCTATAGTGTTATGGACTGTTAATTACAGAAATTTAAAATCTTAATATTTGATTTATAAAAATTAATAAATATAAGTAATATGTATTTGAATAATTGATTGGTAAAAAATTAAATATAATGACTCATTTCAAGATGAAATTAATTTGGAAAAAACAAAACAAAACAAAAACAACAATAAAGTTTAAAAAAATAACTGGCATTGGTTGTTGATAACATAGCTTATGTACAAGGACTGTTTTTGTAATTTATCAGTTGAATCAAATTGAAATTGGAAACACGAAGAGGTAGGACAGTGCTTTTATTTTTTAAAACTGACAGAAGCAGGTAAGTCCGTATAAAATAGTCTTACTAGTTACTGAGTAAGTGCTGCTATTGAACATAAAATTACAAGCAGAAAGAGCATACAAACTATGCTAGTTGATACTTAATTATGCTTCCTATAACTGTTTCCGTAACATCTTCTTCGTTTTTATTATTTCACAAGATAAAAAGTGCAATAATATACAGTATACTCTCGATATCTCGAAATCGAAGGGACGCTAAAAAAATTTCGAGATAGCGAGTTTTCGAGATAAGGTCGAGATTACATGAATATGTAATATCAAGGGGAAAAATAATTTTTCGACATATCAAGGTTTTCGAGATATCAAAGTTCGAGGTATCGAAAGTACACTGTATTAAAAATTTCGGCCAGTATTAGACAAACACAGGTCGACGTCGCCCTCACCCACGATTTACTGTGCGTTTACGAAATGGTGACATTTGACCTTGGACCGTCTCTATTAAGATTTGGAAATCTATATTGCTTTTAAGATATCAAATTAAAGATGAAGATCCAGCAGTTGTTGTGCTACGAAAAACTGTCCATCTGCGTGTTTCAACAACTACAAAATAGTCCAAGGACCTAAGACTTAAAATTTGAAATAGGCTGTAGGAACAACGTTAATTAACATTACAGAGATCTGACTAGCTCCTTCATAAGAACAGAAGCTTATTGCAATTGCCCTCAAAGAACTGTTCACTTCAGCGAAGCTAAGACTGGTGAAATTCAAGTCTGTCTATTATGCAACGATATAGGACTATCTTCATTTTACACAATATTAAATCCTATACACATTAAATTTTCTCCACATAGTTTGATGGGAATAGACCTTCTCTGCCATTTAACTTCCCCAACCACCATCCTTGAGGATCTGTGAAGAAAAAAGATAGAAATTCGAGGATTAGTGAAGAGTATATCAATATTTTTATTTATTTATTACCAGAAAATAAAAAAAATAAAAAAATAAATTCATCTAGATTTTCGAACAAAATGTATTTGCAAAGTAGAATATCAAAATGGAAATAAGTTTTAAGCCCAACTTTGCTCATCTTATCTATTTCGATAATTTAAGTGGAGAAACTTGAACTTTAAACAAATACAAAAAAAAAATCAAAAAATCAAAGGAAAGAAAGAAAGAAAGAAAGAAAGAAAGGTTCAAATTTCTTACAATCATGTAAAAAAACATTACATCATATTTTGATAAAAACTTAATTTGTACACTTCATGATAGAGAAGGTGAATGTCTATTGCATCGTCTACATCTTTTGAAATGGCAAAATAACATTTCTGAGTTAAAAACCGAAGTCGGAAAAAAAAACCACAGAGAGAGAGGGGATAGAAGTTTGCGTTGTTGAAACCGAGGAAATTCAACTGAATAAATAAGTAAATAAATAAATAGCAACTTCTACTTATTTTGCTAACAATTAAACCAGTAATAAAAGAGTTGGGAGTTGATCAATCAATCACATATTGGGCAGTTTGATTACAGAAAGAATTTATAGGATGGGCTAAGTTTTCCTACTGTTAAAATATTCAATGTTGACATCTAAGATACTTGGAAACACAAAACAAAAAACTTACTGTAATCTTTAAATTTACAGATGGAGAAAGGTCAGTTTTTTTGAAGAAATCTTTCAATCAAAAGCATTTTCTATTGAGGAATATAAAGCTTTATAGACTAACCTTCGCGGAGAATTTCAATGACTTGATCAGCTTCAAAACTAAGTTCATCTGTATCGCGTGCTTCGTAGGTGTACAGCGTTTTGCACTTGGGTAGGGCTGGCCGAGGCTTAGGAACTGGCTTAGGTCGTCCTGCCCCAGGCAAGGGTCGAACTTCTTTTGAATGTCTTCGCATCACTCTGAAACATAAAAAAGAGAAAGATTTTAAAGATAAACAACCGAATACAGAGACGATTTAAAAGAAACTTAAAAGGATTTACAATATAACATAAGCTTATTTAATGTCAGCATCTGAAATTTTAGTAAATAATAATAATAATAATAATAATAGGAAAACAAGTAATACACTAATATCTGTCAGAACCTGTAGGGAAAAAAAAAGTAATTATGCAACTATATTCACTAACGTTGCCTTAAATTGAAACTACTTATAATGACCATTCTGGCCTTTTTCCCTTTACTAAGGTACATTAATTTCCTTAATTAGCTAAGTTATGTAAGCTAAAAAAATGTAAGTGGTTTACAAAGTCACTAGCAGAAATTACAAAGTTTTATTTAAATTTAATTTCCAATCTAACTTAATCTTATCCCTGACGGGAACTGACCATGCAGCGCTGGGGGTCAATTTAGAGGACTGGGAAAAGGGGAGGGGGAGGCAAAATAATTGTGTTCATATTTTAAGTTGGATCATAAATTAGAAAAGTATCAAATTTTATGAAAATCTGTTCAGCCGTTTTAACTTGCAAAAAGACAAATTAAGAAAAATGTTCAAGTGCCTCGCATATTCAGTCAAGGCCTGTAATTTTATCTTTCTGGAGATAAGCAATTAATTATATCGACAATATTTATTTATCTTTGCTTACAAGCAAAGACAGAATGTAATTTTATTTAATTCAGAATCCTATAAGCAGAATGAATGTATCAACACATTTCCTCTTTGTGAAGGTTCCTGAGATATGAGGATGGAAATGAAAACAAACACAGGCAACAGCCTATTAGAATCGAAATTGTCCATTGCAATAAAAATAACACAATGGACAATGTAAAGCTTTTCAAAATATCGGCATCTACCTGTTTTATAGTTTCAACCTTGCTCAGTTTATACCTTGTCACCTTGTTTATACGTTGTCACCTGTAAATGCTTTGCATACAAAAAAATGACACAAAATATCAACTGTTAGCTCGGAAAACCATGGTGGTCAATTACGAGGAACTCATGGCAGATCCACCGATGAATAACATAAAAAGTTAATAGTTGTTATTTCAGGAATGTGTGGTTAACAGCTTTTGTCATCGTCTTTTCCAACGACTTTTGTTGTTGTTGTTATTTTTTCTTTTTTCTGTCATAAAATGAAGAGATTTAATGTGCACAATTAAAACAAAACGAACAACATAAAATCAGTATCAGTAAATATGAAGTGAGCGCAAGTGAACTTTTTATTTTGTTATTTTTTTACCTGCTCAGAGATAGATTAGACCCTTGTACATATGGAATATTCAAAAGAATAACTGGAATAAGAAAAACTGGAATATTCAAATACTTCCACGTCTTGAGTTAATTTTTGATTGAGTTAACGTTTTAGTAGATATTCTCTCATAAAGAAAGCTTTTTCACCTTTAAAAGTATTCCATTTGGTATTTTAACCTCTATTTACTTCACAAAAGCATTTTATTCTCCAAATAAAGTTAGCTTTTCTAAAAAATAAAATTCTAAGACGATATATCTTTATATTAGTTATTTTATTAAGTATTCGTTTCAGCCCTTTAGCTTTTTTCCCCCTTTTTATTTTAATGCAAAAATTATAATACAAAACCAATTTCAGTAAATATGAGATTAGCCAAGTTCACTTTTTTGTTCGATTTGTTTTTATTCTTAAAAGAAAAGAAAAAGGGACAGCAAGAAATTTGGAGTGGTCTATATTCAGTACTCTCTTTTAAATCAATTTACTTAGACAGTTAGTATCAAATCAAATAGAATCGTGAATTTAATTCAATATTGAGATGTGCCCTGGGATTTATCATTACTAGAAAAAGTCCACGAAACCTTTCAATATTGATTTTATTTATCGTATTTACTATTAGCTACTTTTTTAAAGAGAATTAGGCTCATAAAAGTAGTATGTTTGTCCTCGCTTAATAATGAACCCCAATAAATGAATCTTCTTGAAATTTGATATGCAGATTAATAGATAAAGAGACAATTTATCTTTTGTAATATTTAAAATATTCGAAAAATTTCCATGATGTTCCTCGTAAAGCAATGAAAGTGACAAAAATTCCCACAGAAAACCATTAGAAGCGAACTGAAAGACTACTAATGGCAAATCAATGTCTATCGAAAATCGTATCCTTTTAAATTTGTATGTACTTTTTCTTTTAATTAAATGTAGGAGTATTCAATTAGTATTTACAGAGTTAATGAACTTTCAGCAAATGCAAAAATGTCAATGATTTGTATTTGACTGTTAGTTTAATTTAAAAATACTGAGACTTTCCTTTGTGTTGTCCTTCACGATTTCAAAAGACAAAGAAAAATAAAAAAACGCAACATTGTAAGTAAAGAAGGATTTTTAAGTTTTTGTTTTCTTTTGTAATTTATTTAAGCAAATGATTAAACCTTTATGCAATTACAAAGTTTGTGTTTGTTTTTTTCTTCTTACCCTGCAACTCCTGCATCTGGCGTCTTCATAAAATCGCTATTGTTTTGGGAGGTAATTTTCTGTGATGAATTAACTCTCTGACGTGCCAGTTGTTGTGGCGTAATTTTTGGCAAAATGATTTCTTGTCCTGTGGATGACACGGGTCTACCAAAGCTTTTGACACCCGAAGGCGGCTGTCTTTGTTGGGCGGCTGCAAATGAGATAATTATTTGTCAAAAGAAAAAGAAAAAGAAAAACAAAAACTGCTTCAAGCTGAACTTTTATAATTATGAATAATTAATATTTTATTTTTATAATAGAAGAAATAAAAAGCAAAAACTACAAAAATAATACTATTAAAAAATGAACCTTAATATACCGCAATAACTGAAAATTCAAAATTCAAACTGAACAATTAAATTTCATTAAAGCTGAAATATGAATTGATATTAATACTTCAATAATGGTCAAGCCTTTCCTTTTCAAATATTTTTTTTTTGGATTCAGCTGAAATAATACGAAAAAATGAATACTGCTTTATTAATATTTTAACAAATGCAATTAGGTTAATTTTTCCCACTAATTTCCCTAAACATTATGTGAAGATCTGTTTGCTAAGAAAATAGAATTATTTTTTTTTTACTTACATTGTTGTGGTTGCGCCGGTGGCCGAAAGGGTGTCTGAGAAGGTGGTGGATCTCCGGCAGGAGGCGGCGGAGGTCGATTTCGTGGAATTCCAGGCGCTGACCGCGACGGAATAGTATTAGTGGGTGGTGGAGCAGGAGCTCTTCGATTTGCACCCATAGAACGACCACGATTACTTTTGCTGGGGACAATTGCACGATTCACAGGACCTACAATGATACAGTTAGATTCTCATTTTCACTATCACTGTTCTATTAAACAGTCTTCTATTATCTAAAAAATAATAAGTATCAAATTATGCTAAGAAACCTTTTGTTAGAAATGTATTTTCCTATTTTCTATAACTACTGTAGAAATTACTTACGGGAATCTTTAGGAAGACCTGCTCCTACACTGATTGTCAAGATTTTTCCAGAGATCTTCAAAACTGCTTTGTCACCTCCCTCTTGGATAAATTTAACTTGCTTGGTTCCACCACCACCCCAACCTTCTTTCTTTACCCGGAATTCAATGCTAAGAATTAAAACAAAACAAAACATGAAATGATGTTATTATAAATCTAACATTAGAAAAATGTAGTTAAAAGCATAGATAGATATTGAATGCTTAGAAGTAAGAACAATTTCGTTTTTGCCTTCAAATTAGCAAAGGTTTCTAATCTTCTCCCTCTCCATTCTCCGTATTTAGTATAATATAATTGCGTTCTTAATTGTGTTTTCATTTGTATAAAGTTTTATATGGTAACAAAAAGCATTTACTTTTTTATTTTTATGAATTATGTTTTTCGGTAGCGAGGACATTCAGAATTTTGAATCATATTTTTTCTATATTTGAAAGCGAGGATATTCATAATCGAATGAAAAAAGAAATCTATATGCATTTCTGATATTGGTTATGAAATAAAGAGTAATACTTGTGAAATACATGAATTAGTTTATTCAGAAATATCAGAAAATGAACTCGACAAAGTTATATCACTAGCAAAAAGCCGCTCTTTGACAAGTAGACTCGCGCACTGTTAAAATCACTTCCGAAAATTTGCATAATAAATAAATATATACATGTTAAGATTGAAGATATTTAAAAGTGATTAATGCTACGACCCTGTAGGATTATTAGAAATTTACAAATTTTGTTTTGGTTTAAAAATTAATGGTGCTTTTTCCAAGTTTTTAAAAACAAATAATTCTTAAATATACAGTTTTAAGTGTTGGAAATATGATTGTGCACTTCTACATGGATTTCTACGTGGGTAGGCACAATTTCATATTTCTAGATTTTGAATAATACGGTTTACAAAATGTGATCTAGTTGGGAATGGAGAGACTCGCTTCGCTCAACTAAATTAAAAATGGATAATAAAATATTTGATAAAGAAATTAATGGCAAAAAAAGAAAAGAGATATATTAAGCTTTTTTGGTTTGTTTTACTGTTTCTTGGTTTACCATTATTTGTGAAAATGCAAAAGATTTACGTTTTTGTGAAGTTAATAATTTCCATAATCTACTTACAGATCTGTAAAATGCAATGTCAGTTCTCTATTGAACCGTTCTTTGTACTTCCGACTCAAAACTGTGATGAATTCTGTCTTGAAGACGCATTCCAAAAATGTATCATATTCATTCTTTACGTGAAGCACCATGAAGTCATCTTGCAAAGTACTGAAAACAAAAGATATACAAAAAAATGGTTGTATTCAAATAACAATGTAAAATCTTGCATTTAATGAAAACTAAACTTTCAATAAAAGTAAATAAAATGATGAAGTTAAAGCTTGTAATACAAAAATACTATTTTAATCAATTAAAAATAACGATGAGAAACAAATAAAAACAATATAATGAAATATTCCCTTTGTACTTAGATTACGAACTTTCGTGAAACGAGCGGTTTTTTTTGGGAAGGGCTAAGGGTTTTGCAATGATCTCGGCGATTCAAAATAATGCTTCAAAGCTTTGCCAAACAGCCGACAGATGGCGATGTGTACATAGCAAACAACAAACACGGTTGTATTGACATTTTTAATTCAGTTTCTATCAATGATTTGTATATTAAATTTTGGTCTCAGTATAAGTGATTGGACTTATGAATTTTTTTTTATTACGAATCATCTGATTCCAAGAAAGTTCTTAAATAAAAGGATCAACTGTAGCACAGAAAAAACAAAACAAAACAAAAAAAAAAAAACACATTTTATTGCATTACATAAAGACACATCAATGTAATACATTATAATACACAAATACTATAGTTTTAATTTTTTATTATAATTATTGTATTTCTAAGTTTCACCATTACAAATGAATAAAACTTCAATCTCTTCTTCATTTTATAATGAATATTTTTATAATGAATTAATGAGATTCCAAACAAGTCAACATACAGGATGTTCGAAATGAGGCTGAATTGAAATAACAAGTCAGTAAATACAAATTATATCACAGAAATAAATATGCAAATTCTGATACTTCTCCTAAAGAGGTGATTCAGTTTCTAGAAGTTTTGTGAGAAGCTTTCACAAACTTTTGCTTTGCTCAGGTAGAAATATTTCATCTTAACTTCTGGGAAAGTTTAAATTCTCCTATCAAGATAAGAATTTTCTCGCGGCTTAAAAAAAAACGGCGATATTTTAGAATGTAAAGAATTTAGGATATTGGATATAACTTAAATTTTGGATGAAATTTTAAAGAGTTTGTTAATATTTTAGATGAAGAATACCTAAAATGTGGCGAGCAATGATTCTCATAAGAATAAATTAAAAAAAAAATAAAAAAAATTAATTACTGCTACTACTACTATTATTATTATTACATGTTTTTATGAGATAGTAGAAAGTACAACAAAATGTGTTGAAACATGTTATATTTATTAAAACAGCATTAAGAGTTCAGTTGCTTAACTACGCCTTAACTTCAGATGTATTTATTCAGGGGGAAACAATCTTGGGAAGTCTTGCTTGATGTCATTAATTGAATTGATTTTGATCGTAGTTTATTATTCTGGTAATGCAACTAGCAATTACCAGAACTATTAATTACGTTTGAAATAAAAAGAAAAAGAAAGAATACCTGAGACTGATATGAGATATATTTTCCAGGTCTAGTTTTCGCTTAACTACTTCCTTTATGATTCCTTTTTCAGGACCTTTTTTAATCTTTTCTCTACCTATAAGGATCAGATGCTTTGAGGTAAGTATGAGATCCCGTTTCGTAGACTTCACATGAAACAAAATAAAGTAAAAATTAATACAAAAATAATATAAATAAAAAGATTTTACT
Organism: Thereuonema tuberculata; assembly: GCA_023159025.1. Classification (NCBI taxonomy): domain Eukaryota; kingdom Metazoa; phylum Arthropoda; class Chilopoda; order Scutigeromorpha; family Scutigeridae; genus Thereuonema; species Thereuonema tuberculata. The sequence goes on along the minus strand of JAFIDM010009631.1, from coordinate 166,595,456 downwards.
CAATCATTAATTGCTAGAAGTTCAAGTACGTAAAACTGAACACTAATGGTTAAACCTTTCTTCAGAATTACCTTAAACCTCCGGTCAAATTTCAGAACAGATTCAGCAAATTCTATCTTCTCTCTTTTGCCGACCAGAGCACGAAGACCAGGATGATCTTCTAATCCAATGTAATCACCAAAGAAATTTCTGTTGAGACTGAATCTTCTCCTCTGTTTCTTTCCAACCAAAATATCGGCAGCTGAAAAATACAACCAATCATTCTTATCTCTTTACTTGAGATTATGCAATTTAGAAAATACAACTGAATATCAAGAAAAGCAATATATATGAAGAAAGATTCTTGATACTCAAGACCAACAGTTATTGACTGTCCTTCCAATTCTCTCATCAACATATTGTTTTTTTTCCCTCGAATATAAAGAAATAGTTTTTGGTATAAAATTATAATTGATTTTTGTAATCAACTTCAGTGTTGTTAGATGATAAGTACTGGACATTTATTATATTTAAATGTTCACGAATATATTGACATAAAATGTATTGTTACGTTGATATAATAAATGCAATGTCCATCTGTACCTTGTTGTTAGGGAATTAATAGTTTTCTAAAGTTAGTAACATAATAAAGAATATATGCTGCCCAACCAAACAGCAAAAAAAAAAAAAAAAAAAAAAAATCAACAATGAGCATAAGAAACATTTCAATAATTTTTTTGTATGGTTACTGTAATTCTACTTATAATAATGAAATTTCGTTATTCTTTCAAGCTTTTACAAAATTCGTTACTATAGCACCAGAATTAATAAAAATATAGGATTTTTCTCAAGGACGATCAAAATAATAAAGAAATGTTTGATCTTTCAAGATAATAAAGAAAGAGAAAATGTTTGTTCTCTAAAGCTATATCTTAAATATCCTACATACTATTATCCGATGTTACTAGAATCTGATCACAGAAAAGTAGAGAGGGCTCTCATTAATAGAGCTTTATTAAATAAGCTTGTATGCAAACATCAAATAAAGTCTATGTAGAATATTATATTTACAAGTTTGTTATATTCACACAAAGCAAGACTTTTTCAAATGGAATTTAAAGGTTAATTTATGTATATATACATAATTTATTTATAATTTAATAGTCAATTACGATTATTAAATAGTTTCTGGGGAACAATAATTTTTTTCATTAAATTACCTTGTTCTTTCATTCTCATGTATTGTCTGTTGGCGAAATATTTACGGAAAGCTTTTTGAATAACTCGGGCATAACTATCAAACTTCCTTTCTCGCATCTCTTCGAGAAGAAACAACTAAAACAAAAATAAATATTCAATTAGAATGAATTTTAGTAAGAAGCTTTTACGTACAAAATTTCGGGGTTCTTCCCATGGCAGAGACGAAATCCGAACTCACTAGATGGATGTTAACTGTAGTGATGTTACTACTATTATTGTTTAAAGTGTGATAATTTATTGTCATTAATAATTTGTGTTTGTTACAGAATACCACTTCGATCACCAATAAATATATTAAAAAAAAATACATTTATTAAATATATTTAGAAACATCCACAGCAGTGAATTTTCGAAAAGATAACATCTTCTTTTCTTTATCAAGCCTGCTAAAGAAGAGAAGATGTTATCTTTTCGAAAAGTCGCTGTTGTGGATGTTTATAAATATATTTAATAAATATCTTTTATTTTAATATATTTATTGGTGATCGATGTGGTATTTTGTAAGAATATGACTACTACAGTAAAAGAGAAGATATAAGGAAGAAATATGGACTTGATACTTATAATTTGTGTTTATAATCTCCATGACAATAACAGCAAGTAAGATGATGTACAATAGTTGTTATAAATAGCAACAATGAGTGTGTGAGCTTGGCGGAATAAGGTTGCCAGGACAACAGTAAAAAAGAGTGAATAATGAAGAAAGTCGTCAAGACGACGGATGACAACATCGCACAAATAATAATTTGTCTGGATAAAAGATTAATATGCATCTTAATGTAGTATTTATCCAGAAATTACTGATGTGAACTGTCGTATGTAGTTTCCAAAATTCTTGCAATTGTGTCATTGGGAGCGTAACTTATGTCAAAAACTGTATCCCGCCAATCCCGTAGATGATGTAAATACTACAAGAACATTTTACTAAACAAGGACAGGAAACCAAAGCAGACAGATCAGAAGATATAGGCAATATCTATTTCATTGATGATTAGCGAATTCCGGGTCATAAAGAAGAATCGACGAAGTTGAGTATTCAAGATTAACAGTCTGTAATCGTTAAAGTTATTTAGAATATATTTATATTTAATTAAATTCAAATAGTCTTCTTAATTACTCATTCGCTGGCATTTCACAAACACTCTGCACTACGAAATAATGATCTTTTGGTGGCTACTATTAAAGTTAGCCGATAAAATATAAGACACAACTAGTACTACTGTTCTTCTTCTTGAAGTGCATTCTCCAATAGGAAGTAAGCTCCCATGGAAGCTTACTGTGGCGCAAATACTACGCAAGGGCCCCAAGAACGAAGTGAAGGATTGGGTATTTTCCTTCTTATCTTGGAATAGATAGTGAGGGGTTTTTTTTTTTGCCTTCCGCAGGAAACCATTATTGAATGGCTTGAAATCTGAAGAAAAAGTGAAGAAGCAAACAAACACAGGAAAGAATGTAAACATCCATGCCGGCGCTGGGATTCGAACCCAGATTCAGATACCGCCGCCTTGACCACAAGTCTATGCCTGAACGACACTACTATAGTAATAATAACAACAACAACAACCATAATAACGTTTTTAAAAATAAAATATATAATAATAATAATAATAATAATAATAATAATAATAATAATAACAGATGGCTGACGAGTGGTGAGCTGTTTGGGGAGACCGAAGGGTTCATGATCGCAATACAGGACCAAGTCATCTCCACACGCAACTACAAGAAACATATTCTACACGATGCAAACACACATGACGACAAATGCAGGAAATGCCACACTACGCATGAGACGATCGACCACGTAATATCAGGCTGTCCCCTTCTCTCTCAAACAGACTACCTCCACCGACACAATCAGGTAGCATCGATCGTTCATCAACAACTAGCACACAAACATTCACTTATTAAGAGCACGGTCCCGTACTACAAGTACATACCACAAAGCGTATTAGAATCACCCTCATATAAACTATACTGGGACCGCCCCATTCACACAGACAAAACCATACATCACAACAGACCAGACATCACACTTGTTGATAAGGTCAACAAACAGACCTATCTAATTGATATTGCAGTGCCTATCAGCAAGAACATGCAGAAAACTCACGCAGACAAGATCAGTAAATACACTGATCTAGCACACGAGCTCCAGAAGCAGTGGAGGCAGGATCGAGTACGTGTTGTACCCATCGTTCTGTCTGCCACTGGTCTGGTGCCTCACACATTGCACCACAGTCTCAGCACACTAGGACTTCACAAAAACACTTATGCACAACTGCAGAAGGCTGTGGTACTCAACACTACACGCATAGTTAGGAAATTTATGGACACCACCACACATCCCTAATCTTTCTTGCACACATCTTTACACTTGGCAGTATGTGCTTTGGTCCTTGACCCGCCATATTGTTTTTGCTGGGGAAACCCAAGGTTTGAAACTTACAAACATAATAATAATACAGGGTTAATGTTCATTGGTTATTCATAAAATTTAACTGTTTGATGTTACATTTTAATTTATGAAATATAAAAATTTAACAACTCAGCAACATAAAAAAACAAATTTTATTATTATAATAATAGAAAGGCATTTTATTTACCAACAAAGTTTCTAAGTAATGCTAAAATTACTCTCAAAGAAAATACTAGACAAACTTTAAAAATATTAGTCAACGTAAGTTGAGAAAATGCAATTGAAATTCTGTTTTTACCGATTCTGGAGCTTTGATGAAAACTTTGCTTTTTCCGAGCTGATATTGATCCTCATCCATGTTGACGCTTCTCATAATGTGATTGATTCCTTGTCGAGGGTCTCCTCGCCAGAAAGGCCACGTTTCTTTGGTGAGAATGGCATATCTACAACCAACGTTGAATAATTAATGATAAATCCAACCTACTTGTGATTTATGGAGATAAATAAATTTTAAATCATACTCAGAGCAGATTTAAATATTTTTCTTGAATACTTTTCCTATTTTTAAGATCTCTGGGTTAAAGAAAGCAAAATAATGATTTCTTTTATAAAACTAATCAAAGAATGACGAAAGTCTAATAATAAAGGTCCAAACAAAATCCGAATATCCCATAACTTTACTTCAATGCTCACTAGATTTGGAAAACCTCTACCTTTTTTAATTTTCAAAGCAAAAATATGTTAAGGAAACTATACAAAAAGTTTCTTTTCTTCTTCTCTTGTTAACAGACTCTTGTCTGCAGGTGTTGAGTTCAGACAAAGGAGTGGATCTGGATTTGATACTGATATATAAGACTTGGATTAAGACTTTTTTCTGCCCATCGGATTCTGTTTAATTCCTTACCTTTGCTCTCCCTAGCCCCATTTCTGTGATGTCACAAAAATATAGATAGCCATCAGAATATTAGAATTGAAACAAAATGTCTGCAGAATGTATACGAAGATGAATCTACTTCATGACTATGATTTCAAATAACAATAAAAAAAAAAGTTAAAAAAACTTCCAGCCTGTGACTTACATACATATTATGTGCTAATAGTTTTAAATAAATCTTTAAAATGAACCTTGTGTCATTAGAAGAAATATTACAATATTCATATTTTCGTACTTGTTAAAACTGAAAGATAGAGGCAGTCAATCAACTTAACTGTTCAAACATAATTTAAAAAGATTTTAAATAAGTTATATCTAATCTCAGTAGAGGCAAACATTAAAAAATACTCGTTTCTTTGTTTTCCTCAGCAATCTAAAACCACATTCTTTCTTTAGACCTGAATCGAAAGATAAATGGATAAAAATAAAGTCAATTTCACGAAAAATTCTGACCTAGAACCAATGTTTTCCTAATTTTACCTTTTCCCAATATTAACGGAAGCAAGAGTAAAGTTTGGGATTACGTAGATTGACTTCCAAGACACAATAGCCCTGGCCCTAAAACTAATAATTGTTTTTTTTTTTAATCAATAAATCAAAACGATAGAAACTACATTGTTAAACGTACAAAACAACATCTTAATTCGACAGAAATAAATAATTTCTTCGAAACAAAACGATTTTTGTAATTTATCTATGTATTTGTAACCTGAATCATTGTACAACGACGAGAAAATTTCATTTACAAGATTACAATATTTTTCATAAGTTAGTGAATTTTAAACTTTTTTTTTTAATGTAGTTTACAACATAATCTTCGTAAATCTTCAGCTTCTCAACTCCCAATATTTGGAAATTTCTAAGGAAGCCACTGATGGAAGGGCTTTATTCAAACTAACTAAACAAATTTTACAAATCATTACAAATCAAAGCAAGAATAAGGAAAAAAATACGCTTCTATCATTTTATGAATTCCCTCTTCTTCCTCTTCTTCGTTTTCAAAATAATAATCATAAATTATAAAAAGCAAAAATTATGACTTCTTTAATGTTTTCTAAATGTCAGAAGAGTGTTTTAGACAATTTCCATTGCGAAAAAAACAACAACAAAGATCAGCGTTGAATGAGCGATCAAAGATAGATTTAGGATTTTCAGTTGACAGGAAGGCTAGCATCTACTACAATTTTTCTTTCCTCGGATCAGTTCAACATTTTACATAAATTTTTACCATTAAATCATTCATAGTGCCTATCTGTTTATAGCGATCATACTTTTGTAAATATCAGAAGCAAAAAAAAATAAAAAAATAACAAAATACATAAAACAAAAACAAACCCAGATCTGGGTCAATATAACTCTTATAATAAATCAACTCTTTATTGCAACCGAAAAGAATATAGAGAATTTTGATAGGTTTATTCCTGTTAAAAACAGACATCTCCAAGTGTATTAAAGAGCACCATGTTTAACCCCAATGCATGTTGTTATCATAGAAAATATCTACTAAAATTAATTTTACCTGTGTAGGAACTTCTCAAAAGGTCTTCTGTAGGCATAACCAGCTCTTCGAACTCGAATATTTTCCCTGAGACCGAGATATTCCACTTGATGTTTGACTCGACTCTCTTCCCAGTCGTGAGGTTTTTTAGTTTCATTGGGTTTGATACAACGGATGTAATGAGGCGTACATTTCATCAGTGTTTCCACTAGCTTATTGGCTTGAGTCTGAAAACAGACCAAAGTCAATGTTTATTATTGTGCGACAACCTTGATTGGGAAACATTTATATGGAACAAAGGATTCAATTAGAACATTGGTGAAAGTAATAGAAGATCTCTTATGAAAGGCTTGCTGACGTGTTTCTAAACCCAGTATTATTTAAGAGCCTTGCAATCTAATGAAAAAATATCCCTTTTTTTTTTTTTTAATGCTAACCATATTATTTGAATGAAACAATTTATTTCAAATCTTGCTCAATCAAGTAAATTAAGACTAAAAACAAAACAACTTTTCTTTTCTCTTAGAACATTTAAAGGTACTTAAAAAACAAAAACAAAAAAAAAAACAAAAACAATCCAATGTATCCCATTTCAAACAAAAGACCTTTTCAATTTTGATTTAGCTTCTCTACTAATAATAGCGCTTAAAGCATTTCTAAAAAACAACAAGCATAAAGTTGTTAGATATACAGAATGTTGACGTCATGTATTGAAATGCTTTGCTGCCTGTTCAACTAGAAATTGAACTGAATTAATGAAATTTTATATTGTATGTATATTTTAGAGTATTAATAACTAAGACCTAACTGTTATTAAATTTAGATTCAAATTACATTGCAATTTGAGGTGACGATACCAACAATAATAGCTATAATTATTTGTTTGATAATTTAAATGACGTAATGAACAATAACAATAAACATTTCGAATATTACGAGAACTTCAGAAAAATTTACTTCCTTCCAAGTTCGTTCACAACAGAACAAAGCAGAAGTGAACGTAGATCATCGTTTCATTTGCACAGCCTGTATTATAAACAAAGCAAAAAAAAAATAAAAAAAAATAACTCATTGTATCGAAAATTTTATAATAATTGTTTATTATAACGAGGTTTTATAAATATTAGAATAACAGCAATAGTTTTACCATTCAGTGATTTCTATTTTTATTTTACTTCAGTCAAAACCTATCAGATCAATTTTGACTAAAGTCTTTGTCTAATTTTTTCCCACAAGTCTTAAAATGTTTACTAATTCAATTAAATGTATTTAGAAGAGCATATTTACTATCCTTTGATATGTTATAATACTTTTATTGTATTAAAAAATTACACTGAGTCATTATTCTTAAAAAGTTATTTATTCCTAATGCAATGTTATAGAAATGACAACTGAGATGATTTCATTCCTTTTTACAAAAGATATGCAAAATGACATTTCTCGATTGTGGTTTAAGTGCACACTGTCACTCTTCCTTTAAGATCCACAGCATTAGAACGATATTCAAGTTCTTAAAAGGAATGACACGTAATAAAGTAGAGAGCTAAATAGCAAACTTAATTCTTCTCTATCACATTTAGACATCAATAAAATGACAGATGAAAATTACATTTTAGATGTAAAAGATAATATTAATATCAAATAAGCGGTGTAGAATGGAATATACAATATCAGAAAATGCCAGCTACAGAAGTAAATATTATGAATCACATTAGCAAATCTCTTTAAAATTTATGGAATAATAATTGAAAACTAAAAACAAAAATTCGAACGAAGACAAGATATAGTTGTTGTGGCAACTTTCGAACATCTGCAAGTGTAAGATCCAACAGTAGTTGTTTAAAAAAACAACAATGAATTTATAAACTTGACAGAAACATCGAGATTTGCAATACAATTACAGCCAGTTTCTCCAAATAGTGTCAGTATAATCTTATGTCACAACTATTGGATACAGTTGGAATTAATCCAGGAGTAGCTTACGACAATTTGGTGAAACAGGAGAAAAGTTTATTTATCGTACGAGAATAAAGAGAAATACTCATGCCCTATTATGATCAATAGGGAAGATCACATTCACTGACATTCATCGAACAGGAAATTTTCAGCTTTCTTAGATAAGTAGTTTTTGAGCTATTGTGATTTTTTTTGGAAGTAATTCTTATATAGCTACTTATTTATAGATCCGATGTCGTCCAAAATCCTTAAGAACTTTAATAATCTAAATCTACACTGAATTCTGAGCTTTTTAATATAAATAAGTTTTTTGACTTTGATTGAAGACTGTAGGACTTATTTCAACTTGAAATTACACTTTTAATATTTTTTTATTCTATACCTTATTTTTTCTCTATTAAATGCTGTTGTAAACGTTCGACTAAATTTGTCTTGGTAGCAATGTTTACCATCGGGTATACAATATTCTTTCTTATTTATTTGTTTTTGAATTATGAAACTTTAAAATTATTAATTATATAGAATGAAACAAAAATAATCATTCTAATTTGAAGCTATATTTTGTGCTACGTAATTTACTTTATTTCTTTATTTTTACAATAAATTTGGGTATCCTGAAAGTTAATAATGAACTGGATATAAAGTGGTATAAGGAAAGAATGTTATTTTAGAAATCAGGCTATTTGAAAGAAAGCAGGTGTTTATTTTGGACCGACCCTTTACTGTTCAAAATAATGGGAAAATATTAGGATTTTGAAAATAAAAATTTGAGCTTGTAAAACTTTTTGTTTTTTAATTTGTCAAAATAAACTTTTTTAAATGTTGTATTTTCTGTAAAGTTAAATTAACGGATAATTAACAGGGTATAAAACTAAACTACTTTTAATTTGGAAGCTGGAATAATTAGCACTTTCAAGTTAAGTCATCCACTTAAGAGGATGGTCCTAATCTATTTTTTTCCGGAAGTTTGGGCATAAATTATTCTACTATAATTTTTAATTTAAAGGAATGTAATTTGGGTATAACATAACTTTTCTCTTTTATAAAATGATAGTTATATCAAATACAATTACATTCAATTTTTCAATACAATGTTAAAAGTGATGGCTTGTTTTTTACCTTGATTTTGTTGCCCGCTGTTGTTGGTCTTCCTCGTCCTGTTGTGTTGATTTCATCGGGAAAAAGTTGACGAATGAAAGGTCTGTCAATAAAACGAATGAGGAATACAATAAATAAATATATACTTCAATGAAGAATTATTTTTCACTCTCACTTTAAATATATTGATTGTCATACGAATAAAACACAACAAATTTAAATGTAAAAGCATAACATTATATATTTATAAGTATTAGATAGTATTAGATACGGAAGACCTATTACGTACTTTTCACTTGATTTCATTAACTGGATGATATCAACAAAAAGGACATCTCGATTTTTCTCACAAAATCCGTCAACATCATAAATAACCTGAAAAAATTAAATAAAATAAAAAAACAATAAAAAAGTAATTTCTACTGTTTATTCTGAAAATGATTTGATATAAGTGCAGAGAGAAAAAGAAAAATATTTTAAGAGGTTCGGAATAAAAACAAATTCTTTTAATAATATTTTAAAATTTGTCATTTAATTAGTCTTACCAATATTCAAATCAGATTTGCAGTAGCTTTGATGAAAATTTAAAAACTAAGAAATGTTTTAAATGCAATAAAAAATCTATTTGTATTTTATAGTGGAAATCTTGCGAACCATAACAGTTCCTTACCTTAAATATTTTTTAAATATAATAAATATAATAAATATAAATATTTTTTCCTTACCTTCCCTGCATAATGATGAATTGTAAATCCGTCATTACTCAACTGAAAATGCTGATGGGTTCCTACAGCTCCTGATAGTTTCTACAAGAAAGAAATATTTAATTAAGATTTTTATTAATTATTTCTTGAAGTTAAGCAACTATTGGGTAAAGCAACAAAAACACACACACATACACAATCTTTTGTTGTAAAGTATTTTATAATTTCTATACATTGTCAGCTCACATTTTAATTCTTTCCCGTTTTATTTAGAAGGTTTTTAGTAATTTTCTAAGTGGATAATTTTAACTTATTTTTCTCCAATAAACATTGTGAAGATGTCTTTTGAGGGATTTGTTTTTTGTTTGTCTTTTGCTTCTCATTTGTTTGTCACTCTTGCTTCTGCTACCGACTCTTACAAGATCTTAAGACGAACTAAAGGAAAATGAAAACTATAAGGCTGCATTCAACTGAACAGAATTATTAACGTCCAATGACCAAAAATGAAAGGAAGACCTTGGAGATAAAAAAGTGGATGAATTTGATTGATTTTGGAGTTTTGTCCTTTTATGCTTGAATCTGACGTTCAGATAAAAGTACTTTTTTAAAAAAAAAAATACAGACGAACCTTTTAGGAAAGTAAACAACAAAGTTAATTGGGCTTAGATAAAGTAATTGGTTTACATAACTCTACATTCTCATAACGTCTTACTGTTGTTCACTGGTGTACCGAGGAGAGAATGGTAGAGGTTTAACACTATCATTGCATCCGAAAATGGAAGAAATCTAGGATTTTTGATCTGTTTTTTTGGTGGAAAGTTCATCGGCTTGTCTGTAAATCCCCCCACCTTCTCCAATCCGACATTTTCTTTCTTTTTTTTTTTTTTTGGTTCAACGACTACGAGCATCATTATTATAACCTCCTCCCATTCCAAAATCCTAGGTACGCCTATGCTGCTGTCATTTCAATTTTGAGAAGATAAACATGTCGACGGATTATTCTATTTGCTTTTTGTTATCATTAAATTATAACAAACTCTTAATTAAAAGGAATTTAATTAAAATCTTCGGAGTGACTAATTATGAAATAACGACACCAGTTGAAACGAAAATAGTTTATAACAGTTCAAAGATGGAGACTGAAAGTCAACAACTGACTGGAAATATTTTAATACCATATTAATAAATGCTCAAGAACATCATTAAAACAATACGTTAGAGGCTTCCCTGATCTCTACATCGTCAATCGTTTGAGGTTGATCAAAGATTCAAAAGCTAATAATAAATATAAATAAACAGTACGAATTTCTTTCTTTCTTCCTTTCTGTAAAAGAATAAAACAGAACAATAAAAGGATTTTTTTTCTTTCTTTCTTACCTGTTGTAATTTTTCATCGGCACCTTCATTCACTGCATGCATTGTCGCACAAATGTCATCGATGACGCACATGATTCCAGGAGGGACTTTGTTCTCAATGAGATCACACACAATTTTATTATTAAAATAATCAATTGGAGTCCATTTAATTCCTTCTTGCACATATTCTTCCTAGAAAATGAAAATTTAATGAAAAGAAAATGAAAGTTGGAATGACTTGGAACCAACTGACAAGTTTATTAATTTGTTTTGGTATTTCTTGAAGTAATGAAGCAGAATACATTTTTATTTCCAAGACATCTAAAAATAAAGATTTTTCTTTTTTACTAAGTTCATTAATGATACTTTTTAGAAATTTTAATAAAAATTTAATGCTAATTAGAAATCGTGGGCCCGGTAGCCGAAGTGATACGGTCTTTGGCGTGGTTTGCAGGAGACAGGTTTCGATTCCCGGCCTCGGCGGAGATTTTTCCACGCTGCAAACGGTTCTTAGGTCTACCCATTCCACTGAAGAATGTATACCGAGTTTCTTTCCCGGGGGTATAGGCAGGCGAGCGCGGGTTGACCACCCGACCTCACTTCAGTCCCGTTGGTCTAAGAAATGTTGGAGCCTTTCCTTCAACGCCCTAACAGCCATAAGCCTTGGAACAAACCTAACCCTAACCTAATTAGAAATTATCTAAAGTGGGATGATACTCAGATTATTACAATATACAATAAAAACTTGTTCTTTCCATTCAAATCATCATTTCTCGATTAATCATTCCTTTAAAAAATGGGATATCCGCTTATTAAGAGATTATCTCATTGCATGTCTTACAACAGTGATTCTCAACTTCCTTTGATTCGCGAACTCCCGTCTGTAATCCAACCAAAAAAAAAAAAAACACAACTACAAACCTGTCACAATAATCTATATATATTTATAACAGTTGATAAGACTTTGCAGTAAAAGGTAGTTTGTATGTAATTTTATGGAGACACTATTATCAAATAATAATTGTGAGCATCCTGCAAGCCTCAGCTAGTTCGGGAACCATCAGATGGAGGCTGTTTTAAGACATTGCTTTCGTTTATGTTTTGAATATCACTGTTTTTTAAACAAAGAATATCATTAAATTAATTTTTAAATTAATTTTTTATATATTCGTTACGATTTATTGGAAAACTTTGAATTTATACAAAATCTTTACAAACTAAACTTAAAAATGGAACATACCTGTTCAGCCTTTAGCGTAAGTTCAATAAATATTTGCTGCAATTTTTCATTAACATAATTGATACAAAATTGCTCAAATCCATTCTTTTGAAAGATCTCAAATCCATAAATGTCGAGAATGCCGATATTAAAAGAGTCTGCATTCGTCTGCATGGCCAAATTTACAGTCTAAGGAAAATAAATTAAAAAAAAATAAACATATCTATTAAACGACCATATTTATTAGATTTTAATAAACCATAGGATATCTATTAAATGTTTAATGAATAATCCAGATTTAAAAATGCTCTGGATCAATTACTGTAATTAACAAATTAATGATATATAAGATATACTTAATGAATCATTCTATTAAATGCCGCTAATTAAAAATGGTTATATTTTTTTCAATTGAAAATATTTGAATTTGATTGGAGTGAATGATATCTATAACAGATTAAAGAAATAAGCTTTCCATATAACAAAAGCAGTTTTACTGTTATAATTTGCTTTAATACCGTTTATTGAATAATGTTATATCAACCATTTGCAAGATAATTTCGATATTCTGATTTGGACAACCAGTGTTAGAAAAAATGGATGCTTCATCTTCGGCTTCTTTTTCCTTTTTAATTAATTTTTTTCTATTTTTAGTAACTCAGAAGCAAACTTTTAAACTATAAAACAAACATTAAAACTCATGGCTGCGTCTTATCTCATCTTTATTTTAACAATTAAGTGTGTATGCTCTAGTGTTGTCAACTTTATTAGCAGTAGTTCTGGCGGCAAAGAAGTCTTGTTAGACCTAACTAGTCTACAAAGATACTGTAAACAACCGCATGTCAGCTCATCTTATGTAAACTAAATGTTACATTATAATTGTTTGTAAGAAAGACTTCAATTCCAGCCAACAAAAGTAGCCAAATCACAGTTAAAAACTCAAGATCTAGAAAGGAGTTTAAAGTGGTTTAATTTTTAATCAACTAACACTTACGGTTTCACAAGATAAAAAAAAAATACAATTTGGGGCAAGCTTAACTTGATAAGAGAGAACAGCTCAAAAGGCCTCATACAACCTGCGACTCGTCATAGACTCTTTCAAAGTGTTCAGACTCCTCTTTCAATACAGAATAATGAGAAAGCTCGTGCCTTTCTTTTAAGAATATGTATTTGATATTTTACTGCCACTACTACGGCAAACGACAATGGACAAACTTCTATTTCTTCCTTATAAAGAGACAAAGCTTAATGTTTGGAAATGAATTGAATTCAAAATTTTCCATTGTTTTGTATTTTAATTTCTCTGTAAATGCCATTTTCATTTTGCAATATTGTTACTGAGGGTCTGGTGCTAATGGCAAGGAGTTTATTTACAAATTAATAGAGCAAGATTCGATCCACGACTAAAGTTGGGACTTTTACCCAAGATTTTTTCCTGCAGATTGACCTTGAGGTACACTCAGTCCTCTAAAGAAAGGGAATCAAATATCTTTCCTGGGTTGGCAAGCGTCGCATTGACCTCTTAATTCATTTGGTCACAAATCATGGCCTTTCGGACCTATTGGTAGCAAACTTTCAACTGTTAAGGTTATTACTTTAACATAAAAACTACTTTGACTCGAGAAGATGTAACTGTTCTTTATTATGATGACAGCTCAAAGATTCAAAGTGAATTACTAATATAGTTTTCAACTATTATTAGATTTCGAACATTAATTTGCTAATAATTCTTAAAATTAATAGTTACTTGCAGGATATACTTAAATAAGTTCAATTTGCCATTTTTACTAAAATAATACATCTGAATTAAATTAAAAACAAACAAACAAACAAACAAACAAACTAAATATGAAGCATAAATGGTGTCTTCGATTCAAACAGCATCGAATTTCTGCTTTTATCAGTGCTATGGCAGGTGTAAAGAATTTAAGACACGATCCAATACAGAATCAATGTGAGATTTGATAACTTTAATTAAATCAAGCAGACCGAGGTTCTCACCTGCACGATGTAATCAAACAGCCTGGTGTAGAGTCCTTTCGCCCACGCATCACGAGTATGCGCTGCTTGCTCTAAATTTAGGGTTACATTAATCGTTTCTGATTTACCACCCCATTTGCTATCCATAATCCTGCTCGTCAATTTAGTCCTTATATCTTCCTGACCAATACCAAACAAGTAAGCGGGAAAAGAAAGAACTAAATAAATAAAAATAAAAAAAAAAGAAGAGAAAAATAAATTAGAAAAATATAAGTCCTCTTTGACTTAACTAAGCGGTATTTTTTTTTTTTTTTTTTTCCAATTACAATCAAGTCGTTGGAACTCTTCCAAGTCTCAAAATTTTTTAATAACAATTCTTTCTAATTTATTTCTTCCAATTCTGAATGATTTGTTCATTCTTTACCTTTTTATTTTCTCTTTTAAGTGAACAATTTCAAATGGGATGTTAAGCCACACCACTTACGACTCACTTAGAAAATTACTTAATTTTTAAATTAATTCGCTTGTAAATTTATTAGTAATTTTATAAATGTAGTGTGAAAATAAAACTACTATTTTCATAACTAAAGTAAAATTTTGATTACTGACCTGTATTGACATAGTTACGATTTAGAATGTAATGGTTTATTCGTTCATAATTGATAAATAAAAGGAACCTACATAGAATTGGAAAATGCTTTGATTTTCTAGTGACATAAATATTCGAAATTTACCATTTTCACAACTTAGCATCTTTTTCATTGCTTGTTTATTAAACATAAATGTATCCTACAAGTTTATTATTTCTTTTTCTGAAAAGTATAAACCCTTTTCCTAACATATTCATTTTTTGAAGATGATCAATCTCTGTATTCTAGTATCAGTAAATGAATAACAAAAAAATTACATTATATTAAGCTTTTAATCATTACATTAAGGTTGTACTCCGGCCATTGTACTAGTGAGATGTACCTTTGACCCTTTATCAAAATCAAAAATAAGCAAATATTTTTTTTTTCTTCCTGAAAGTCGGTCTACATATAAGAAGCCTTTAATTAAAGTTTTGTTGATTTGTATCTAATTTTTTTTTTTTTAAATTCGCTAATTCAAAATCATATTGGGAAGTTTAATTTTCTACGATATGTCTGAAATGAATATAGCAAAGGACAATGGGCACAAATGAATGGGAAGTTGCCCAACCCCTGTATAGTGATAAGATATAGGGGAGAACCGTGTATTATGGATCATCGTGTAATACGGACCTTGTTGAAATTTATGTGTTCACCACTAGTTGGCAGAACCATCCCATTGCCTTTAGTGAATATTATTGTTATCCAAAGCAGGAGGTGACTTTTACATGTGTGCCTTCATTGGACGAGTATTAAATTGTGTTTTCCGTTTTATATGATCATGGATGTAACAGGCATGTTAGAATGAATGTATTACTTTCTGTTGTTAGGTAATTTTAATATAATTTTCACGTTAATAGTAGCAAATGTACTTATTTTCTTCACAATCCAGACATGTGTTTTATGCGCACGATTTTGCATAGCGATATGTGATTGAAACAATGTTGCTCCGTCCATGCGTGTAATATGAACCGTGCACTGTTGTGTAATATGGACCGCTGCTTGCTAAGCACATTACTATGAGCCAAACGCTTGTTTTATTTAATATTTTAAATGAAAAGCACAAATTAGGGCTAGCTTAATGCAATTCCAGTAGTACAATTTTTATGATTTAAATTTTTCAAAATTCGATCCATAAGGGGTAAAGAGGGGCAAATTTTAAAATCACCATATCTCATAAACCAATCCAAATAAAATCGTGAAACTTCACATGCCTACAGTACGACTACTGTTTAGTGCATGATAATGAAAGCTTGTTTATAAAAATTATTTTAATTAATTTCTTGTTATGTTTTGTTTTTGGTTTACTCGGTCCATATTACACGAACGTATGTGAAATATGGACCACCGACACGAAAATAAAAAAAATATTTCCTGCAATTATTAATAGTTACCAGAGAACTTTACCACGTTTGAACCATGTAACTATACAATTTTTATGAGCAGCCAACAAATTAAATCTTTTTATTTTAATAATTTAAGTTTTATGAGCATTCTTGCTTAGGGCGTCCGTAATACACGGATCTTCCCTATATCTTATCGCTATTTCAGTGATGGGGCAGATCTTCTCATTCTTCTTTATCAGATTTTTATTAATTTTAACTTATGAATGTAATTTTTTTTCATGATTAAGTTACCTATTGGTGAAAAACAGTAGGCCCTATAATAGAAAAAAAAAATTAAAAGTAGCTATTCATTTAATTCAGAATAAATGATATTTTTTTTAATACAAAGGTAAAAGTATTCTTACAGTTATCTTTTTCGACTGCTGCATAATTTCCTTCTTCCACGAAGCTGATATTCCCAAGATGAAGAATTCCTGCAACCACTTGGAACACATTCATTTGTTCTGCATCTGTCAACCCCATTACAGTCATTGCTTTCTGTTAATGAGAGAAAAATATAAGTTATATTTTAATATTAATTACTATCAGTAAGTGTAATAGACAGATGCTACTCGGGAAGCTGCATCATTCGATAAATGGCTGAGAAATAAGATATATAATATCATTCGTTCTTTCTTGGAAACATTAAAAAGTATTGCAATTAGAAAATGAGTAATTTAATTTTCCTCCGAAGCTCCATTTCTCCTCCGAAATTTTTGAAGTAAGCTGGGCTTTACATCTTCATCTCTTATTTTAAAAAAATCACTGTCTTCAAAAGATTATCATTTAAAGGAAATAAAAATTCTGTGATATGAACATGAACAATTAATATATGTAGATATTTATATCAGGTCTGCCACCGAACATCTCACTGGCGTAAAGCGTCAGTAGAACGTTTATTGGTTTAAAAAAAGATTGTAACTAGTCGTAGTATCCAGCATTGGCATGGAAACTTTAATAATTTTTCACTCCGGCTGTAATAGGCAAAATTAAAAAAAAAAAAAAGAAATCACAATTTTTTTCCATACTTTTCAGGAAAATTTGGGAGGAGAAACAGTGTCTATTTCCTCTCGGTTTTTCATAGCCATGTCGACCTTCCCCTGGACCCAACAATCCAAGTTTCTAGTTCTTAGAGGGACGAATACATAAAGAATAAACATATCCATAAAACCAACCTTTCTTCTTTATATTTCAGATCTCTTTGGTAAATGAATACAAAACAATAATTGACGAATAAATTAAAATATCACTTTGAGGGTTTTCTAAATGTTCGCTAATAACAAATAAATCAATAGGACATTAAATGCTGTTGTTCATAAAATAAACATATATATTATTCACAGTTTCAAAGTTTGGATATTGGGTCTTGTTCCAAAAGAAAGGAAAGAAAATTTTTAGAAATTATTTCAAAGTCTTTCGTAATTTCTTACCAAAGTTTCTTGGAAGTCATGGGCATCATTTGTACCATCCACTTTATAAACTCCAGTTTGGTTCAAATACCAATAGTAATCCGGTGTAGTTACTCCTAATTCCTCTAAAATTACAAAATATTTTATTACATTTACATTTTTTTCCTTGAATAAAATTTCAATATTTTTGAATTTCATAATAAGAACAAAAAAGGATAGTATTGAATACCTTCCGTAAGTGGTTGAGTATTTAACACCTTACAAAAGAATCTTTTCTAGTTAATTTCTTTTTGGTATTACTTTTTTATCCTCTCCAGTCCCTTCTTACATATTCTATAAAATTTCTATAAAAATTATATAAAGGAAACTACTAGTTCCTTTCTTTTTAAACTGGAACTTTTAAAGTTCCTTTTTTTTATAGTAAATTTTGAAGACGGAACTGGAAGTTGAATTAGTTCCTTACATAAATTCATAATGATACAAGCTACTTCAACTGACATCAATATTTCGTATTTATTCTACATTCCAAAGACTTCTTCAGGATTACTACAAACATTTTTTAGGAGGGAGAATATCTTCGAGCTTTCGAAGTTGAGTGGACGAGAGGTATGAAATAATTAAGAGCAAGTTACGAAAAGTGATTACAATTAAGAAGGTTAAAACTTTAATTTTGAAGATTTCTAAATAGATATTAAAGAAGAAAAAAGAAATTTAAGAATGACAATTTGAAAAATTTAAAAATAAAGTTTGGAAATTATAAAATTTAAAAATAAAAAAATAAATAATTTGGCTTTGTAATTAGAACTAATGAGTGAACGTGGTTAATATCACGTTTCATATTGTTGTATTTGTTTAAGTTTTTCACGTTTTTTAGCGTTCTTGTCTTGTTTTTTATTTCAATGGTGTTAGGCAAGGGAGCGATGTTCTCCCTCCTAAAAAATGTTTGTAGTAATCCTGAAGAAGTCTTTGGAATGTAGAATAAATACGAAATATTGATGTCAGTTGAAGTAGCTTGTATCATTATGAATTTATGTAAGTTTGACATTTAAAGTTTTAGAAGATTTGAATTAGTTCCTGTTTTTAAGGAACTTTCCAATAACAATATTATAATAGCTAGTATTTATTAATTTTTTAGTATTTTTTTAAATACTTAATCCATAGTAATCAGTTTATTAAGAACAACGTATATTTCATAAGAAGTTTATGAAAATAGAAAATAAATTTACAATAAAGATAACAGAAAATAAATTTACAATTTTCTATTAATTGTTTGTAATTTATATTGCATATAATATCATTTAAGTGTTTATGATAGTTTGGAAATGAAATGAATAATACTGAAAAGTTTTATATAAACACTAATGCTTAATGAAAGTGCAACACCAAGAAAAACGTGAAATTTTTTAAAGTGAAATGAAGGTGTAGATAGTTTGTGATACATTAAGTAAACGATACCATTTACAAGATATACACTGAAATGAATAAAAAACTGGGAAGGGGGCTACCATGTCCATTTCATCCCACTACACCCTTGCTGTTAATGAAAATCATTCGCAAACGACGTATATATAAAGGCAGATATCCCCGCAATCTCCAGTAGTAGCATTTGCAGCTCCGATGGCGGCTTTTATCAGATGGTTGTAGGGATCCGGGAGAGGGGTCACTCCATCTCAGAAATTACGACGAAGTTGGGATTCACACGTACAACAATTTCAAAGATGTACCTGGACTACACAAAATCAGGGAAAACATCCAGCGTGCGAGACCGGGCCGAAGAAAAGCCCTTGACGAACGTGGACAGCGGCGTCTGGCACGCATCGTAACATCCGGCCCACGTGCAACATTGCCGCAATGCTAGCATAAGCGTTCCAACAGTGCAACGTTTTCTGTGCTCTATGGGGTTCCGGAGCTGACGGTCCATCAGAGTGCCATTATTGAACATAGAACACAAGGCTCTGCGCCTCGCCTGGGTTCGGAAAGACCGTCACTGGACTCGACATAACTGGAAACGTGTAGCCTGGTTCGACGAATCGCGGTTCCAACTGTTTAGACAGATGGGCGATTCCGGGTTTGGCAAAAACCCTACGCGGCACTGGATCCCTCATACCTACGAGGGACGGTACGGTGGCGGTGGCTCTGGTACGGTATAGGGTGTGTTAAGCTGGCACATATTAGAACTCCTCATACGTCTGCAGACCTCTGTGACCGGTAGCCGCTACCTTACAATCCTTGCGGACCATTTGTACCCGTTCATGTCCTGCATTTATCCCGAAGGGTGCGGCCTCTTTCAACAAGACAATGCACCACCGTCTACAAGGCCTCAGTCAGCCGATTATGGCTGGAGGAGCATTCCTCTGAGTTTGCTGTCTTATCTTGGCCCCTGCGTTCGCCGGATTTCAACCCCATCGCCACATGTGGGATGCACTTCAACGGGCCATCACTGCCATAATCCACCACCAGTGAACATTCCGGAATTATGGGACTCTCTGTAGGATGGTATGCACTGTCTTCACAGTACTATAGAGGGCTGCGGAGTGACACATCGTGTTGCTACCGTCATATACGCATTCAATCGGAGAAAGATCTGGCGAGAGTGTTGGGTACGATAGAAAAGAAATTCCACAAGCATTAGGAATTGTCGCACCAGGAGTTGTTCTATTGGAAAGTTCCCTTTTTGATCTGTCTGAAGGAATGGTAGCATTTCAGCTCCAAAATTTCATCGATGTAAAGTAGACAATTCAAGGCTCCTTCAGTACATACAAAGACTAGAATCGGACCTAATATCACCGCACTCTGTAATGCTTTTTGTCGAGTTTGTATTCGCTCCCTAGAACATATCGCTGTAAGACGATGTAACAATCACGATGTATAGGAAATCATTATGCGATACCAGCCGTCGATCTCCTATACATGGCCTCTTTGCAATTGGAAATGTCCTGCTGAGGAGTCAAGGAAAGTCGCAGCAACCGATGACGAGCTACAGGTTCATTAACTAACTAACGACATCAATCTGAGATTTTCGCTCAGTGGCTGACAAATTACTTTTCGGCATTTTTGTGCTAACACACGGAACGTCCCTCTGTAGTCGGCCTACGCCATGCGGTCCTCACGTTAATTTAGGATGGTTGTTCCTCAATTCTGCACATCAGTCCATCACACCTTCTTTTTACCGACGCCCTGAACGTATAACCGGCCAACACTAGCGACAATATTCTAAATTGATAAACCATTTTTTCTCAGAACTATTATTCAATCTCTGTCAAACTCTAAAACATGCATGAACTGGGTGTCAGCTTCTATGGTGTCGTATAGTCTTTCTTTACCAATAATAAACTGTCCAAGAACCAACCATCATCTGTGACATGATGGTCTATTGCTACCGACTAGCTCGATGGGCTTAGATCGAAAAGAAAAACACACCTTACGCAATAGTAGCAAAGGTTTCCTCTTATTATTCTTTATCAGTCTTTCAAGATTCCACTATATCGGTCGTTTTTCCTGATGTTGCACTTTCTATTATAAACAGTAGCGAAATTAACAGAATCTCAATTAGTGTTCAGAAATAGTGTTAATAATTTATTAAGACATGATGTGATAGCTGAAGTTAAGGACCTTAAATATATAAATCAGTATATAATTAAAGTCTAGTAGTTTAGGCTGTAAAGAGAGCTTGTCTTTCAGCTAGATATTCTGGGTTCGATCACTGGCGGGAATCCGTAATTTTTTTTCCAGTATTATTTCCTTTCCAGACTATCCTGAAGGTAAGCCCAATCCATATCAAATGGCTACTGGCTTTCCTTCCCGGAAGGTCTAGGCTGATAATCGTTGGACTTGTCTCCCATTGCCTTATCAACTGCACTCCACACGAGCTTCATAAAATTATTTTTTGAAGATACGAGCGGGATATTTAACCTTTCATGGTAATATGAAATTTAGCATGTAATTTTTAATAAGCTATCCAAACTCGAAACAAAGCAACCCCAAGAAAGTTTTTGCTGGCTTCTCTGCGAGACACTAAGCTACTTTAATTCTCTACTACTTATTCTTATTTTGGGAGGAAGAATGCAATTTTTTTTTTTTTTTTTTTGAAAGAAAAAAGATCAAGATAAATAATTGTGAACATTCTTACGATTTTTTGAATTCCAGAGAGCTAATTCAAAAATAAAGATCAATCATTATTTATTAGAATTTTTTTTTGAAATAATCAAATGTACAGTATATTATTTTAATCAAGTAATTAGTCTCGTTTGTGAACAATAAATTAATATACTAACGTTGCATTTCATGAGTTGCTCCTGCACACAGCTGATAAAATATATGGAAATTTCTTTCTTGAGAGTTCTGGCTAACTACACGAGACTAGAAATAAAAAAATGATAATAAACACCGGGAAATATATTCAAAATACAGATAAATATACAAATAAGCTTTTTAAAAATTATTTACATGAAAAAATATCAGTAAAAGGTGCTAAATTTCGTCTCTGTGAAAACTGAAAATAGGAATAATAATTTTAGTCGTTTCTGCTTTACTTCTTCCTTCCTGAGTTGTGCAGTTCCAGTTTCACAGAACATTCTTAATAATGATGTTTTACTGTAAATTATTAATTATGCTTAGTTGGAATGCGCTTTAAAACGTACTGTAAAATTAGAATAAATACCTAACATTCATTAAAATAAGTAATATCTATATGCAATTCTTTTATAGTTTTAACAATAATCAGAATTTAGACTAAATAATCAATGCTTCCTCACCAAACAAGTTGAAAAAATTTGTTCTTGAAATACTCATGAATTTCATCAACTTTGTTATTTTTTATTTTTATGTAATCAGAGTGTAACAAAAACACGCAGATTATAAATATATGTATATGCAACTTTCCAAGATTCTTCACTGTGTTTATTACAAAAACAAAACATCGCAGAGGTATATAGCAAACTCTACTGTGCTTCTATAGAAAAAAGATTTCAGAAAACAATTTTCTTTTCACTCATCATCTGACTGTCTGGCCGTAAGTGCACTTTTTACATACAGTATAAACACATATTTTATATAAATAAATATATATATATATATATATGAGAAAAAAAATAACAAAAACTTTTTGATGTAATACTAAACTACCTAAAAGAAAAAGTTACTTATTTTTTTAATTTAGCAGTAACATTTTAAATGAAGTTCTTTTTTTTTACGTCTTAAGTAGGGACATTCCTTGAATTTAATCCCGATTGCAAATTTAAGTTGAGTCTAATAATATTACAGTGAATTTCGTCTTTACTTAATTAGGATTTTGAGAGCGAGGGGTGGTGGGAAGGGCACTGCACAGAGGTGTAAAGACGCCCTATTTTCGGGTTAATTAGTATCGATTTCACAAAATCTCTGCGGTGTTAGGAACTTAGGACCGATATTAAATGCCAGGTATTAGCCAACGAAGTTGCAATTTCGTTGATTTGAATTTAATTGTTCAAGCATCATTTGTCATTTAACAAGCATTAGTTCCCATAAGTATAATCTTTCATTGTGCTTTTGCTGAACTTACTTTCTTATTATCAATAAATAATGAAAAAAAAAAAAACAAAAACCCGAGGGGAGTGAATTTCATCTATTTACGTTTAATATTTTAAAGAATAAGTAAATTACAATATTAAATTACAAAGTAAAAAAAATCTTCAAAAAATTACACTTGACGATTTGTTTTTTGACTTTTCACTTTTCATACATTTATTAAAAACTGTGGTCGGTCTCACTTGAAATCTGCTAATAAAAAGATACAATGCTTTTACTTGAATTGCTCTTAGACCTACTTTCAATTAATTATTCATAATTTTTTCATGTGTAGGAAATAGATATTCACCTATATTTATTTTCTAAGGATAAGCGATACTCAACCACTTTCAATTGATTTAGAATTTTTGATTTATCAGAAAAAAAAAAATAATAAAATTGTAGAATATAACTTTAAGGTGAGTTAAAGAATGAAAGAACGCCCACCCGCCTTTAACCCCCTGGAGAGAAACCTGATATAAATTCTTAAGAAAAGTGGATGGACCATAGGATCCGTCTGGTGGAAAATTCTGAGTGGAAAATGTCCGACCTTCGCCGGGATCGGCTCCTCCAGGCCGCAATCAAGCGGTTTACCACTTGGCCCACTAGAACACAATTTAAATAATCTTAAATTCTGTTAACTTTCCAGTAAATTAAATTATATTCAATTTATAACTTATTTAAGTTTTCTTCCAGCAAACATTTGCCTATCACAAATTAGTCATTGGAGGACCAGGTCCTTCTTTTCTTTCTAGAAACAAAAAGCCGTATTTTGTCTAATTTTATATTCAGAAGCAGATTTCCCATTAGACTTAGGATAGCAAATAATTACAGTAGCAAATTGTTCTTTCTTTAGGATTTTGATTTTTTTTACAGATTTATAAATTATCAAAACATTCACAATACAAAACATGACAAAAGAAGTTTTAGATTTATAGTCTTAAATAGCAGTTTCGTAGCCTAATTGTAAGTAAAGTGCACTACAATTTATTGTACACTGTGAGATTGTGTATATTTGTTACATGAGGTAACCCTTAAGTCTACGGGCAGCAAACTCATAAATCTGATTATATTATCAGCCGTATAGGGGATAATTTCAGAGCAACTGAAAATGACGATTAAAGCTACTGAATTTGACAAAATTTGAAAGGAGTAGATTTAATCTGATTATTAACGTTATTTTCTTTATCTTTTTCATTTTAAGCTATGCACGCTTCAGTGGAGATTTGAAGGCAGGTTGCAGAGAAATCTCATTTCAATATGAGGTACACGTGCTATTTCGTTTGGTGCTAGCTTTAATTTTCATTCTCGAATAAATTCTCAGTAAGCTTACATTTGTTAAAATAATCTAGTAATTGACACAAAAGCGCGGCCGATATTTGTTCTTGATGATTTCACATCGAAATTCTATGCAATTCGAATTGGAAGGATTATGGATTAACGATTGAAGATCGGTATGTTATCTACAGCGTTATTTCAAACAGTCGTGACCTGAATAAAACTGATCCATGCGGTTCTGAAACAGAAACGTGCTGAAGCATCATTAGATTATGATTTCCACTTAATCATCAATTGCGAAAGAGCTTTTATACGTGAAGCAGTGCTGCTTCTACATAGATAAGAAACCTACAATAATTTTTATTTTAAGTGTTCTTCTAGCAAGAAAAACTGGATATTAACAACATTTCATGAAAGGTTATTAAATGTTAAGCTTAATAATAGCTCAAAAGAAAACTCAAATATATCTACAAAAAAAAGTATATTTTTTAACGCTCTTAAAAATATGTAATTAATCTTTACTTAATTAAAAAATCAAGAAACTGTAATTGTGTAATCGTTAGGAAATTATAGCTACCTTTTCAAGAAGGAAATTCGATATCTTTCCACCAATTGGTTCTCCTCCTCTACTGAAAAGAATTTCTACATATTTTCCCTAAAAAAAAAAAAAAAACCCATTGATTTAAGAAAATACTTAAGAAATATGTTATGTAAAAGTAATTACTAAGGAACTAGTAATTACTAATTACTAGTAAGTCAAGTCAAAATAGCGTTCTATTTCTATTTATTTCTATTTTTATTTACATCATCAGTAATATTAATCTCAGATGTGGGCATGGTATCAAAGAATCATGTAAATTAACAAGTAAACTCTCTTTAAAAGGATAAGAATAGAAATCTAAAAAACAAACAGCACTGGAGTGAAATTAATTACTGAAAACTTAGTTCACAACTCTTTCAGAAATTATTATTATTATTAATAATAATAATAATACTAATACTAATAATAATAATAATTTTGGATTTGGAATTTTGTTATTTGGATTTCTATTATTATCCATCATTTTTGACAAAATTTTCAAGTGTTATTTTAAAATGTAATAATATCAGTAACAAATTTAATAAAAATAATATTTTGCTAATTCTAATTCCCAGCATTTTAGTTTACAATTTTTGGAATTCCAAATTAAGAGTTATCGTAATTTATTTACATTGTTTTTTACAAAATTTGAGAAATACTAGTAGAGTTTAAATTTGCTCTTAATTTACATTTCCTATTAATTGTTAAAATAATTTGCAATTAAAAAAGATGCTGCTTAATGAATATGTTTGTGAATATTCCGTCTTAGCAACAAGCATTTTTTCTAGATTTCAGTTTCTGTTCTAGTTAAAACGCTTCTGTCTTTCATGATATGATAGACTTACCTAGTGTTATTGTTTGACAGTTTTATGAGTGTGTGTGTGTGTGTGTGTGTGTGTGTGTGTTTTTCTTAAAAATGTAGAAAAAGGTATTTACACAATACACATTTTTTTTAATAAATTTGTGATAAAATGAAAAAATTCTCTTTAAAAAAAATAAATAAATAACGAAATTAACTGTTATTCTTTCTAATAAAGTTTCTTTCTAATAAGATCAGAACTAATAAATAGAAAAAATGAATTTAAAAATGAACTTGAAGACATAAAGTAAAATTTTCAATTGCTACTTCTCCAGAAAACTGAAAAGTAATAGAATTGTTAAAACTCGAATGAAAAGCTTTGACATGTTTGTTTTGTTTTGATAACTATTTTAAAAGGTGAAAAATTTGATGGAATTTTAGCTCACTATTCCAACTACAGGGATATAGAAATAAGCTGAACTAAATCCAGTGGATATTTATCGTGATTTCGTCGCTCTTTCGATAAAAGAAATTGAAAAAAATAAGATCAAAATTATTAAATATGCCACGAAGAATTCACAAATAATGTCAAAAATCCATATTCAGAAACAACATTCTCAGAATCCTTATTATGTAATAATCCATATTGCCAACACCATTACCTTATTAACTATTACATGTTGTCTCTAAATCTCTCTCTCTCTCTCTCTTAAACTTGACAATTAAATATTTTGAAAATTTTTAATTTATTAATGCTGGAAAAGTATTACTAACAGAAACAATAACGAATCTACTTACAAATCTACTTGAATTATTATTCCGCACAGTTTTGGCATTTCCAAATGCTTCAAGAAGAGGATTAGATTCTAAAATTACTTCTTTTACTTTCTGCAGGAAAAACAAAGTAACGATTAGCTAAAAAATACATTTATTTAACATTACTTCAAGGCATAAATAAATTCATATATTAAATTTGACCGCATCTATTTAAATTACACTGAAGTGAATATGGTTTGGGCTAACTTGTATTTAGTAGATAGGTAAAATTTGCTCGTAATTTTCGCAGTGATAGAAATTTACGGGTAAACTTTATCTGTAGCTTAAAAACAGCAACTGAAACAAATAACATGAAAAATGTATATTAAATCGTTTCAGTTCAGAGAATGGTTTCTAGCCCGCTGACTCCCAACCATCCACCAAAACATGCGTTACAAAACGGACATTAATTAATCTCGAAAATTTGGATCATCGAGATTGATTTGACTTGTCTGGATTTGGGGGTTCAAAAATTATGTTCAAGAAAATTACTGATGAGAATGCTCTGGAAAGAGGAAGCTCTCTTTCACATAAATATTTAAAGGAGAAGTAGCGTCGTTACAATTCAGAATGAATGCCCGACTGCCACTGCTAAAACTGTTTCTGACACAAAAGTGGTGTCAGATTATAGTGGTGTATCGAGTAATATCGTCCTTTCTGATACTGCTGATATCTTCTTTTTCTCTGTTGGAATCTTCAATGGAGACAGATTGGTGAAAACTTGCGAGGAGTGTTTTCGAATGCAAGGTTTAAGTTACGGGATGTGATTAATTATGAAAGCAAATACGGACGAAAGGGTATAGTGCCATTTTAAACAAGCTCGATATGTTGTAATTCTCCCACTGACTTTATATCGTAATTGTTTATTACTACAACAAAGCTACATTGAACCTCTAAATATGAGACACTGCCCTTGTGTTGTTCTGATTTTCTTGAACACCAGTATATTTTTAGGATTACTTACTGATTTATTTCTCTTCATTTTATAGGGAATTTGTGGCCATACCTTTCTAAATCCAAAATTGCCAACGCTGGTTACGGTGATTTAATAATTGTATCTTTGGCGAACTTTATGGTATAAATTTATAATAACTCTAGCAAATACGATTAATTTATTTAGGTGATATCAACGTAACCAAGCAATCAGTAATAAAACGTTGA
Organism: Thereuonema tuberculata; assembly: GCA_023159025.1. NCBI lineage: Eukaryota > Metazoa > Arthropoda > Chilopoda > Scutigeromorpha > Scutigeridae > Thereuonema > Thereuonema tuberculata. Next base: position 166,567,452 of record JAFIDM010009631.1, on the reverse strand, counting down.
AGCGATTAAAATCTACCAAACTGATCAAATAATCAAAAATCCTTATTATTAATTTTTTTTTTTAGATTTCCCTGTTCAGACCTTGAGGCAGATCGAACAAATCGTTGGCCAGGCTCACCCAAGAGAACAATCATCTGAAAGGGAGTGAGCTTTAAAGCGAATGAATACTAATCAAGCCAGTGGTTCCCCATCATCAGAAACAGATCATCACTTCAATTTCCTTAGCCCGAATTTCTGAGGATCTAGAATCGAAAATGTCATTTATTTCTCACAAGTGAGAAACTCGAGTGACAAGAGTCTTGCAATTATTTTCATTTCTTTTGCTTTTTTGTTAAATTCTGTGTTTCACAAAAATGCAAATGTTCAGATCCCAGAGTTACATTTCAGTTGAAACTACTGTTCTTATTATTTCAGTCTTTTTATTTCTGGGATGAGGAATCACTGTCTTGATAACTTCAGCTACTTATGGCAAGAAAACTTCGACAAATCTATTTTGAAAAAAAAAAAAAGAAGTAATAACATTGATTGCTATTATTATAAATATGCATCTGCGGTAAATTAAATATCTGTATCGTAAAAATATTATATTGGTAAAATGACATAAAGTGACTAAGTATAAAGAGAGGCTTAGGGATACATATATAAAATTCGTCAAAAGTCTTACCTTGTGATTTTCTTACAGTCATAAAGTATTAAGTAAAATTTTCCTGGCTCTTCCATCAATGACTTTTACCTCATTTTGAAATTAATTAATTACTCCCCAGCTCACTGAAATTCCTTTAGTTATCTTATGCTAAAGTAAAAATTTCGTTATGAGCGTCTCACCAAAGAAGAACCTGCATTTGAATCTTTTTTTAACATCCTAGATGAGTGCCTAAGATAGATCAAAAGATTTGGAACCATTTGTCCAATGTTATTTCGAAGCATGGTTAAACTTTGACTCTTCTTCCAATAGTTTTTACAAATTAAGTTGACATTGAACAATTACAAAATAGCTTCAACCAGTTGCTTTATGTACTTTAGGGTCGAAAGTTTGAAATCTTGTCAGAAATCTCAGGCAAATCTTTGTGATAGCTAACAAGATTAGAAACTCTCTCCCTAATACCATTTGTAAACTTTATGGTAAACTTCTTCTGGCTCATTTACCAAAAGATTTTACCATGCTAATTCGTTAGCCAGAACTTAGATTCCTTTGCTTGGCAAGCAACCTTAAGGCAAGGGTCAGCAACCCTATGTACTTTGATTGGCTTATATGAGGTTATGTTTTTTATTTTGTTTTTGTTTGCTGAGTATGGAGACCTGCGGTTCCTGTTACTTCGGACTTTATGATTCTTGAAGCTTTTGAAAAAAATGACCCTTAGCAAAAAGGCTGCCAATCCCTGTCTTAGGATGAATTTGGAAATTTCTTAAGCGTTTCTCACAGCAGAAGCGTCATGAATTTGAAAGATTTTATAACATCCTAGGCATATATCTAGGATACATCGAAAGACTTGAAACTCTTTACTCGATCTCACTATGATTACGGTACAACTAATAGTGGTGTTTTTACTAAATTAAGTTGAAATTTACTAAATACTGAAATTCCTTTACTAAGTTACTTTAGACACTTCTAATCGAAGAAGGATCATAAGTTTGAGATCTTTTCGACATCTCACACAAATAAGTGGGATAGATAAAAAGATTGGAATTTCCCCTTTGTCGTTTGCGACTATGATAAACATTCTTGCTTTTCCACCAACATATTTTTACCAAATTATTTCTTTAGTCAAACTTAGTTAAATTCTTTTATCAAGCTATCTTAAGGAAAATTAGAGATTTCCTTAAGCGCTTCTTACATCATCGTGAGGTTAGAAATCTTTTCACAATCTCAGGCAGATCTGTGAGATTGATCAAGATTTAATCTCTCTCTAAGATATCATTTACGATTATGACAAACTTCCGTCTTCTACCAGTGGTTGTTACCAAATTAAACAGTTATTCACTAATTTACTGAAAATTCCCATTTACCATCTACTTTTAAATAAATAAAGAATTTTCTTACAGCTTCTACATCAAAGAAGCGTCATGAGTTCCAAATTTCCAGAATCCCAGGCAAATTTGTGGGATAGCTAAAAAATTGGAACTAGCTCCTGATGTCATTTGAGACTTCTTTAAAACTCCTGGCTCTTCCGCCAATGAGTTTTATCAAATTAATTCGGTAGTCACCAACTTTATTAAATTGCCATTCCCATTTAATTTAGAGTAAATTGAGAATTTGTTAATTCGCTTCGAACCTTAGAAGCATTTTGAGTTTGAAATCTTTTCAGCATCATTAGGATGCTCATAAGATTTTCAACTCTCTTCTTGATTCTATTTGTGATTATGATAAAACTTCACTTAGCGATTCTACGATGGCTTTTACCAAAGTAATTCCTTAACCAGTAAATAATCTAAATTCCTTGATCCAACTGCCTTAAGGTAAATTAGGAATTTTGTTATGCTCTTTTTACCACAGAAATGTTTGAAATATTTACAGAATGCCAGTATAGATGTGTATCGATCAACGCTATATGATAGCCTCCAACTATCCAAGCATTTACCAGACAGGCAAAAACTGGGTTTTATTTAAACAGTATTTATTAGTGAATACTTTACTTATCAATTCTTCTCACCTAATTCTTATTTTGTAAAATTTTATTTCAATTTAAAACATTTTTGTGGGAATTTTAGATAAAAAGTCGTATTTAATACTCAGTAGCGAATCTATACAGATCATTACAATGATCCATTTATTTTGAGTACAACTATGTAACAAATATACCAATTACAAATAATAATATAACAATAGACTTACTTGAACTTGAGCTCCACCTCCGGAAACTTTAGCTATATATGACATAATGTACTTTGCGGCTACAGTTTTACCAGCTCCACTCTCCCCACTGCAAAGATAGAAAATGAGGACAATTTAGCAATAACAGAATTAAATATTTAAAAAAAAATACCAAAATATAAAATTTCATGAATACAAATCACTCTTTTTTATTTATTCAGTGAAAGGAAATAATTATAGACTGGCTTGTTTACAACTTTCAAGATACTAATTGACAAAAGCTTCTTTTTGGTTATCTCCTCTTTCATGGGAGACGATTTAATTTACGATTTAATCCATGTCATCTTAGGTAAATTATTTCACATATGAAACGTTTCATATCAGTGTATGGATATCACGGTCGACTACATATTTGTTCTACGGTTGGACGTTAAATCTTTATTTCAAGATTTCACACCATCCTCTAACAAATCCTCCAAAATTAATCCATTGCATAATAAATGATGCAGCTTTTAATTTAAAATCCAAAAACAAACGAACTTGGCACTCTCTCAATGTGATAATTCCTTAGTTAATGTCAAAGGATGCAACAAACTCAGACGTTGATACAGTATCATATATTTACCAAGGAAATTTGTGTGATCTTTTTTTCTATCCCTAAAGGAAAAAATAACTTTTTGGTTCAGTATGTGGATGTAAAGACAGACTTCAATAAGAAGTGTGATATTGATACTATATTATACGAGATTATACTATATTATAAGAGATGAGATAACAATAAGCAATCTTTAGTCTGTATTTACTTCGGATATACAGTTGACAGATATAAATATTTAAAGCTGCGACTACTCGAGATCAACTATTTATGTCCTTAAAAAAAAAAACCGTTCTTTGAAATTCAAGAAACCTACCTTGTATTGTTGCTTCTGTTAATTCAGAATTACTTGAACACTGATAATGTCCCAAGACAGAATAGAAGTTTATGCGTATTTTTTATTTCAAAGAATTAAGACTTTTTTTTGTAATTTAAAATTATTGCACTCTTTACAATTTTAACAATTTATTTTTAACTAAGATTTATACACGGAAACATGCGTTTCTGATTAGATGTTGCGTTTCTATAACTTCATTTGTGAATGATCTATAAATTCATAAGGATACTTAATTCCGTAAGTGGTAAGGGTTCGCTTGTATTTAATTGTGGGTTGTGGGACTCTCCCATTAAATGTTCCTTTTATTTTTTATTTTTTTCAAACAAAATGAATGAAACACCTTGTGGTGTTTTGTTTTAAATTATTAGCGCTTAATAAAAATTTTACTGGTTATTATCTTTTATAAATAAATAAATAAATAAATAAATAAATAAATAATTCTGGTTACGAAGTTTTCACATTTCAAGAAAACAATCAGTTAAAATGAAAGAAAAGAATTAAAAGACTTCCATCTTGAAAGGAAGGTTGATGTATTTCTTTTATTAAAGCTAACTTTAATCGATTTTGATTTTACAGAAAGTAGTCAATAGATTTAAACTTTGAGTTATTTTAGTGTGAACATTTAATTAGCGTTGCATTGAAAACGAAGGGCTGTTCCGTTGAGATTGCAATGCCTCTCTCATTCAGTTTATTTCAATAGTCATTTTGATTCTCTTTCAATTCTTTTACAACTTTCCCGAATTTCGAGGCAGCGGTGATATGATGATTTGGCAAAGAAATAAAAATCTTTAATATTGTTATTTTTGCAAGTTCTACCAAAAGAAGAAGACCACAATCCAGAAAGTGCCTTAACTTACAACTAAAATCAGATCTATTAGAATTATCTACTGTTAGCGTATTTAAATATCGAATCTTAAATGATAGGGAAGTACAGCTTGGAAACGTAAGAATAGCTTGTCAAAGCAATTAATGAATACAAAGGTTCAAAATATTTTTTTAACTAATTTGGAAGATCGGATGAAGAAAAAAGAAGCTTATCTCTTAAGAAGTTCTCTCTTAATAAGCTCAATATGGATCTTAGGAAATTTAAAAGCATAGAAACTTGCATTTACGTTGATCATAATGAAGGTGTTTATTCAAAAGCTTGTTTTTTTGTAGTTTCATTCAGTTATTTTGGTATTTAACTTCTACATTAAATATCGTGAATTTATCAAATTACTTGTAAGAATAAAAACATCACCGAATCTTTCATAGGCCACGTAACAATTAGGCTACACTACTATTACAGTGGTAAGGCTCCTCTACATAATTTGCTAGATTTATACTGATTTGTATGTACGTAAACAGCAATTAGCATCGATTGCAACCATCACTACTTAAAGTTATGGGATTGATAACATTGTTTGGATGAAATATTCACTGAATCTTGAACGGCGAGATTCCATACTCTTCATAATCGTGCTGTTCAAATTTAAGTAATGAATGAAATTAGTAATTTTGGGATTTTTCATTTCAAAAATATATAATACTGAAGCACAGTAAAATAATATTAATAAAGTTTGGCAAAAATGATGAGACAATGATGAAAATCTAAACAATAATATTCTAATGAAAACAATTTTTAATTTTAAAAATTAGTTTCATTTTTGAAACAGCTTTAAATAGTCAATTTCATTGGAATACTGTATTTTTTTAGATTTCTATTATTGAGTAGAAATGCTTTAAAATTCCAGACGCCGATGTCGGATATAAATCCGTTGCTTCCTGTCACTTTTGATGAGTGTGTAAAAAAAGAAAGGCTAACTTAAAGTTTGATTTCCAGTTTGAAGTAGATCAACATAAACGGATCATTACAAGATGATAGTCGCAAAAAGACCCCATTGGATTAAAGATTAAAGTACACAACAGTTCCAACAGATTTTTTTTTTTTTATCTTAGAGATTTTAGGATTTGTTCTTCAACGGATTAGTTACGTAATAAACTTTAAAAACCAAATAGATTCTCCAATAATTGTGTGCACAAGTTTATCTATTGCTTCATAAGTGTTGATATTATTTTTGTTTGACCATTTGATCACAGCAACTATCTAGTGGATATTTTCTTCAGTTGGCGACAGTTTTGTTTTTACTAATTTTACTTGAAGTCCACTTCACATAAAATAAATTGATAATGTCAATTTCCACGAGCGTTAGTAACTTATAAATTCAGAATTGTTGCACATACTAAGTAATTTTTGCTTTTTAGAAGAAATATATTTTTTAAACAGCTCGTTATTTCGGAAGTTTAATTTTTAAGCTTCTGTTTGACCTTTTTCTCTGATTGGTATCGGGTGAGGATCGGTTTTGAGTAACTCTGTAGAAAAGCATTCTCATAATTTTTGTTCCTAGTAAAGAAGATTGAGATCAAGACTGAAATGAGAAAATAGATTAATGAAGAAAACAATGTCTGCTGATTGGATAGTAGTAGAGTTTACTCAAGTAGTTATGAATCTCTGATGAAAATCATCATAAAAGTTCATTCATAATATATATATATATATATATATATAAGCTTATATAAAAATATAAACACAAAATATGTATAATTAAAATCTCATTTTTATTTTTATTTTCAAGTAGGGGTAGAGCGTATTTCAAATAGACTTAGAAACATTGGATCAGATAATAGAAACTTAATAATGTACAATGGTTGATACGAAATTGCTTCTACTTCTGAGAAAAGTCATAAATTCACAGATTGCTTCAACATTAAATTCCTTGAACTGTCTATTTTTTTTTTTTTTTTTGCAAATTGCTTTACTAGTTATTGCTGTAACTGATCGTATATAATTTACATGAAAATCTCAGCTTACTGAAACTACAGAAGAGATGTGTTGAAATTCATTATGGTAAAGTTATTTATGTTACTTAAGAGAAAGTCGTCTTTCAGCGAGTAATGTTATAATCTTCAACGGATAATGAATTGTTTATCTTCAAGTTTAAAGATATTGGTCTTGTTGACAGCTAGTTAAAACAAGTGATCGTGAAAACCAGAAATAAATTTCATAGAGCAGAACTAAGTTATTTTGTTGTTTGATACATCAGACCACACAACAACCATATAAACACAGATTAGTTAACAAATCAAGCAAAATTTCCATTTGAAAGGTTTACATTTTTATTTTATCTTCCAAATCGAAATAGAAACAACGTGGTCATTAATTTCAAAAATTTAAAAAGTATACTTAGAAAAATTCAGTCAATATACCAAGACAAAAAGTAGCGATTACGTATCATGTCAAGAAGGAAAGCTCCCCAAAAAATGTTATAACTATTACTAACTGCTTAACTAAATCGAGAATTAACTTCATGTTTTACAATACAATTAAGCTATCACGACAAATAAGGCCCTAGATTACCTAGAGAAAGAATGGCAAGTTAATCATTTGTCCAATACATACACACCGAAAAAAAAAAACAACTTTCAGTAGTAGTTTGTATTATCCTGTCGCTTGGCCTTGGTCGCCTCGGGACCGCATTAATATATTATAACTATAGAATTCACATAAGGTCCCCTGCATCTCTTCCGAACGCAGCATTCGCACGGATACATATAGTTAAATATAAAATTATAGATATAGTAAGGTACCTCAGCCATATACCGCCATGTATGCCTTTAACGCAACCTATCTAATTCTTCATAAATATAAGAGATGGCGGTACTGCACTAAAGTAGCTTGCATTGACATGCCATCTATTGTTGAAGTGAGTTACTAGCAGACCACCAACATTTTCGAGTGAAATTATATTTCCACCTTTTCGTGTCGAGGACTGGTTCTGAAAGGCTGCTACAATATCAACGTAAGATAAAATATAGATTTTTTAATGTTCAGCAAAGATTAACTGTATAAAACTATATATTTTCTTGATTCTTGAAGATTCTTCTATGTAGATAAGTTAACTGTTATTTTTAAAATTCGGAAATTGTAGACAAACAAGTGTATCATGTGATCCATGTGTTCAGTAGCGCTTTAACGCCATGGTGGTTTTAATGGTCTACATATACGATTTTAGGTTACGTACGACATTTATAAGTTACTAATATGTTTCATGAAAATATAGATTTTTATCTTATTTATTATTTTGCTTTTATAATCGGAAAATGCCGAAATTAATTCATTTTTACATTTCCTCTTTTGTTTTAGCTACAGACTGCGTTAATTTCAAGTGATTTTTTATTATTTTTCACAGAAAGTCAAATTTAGTTGCTTTTTACTGTAATTTTGTACAAATAATGTTTACAATGATGGAATAATTCTTAATTTTAAATAAGTTAAGTTACTAGAAAGTAGGTGGCGTTAATTAGACCAGGTGTTCCTCATAACGCCAGTTTGCAAAGTTTTCTTATTTTAGTTCTCATACTTCTCCAGTAAAAGTTATCATGTTTCATTATGGTATGCTTCATACAGAAGATTAAACTTTCTTGGTTATAATTTTCGTGTTTCGATACACTTTATTTCCAGACTAACAGTAATTTAAATGTTAAGGTGGCGTTATTTGGGCAGCGTACCTTATAAAATATAAATAATTTCCTTTTATTTCTTTGAGGAAGATAAATGCATTTTAGAATAGCTTCATAAACACAAGGATAATAAAGAATTTGAAATAAGAAAATTTCTGAGCTACTAATAAATGAAATTATTACACTTCAAATTGATCTAATTTTATTTTCATTAAATAAAAATTTGCATTTACTATTCTTTCATTCGATAGATAGCGCCACCTTCATATTAACCTGAAATCACCAGACTCATTTGCAAATTTTTATAGTAGACGAAGAATCGGTGCTTTCATATTCAGAAAAATATATTTCGCCAGTTTATTTCCATTGTTTGAAGTTCCAGAAACTGTTTCTTCTTAATCTTCTTACGTTTAGAAAAAACAAACAAACAAACAAACCTAGTTTTTATAAAATAAAATCCAATTATTGCAGTTGGTATATATTTCCTACAGCTGGTACATATCGCCAACTTTCTGTGCAACTTATAACTCACGAACTTCTGACTTTCTGACGAAATTTAATGAAATTAGATTAACTTTTTATAGATATCAGATAGCTAATAGAATGTTCAAACAAAAATGTAAAATAAATTTAATTAATTGCTGAAGTCCATGTTTTCCTGATTAAGGAAAGAACGAAAAACGACGAAGATTGTTTTATCTTTAAATATAAAGCTTTAAGTTTTCTAATCATTAAAGAATATTTAAATGAAATGGAAAGGGAAAATAGTGAAAGAAACGAGCTGAAGGTTAAATTCCTTGATTAAATTTTCTAACAAATTAAAATATAAATTGTTGTAATTCAGTTCTTAAAGTAATATGAAACATTACAAGAAAGATGAAATAACATCTACTTTAAGGTATAATAGCAAAATGTTCTTAATTTACTTTTCAACTTGGCTTTAATAATTTTTTTTCCTTGGCGAATCTTGATGTCAATGTGCAACTAAGCGAATTGTTCATTTAAGAAACTTGCAAAGTACGTGATTTTTTTTTCTTTCTTTAACTATTATTTTCGCCAACCAATACTGCACTTTTTTTTTATTTTCATTCAATTCTTGAGAGACATATGTCGTTAGAAGGTCTCTGTGTGCTACAACATTTAATAAACCACACGTTAGTTGCCATCACCGCCACAAACTGGCATGTAATCGACAAGAGGGTTCCTAACAAATGGCGTTGCGCTTTTCTTTCGGCCTCAGTTGCTCTTCCCCCGCAGAGTTTTCCATTAGGACATCCAACAAAGGGTTTTGCTGTTGACGCTCAAGAGAAACAACTCATCAAATTCAAGGAACAAATTGTAAGATTGATTACTTCTATAGCCAAGAATACTGTACAATTGCAATACAAATAAAATTGAATTAATTAAATAAATAAAAAAATAAACAAATCTTATAATGTTTTTTTAGATTGCTAAATTTTTATGAACTGACAATTAAACCAAATCGTTTATATCCTTCCGTAATGTTTTGATTAAGTGAAAATATATTTTTACAAAATAAAACAAGAAACAAGATCAGCTCAAGCTTAAACAAATTGCCTTTCTGATTCGAATATCGGGAAGGAATCGGGAACGGCCGTTTCGTCCTACAGGGGACTCATCAGCCCGATCTCCGCCTTCCCCGAAAATATATTTTTATTCATTTTATTTCGAAACAATTCACTTTTCTTAGTGCTTATGTTCTTTTACCATTCCGAGCAAGCAGTTCTCATAAACAACACTTTGAAATATTTAAATAAATAAATAAATAAATAAATAAATAAATAAATAAATAAATAAATAAATAAGTAAGTAAATAACAACAATCTTATGCAAATTATTATTTATTTCAAAGGCTAAAAAAAAAAGAAAATACAATCTTTGATATTTATATAAAACTCAGAACGCAGATTTTTGAGAGTAATCAGAATATTACCGTTATTTAATTCTACACGGTATGTTAATACGTACATTAATAAGGTATAACAATATTACGAAAATAATATTTTCTAATGTTTTCTTTGAATTTCTATAATCAAAATAATAATAATCAAAATAATAATAATAATAATAATTTGCAAAGAGGATCCTGAAAAGTCAATAGGATTGAGACGATAAAGATTTGATATTTATTTAACTAAAAAAAACTCTTCCCTAACCTTACAAATCTAATTCGTTTGCCAGATTCTCTTTGTAATATGAAAAATCGTATTTAGAAAATCCTATTTCCATTAATTTAAATGTGAAAAGTTTTTGAATACTCGTAAATTATTTAAATCATTTAAAAAATCCAAACTCTTTAAAAATTCATATAATGCAAACAAATTGTACTTTGTTCTGTTATTTGAAATAAATTAATTCTATAAAAATCGTAAAAATGATAATAGGCTAAAAATCTCATAAACTTGCTTTAAACGTCAACTCATTTTATTTCTGAATTTGTAGAACATGAATTTACTGGTTGCTGTAAAAAGACGAAAATATGAGAGGAGAAAAGTTGGATTTGTTTCTCGATTCTCAGAAAGTTAATGAAACAATGGTTTATTTTGAATTTTACAGTTTATTCCTTGCATGTTTGGGATTTTCTAAAATTGCAACAACATTATTTCACCTGTACAAATTTCTACAAAGTCTTCGTATTAAGTGTGATTTGATATCGAAAATACTTTCTTCAGCGTAAAGAAAATTAAATAAATCAATACCAAAATAATTAAATAAATCATAAATAAATCTATAACCAGAATCCAAATTTAAGCAACACCGGTAAAATTATTCCTGATGATCAAGCTACTTATTTAAAATAATATTATGACAGAATCAATTGTTTCCTTTGGAGAATTGTACTGAAATTGTGCAGTCCCATAATATTAAAATGCAGTTACGTGAGATTTATTAGATCTAATCTGCGTAAGCTATGGTTTATCACTGCCTTCTAAGTAATCATTTTCAGAAATCTTATCTGAGATATAAAAGCACAAACCGGAGTCTTTGATTTATGGCTTTGTATTCCTCTGCTAGAAAACTCGACTGAAAAGCTGTTACTTTTACTAAACAAGATCGAGAATTAGAATTATCTATATTTGTATCATTTATAGATATTGCAATTAGTGACAAAATATAAAAGACATATTCCTTATTGATTATAAACTTTGTTTTGAAATCCAGTCTCACGTTTCAATTAGTACTGTACATAGAAAAGTTTCTGTACATAGACATCTGGAAAATTAGAAAAAAAAATGTTGAAATCTGTATATTTTTCTACACATAATTATTTTCGTATTTCGTGTTTACATTTATGAGTTTTAGTTGCCGTCTAACATCTTAAGTGCAACAAAAATTTCAAAGCTTAAAAACATTAGCTAATATTTTAGAAGTCTATAATAGAACTGATAACATACATTTCTACAGTATAATAATCGAGATATCGTTAAGGTAACCCCGCAGACACTGTTGAGAATGAATCGTTTCCAATTGGGCACCTGATGCTAACTTATTTTCGATAATTATTTCTAGGATTTATTTGTCCAACTACTACATCATTAAAAAAGCCAAATTATTATTCAAAATTTGTTTAGGTGCTTCTGCATTTTTAGAATTTACAGGTAAGACAGATATGTGGATTTCATGACAAAAAACATGGTGATCAAATCTTTTGCCCAATTTAAAGATCAAGTTAAAGCAGCAATTTGAACACCATCATTCGTATTTATTATGACCACATTGTTTTACCTACAAACATACCTTGCTTCCTTAATACACATGAATTATTATTATACAATAATTGCTTATATTATTATTATTACTGTTATACATATATTGTACTTTATATTACCAGTTGTATGAGCTTGCTAAAAATTCAGGCTTTTTCAACCGAAATTATTTTCATCGTTGGATACAAAACTTAGCTCAAAATATTGTAAATAGTCTGTGATTAATTAAATTGATTTTTATTTTGTTTCTGCACTTGAAATGTTCATGAAGCACAAACAGATAGAAGTCGATGACTTTACATTAAATATGAGAAAGCGACTTCTATTTCTGAGGTAGATATCAACAATTTTTTAGACTTAGATTTATTAGCTAAAATAAAAAAGAAATGGTTATTAAAATCTAATCTTAAAAAATACAGCAAATCGTAATAATAACATTCAGGTATCAAGAAGAAAATTTTATAGCACATATAATGACCAAAATTAGCATCTTGTTGAATTTTTATCAACAACGGCTGAGGATTAACACAAGATATCCATAAATCTTGGTATTAGGCAGATTTCGAATGTGCCACAGAACATAAACTTAAGCAGTGAAAAGGACATGTTGAGACTCACAATTCAGCCTCAGAATATTTAAAACTCGTATAAAATTATCGTCATAAATCTTACTTAGTGATAAAATTTTGTAAATTGTGTGTATATGTTTTTTATATTATCTATTCAGATATTACAAATTACAAAATATGAAATCGATAAAATAAAGAGTTGATTTTATTAGTCTAATGTTACTTTTGAAACAATAGGAAACGATCCACTAAATTAGCATTTTAATTTTTCATATTTTTTAAATTATTAAAACTTAATATTGTATTTCTCAAACATATGACCAAAAGCTTTTAATGGAATTATTAAAATCTAATTAAGACTTAGAGAACTTTATATTTGAAGAAAATGTAATGTAGCCTTCATAACTTTAAACACTATCGGAATATAAAATATAGAGACTACAACGAATAGTTTTGTGAATCTTAATTCTCAGAAGTTATTAATTTAAGTACTAGTTTTTTTTTTGTTGTTTTTTTTTTTTTTTTTTTTTTAGGAAATACAGAATTGTCCAAAATTTCCGCTGCCTAAAATGCAATTTTTTTAAGCATAAGAGAAAGCTTCCAAATTTTCTTAGACGTTAGAGTTGTTGAATAGTCTTTTAATGAAATTAATTGCCTTATTAATTCCAAATTTTTAGATATAATGACAGAGTTTATCAAACACATTGATATAGACTGTATATTCAGATACATAACTGAAATGCAAGAATACAAGCGTTTGGATCTAAGCAGTACAAATTTAGTCAGAATTCATTTCAGCTTGAACCTATTTTTCTTTCCATATTCGTAGAAAATTCCATCCAAAGGGGTATAAAAAAGCCTTTCACGGCATTGCTTTCGTGCACTGCTGGAAGTCACACCTTTGAGGAGATGCACTTTATCTCTTTTTCGAATTGTACGGGAGATGAAGCTTGGATTAATTATTAGACATCAGAAACTAAACGCCAGTTTCCAGTTCTGAAGAAAACTGTTGGGGAAAAATACTCCACGAAAGATAATGAAGTGAAATATGTTGTCAATGAGTAACTCTGTGGTTTATAAAGAAACACATACAGCATAGAAAAACAGCGTGAGAAGCGTTTTGATTGCCTTCTGTGAGAAAATGATAAAACTTCTACAAATAAATTCTGAGCAATTTTTATGCTTTCTATTTATAGTTCAGAATGAAATGTTATATTCTGATGTTTGATCGCACCTTGTTTCTATAAATTTTAATAAACTGTCAATAGAATTGTTAGACTAGCCAACTGAGGACATTTCAAAGATGAACATTTGGAAAAGAAGTATAAAATTTTACTTTAATTCTTCCCAATAGCTTTCAGCATTTTTATTATCCAAATTTCCTTCCTTCTATAAGTCGTTAATAACAGTTAATCTTATTTTCATAGCGCAGTTTCTTCTGGAATTTGAATCCTAAAATAGTTAAAAAGGCGAAGATGCTTTCATTAAGATTTCCTTCGTCTCCTTTGACTATTTTTGCTTTGGTTTTACGGCAGTTTATTCATTTATTATTCTGCTTACAGATTTACAGCCTACGAACAAGCCTGATCTAGTGCTATTAGATAAAAACAGTGAACATTAAAAGGACGAATAGGGATTTAATGTTGTTAGAGGCGCAGATTGTGTACTTATAACTCATAATCTCTCTCATTCAGATGTCGTTGGAAAAAAATGGGATCCATTACGGAATCAATGGCTTGCTGTCTATTTTTTTTTTATAAGAATTTTTTTTTTAATGAAATCAACGTATTTTGTAAAGTAATAATAAGAAAATAATATGGTGACAGCCTTCTGAAATACTGAGGTTTTTTGTTTTCTTTCCAAAAATTTTAAAGAGAAATAAATTGCCGGAAGCATAAAAATGATTGCATCCACCATATGACTCCATCTGGAAATCTTTCGCATTCGAAATACCACGGCTGCTATGACCATTTAAGTATTTGATTGAGATTTTGACACTAGGAGAATTTCCTCACGTAGAATTTATATTTAGAATTTGGAAGATAGGTAATAAAAGTAAAGAATAATAAAAAATTTCTTTTACCTTAAGACCGACAGATCAGATTCAACTTAGTAAATAGCATTGACTTAAATAGTAAGTGAGAAACTTTCAGAATATAAAATATTAAAATAGAAATTAAATACTGAAGTTAAAACTACGAATTTACCCACTTACGGCGAAATTTAAGGCGAAATTTTTTAAGAAATTTAAAACATTTATGAGTAAATAATTAGTTAAAAATCTTTAATGTGAATGAAGAATAAAAGTTAGAATAAAAAAAGAAATAGTGAAACATATCAGTTGCGGGCACTTGGCTACTAATTTGTTTCTCTCTCTCTCTCTTTATTTATATATATGAAGTAAATCAATGAAATCTCTTCTCTTACCCCCTAGTAATTAAATTTGAACTTTAATTTAAAAAAGCAATTGATTCTATTTAAATAAGCTATTCTGAAATATATTCATGTTAAATTTTTTTAAGAATTTGGATTTGGTTTTTACGCTACTAAATTCTTAAAAAGAACGCCACTTGTCAACTCTTCAGATTAAACATAACTATATCCTAAATTAAAGGAATGAATCTAAATTACCCTTTCCTTAAATTTTCCTTTAGAAATGATTTTAGTTTTTATTTATTTAAATGGAATCAATTGCTCTTTGAAATCAATGTTTGTCACTGGTGGGAAGAGAAGGGAGTTTACAATGTTTTCGAAGACCTTAATCTGCCTTTGAGGGTTTGAATCTACAACCAATAGTTCTCACCGGGATGATATATAATTCTAATATTTCAACAGGAATGACTATTTATGATTTTCTACATTGACCAAAAAAGAAATCGTCTTTCTGTTTGTTCCTTAAAAAACTTCAACTTCAAATTAAAATTCACAACAAGAGCTTTGAAAATACTCTGATTAACATTTCTAATTAACTTACATACGTATCAGTTATGTTAAATATCTAAACATAAAATAAATTTGATGTAGCAAATTCATATGAAAATTATGCAGTTAATTTTGATATTAAATATAAATTTAACTGGATCTGTTATTTTTTTTTCCATTTATTTTCTGTATAATAGCATTTGTTATATATTCTTCACAATAATTTTTCTATTTGTATTTCTATTTGAATTTTGTATTTATTATTTTCTATTTGTATCTACAAACTTTTGTGGATTAATTTTTCTTCTTTCCTACGAAGAAATTATGCCAGTGACATGCACTGCAATAGCATCTGCATTTACTCATAGTAAAACCGAGCTCTTAAATTATTTTCATTGCAATATTATATTGTGTAGAAAGAAAATATTATAATGATGAATGATGTTATTTGCTCCATCGATTGTGGGTAATGTAGAAACATAATTCTATTACGAATATGATACACAGTAATGCTCCCACCAACGCAACCAAGGAAAAAAAAAATAGAAATAGAACTTAAAGATATCAAAAGCACATAAAGAGAGTGGGTCCTTGATGAGGACGAGAGATGCTACTGCACCTGTCCCCAACATTTCACAAGGATTCGACAAAAGATCAAAATATCATCTGAGAGGAAAATGGAAAAAGAGAAAAACATTTTCAAAATAATGGGTTATACAGATTAAAATTTGTTAAATAGTAATTTACAGTTAATGAAAATTCATTAATTACAATGAATTTAAATATTCATTGGCTTGAAATTGTTGATAATGGAAACCAATTATTAGCAAATATTGTTAAAACGCTTGAAGATTATTTCAGTCATTGGCAAACTTTGTGATTTTAGCTATTTCCATTGATATTAACGAATTGTTACTTCTTTAACTAGTTTATTTATATAAAGCAATTTAATAGTTAGAATGATAGTTTTGATTAGATCTCTTTACAAACTGTAATAAAGACCACATTATTTGTTTTTCTTAATGCTGAAATATCATAAAACATTATTCAGTTTAAATTAGGATAATAAATAAAAATTCGATTTTTATTATAAATAAACTATAATTTTGTTATGCTACTCCTCTAATAAATTCTCCAAAGTCCATTCACTCCTTTGCTTCCTTTTATTCCGCCACTGATTAACACAGAAGCAAAGAACGAAAAAAAATATCTTAGGTAAAAATTAAGATTCACAAATTAGAGGTAATGTCATGAACATAGATCAAATTCTCTTCAATGAAGCTTAAAATTCGTAAGATGCTATTCGATGTATCTCTGTATTTATTCGATACATAAACGGAGGTGGGGTTTTTTTGTACTTTGTATTCTGAAGTTGAGATAATAATCTGAAAGTATCATTTACAGTTTCGCTAAATCTCTTTTCTTTTAATTAAAAGGAATCATTATTCTAAATTTTAACATATCGTTCTCCCATTACATGGTTATCCTTAGACAGTTACGAAAGATAAAAGTAGATAAAGATAGGCTTTAGAATTATCAAAATAAATGTAATTATACTGTTGGTAATAAACAACGTTTACTTATGAATTATGCATTTTGAATAGGACCAATTACTGTACACTTACTAATTAAAAGACATTCGGAATTTTCTGTTTTGAGAGTTGAACGTTTTATTGGGGTCAATAAGCGATTTTTAACACTAAAATATTTAAAGCATAATATAGTAATTTTATTACCCAAAAAAAAATTTAGAAAGTATAGAATATAAGAATAAAATTAACTCACATTACAAAAACATATACTGTATTTATTTATTTATTTACTTATTTTATACTAAATCTGCCTTCCTAAGACTACTTTTAACTTTTTTGTCAATATTTTATGTTTATTTATTTCTTTGGAATATTTGACTGTGAACGAACACAAGATTCACTAAATAGAAGATTTTTAACAAATGACATTTATTTAATAAAAGTTTCCATCATTTCTTGGATTATTTATTTATTTATTCATTTATTTACCTTTTTTTATCTTAAAATATAATTATGTTAATGCAGAAAATGACATTTAACAAAATCATTATCTGGTTTATAAAATGGATTTGATAGGAAGCATTTTAAAGAAATTATAGGCAATTTTATTTTGTGTTTGAAATTAGAGGAGATAAAAATAAAATCTGAAATCGAAAGTCATGAATTAAAATCGATAATTTTCTTAAAACTAATCAGTCAGAATCGATATTCCGGGCAAGGGGAAAAAATGCTGGAAATGTTGAAAATCTCTTTCGACCTTTAAATGTCGGGTTTAGCGATGCGCAAAAACTATTTTTGTTGTGATTGGAAGATTCCTGATGTTTTCAGCACATTCAATTATCAAAAAAAAAGAAGAAAAAAGAAAAAGGTATTTGTTTGGCTAAAAAGTAACTTCAATTTTTTTTTTTTTGAGAATGACCTTTGGCATTATTAATAATATGAATATTGCTTTAGTTATTAGTAATGTGACGTTTAAAAACCTTCAAAAGAAAATAATCATTACGAAACCAGAAGATGAACAGCCAATAATAGTTCCATAATTTTTTAGATTAATTTCCTTAGTTATTTTAAATAAGAGAAATTTATAGATAAAAAATGATAACCTACTTTAATTTATTAAAAGAAAAAAAGAAAATCAATCAAAATGAATAACTAAAAAATGTATTTACTTAAATAATGATTTTGGACACACACAGACACACCAGACTATTATTAAGGGAATTCTAATGTTAGTGAATCTTATTCTAATACATAGATCCTAACGGAATCATCAAATTGGAATTAATGTAGAACATTGGAAAGTATGGAATGTACGTCTTCTGGCTTAAGGTTTGGAAGCATAATGTAACAGAGAACCTGTTTGCACCGTTTTTACATACTTTTTTTTTTTTTGTGAGCTGCACGGAAATCTTGTATTGACAAAAAAAACCGATGGACTTAATTTTGTTTTATTTGCATCGGAAAACATTCATACTCAATGTGTTTTATTCGAAATAAACTTTTAATAATGGGTTATTTAATGAAAATAAGACATTAATTCTATTTTTTTTTATTTCAGAATACTAATATGTTGTTTTAAAAATTTTAAAGTGTGTTAATTAGTTGTAATTAAAAGCACCTTTTCTAAATGAAGAGGACACGTACCATTCCTACGCTTTTCATATTACAATTAGGAAAGACATTTTCACAAAGTCATATAATCACAGATTTTTTTGGTTTAATAACAAAAATAATAATTTATTAATTATAGCGAAGACAGAAAACAAAATGCGACAAAGTGACTTTGCAATTAATTAAGCTAAAAATGGTAACTAATACAAAATAATCGAAGCGTTTCATTTATTCCAGATGAAAAATTGTATTATAATTATTAAATTGTCAAATAACACTTTCATTATGATTGTAGGCAACTGATGAAAGACAATCTATTTCTACTCTATTTTTTTAACCCCTGAAAGCAGATCATCTATTTAATTTTAAACTTTCTTTTAAAATTGACCAAAGTTAAATGATTTTTTTTTTTGTGTGTAAATACAGTCTTCCCACTAATTAACAAACGCATAGATCCTACAAATTAAAATCAACTTTGAAATCGTCATGTCTGCACCTTGTGACTGCTAATCGATGAACCCTCAAAGCTTTTCTTTTTTCTTTTTGTATTTTTTTGTTTCATTAATCAAAAACTTAGTAAAGAAAGCAGTTCTCTAATGACAGTGGTTGTCGTCCTTTGAAGATAAATGATGCATCATATTTCGCTGAACTTCCTCAATTCTCACAGGAAAAATTCAATTGTAGATTAAGAATTTGGTAATTAACCGATAGAAGATTGTAAAGCAAACTGAAGGAATCAGCACGACTTCATTCACCACGAAATTGAGAAGGGATTCTTGAAAATTGCAGGTTAGGAGTTGGATCACTTAACAATTTGCACGACTAATATATTTTTTTACTTTACGTTTCTTTTTTTTTAATCTTCTATTTGACGATTGCTTTTTTTCCATTTCTGGCCATTCTGCAGCAACAATTTGATTGGAAAATTCAATTCTATGCTAACATTATTCCATTCATTTTAAAGCAAAAAAAAAAAAAATCGACGAAATCGTGCATCAATAAAAGCTTACATTAAAGATTATGATTCTCTTCATTTTTCTTCATTTTCCACTTCAAAATTTCTCAACATTTGAAAACCCCTGGTGAAGATGGATAAATAGCTCTTATTATTTTCTCAAAATTCCCTATTGCGCTAAAGCCAAGATCGAAAAGGTCTTCCTTAAAGAAAATACCATGAACGGAATTTCTATGATTATAACATGCGCACAAACTGATTAATTTATTCTTGGTGGCATTATTCACTAAGATGAATATATTAGGGTAAATTTGGTTTGCTCATTTGCTTACTCATTTTTGAAAATGATTCATTACGTTTTACAATTTAGATAAAAATTCTCAAATAAGCGGTTTGAAGCAATGGCTAAAGATAAAACTAATTTAACTGTAAGAAACGGACTGACGATTATAGCAAACAATAATCATTCTATTCATTCGTTTAAGTTTAGATAAATGTTACGTATTACTTATTTGTTCTAATCAACTGTATTAAAGGGAAAATCCAATGAAAAATACATTGAAGTTAGAGTTATATTTCAGAAGACTTTGTTGTCAGATTTAATAATAGAGAATTATACTGTACTTAATGAAATACCTGTTCTTCGTACGGTTACAAAAAAAAAAAAAAAAAAAAAAAAAAAAAACCCAGATGTCCTGATATGGATGAGAAAGAAATTGAAATTATGAGATCACTTCGAAACTTTCTCAGTTCGTACAAAAAGAAAATCACGTGATAGATAGAAAATAATGTTATATTCGTCTTTTGTAATTCTGATCCCTAGATAGGAAATTAATATAAAAATCGGAGAATATATGACTTTCCACCCCTT
Source organism: Thereuonema tuberculata (assembly GCA_023159025.1). NCBI lineage: Eukaryota > Metazoa > Arthropoda > Chilopoda > Scutigeromorpha > Scutigeridae > Thereuonema > Thereuonema tuberculata. The sequence continues at coordinate 166,547,020 of JAFIDM010009631.1, read as the reverse complement.
TCTCCCTTCTCCACACTCCTATTACTTCAAACCTTCCCCAGCTGGTAGAAAAATTACGAGATCATTACAAATTAATGTTTTCTTATTTTGCAACCAGAAAACCCGTATTCAAACTTTGTTGGAGTATCCTTCAACAAAGTTGGGCCCTCCTGTTTTTACCCCTTAGGGCTCGATATAGAAAATTCGATCAAACAGCATCTTTTCGATTTTGACAAAGAGCGCGTTTCGTGTTTCCAACTACAGTGGTTTTAGAGATATACATACCCTCCACGAAAGTTTGCCCCCCCCCCCTTCCGTTTACACCCCTTAGCGATGGTTAATCAAAATCCCAATAGCTTACTTTTTCCAAGTACATCCTAAGGAAAAATTCTGTCAAATTTCAGTTTCCTGGCTGCATGGGAAAAGGAGAATTAGTGATCAGTGATTCAGTGAGGGCTTTCGCATTTATATACACAAATAATAATAATACAAAAAAAATCATAAAACTATTTAATATCTTAAGGTTATCTTCGAACTTGCGCCCTACTTTCGGATTACTATGTAATTTTTAGTATGAAAGGATTTTCGTTCTAAAATAAATAACAAATTTGGTATTACCTATTTTCGAATATGTACTTTTAATGTTCTTGTGATTGTATTTTGTCACAAGATCGTCACCGTCCTTATGCTAATTAATTAGTTATCCAATATTAAACGAGTGGTACTCATCTTCTATTTACTAAGTATCTATCGAGTTCTACTCCATCGAATGATTAATGGTTCCATCGACTGAAGAAACGCTGTAAAATATCCTTTTAAAAATTTCCCTAGAGGCTGTTTCTGGAGTCGAAGAAATTGCGCCAATCGAATCGGAAAGCCTTTTTCTAATTAAAGGGAGGTGGTATTTTTTTTTTTTTTTAATCTATCATTCACTTGATATTTCCAAAGTAGTCAGATAACGCTGCCAGTCTTTATCACCCTTTCTGTCACCCGCAGAGTTAATCTTGTTATGAATGCATATTAATTTCAATTGTTCAGGATGTGAAGAGGAATCGTCATCAGAAGCATGAAATAGCATTTCGTGTTTGTTTCCCCATGAAATCGGTCGTAATGGTTAACGACAATTTTCCAATAAGTTTCATTGATTTAAGTAATGCTGCTAACAGCAAAATGGAAATTCTTGTCGCAATGAATTTAAATTTTGCTATTTACTTCCTAATAAGTTGTTATTTACTTAATTTAGAATAACATTCAGTCTCGAAGACTGATCTTAATGCTTAGAAGTATCCATTTCATTATTATTTTGTCGCGATTCCCGAACACTGTTAGTCAAAATAGAGGAGATGGAATAGACTTCTCCTCTGCTTACATTCCTCTTACAGTTTTTAGACAAATGTTTCTGTTATTTATTAATATTTTCCCCAGCTAATCCATGTTACTTTATTTAAATTTATTATTTGCACTTAAGTATTTGAACTTAACATCAGGGCTTGGTGGTCTACCCACTCGAAACATGGAATGACCAGTTGCTATGCAATTTAAGACTGATTCAATAACCATGACCGGATGTACAATGTCCCTTGAATAAACAATAGTATGAAATTTTCTGCAGATGTCATCCCTAAAATGAATTACTAATCTTCAAGTCAGATGTATTCTGAAAAATATACTGTATACATCTATAATGATCTGGAACAGGAACGGAAAGAAACATTCTTATATAAAGCGCACGACAATGTTGTCATTCCGGAAAAAGTTAACAGTTGCATAGACGCATGTGCAGTGCTTTCTTGGTAAAATCAAAATACAAAAAAAAAAAATCTTCATTTTAATTAATTTGACACTTAAAAGATGATAAACAACAAAAAGTAAAATTAACTGATATTAATTAAAAAAATAGTTAAGTTTATTTTAATTTTTTATTTGATTTAAATTTCAGTGCAGCCACTTTATCTTTAGTTACAGTACTCATTATAGACCCATGAATAACTTAATGGTTTATCAATTTGATGATATTTAATCATATAATTACGATTTTCGCTTCTTCTATTTTTTATTATTTTTAATAAAATTTAAGAGAAATCATTAGTTTCCTTCTCAGGTCTAGACCAGGCAAGTCTCAGGTAAATTGCATTAAATTTTAATGGAGTCCGATTTTTTTTAAAGGTCAGAAGTACAAAAAGACGCCATGTTTTTCTACTAATAGGTCAATAAATAAAAAGATAAAATTATTCCCTTTGTGGTAAGAAGGAAAGAAATGACGAACTCGCGTTCTTTTGAGACCCATTATGATCTCCATGAAATAAGAGTCCACTATTTTTATAGAGCTTTTGGTGCTGTTAGGTCCTTCGGCCTCAAAGAAATCAGGATTTTGTGATCACAGCTCCTTAATCATAAACCCTTATCTTGTAAAGGGTGTAATAGGTAAGAGATAAGAGATAAAATCCTAAAATCCCTAAAGAGATTTCACCTCAGAACAAGACTTTGATTGAAAAAATACGGAATTAGGTCACAGATTGTAGCATACTTTCATCTTTCTCCACCTTTTATTATTGTTTCTTTAAGAAAAACAAACAATAAAATTCAACCATCTCGGTAAAGATCAATTTCTGTGTTTTTTGTCTTTGGCATCTTGGAAGTCCATTGCAATTGATGCCTATTGCCAGCCGCGGTTTCTACACAATTAATCCTTTTACAACCGCCATAAACTTTTCATCGCCTGCAGAAGAGCAGAGGCGCCGAAACCCAGCGCGCAGAGGTTTTTGAAATCCCAAAACACAAGACAAGCTCTGGGATTTTTCCCTTTACTTAGGGAAAAGGAGATTGGATCAAGCTATGTTCTTAATGAACTATATTTACTTCTGCTTACATTTGTTCTCTTTCTAAATCTGCTACAAATAGAAACGAAAAACAAACTTACTTAATTTGAAGTATTCTTCAATAGTGGAGAACATCAACTAGTTAAAACAAAGGAGTTGTTTACAAAAAAAAAATCCTTCCTCAACTCCAATAAAAAAAGGGGGGGAGGAGTTGGAAGTTTTTTTTTTGCATATGTTTTTAGTAGGGAAATGTTTTTAATAGAAATAGCATCTATTTTTCTTTGTAAAAATTAAATGCTAAATCAAAGACCAGTTTTTCTTTTTTTCAGAAGATGCAATATTTTTAATGTAAAAATAATCGAAACATTGGCAGGATACAACTAAACTGTATTTTTGAAAATGTTCTTATTTATTTTTAACGGGAGTAAAGGTAGTTTGGATACACTATCTAAGATTCTATTTATTTTACATTATTTCAAACTCTTGAAACCCTTTTTTATCAATGCCGTCTTGCATTCGAACAAAATATAGTCCAATGTTCATAGTATTAGAAAAGCTTTGGCTATTGATACAAGGAACTTTATACCACGTAAAGAAGTTAGACTGATACTGTCCTGAGGCTTGCATCTGCAGACGACTTTCGCTCAAGAGGAAGACAATTGGTTAATAGATAGGACCTGAAGATGAATTCAGTATTATGTATGTGGAATTTATTATTGCTAATATATTCCATTTTGGGGTCAAATTTTTATGAATTTCAAAGTTGCAGCTTCAAACAATGTCTTATTTTCAGACAAGAAATGCCTAAGTAAGTTTAATTAAGTTCAACCGCTTTTAAATAAACTAATATTTATTCCAATATTGAAATACATTGGTGACCTTCATTAAAAAAGTCTTTATTAAAAAAATCTTTGATTTTTGGTCGCTAGAAATTTTACACATGGACCGATTTATTCAAATCTGTTATTATTTATTTGTTTGTAAGTAACAAAATAAAAACTAAAATACATTGAATTCACTAAGGAATCTTTGAATTGTTGAAATTCAGAAATTTAATTCTCTTTCCACGTTAAACTCTACCAAAATAAAATTATTTCTGTAAATATAATATATATAAGGTAGGTTGCCCAAATAAGGCCCGGTTTCAAATAAGGCCCATCCTTCATTTTATTAATAGAACATTGACAATTTACCAAGATTTTATAATGAATATTTTTATAATGAATTAATGAGATTCCAAACAAGTCAACATACAGGATGTTCGAATTGAGGCTGAATTGAAATAACAAGTCAGTAAATACAAATTATATCACAGAAATAAATAAGCAAATTCTGATACTTCTCCTAAAGAGGTGATTCAGTTTCTAGAAGTTTTGTGAGAAGCTTTCACAAACTTTTGCTTTGCTCAGGTAAAAATATTTCATCTTAACTTCTGGGAAAGTTTAAATTCTCCTATCAAGATAAGAATTTTCTTTCGGCTTAAAAAAAACGGCGATATTTTAGAATGTAAAGAATTTAGGATATTGGATATAACTTAAATTTTGGATGAAATTTTAAAGGAGTTTGTTGATATTTTAGATGAAGAATACCTAAACTGTGGCGAGCAATGAATCTCATAAGAATAAATTAAAAAAATAATAAAATAATTTTAATTAAGGTAGGTTGCCCAAAATAAGGCCCTTCCTTCGTTTTATTAATAGAACGTTGACAATTTACCAAGATTAGTTATGTTTCAGACAGGTCCTGGCTTCTAGCGGCTACACCAAAAATTAGGTCCGTTGAAGTGGATAATTTCACCGTGTTTGTTTCAGTTGAACAGTAAAAGTCGCCCGAAGCTTTGTCGTTACTATTTCAACTTAATTTGATAAATCGTCTGAATTTTTTGGCAACTTAATATACATGAACATTTTTTATGTCATTTTAAAGTGTGTAATGAGTAGAATAAGATACTGTATTTGATGTTTTCCAGTTGACGTGCATTTAAATACTTTTTAGTAAAACAATGCATGAAAGCGTGGGTTAACAGGGGGCTCCAAATAAGGCCCTCCATCGTATAACAAAGTAATTATATATAATGAGAAAAAATATAACAAAAATCATCAAAGCTAGTTTTAAATTCACAATTTTATAAATTAATAACTAATTAATTATTAATTTGTAGCCTAATATTTAGTCAGAACTAAATGTTGGAAATTGGCTGTTTTCACTGCCAAGCTCTTTCCCTGTGGACGAGTTTGCCTGTGACTAGTAGTGGGCCTTATTTGGAATAGGGGCTCCTAATAAGGCTCTTCAGTTATATTTTCAAAACTGTGTTATTACAGAAAGAATTTCAAATGCCGCTAATTCTAAATTCACTTTTTCATAACAGCACACCTTAAACTACCTTTCAAGACAGTTTTCAGAATTTTCACTCTTGCAGTAGAAATGTAAAAAATCTTTAAACGTTAGGTGGGCCTTATTTGGGCAACCTACCTTATATATATATATAGAGAGAGAGAGAGCCTATATATAAAGGTAAATAGATACATTGATATCTTATGTCGATATCAATGTATCTATATCTTTTAATATCCAATATTATATATAAATATTACATTTTTAATATTATAAGTATTAAATTTTTTTTAATAGTCAACATATGTAAAACTGAAAACAGAAAAAAAAAATCTGAGATTCTTAAAGATTACATTTTTTATGTGTTTATGAATTTAGATTTTTTAAAATCAACAATAATAAAAAAATGTTTTAAAATATTTTTTTTTCTATACTTTAGGTCCTGCAATTATCAAAATATTCGGATAATTTGAAGATTATCCAAATCGAATCGAAGATTGTAATTTTATTTCGTAGATCAGCTTTTATTCCTAATTACTAAAATAACGTCTGTGCTTCGACAATTCCGTTATAATCAGAGACACAGTTTTAACAACTGATTCTATTATTTCGACTTAACTACCCAGAAAATGTCTTAGCTTTGTGATTAACATTACTTAGCAAAAATTCCTTTCAGAACTTTCATTTAAGAACAGTAGATTTCTAAATGAGACTGACTCCAATTAGAGAATCTTCCCATGGATCCGTAAATTTACATTAATGGATGAAAAGTAAAGTTTTAAATAATCAGGAGATTCGTAGCTAAACACCTCACTGTAACCTATTTCCTTCTCCTATTGACTTCTCTTCCACTAGAAGCAAAGTCTGGTCTTCATTCATAATGCATTTAGCAGACTTGATTATCATGTATAAAGTAGATTGGAGGGACCTGCTTTATGTTTTTTTAAGGCAGAACTATTATAGACTAGATTTCTATTGGAAAGAAACTTTTCAGGCATTCAGATTTTAGAATGCTTCTTCTTCGCATAATTAATTACATGATTAGATATCAATAATTTAAACAGGAAATGTACATGTTTCCGATAATTCTGAAACCATGCGAACGACAATGATAAAGACAGTAAAAAAATGAGCTGATTCATTAAAATGAAGATTAGCATTTTAGTAAAAGTTTGCATCAATAAACTCAAAATTCAAAAGAATTCTCTGGAATTGAGAAATTCCATTTTTAAATTAATTTTACTGACAATTAAACGAACATTGTAACATTATATTTATCTTCTAAAACAATCTACGAAAAAAGTTAGTTGCTTTTGATGATAAATGCAAAACTAAGTAGAAACTATCACACAAATATCAAATATTATCTGTAGATTTTGTAATTTTGCAAGGGCCGTGAATACACCTCACTAGCACTGAAATATTTATGTGTAATTTCCAGTGAAGAAAACGGGAACAATGTCTGAAATTTCAAGCGAATTTTTCAAGAAAGGTTTAATTCAGTTGTAAGATACTGACATTAAATTTAAAAAAGATAAATTTTCATGATATTTTACTTACAAACATGTAAATTTAAAATTTTAGAAAATACAAAACAGTTAATTCACTTTTTGAGTTAATAATTACAATAATTCTGCTGTTTTGGGTTTTTTTATCAATTAATACCTGGAAAATTAATGAGTGTCAACTTAAAAATAAAAGTAAAAAAGAAAAGTAACTGAAATTTTCGGCTATTTCGGCCAAACAGAGTACGGACATTGTCAGACCTCACATTCAAACACTATTTGTGAATAAATAAACACTGTGCCTAAAATAACAGTTTACTTTTTGAAATAAATTCCTAAAAACTACATCAAAAACCTTTCACGATAATTCAAAAAAAATTATTAGACTGTAACATGTCCAAATTAATTGATTTTACTTCCGAAACTTTTCTTTTTTCTTTACCTTCTCTATAAGATGGACGAGAAAACCTAATGAACACTGTAAAACTGTCTAAATTTTAATTGAAGTTTGCTCTTCGGTTGACAACAAAGATCTCTCTTGCGATTAACCTCATAAACAAGCTGTTGATGTCTGACCATGATTAATGAGAGAACTTAGTTGATACATTACTCCACCTACAGACAGAAAAGCAAGGCTTTTGTTTTTTCCTTGAGATTTTCTTTTTATTATTATCGTTATTTGTAAGCTCTAGAACAGGCTTAAAGATAGCTCTCTAGAAGTCCCTATTAAGCTTCATCCTTCTTAATATTAATTAACTTCGTTTGAGTGAAATTAATTTGCAAAAGTCTACCGCAAATTAGTTCAGAACGAATTCAGTCAAAAATTGAACAAAAATTTACAAATTTCACAAGAAGATCGACATTTGTATTTGACAACTCTTCCATAAATGTAAGCACCTTCGATATTTTAATCCGAAGCTAATAACTAATAGCGACCCCGCACGACTAAACACAGGATTAATTACAGCGAAGTCTGCTAGCAAGTTTCGCGGCGTTTTAAGTCTGCTTTGGAATATCGAGCTGTTTGCACAAGGTTAGAATACTTCTTTCAACTACAGCAGAGCAATCAATGCACACCTAAGTAATGCTGCAGACAAATTCGTTTAGGAGCAACTGCACCAGGTAAAGAAAAAAAAAGTACTTAAGTGATCTACAACAATATTCATAAAGATAAAAAGTAGCAAGTTAATTAATTAGACTATTTTATAAAAATAACTTGTGAATTTTACTATAAGCAATTACTTTTAGAAAAGAACTTATTTGAAATAAGTTTCTGCTTACTTTATTGCAAATGCTAGATACTTATTTTTTTCACATAATTTCTTCCTCTTAATCATTTACAATTTTTAAGTAATTCTTTACGTTAAATATTTACAACAAATTACATTTTCATTCGTCATGTATTTTTAACTTATTCTTATTTATCCATTAACCATAATTCTTTATAAATCCAAATCTTTTTTACAATCTAAGTATTTTAATTTACTAATAATATTTTAATTCATGATTATGATAATTTAATTTATTTGAAATATAATTAAATTTTTGATTTATGAATTTTTCAGGTAGCCATTTTAAAAATTACTTATTTGTAATTCATTATTACTTACTTTAGAATTAATTAAAATTAGAATTTTAGAAAATTAAAAAAAAGTTTTAGATTTTCATAAAAATTAATGGCGATAATCCTAAAGTTTCATTATTTGTACCATTCTTTTTATTTCTTCATTAGAAAAAGGAATCAAATACAATCATTTTTACTATTCCTTCAGACAATCCTTTTTCTTTTTTAAATTCAGAGTTTTAAAAATGTAAACTTATTATGTATTCTATATGTGCTATTATTTTGAGTTTCAATGATGCATCTATGAAAAAAACATAAAAAGACTATTAACAAATGGTTATCAGTCTTTCATGTTTAATACTTGAAGGATTTCTTTGATATTTCTTTTTAAGAAACTTAAAATTTTGGGTCGATAAAAAAGGTTTGCAATTTTATTTGCTGGGCTTAGTTTTCAAGAATACAATAGGTATGAAGCAAAAAGTAATCAAACTCTTATTGGACTATTTTGAAAGTCCTACATTATTAGTTTTTATATCATATTTCGACAATTCAAATATTCCATTTTTTAAACATTCTGATTCATCTAGATTATGTCGATCCTAGCAATTTTTTTGACAATGGATAATGTTGACATTGTTCATCATCTTATAAATATTTGTAAAAGTGTCACACTGATTGCCACATTGAAGAATGTTGAGGTTTCGACTGTTTCTCGGTGTAACATTTAAAAGTAGCCAGGTGCCGATTCAAGAGAAATAAATAAATAGGAACTTATTTATCTTTTCTGTCTCGAGACCTCCCCTTAAGATGTCAGTGTCCGATGTATCCAAAGCAAATATCTTCAAAAGCATTTTCGCCTGAGTCGCCTCCACATGCAGAACAAATAATGAAAATAACCCACGCTGCTTCCGGTGAAGCTTCGTATTAAAGGATGCAGGTGGCGATGAGGAAGGCGGGAAGATTAATTGCCGCCGACGGCATAAACAAACGCCGTACGGGTCTCCCCAAAAATACCTTGGCAAGTCACCGATGCTCGCTCTTACATCACCAGCACCAACACAAGAAATGATTGTGCACCAGTGGCAGATAAATGAGCGGGTAATAGCAGAAGCATTGCAGACAAACAGATACAAGGTCAGATTTCATTGAAATGATGGATCTGGAGCATCCGGAATAGATACGACTTCTGGTCAATGTGTCAAGATTTGAATACCACTGATTTGACGAAGATTGATCTCAAGTAAATTTTATGCCCTTCTAATTGAAATGGAGAATTTTTCGCGTTGCTATTTCACCATATGCGTACCACATTTCATTCCTAAGCATTTTCAGAACTCGATTGTATTTTATTATGTTGACAAGGAGATTTAACTTCTTTTGACAAGAGTTGAAAATATGACCATGCTTCTGAATCTAAAAATATTGTTAGTATCATCATTGCAAATTAAAATGAAAAGTTAATACCAACAACGCATTTTCTTATGTTTTACTTTGCTTCCTTTCAGGAAATTTGGCTATTAAAAAACCTAATAAAATAAAAAAAAATAAATCTCAATTTCATTTTTGAACACAATTTTGAAATGTAACAATGCATTCAACTCCCACTTCAGACTTTGGTTTATAACAAAAAGACTCTAATGTAATAAATCAATTTAATTGGAAAATAGGACAGTGTGCAAAATTAGGGAATAAGAATTTTACTGCATTTTTTCTGATGATTTACATTTGCTGCTAACCCAAATATTAGCTAACCACAAAAAAGTTAAATTACAGCTACATAAATTTATTAATTGAATATTTCATATTCCAAAAAATTAAAAGAAATCAATTTGGAGAAATGTTCTTTATAGAGACAATATACGAAGTTTCTTTATTCTATTTTTTTAAAATTAACAGATTTGTATACCATCATCTCAAATACTTTATTTTTTATAAGTTTCTTAATTAAATTAAAAAAAATTTAAAAAAAAAAAAAAAACCAGAACAAATTTATCGATTAGTGGCTGAATTAATGCTTAGGAACTCCCTCCCTCAGCTATTTTACAATTGAAAGAAAAGTCCTTTTTTTATTTTCATCTCGAATTCTATGTAATTTGGGATTGATTAAATAAAGTTTATTGATATTTTTATTTTTGAAAAGATTGAGTTCTTTTAATTCAAGAAGTTAAAAATAAATTAATAATAAAAATTGTATTGAAATCTTAAAAATCACACTTTTTAACTATTTTTAAATGAAACACATCTGCTTCGCTTTAAATCTTTTGTAAATTGCATCTTTAACAAATGTCAAATCTTGAACCGAAATGTGGTAGTGTTCTTGCTATATACCAAGTTTCATGAAAATCGGTCAATAGAAATCGAGTTGTTTCACGCGGGTAAACAGAGAAACGGACAGAAAAAAAATCCTTAAGCAAAACATATGTAAAAATTAAAATATTATGTTTCAAATTGGATGAACATTTGTTAAGAAAACAAATGAATCCTGGATTTGCTTAAGACGAATTAAAATGTGAAGAATAATATGAGTAAGCACAAACTGTGTGCTATTACTTTTCTGAAAGTAACTAGAAAAAAAAAACCACCCTTTTAGTTGGAATGATGAAAAAGCCTTCTATTCATATCTAAAGACTGTCCCTAGACGACTATAGATCGTGAGCTAACAGTGAGAAAAGCGCATATTGAAAGGTCAAGAAAATCCGACACATTCATTCAACATTCCAACCGTTATTAAACTCTGCAGCCTTCAAAGAGAGAGAAAGTGAATTGTATCAAACCCAGCTTCCCTTTTCTCATTTGAGAGCCGACCTTTTTGAAAGAGTAGAAAAAAAAAGTCTGATTTAGGATAACATATATCAGGATCTAATATGTAAACTCGGACTGAAAGTAATTTTTTTCCTCTTTCTCTCTTTTTTTTTTGTGGAATTCTGTGTTGGCGTCATAGAATCGTAAATGCGATCCCATACTCACAATTCGGCGCCAGTTCTTATCCCCTCCCTCTTTTCCAGTAAAAACCCATATTACCAAGAACGACTGCTGTAGATTCTAGGAAATTCTTCCGAAGATGAAATCAATAATGGTTTGATCGGTAAACGTTTTAAAATTATATCGCTATTTTTATTGATAATGAATATTGAGATGCCCGTTTTTACCGATTCAACCATTGGTTCGAAGTAAATTTACAGTTCCAAATACCTTTACAAGAATTAAGCACAAATCTTAATAACAGACACATCACGACGTGTTCCAAGATTTAGAGACTGGATCAACTGTTCTTGATGCAATTTCTTAAGATTCTCTTTAATGTTAAGAAATATTTATGGCTAATCTCCGTCAATCTAAACTCATTTCATGTTCGTTACATTCTTAATTTTTCTATATTTGCCAAATACGAGTTCAGAAACTTTTTGATGCCTGTGACTTTAAAAAATTTTGAAATTAAAAGTCAATTGATTCAAAGGCCTTCATAAAACCCCAAATTAAGAAGGAATTGAAGAAAAATACTGAAAAAAATTACAATCGCAAAATACCGTCATTTCTAATCAATTCGAAATATAATTCCCTCACTACTTAAGAAAGAAAGATCTCCAAATTTTTACCAGATATGATTCAGTTTTCCTATCACTATGGATTTTTTTTATTAAAATAATAAATGTATTATTGTTTATTTTCCTTTAAAAATCAACTGTCTGTTTTTTTTAAACTTTCCTAGATCCTTATGGAAAATTGTAATGAAACTATATATTACATACCTAACCATCCTTCATAATTACGTTGATGGGAATATTATTGATTATCTGAATTATTACATAATGAGCTTCAAGTTAATCCATAATAATTCCATTCACCGCCAAATGAATCCAGATTCCAACCAGATGTCCGGGAATGCTCGGATGTGCCGGAAAGTTGGTGGCGGCACTGTCCTTTTCCTCCGCCGCCCCCATTGATCCCAGCTGTGTTTCTGCCACCGAACGAGAAACTCGTGACGTGCGAGCGCGCGCGTGAAACACTTGTCACGTGCACAGTCTACCAATAACAATCCCGAGCGGAGGATCTGGCTCCAAATCTGCCACAAAGAAGGGACGGAGTCGGAAGAGAAGTGGCGAGCTACTTGGACACGGTTAAATACGAAGCCAGGCTTACAAGTATTCACCGTGCGCCTGGGTTGCAGCATCCAAGAAATGATCTTTGCGGGGGGATCGCTTTCCTCCCGTGGAGCACTCTGAAGCGGCGATTCATCGCTCGGACCGTTATCTCCAACTTCTCAGACTGTGGACTTCGCCAAGAGCCGCCGGCCAGGCTCCCCACATCACCGATAGGTCTAATCCATCATCTCAAAAGAGCAGAGGAAGGAGGGGCTATTGTGGGTGTTCACTCTGCACGTGGACATGCTTGGATGCTGACAGTTCTCAATTGAAAAACTTTCCCTGTACTTTCATGCAATCTCTGTTTCGACGTAGACAAACTATCCACAGCTCTTTTTTTTTAATTTTTTTTCTCTTTTTTCCCTCACTCATTTATTGAGTTTCTTCACTGAAGCTTGACTGACTTAACGGCGACCACTTACATTATTCACAATCAGTGAGGCTACTGGACTCAAAGAGACTTTAAATGAAAAAAAAAGAGAAACTGCTATCTAAAGCGATGTTCCATCTCTTAATTTGGAATTAACTAAAAGTTTATTTCATAACTAATGATTCTACTTGGGCAAACCAAAACCTGCAAGAGTAATAATAACATATCTCAGTGATTGTTTTGAAACCCTTGAGGTTTTGGTAAATTAACTGACAACGTAACGTTCAACTATCCTGCTGTCGGTCAAACCCAAACAATTCCAGTTAAGCTTAGTGATCACTGTTAGCGGATGAACTCAGTGTATTTTGCTGATGTTGGATGAATAGATTTACGTATTCCAACGTATTAACCTCTGCAAAGTTTCGCTAGATCAGGTAAGACTAAATTATTTGGAATTCTAACTCTCTTTCAACAGTTACTATATATTGATTTATATTTTTTATGTCCATTATATGCTGAATAATGAATGTGGTATTTTATTTCTTTTTTTAAGATTTTTAAAGTATGCTTTTGAATATTTTACCTTTGAAGACATTTGATTTATAAATAAGGAAAAATATTCTCATAAGGTTGGATTATTGAAACTTATCTCCAAATATCTAAAAATTTGGAATTCAATGTTGTTAAATCAATTTGCAATATATTCTTCTTCGATGTACTTCCAATCTTCTTTAGAGTCAACTAACAATTATACATAAATTCCCCAAACAACAAATTTCATAAAAAGAAAAGTAAAGTTATTGATAGTTAAAATTTAAATATGCTGAATTAATTAACTAAAATTTTATTTCTTGTTCCTGGCTTTTTATCTAAAATTAAAAAAAAAAAACTCTTTTCAAAAAAAAAGTTTTTGATGTATAGGTTTGCTTGAATTACTTTCAAAACTTCAGAGAACGAATGGTTTCTAAGCTGCACATTTTCCATAACAGCAAAAGCACTTTAAAAGAGTGATTCCATACCAGAAAAATTTAAGTTCTATGAGTCAAAAATGAAATGCGCTTCATTTATGAACGACGACATCTTTAAAAGGATATTAAACTCATGTCATTTTCATTTATGCGAAGGAAAGCTTTTAGATAACATAAATGAAAAATGAATCTGAGTGACAATTCTCTATCATTTATTAATGCATTTTTATTTAAGTTTTCTGTAAAGAAATATTCGTCATTTCTTCTTTTACTGAAAAGAGATTACTATTTTACACTACGAAAAGAATGAATTCGATCTTTTTTTTAAAAAATTAACAAATCAACTGTAAACTTCAATTCTATTTTACACAGGGCTTTTTTTTCTGCAGAAACATTGTAAAGCTTAAAAAGAGTGTTAAAAAGAGAGAATTAAGATTGTTTTGTCTTTTATTTCCTCCTAGTTAACATTATTTTGCAGTGTTGGCTATTAAAAATCGCCAAACTGAAACATTCGCAGTGTTTAGGTTTCTTTAATAAGTTGTTATTCCTTAGGTCATTTTACGTAAATCAATCTTCGCTAACCACTTCTGAATCAAGTTAATTAAATAGAATACTTCAATAAATCACTTTTAAGCTTTCAGAACATTGCAGGATTTCCAAATAAATTAATTTCACTCAACTTTTCTGTTAGGCTCTACTTGCATTCAGCTGATCCTTACAAATTTCTCGTATTCTTTTATTTAGAAAATTATAAGGTATTGTAACGATGAAGTTATTTTTTTTTAAATGCCTTGCTTTGATTGAAAGGAAACTTATGAAGACAGTTGTAAACGTGTAATCAAAATGCTATCATTAGGTTCAGTTAGTTTAATTATGAACCTAGTTTTTCATTTACGATAATTTAAATAAATCACGCATTATTGGCAGTATAGTCAGACTCAGTCATTAAAAAGTGGGTTAGTCCAATTAGTTAAAAACATTAGTCAATACATCTGCAACACATGATGACTTAGGTTTTTCCTCAAAAAATAACCATGCTTAAGAAGTACTTAACCTACGTCGATAATTGTAGTTAATTCGTACATTTATGTAATCGATCACACTTTTAATCATTTCATATTCTCAAGCCTTCTAAAAAGTTGAAGAAACATAAGCCTTAATGATTTCTACAACATATGAATTAAAACGAAAATTAATTATGTAATTTTTATAGGAATAATTCTTGTTTTCAAGTAACTTAAAATCTCAATCTGTTTTCTGAATAAGGTGGATAAACTGAATAATATATTCATTATTATTACTAAATGTTTTTAGCTGTCTATGTCTGAAAAATATTAAAAGTGTGATTTTTATCCCTAGTCATTTTAACCAAAGGACCACCTGGAAAGTAGTCTATTAAAATGTGTCAATCTGATACAGTAGCAGCCAGAGTTTATTATAACTAGTTTATAGGATTTCACAACATACATATGCCTACAGGCTATTGATATACACTAAATGCATGGATAGACAAGCCACCCCTTCCGTTTGCTGTTGGCTCGATAATGCTACATTACACTGTAGAGAGATTTATGTTGGGAATTGGCTCCCTCTGGTTTGGTTGGTTTTGTTTATTTTTAAATAACACAACAGGAAGACTGAAGGCATGTTTAAATCAAATAAAAGCGAAAATAGCTTTCTTGTTAAAATAATTAAAGTTAAAGCCATCACAAAAATAGATATAACTGTAGCAAAAGACTGTTCAATTCGATAGCTGAAGAACAGTTCTATAGACATGGAAAATATAGTGTGATTTATGTTAATTTGAAAAAAAAAATATTGAAGAATTATTAATAATCTTTAAAACCCACTACTTGGACTAATTTTTATTATCTTTTTTTTTAAAGCTCAACTTATGACTATCAGATTGCAATTTATATTATTTAATTTATGTATTATTATTGATCTATAGAGTCATATTTACTTTTTTTGTACTTGTGTTACAAGCTCTGTTTAGTCCAGGCTTACATGATGACTTTTTAACAAATGCAATTAGAAACGTAAAGCAAAATAATGTAGGTCGAAGATATTTACATTTGTTTTTTTCCTATTACTTCAAATATACAATTTTTTTTTTATATATATATATATAAAATATTAAGCCCCCCTCATTATTAAAATAAGAGCTGATAATATAATGAATCTTAGAAAAGAAGAATGTTTATAAAATTAGTAAGTTATCAAGAAAGACAACATTAAAATATTATCTTAATTAAACTTCTATTAATTTGTTGATTTTTTAAAAAATATATTACTTATTTTATTTTTTTTTAAATTAAATATTAAGGGAAAAAAACCGAAGCTAGAATGCATTTTCTTTTTTAATAAATGAACAATAACTTAAAAGGTTGTACTGACGGAAAAATTTCTAAATTCTAAGCCGACAAATAAATGAGAAGAAAACCTATAAGAAGTAAAATTTTCTACAAAGAACAGTGAAGAATTCCCAGTATTTCCATTAAATGAAGGTTTGCATTGGTGTAGCGATTTGCTATCTTTATTTCCCTGTTTTCAAAGGGAATCACATTCAAATGCATTCATAATTAATGAACTCCATTTGAGATCGCACGCCGAGATGCTCCTTTCGATTTTTTTTTTTTCCGAAAATTAGAAAGAGAACTTCAAGTTCCAGAAATATCTTAAGAGTTCTTTAAAACTACCTCATCTCTAAGAGAAACAATCTGTAACAATAAAATTACCCTAAATGGAACGAGAAATATCTTAAATGAAAATATTCCAATGAATGGGAATCCAATGTCAACCAAGAAGGCAGAAACTTGTTTGACGTGATCTTCCATTTGCTTCGACTTTACACAAATTTTGCTGTTAAAATTTTCGATCAAAAAGTAAAGAAGAACACAGTAAATGTAGCTAAATATTTAGGTAGCTTTTGTTAAATTAGTGAAATAACGGAATTTAATTTAAAAGTAAGCTTATGTTTCGAATAGAATATTTTTCAAGTTTTTGATATTCTAAGATATTTTGATATTTAGTTCTTTTATTACTTCAAACAGACGATTTACGATAGAATAACAATAAAAAAAAAGTATAACTTAAAAGCGAATAAAACATTACTTTTATGCAAAGTGTCTTATTGGCAAAAAATTCTACCAATTTGTAGATGCCCAATGAAAGTCAATCAAAGCAGCACTAATTAATGTTAAAACCACGGAATTAACTAGTTTGTAAGAAAAAGATTTTTTTTTTTTTTTTTTTTTTTAAAGTTTTATGTTAAAAGAAAATCCTTACCAATCACTTAACGCTTTAGATTTTCGGGAAAAAAAATCACCTCCAGATGGTAGTGAGGATAAATCAAATTTCCTGGACATTAGAGTTCATTGCATGTTTCGTTTTAACCATAGAACCATTAATTATCTCTATTTTTACAGTTGCAATAATGGTGGTCAAATAAATGGCTTCACATTTGAAAAACCAATATCCTGACTTTCTTTAACAATCTTTCAAAAATTTATAGCTTTTCGATATTTGTAATATATTATTATTTTCGAGCTAAAATGTGATCTATTAAATGTATCTATTTATTTAGATACAATGTACAGCAAATTCTTGAAAAACAACATATATTTCCAGAAAACAGGACTGAAAATAAACTGCCTATCAACTGAATGCAAGGAATAGATCAACATCGAAAATGACTATTTAAAATTTTGCTAAAGTTTAGTAGTGCTAAAGGAAATAAAAACCTATTAAAACTTATTTTCTATCTTTGTAATTTGTCATCGATGCACAAGGAAGAATATTTATAAAGTATTTATCATACAAATCGTTTTCGTGCAAACAGAATATTTTTTAAGCTTCACTGCATTGTCACGATGTATTGAGAAGAAGTTGACAAGAAGCAATCTGAGAATACAAATGAAAAGGGAAAATCTTAGAATGAAAATTTTCATCCATGATTTACAATTATCATCAATAATATCAATTAGCTTCCATTTAAATAGTGCAATAGCGTTTGAAGAAAAAAAAGTTTAACAGTACAATATTTACATTTAAAAAATGCAGTTTGAATTGCACTTTTTGATTATGGTTGATGTATGAGAAATAATCTTATATCTTTTTTTTATTACTATTATTTAATATTTTTTTTTTATATTTTATTTATTCATTTTTACACACTGTTCGTAGTTGTTGTTTTTTAAGGCCCTTCTTTCTTTTCGCTACGAATATTTTCATTAAACCATATTTAGTCATACAGTTTGCTTGGCTAATCTTGTTTTACGCTATTACATAGTGGAAAGCAATAATATAAGAACTCCACCTCATTAATTGTCCTAAAAAAATATCAAAGACTTAATACTTACTTCTCTTTTAATAATGTTCTTTAATTGATTCTTGTCATTAAATTTCAATTGATTTACTGAAATGTCCGTTTTGATATCTTACAATTAGATGAATAATTGCTAATTATGGTGATACATACGAATTTATTTTAATATTTTTAAGAATACCTTGATACATTTTAAAATGGAAAAAAAATATATCTATCATCAATTGAAAATTGTGCTATTTCCTTTTGGTCTTTTTCTGACAAAAGAGCAATTGGATTTTTTTTTTTCATTTTCCTTTTATTTTTCCTCTTGGTCGATTGTTCATCATCTACCATTAATTTTTCTTCCGCTGCTGCTCTCGGCAGGTGCTGAACGGGTCAAATATAAAATTTTAATAACGACTCCAACACTCATCATAGATGAAGGCTCGACAAGAGAAACACTCCAGCACAGTCCTCCCTTCGGTTTTCTGTTTCGATGCTTGTGATCGCCAAATGTCCCATCTAATATTTCTTTATCTTATCACTTAACGATTTACGTACAGACTATTGTAATACGTGAAATTACAATAATCTGAATGGAAATACTTTTTTCACTTATCAGAAATAAGTAATTTAAGATAAGGTACAAGGAAAGTGAATTTTATTTTAATATTGTTATTCCATGTTTACAAAATTTTTAAAAAAAGCTAATAATTTACTATCCGAAAATTAATTGCAATTTTATAAGTGAAAAATAGATGTATATTTTTATAATCGTGAAAAGAAATAGAATGAACTCCACAGTTAATTTTATCATTTACCGGTACCTCGTATTTTTTTTAATAAAATCCATTTATTCCCTGATTCTATTTGTATTTATCAGTTTCCATTCAAAATCTTCAAATAATTTCAGTAAAGTTACAAATACTTTATTGAAAATCTTTCGTTCCTTTCTTTTTGCAATAAAACAAAATTGTCATTTTATCTTGAAAAAAATTCAAAAGAATTTTCTAATTTTGAAAATTCAGATTAAAACCTACTTGTGGAGAGAGATTTCTAACAAAAATATTGCATATCTTTTCTTTGGGATGAAAATAAATGGCTCAAAAACGCCTATTGTTTAACAACTTTTAGTTTGGACTTATTTGTAAATATATCATACTAAATTACTTCTTTCTTTATGCAAAGTAGACTTTCTTCATGAAGTAGACTTTAAGGAAGCTAGGAGAAATGTTATACCACACCATCCTTCAGACTTAGCACAGACTAGAGGAATTGCAGTGAGGAAGACCATACATTATTTATCTGGAGATTCAACCCAAAGTTTATCATCTATTATCTACTGCAATTTAAGGCTTCGGTTATTTCTAGATGGCATTAAATCGTAACCTGATGACTAGTTCTGTTATCATGTTGCTTAATTTACAAACAGTCACATATTTCGTCTGTTAATCTTATCTTCAGAATCTTTAGATTTGCTTAGATTGAGCCCGATCTGTGCGAGATATTATCTGCAAATAATTTCAAACAGTCAATTACAAATGCATACCATTAGATAAAGCTAACTTCTCTCTCTTTCCTTTTCTATCATCCTTTTCTTTCCTTTACTGTCATTCCTTGATTTGATTCGTCGAACAAGTCTTATTTCCATTCTTTCCCGTTGGTCCAGAGAGGCGCCATCATTGTTTGCAGGTCGTGTCATTCGTTCGTTAGGTCTTGAGCTCCTACGAGAGAGACGCGACCTCCCATCAAATCAAATCCGGACAATTCAGAATGCTCCTTGACGGCTGACTAATTCAGCGAATTTACACAGAAAATAGTTGAACTTTCCATTTCTTCTACTTCGTCTTATTCTGTCTTTTTCAGCCTCAGTATTTAACTTAAATGTTTTCAGATCAATATTTTGACAGAGATGAGGAAACTTCTACGCAAATGAAAAATATCAAGCAGAACTAACCAAAGACTTTTTTTTTATTATTTAAATAATAATTCTCAGCTTCAATTATTAATTTTGTGGTAATCATTGATACAATTCTGTTTTTGAAAAGTGCATTACACCAACCTCTGCCACTGAAGAAACTTCTAATGAAGAAAATATTATCTATTCACATTATGTCAAGCAAAAAGATTCCTTTCCATTCTAAGAAAATGAATTTATGGGAGAAAAAGTACCTTCGTAGCTTGAGAATAATGAAAAATTATTTTTTTTCTCGCACTAATTATTTTTTCTGTTTCCAAATGTAGTACACTGTTTTGCTAATATCTACCACCAATATATACCAAACAGCTTCAACGTTTGAGAACTTCAAAAGAAGCAAACTATAAACTTCGAAATTTGTGTATGGCTTTTGGAAAATTTCTGAATTTTAAGAGTTGGTATTTTACTAGAAACTCCATAACTTTTACTGAACATATCTGTAAAAATTGGGGGATTCAAAAAAGTTTTTAAAGGAAAAAAACAACAACTCAGATTTTAATGAAATTTTAAGCATTACAAATTTTTCTTATTGTTGGAAACATTGTTATATTGGCAAGCTTTTATATTTTTTTGTTTTTTGTTTTTTTTTAATAGAAAAAAAATATATAAATATTACAATTGATTTATTTTCGGCAAAATAAACACAGACATAAAAAGCACAACCATTATCCGCTAAAGATCTTTAATCTCTCGAGAAGCAATAATTATTTTGGCCGCCCCTCTGTAATCATTCGCAAAATTAAAATAAGGTGGGTATCCCTGATATGGCCATGCTAAGGTTTGAGAATTTTTCTAGCCGCCATTTTGGAAAAAATCAAAACCATTTTTTGTTTTAATCGTTCTCAATCTAATGAACTTTCATAAAAAATTTTGTCATTCCCCATAAAAATAGTTTTACTGGTCCAAAAAAACAAAATTCCAAAAGTCTACCTAGTGGCCATATCAGGAACATGTGTACCTGATAGGGCCACCCTTGTTTCATATTCTACAAATCGTGTTTTTTTTTTTCAGTTTCATAGTGCAGTTCTACTAAAATTACATAATTTTGATGTAAATGAATAAACATTATACTAAATAATCCTTTTTTTGTTATTTAAAAGTGGGTTCAAAACAGGATTCCCACTCTTCCCAGCGCTCACTGCCTTGGTCATGACTTCTTAAGTCCATAATCCCCTCTTCTTCACATTGTCAGACATTATTTTATATCTAAAACACACAAAAAAGGTTTTTATTGAGTAATTTTATCAGGAGAAAAAATAAACTTGAAGTGAACTTGATACGGCCATGTTTCACTTAATATGGCCAAGTGGGTGGCCATATCAGGAGCAGGTTAGCTTTCACGAAAATTGGTTATGACGAACAACTCGTGAAAGATACGCCATCAACGACAACACCAATTGAAAGAACATTAAAAACTGAATAGATTACGATGGTTTCATGAAAAAAGTATTTGAAGACATGCATAAAACAAAGGAGACTCATCTGAGAAACACAAGAAGCAGTCATACGAAAAACACAAAACAGACAACTGACGCCATATTGCTCAATCTGGCTGGATGGTAAATTATCACGTGACACACTAGGAGGCCCCTCACTGGATGGTGATGCCATTTAGGAATTTTTGCTTAGCTAACTCACAATAGGTGGGTGGCCATATCAGGAACATGGCCATAACAGGAGCACCCCCCCTTAAAATTAAAATAAAAACGGATTGTAACCACAGAAAACTGTAGTTTAGAAAGATTTTCTTTATCTGGCACTAGACTTCTGCATGATCCCCTGTCCTTCCCTTACACCGGAAGCTTCAATCAGATGCCCGGTTGAAGGAGATCTCTGCACAACTAGTGAAGAGCAACTCTTCCGTTTTACTGTAATAAGATGTTCTCATTCGCAAATGGCAATTGGAACACTCAAAAGCATTCTGATCTATCATCTGATCAGTCGCTCGGCGATTTCTCTTAAGACTGTGTGCCTGTTTCACTCGCAGACATTTAAAGAGACTGTCTTCATTGTAACAAAGGGCACCTGGATTTGCTTCCAACCAAGTGGTTGGAGACAAGTTGGGACAGCGGTTATTCAATACCCTTGTTTGGTTGAATTTCAAGACTGGTTGACTCTTTATTCTGAATGATATCTTATTAACTTGATGTCATGGCGCAACACTGTCATTTAAAAGGTTCGATCTCTTGTTGATATTCTTTGTATTGAGAAATTAAATTCCATTCATTCTGAAACCGTAATTATGCTTGTGCTATCTAGCATCTCTTAGAGCAGCGCCGAATCCATTAAACTCCTTTCAGATAAGATAGTATTCCATGTTTTCTATGACAGCGAAATGTTTCCCTATCTTATTTCTTTCTTTCCAAACATTGCTATTTAACTTTTAAATATTAATAGAAAAGTAAAATTTCTAAAATAGTTTAAGCTTAGTAAAGTTTACAAATAACAAAAGTTCTGCGTTCTTTCTTGGTTAAAAAAGGAAAAAAAAAACTTTAATTCACTATGGCTGGTTAAAAAAAAAAAATAATCTTACAGTTCTTCGCTTTAGGATGTCACAAACAGAGTTTTCTATCAATCACTGTTTGTTTGGTTCTGTTTTTCCTCTACTTGACTTAAACAGAACATCTGAAACGGCAGCCGACCACTGAAAATCATGTAAATAACGTACTTGGTATGGTCTTTGAAACGTTGTTCATTTGTTATTTAGATAAAAAATATGACATACAATAAAAATAAAAAAGATAAGCTTTTCTTTGAAAGTTCCTACGTAATAAACTAATAGAAACATTTTTGTTAAGGCTTATATTGGTTGATTAATTATAATAAAAAAGTAAATGTTTTGTGTAAAAAAACTATCGAAGCAAAGACTAAACTACATTTAATTGCCTTTAATAACGAATAATAAGGTAGATATAGCCTCTTCCGTTGTATCTGAATTCCATTATTATGATGATGCAGAAAATCACTTGGGGAAGGGTGACTAGTGTATTGGCCTTTTATGGCAATGGGGAAGGGGCGGCAAAATGGGAAGAGAGGAACATCATAGGACTATACATAGGCGCCAAAAAAGCTACCTATCTACTGTAGATGTGATTACCTACATGGTTACACAGGTATTTAAAGTGGATGGTTGAGTCTTTGACAAATAAACTTCTGACTATTATTAATACATGAGGGACCCAAAATTTTAATGAAGTTAAATAAAATCTCTCATTTGCAAAAGAAACGTTTTTTCAGTCATTAAGAATAAAGGTTAATTTTTGTATGTTTGTATCCTTTCCGTTTGTTGCATTGCTTAGTTTATTGGAATGGCTTAGGGATACTATTTGGGATTAATCAGTTTAATGGGATGCGACTATTGATATAGCTGAGATTCGTATCTCGGTTATTTGCTGATGGAAGCGGTTATAAAAATCATAAATATAGTAAGATAAGCAAATGTATCGGCGTCAGTTTAACTAAAAGATAGTGTTGGACGAAGGAAAAGCAGATAAAACATTCTACTATGTATTATCAACACTCGTAAAAATAATTTTTTTTAAAAACATTATTGAAGTAGGAATACGGCTATTAAAGCAGACAGCAAATGATGATTTAGGTTGAAGAAGTATTTCGAATATAAAAATAGTAAAATTTATATATTTAATACGTTAACATCTTCCAGGTT
Source organism: Thereuonema tuberculata (assembly GCA_023159025.1). NCBI lineage: Eukaryota > Metazoa > Arthropoda > Chilopoda > Scutigeromorpha > Scutigeridae > Thereuonema > Thereuonema tuberculata. The sequence continues at coordinate 166,523,385 of JAFIDM010009631.1, read as the reverse complement.
TAAATGGGATGGCTTTATAGATATCATTTTAATATAAATATCACAAGATCTCTCCGCCATTATAAAGGCCATTTAGTTTATCTCAAAAGGAGCTTACAAGCAAAATACCAATTTTTTCTTTTTATTTTGTTACTTAATTAAGGAGGAATTCATTTCGTCAGTCATAATAAAAGTGTGTTTCTTTTTAAGAAAATGACTGATTTTATTGAAAGCTTTTAATGTTGATATGCATTTGTTGTAATTCAAGTATTCTTTGTTTCTATGTTTAATTTTTGAAAGTTACATAAGTTAAGTGGGCATTGATTCGTTGAATTTTGAGTAAATCATACTTCTGTTTATACAGTCGTTGCCCTGGAGGTCTGTACGTCGTTACAGTATCCCACTACAGGCCAAGTAAGCCCTTGGGGTTGTTTCCTGATGCCCGCGTCACACCAGCATATTTTTCATCATTGTTTTCATCATTGACCCTATCATTGACGCTCTATGATCGTGTGATTTGCCTCTGTTGACCTTTTCATCACTGATTCCATCATTGGAAAAATTTAGAAACTGCTCTATTCGCAACGTTGTTTTCAGTGCTGATCGTTAGTGAGCTCCAATCAGAACCGACCAGCTTCGAGCCCGAACAAGCCGACCAGCGCCATTTTGGCCACCGTTTCGATTGAATCCGAAAGCTATTAGGAATTAAATATCACAGTGAGGAGATTATTTTTCGAAAATAAACAATATTTTTACTGAAATAAATTAATGCTATGCGTCAGAATGTGCAGATGTCAACTTTTTAAAGAGAGATTTCATTTCTTCTTGAGCTGCATTATGGTCGCAGGGGCTTGTGGGATACCCGCTGTTGTCAATCGAAATTCAGTTCGCTTTTGCTTAAATAGTAGAGATGCTTGAATACAATGTACAATTAGTTTCGAACAGATTGACATCTTGCTAAAAGTCATTTCAAATTCCACCTAAATTTCGTTGCCGAAACACGATTTTAGCCTCTAAAAAAAGATTAAACGCCGTCTTTTCGTAACTGGGAAAAGCTTTGGAGTAACCGCCAAAATCTTTTCAGCTCAACTCTGATTGGCTAGCGCTCTGCCAATCATATGCATTGTTTCACCATATTTCGTCGTAAAAGGAGGAAAACAAGGATGGGGAACCCTTCACTGATTTCAGTGTAGCAAAACAATGTTGAAAAAATAGGCTGGTGTGAAGCGGGCATGATCAACGGAACTAAGTTGAGGTCGGGTGGTCTGCCCCACGCTCGCTCGCTTTTAACCCCCAGGAAATAAAGCCGCTACCCATTCTGCAGAGGGCTAGGTAGACTGGCAATCTGGAGAAGAATTCAACGTGGGAAAAATCCTCGACCTCCGCTGGGCTCGAACCCGGCTCCTCCAGCTTGAAGTCAAAAGCACATCTATACTTTGACTTTCTCGAAAAATTACAAAAAAGTTTTACAAGTTTTAAGTTCTCTTTCCTAAGCATGAAAATGAAGGTATTTTCTTTGGTGACAGAATATAAGGAATTCGTTATAACTTAATATAGAACAGAAAGTACTGCGATTACCAAGAAATCATACTGTGCAGAACGTGCACAACGAAACAGAATTCTGAATTGATGGTCGTAAAACTAATTCTGTAAATGATATGGTTGAAAAGTTTGATAAATAAAGAGATAAATAAAATGCATAAACGAATTTCTTTTTTTCAAAAAAAATAATGTAAGTAATGATTTTTCATTATTTTGTACTTAAATTAACATTGCTCGTTTCTATAGTGTTCATTTACATTACTTTAGCAGCCAATGATAATAAAAACAAAATAAATGACATTATTTTATCATGAACCAAAAGATACGGAAAGTTTTTGTTGATAATCAAATTTCGCTAGTGACTTCGAATAATCTTTCACAGAACTTGTTTAAAAAAAAATCCTTTAAAAATTTCTCTGCATTCTGTCTCAACATGAATCTTTGCCAAAAGCAAAGGCAGTTTGTGTATCTCTGCTGTGCTTTCATTGTCAACATAATGATGTGCTGGAGGCTCCAAAACTAAAACAAATCTGCATACACATATACAATAAAAATAAGATGCGATGCAGATAAAAAGAAAAAACGTAAATAAATAAAAAACTTATTATAAAGTTTCGTAGAATAATGTTAGCACTTCTCTACAAAGCAATAAATCGTTACCAGATGTGGATACTTTCATTAAAAGAACAAAATTTATATAGTTTCATATTTTTTTCTCCCTTAGACGGTGGTACGATAAAATGTCTACAATTTGTCCGTGAAGCCAAATTATTTTTTCGGCAGCTAACTGATATTGGGTGAATGTGTGTAATTTGGCCACCATAATACTTTATCGTATTTTTTAAATTTTTGGGATACTTAGAAACAAATTAAATTATTGCTTACAAATCTTCACCTCTTTACGACATTTAGAGCTCTTATTATAATTAAATAATTTGAATTAGAATTATCTTTCATCTGTTAACAGCTTTCCTTAAATTGAAAAAGCAATTTTAAAATCAATAAGTTTATTTTGTATTCTGATTTCAAGTTTTAATATACGGTTCTTCATTACATAATCAAAAATAGAGATACAAAGAAACTGAAGATTTTAATAGAAATTTACGAAGCATTTGAATCTTCTTCGAAAAATCAATTTTGATAATAATATGAAAGTTGAATAAAATCGATGAGGATTTTCGAAAATAATTTTTAAAATGAAAGGTATTCTTCGGAAATCCCTGCTTGGCGAAGGAGATTTTAAAACAATATGGGGTCAGTATTATGCTCGACTATCTTTAACTGCAATAAAGAGCCTTGGTTTGCATTTGACAGAAGATTAGTAACCCGATTTTACGACGCGACTGAAGAGTAGATTCACTCGCTAAAATATCCTATTGCCTCTAACTCACTAAGTATTAAATACGCATGTCATTAAAGAACATTTCATTGAATCTAACAGCTATAATCTTATTTCTTTTTATTTCTATATAAACTGTAATAAATGATGACTATTTACGTTTGTTGGAAAAGGATTTTCAATTAGACCTTTTTTTTTTTTTAAAAAAGAAAAGCAATGTTGTTATTGTTTTAATTAGGTGGGCGGATGAATTCACTTTTGAAGCGAAGCCAAACAGAACAATGGCATGGCAACATCAATCTAAAACTAGAAGACATACTCTGAATAATAGTAGCCAAATGGGACAAACAAATAGTAATAATTATTTTCAATTTGTTACAAGGACAAACGTGCAAAAAAGGACTAAAGACTAGGAATGGATAATTTTAATTGAACCGCTTTTGGACAATTTGAAAATTCGTGCATTTTAGGAAATATAATGATTTTTTAGAGCTAGCGAACTCTCTAAAAGAGAATACATGAAAAAATGAAACGAATATTAAAAATACGCTCATGAACATTCTATTAAAGCCAAAAAATCTTGTGTTATCTAACAATGGGTTTATATCGTTTCTGAACGTTTGTTTTTCCTTTTGATAGAAAAATTTAATAGTTATTTCATCATTTAAAAGCATCTTTTCAAAATAGCAAATATGTTTTGAAAATTGCTAGAATCTATATTTTATGAGATGAGAAACTTTTCTATGATCTTCATCAGAAAAACTATTAATTGCTGTCGTTGTTTACGAGAACATAACCATTGGACCAGAAGGTTATGACTCTTGTTTGGGAACTTGTTTTCCGAGAAATTCTCGTAACTTGATCCAATAAAAGCGAAAAAGAACAGTTTTAAAAGTATCATAATACTGAAATGAGATAATAATGTTCTTCATTCAACGATTTTTTTTTCCCCCAAAGTACTAATATAAATTTCGTTTATTCCAAATATTTCGAAATCAAATACTAAGTATAATATTTCTGAATGTATTATTTTCATTTATTCTAATCCCTAATACAAGTTTATTTACTCCAGTTTTTGTTTTATTTATTTATTTATTTATTGTAGAAAAATAATAGTTCATATGTAACTTAAATGACTGAATAAAAGAATATAGAATTAAATACAATTTTAAATAATAAGACATCACGTTAAAGCAAAATATAAAAATAACAATAAAACACCAACAGATTTGTGTCAGAACAACTAGCAAATAGCCCTAAGAAACACATTAAAATTTCAGTGGTAGCCTGTTCCCACTAGTGTCGTAGAATAAGTGTCTTTTGACCTTTGCTCTATCCAATGAGATCTAAAAGCCTGATGCAGTACTGTAAGTTGTAAAATTACTTGAACTAACAAAACCCTTTACGAATTTACTTACAACGACAAAAGCGACAAACTGAGCCAAAGACATCTGAGAAGTTTAATTATGTCTCCTTCTTTTAGGAGGAATTACTGTCTTTTTTGAAAAATCATAATGATTTGTTTATCTTATTTGTTTGAAAAGTTATTACAGCAATAAATGCAAGCTTATAATTTATTAATATTTGTTAAAACTGACATTTCTTTAATTACTTCCTTACGTTTTCATCTTCAGTTTTCAGATCATTACAGTGCCTCTATTTCTAACCTAGTCTATATATATAAAAATGAATGTTTCTTTGTTTGTCCCGTATATACTCCTAGGCCCTTTGACCTATCTGACTAAACTTTGCAGAATTACTCTTCAGAACCCTGCGCAAAAGATAGGCTACCTTATAACACCGGGCCCTTATATTTAGGGCCCCTTCTTGCCCCCCCCCCCCAAGTCTATTGCAAAAAGTGAAAAATTCGCTCTCCTATGGGGACAGGGACACCACGCTTGGGTGGGTGGAAGGCGACACGGCTATCTAAGTGCCCCAACCCCGACCGACGCCGGGCCCGTATTTTATAGCCTCTTCTCGGGCCTCCAAGTCTATTGCAAAAAGTGAAAAATCCGATCCCCTAAGGGGGGGGGGGCAGGGACACCACACTTTGGTGGGGGGAAGGCGACACAAGGGCATAAGTGTTAGTAATGAAATCATTCTAATAATAATAATGAAATAATAAAATTTAAGAATTCTTTTTTTTTTATATGTTCATTGAAATAATAAAAAGGATTTCGATGTGTCATGTTTCTGACAAGCAACCAAGTAACCCTGCATTACTTAATCATTAGTTTTTATTTAAATGAGTAGCGAAACTTTTTTTTTTTTAAGTGCTCTTGACCCCATGAATTTTTTGAGCTGCTCTAAGTTTCTCTAGCACAGTCCATTTACTCTGAAAACAAGATTCCTTCTCTTTTTCTATCCTTTACATCATCCATCTTGCGCGAATCATCCCCTAGTGTGCGACACCCACGTCTGTCCCTGTAGATACTGCTGCAGACAAACGACCCGGATTGTTTCCATCATTTTCGCGAGGATACTGGATCTCACGAATGCCAATTTCTAGTGTCAATACTACACTTTCATAAGAGGATAAAAGCAGACTATAATTGATAAACTTTGGTGTATTATTGAAATATATCTGACATTGCAAATGGCTTCAACTTTCGTTGATGAATATAAAAAAAAAAAAACGATCATGTAGAGTAAGAGAAACTAGAGATCTTCAATATTTTAAATAGATTTATGGATTTCACTTTTCCTCTCAATTTTTACTTTCGTGAAATGAATCTTAATAACATCAGAGCATTGTAACTAGGCCATCGGCGAGATTTTTAATTGAAAGTTTAATTCAACTGCATTAATTAATCTTTAATTTGTAATTTTAATTTTAGAGCTTTAATTATTATAATTGCAGGTTTCAATAAATGTGATTGGCACAACTGAAAATTACCGAGAATTAACTAATATTATTCAAATGAAATTCTTCACGAAGCTTGACATTTCGTTTTCCTGTAATTAAATTATATCTTGAAAGCAGCTTCAACTACGTTCTTTATGCTAATAAAATAAGTTTCAATTCGATAAGGTTTATTCGAAAAGTGATATTACTTTAAAACTAAGGTATGGTTCGAGGAACTGAATTAAGAATCACATTTAATGCCAACAATAGGTTAATCTTTGCAGCTCTCACTATACAATACTTTACAAAAATTATAATTTCTAAACAGCTACTTTATAAAGGCCTATTAATAATTTTTATTGGCATTTTTTAATTTTTTTAATTAACTAGGCAATCCCTCTGTCTTCCCCTGGTAAGTACGAGATAATCCAAGAAGAATCGATTCCAAATGGTTATGGCAAAAAGTGATATTTTATTCCTTTTTGAATGAACTCATTATTTGATATCGCGTGCCATAAAAAAAAAATGAACATTGAAATTGAAATTTTAATCTAGTAGGCTAAAATTAATGAGTTATTTTCTTTTTTCTCTGGCTCTTCTCTCATTGCGCCACACACACACACAAAGGGAGTGATAAGAAACAATAATTTGAATGTAGTGACATAATGGATAAGACGTCTGACTTCGGATCAAAAAGTTGCAGGTTCGATTCCCGTCGCGAACGTTTCATTGTAGTAATTTTTTCACAGGAAATTAACAATTGCGTCGAACAGACAGAGAAATAAAACATTTTAGTAATATAGATTAACTAGGCCATCCCCCGTGTACACGCGCTTGTTTTTCTATATCATATAGAATTTGGTTAAGTAAGAATATTATACTTAAAATACTGCAACGTTTCGGCAATTATAGTTCTAATTGTCATTTTATAATTACAAATAAATAGACGGATCGGAAATAAATAAATCTTGGAATTAAAAAAAAAAAAAAAAGTTGAATACATTCATTATTGCTGGGGGGGAAGGGGAAGGACACATAAGTCAAAAAACAATATAAAGTGAGTTGTAGTTCCCGTGGCCTAATTGATAAGACGTCTGATTTCGGATCAGAAAGTTGCAGGTTCGATTCCGGTCGCGAACGTTTAATTGTAAAAATTACTTCTATTTTCCATTCTCACAGGAAATTGCGCCGGACAGACAGACAGAGAAATAAAAGATTTCAGTAATATAGATTAAACATTCAGAAATTTTCTTCCAAATATGGAATTCTATTTTTGTATTTTTTTTTCATTTTCATTTTCTTACACTTATTAATAAAGTATTAAAAGATATTTTATAAATAAATAAAATTAAAATGTATATACCGGCATTTAAAAAAGTAGCAATTATCTAAACCCCAAGCCGACAACAGTAAAAAGGATCTTATTTATCAAGGAACGCTTAATAACATTAGCGTAAGTTCATAATAAATTTACCTTTTTTTTCAATATTGCTACATTCTCTTGAATTATGATTTTTAAAAAAATGCCAAAAGATAATGTTAATATCAAATTATATAAAATTCCAAAAAAAAATATATTGTAACACTGTTAAAATTAGGTTATCCCATTTATATTTTTGTATTATCTCTGTAGTTACAGTTGATTTTAAATAAGGAAATAGAAGTTAAATTTCTTATAAAACTTTTGTACAGATAATTTCGCGCTGGTCTTGTACCACAGCTAAAAATTAAAAGGTTAATTTTCAATTATTTTTTTTTATTATTATTAATTTGAAATTCTGTTAATTATCCTCCCAAAATGAGTTGAAAGTCAGTGATCGTACTGCCAAACACAAGACAAAATAAATGAAATGAACTCTCATTTTTCAAAGCAAGTACAGTCAGACCTCGATATAAGGTCACCCGCATATAAGGTCACTTTTCTAAAGTTCCGGCTCATTGAATAGGAATTCTATGATATGAAATAACGAATATATGGTCAGGTCTTAAATACCGTAATCGGATATATGGTCAGGTCTTAAATACCGTAATCGGATATAAGGTCACTTTTGTCTGTGATTTCAGTGCCACACTGATTCAATTCCAAGAATTTTTCCGTGGGTACGATCTTTTATCGGCGTCATTTCTCCTTCTGACGGAAGGGACAGCTTTCCCACGCCTGGACGAGTGGGAAGGATATTTCTCCGTTCCCATCGCGTCACGTGTCCATCGTTATTCACCAGGAAGTCGAAGGAAAGGATCTCATTCCAAACGCTTCTGTGCTTGTGTTATGATGTCGACAAAAAGAAAAATGTTGTCTCTATCAGAGAAAAAGAAAATCTTCGAAGATTTTGAAAACTCTAATGTATTGAAAGCATGTTCTGTCAAAGAGCGTGGGATACCACGAACGACTCTCAACAATATTCTGTCCTCGCATACTGTTGCAGAAACATGTAATGGAAAGAGAAAAAGGAAGCGTTTATCACCGTATGAGAAAGTTAAAGAAGGCCTTCTCCAATGGATAAAATTTGCTAGAGCACATGTGCCTATATCGTGCTTAGTACTGAAAGAAAAAGCTCTACAAATAGCCATCGAATTAGGAGAGAACGATTTTATGGCGAGCAATGGATGGATACAGAGATTTAAATTAAGACAGGACTTAAATTTTAAAACAGAGTGCGGTGAAGCCGGTGATGTGGATGATAGCGTTTTAAGTGATTGGAAGAAATCCGTGTTAGATGATATTTTGAAGCGGTACGAACATTGCGATATATTCAATGTTGATGAATGTGGACTTTTTTTCTTGTCTTTCCCTACAAAACTCTTACTTTTAAGAAAGAAAAATGTGTAGGGGGAAAAAAAAGTAAAGAAAGACTGACAATTTTTTTAGGAGCTAATATGGATGGCTCTGAAAAACTGAGACCGCTAGTTATCGGAAAATTTCAAAAGCCACGTTGCTTTAAAAATGTCAAGTCTTTACCTTTGGATTATGTTGGAAGCAAGAAAGCATGGATGAATGCTAACATATTTGAGAAAACTATACGGCGTTTCGATAGATACTTTTTGAAAAATAAAAGAAAAGTTGTTTTCATCGCAGACAATTGCCCTGCTCATATCAACATACCTCAGTTAAAATCAATTGAGCTTGTTTTCTTACCCCGAAATGTTACCAGTGTTTTGCAACCTTTGGATCAGGGAGTCATTCAAAATCTGAAATTGAACTACAGAAAGCTCCTTCTGAAAGATTTGATTTCAGCAATTGATGAGAAAAAAAAAATTCACGTGTCTGTGTTAGATGCAATTTTTTATATTCATAAAAGTTGGAGCTTGGTGTCAAACACATGCATTTCAAATTGCTTTCGACATGCTGGTTTTCAATTTTCTTCAAATAGTATGGATGAAACAACAGATGAAGATGATGACGACGATATTCCTTTAGCTGTGTTAATACAAGATCTCAGAAATCGCGGCTGTGCTATAGAAGGGGAAAGTGAATACGTGAAAATTGATGATGAAATTGCTACCACTTCTCAAGCTTCGATTTCCGAAAGTGTTTCGCAAGTTTTAGATTCCAATGCAGCAGAAAGTGAGGATAACGACAGTGGTATTGAAAGTGAAGCGGTGACACAAGCAGAAGCTCTCAGAGCATTAAATGTCGTAAGACATTTTTTTACGAGTCATGATGGAGCTGAAGAACATTTTCAGAAATTACAAAACTTAGAAAACATTGTACAAAAGATGAAACCAAAATCTTGTATTATGGATTATTTTAAGGAAGGTCAGTTGTACATCAGTACTTTGCTTGAGCATACTAGTGTTATTTCTAAAAACTTTATTCCGAATTAAAATTTTTAAAAATAATTTCTTTCTGATTCCTAATTTTAATTGGTTCAACTAAATTAAAAAATTATAACGTAATAAACTGATATTTTTGTACGTATTAAATTTTATACTGTATTTATAATGCTTATTTATTGACAAATGCATATGAAACGATTATAAGGTCATCCCGCTTATAAGGTCACTTTCGCCAGGGCCCAAGGGGTGACCTTATATCGAGGTCTGACTGTATTTCTTTGCAATTGTCTTGACACCACTGTTAGCATTCTTAGGTATATAATTTAAATTAAGTGCTGCATTTAATTACGTCGACTTAACAATGAATGTATATGTAAATAAAATGCCTAAATATGCTAATGTTAATTAAAGTACTTAACATACATGTAAGCCTGTAAGTACTTTCATTTGAAATACGTAGTTTACAGTGCTCTCAGTCTTCAAACACGGAGATTTAGTTTTCTCTGGACAGTCTACTCTGAAGTACAATTTTCTTAAAGTGTCTACCACAGATAAAATTCAATGCTTACTTTACGACAAATATTAGAAAAAAAGCTTTAAATTTTCTGCTATCATTTCATGTAGGATTTATTTTATATTTTTTAATATTTTATTTTTTATTCTGTTATGTTTGTCTTTATTTAATGTAGGTGTCAGCCGCCAAACTGTCGGTAGTGTGCATCCATTCTGCCATGAGGAAGGGGGCGAAACGAAAGAGCCTTATACAGCTTGAGCCAATAGGGCATCATCGGAACACCATAGGGGCCGCTGCTGCTGCCGTCGCCATCGCCAGCGCCTCCTCGGCTTCATCTATAATTTGCAGGTAACCTTCAACAATTCATTTGATATGGAAGAGCATTTCAATGGCTCCCTTAGGAACTGCAACCATTCATGAGGAAAAATATCGCAATGAAAATGTACGATTGGCCTTTTATCGCTCTTACTTAATGATGCATATATGATTTTGAAAACTGAGGTTAATAACTTTTTCTTCTTATACAGAAACTTGCCACTATGGAATGATCTAATGTTGAGCATTGTATATTTAAATCAATTGTTTAATATTGTGTTTTAAAAACTGATCTTTATTCATTAAAAATGTGTAGAATAATTATGATGACAATTTACCAATTTCTCTGAAGAACAAATAGGCCTACTTAGAGGAAACGTTCATTTTCGTTTACGATGATGGAGGAGAATTAAGCACACGTTAATATTGCACTAAAGATAAATACATTGGCAGCGCTAATGTATTTTACAAAACAAATTATTTAGATTATAAATTATAAATTTAGATTATAAATTATTTAGATTTCATAAATGAAAGATCGACCTCGAGTTGTAGTATTAAGAGACATCTTTATGATGATGTGAACCGAATGTAATGAAATACAAGGATGCAGAAAATCGACAAAAACAGTATTCAAAAGTGCTGAATTCAAAGAATTGTTTCAGTTTCAAAAGAGAAAATCATACAAATGCTGCTGATATTAAAATGTTTAATGCTGTTTTTTGTTTTTTTGTTTTGTTTTTTTAACAATACTATCTTCAGTTAATAGCATCTTCCCCAAAATAGGCATCCAGACTTGGTCGCTAATACTAGTCATTTCTACTAAGCATCTTTAATATTCTTTCCAAAAGCAGTGGTGCAATCGTCCTCTGAGTGATTTAAGACGAATTGAGCGAGATTTTTCGACTTATTTGCCTTTTGCTTAGATTACCACGATTATTCAAATCGAAATCACATGTGTTGCTTTTCATTGGTGGATAATTCTAATAGCATCAATACCATTTAGTCACTCAGGAGAAGTAATTCTGATCATTCTTACATTGGTCAAATAGGTAAAATTTGACAAGACAGTATTCTGGATTCTGGTATGAAACATTTCAAAAATGAAGAAGGCTACTTCCTAGTAATTCTTCAAATCTATCTTGCAGCTCTTATTCAAATAAAGATTTCCGTCCTCTTCCACTTTAAAGAGCACCTCCTTCTTTGAACTTTGCCATCAGTTTCCTGATAAATTTCCAGATACTATTGGATGTCGTCGCAATCCTTTCAGGCAATGAAACTCTGTGAATTCGAGTTAAACAGATTGACCAGTAGAGCGCAGTCTTTTAATGACTCAAATTCACACAATGGGTTAAAGCCATGGTTGCACAACTACAAATGCACACTTTTGATTTGTAAGGGATCAACAAAGTTTCTGTGCTCTGTGGCTAATCTGTACATTTAAGAATTAACTTTTGTTATTTTTACAAAATTCTCTTCTATATCATCTCCTCATTATTTTTATCAAAGTAAATTCTTTGCAATTTTGTAAAGCTTTTTTTATTTTTTTTTATTTTAGTCCTCTCTTTAATTTAAATTTACGTTCTTAATTAACTGATAATCTGAATTTATAGTAATTAATCTACTAAATTGATTTACTTATTTTCTGTAATTTACAATTTTTGAAATTGTAAATTGCAGTAAATTTTTGAATTTCTTTCTTAAAATTTGATATTTTTGTGAGAATTTTGTTATAATCTTTTTTCTTTTAGCAAAGACAGATTATGATTTACGCAAAACCTTAAAGAAAAAAGAACAGTACTTTTCCTTTTTTTTATTACATTCAATTAGAAAATTTTCTATTAATTAGACAAAATATTTTATTAAAATAAAAAAAAAATAACGGATTCATTGTTTTATCCATGAAAAAAAGGGAAAAAAATAGCCATTAAATTTTGGTTAACATTATATGATTAAAAAACAAAACAAAAAAACAACCACTTGATTGAAGCAAGAACTCTCTGGGGTGGTTTTTTTCCTTCTTTATGGGTCGCAGTCTGGGTTCTTATTTTTGTAAATATCTTTGATAATTAACAATGAAAGCACTCTACATATTCATTCATTTACTTATTTATTGAGTTACTTTTTTAATTCTCAATTGGTGTTTAGATTTGTCATATTGAGGAAATTTTATGAAAGCTTTAGTGGGAAAACTTAATATTAATATTTTCGGCCTTTGAATAGAGAATAGCAAAAGAAGAACTACTTAGCTAATAAAAAACTGAGCAGTTGGCTGCTGTCCTAGTTTTAAATTTCCAAAAAAGAAAATGGTAACTTTGGATAGGAACGAACAGACCTTAACAGCTTCCATTTGCCCCATATTTTATGTCTCAAAAGCAGGCAGCATTTTCTTTAGACTGCTGAATAAATCTTTAAGAAAAGTATGTAAAATCTACTTTAGTTTTTCACCAATCTTTGCTTTTGGAAAAATAGGTTTCATAAAAAGATTAGCGAAACACTTTATCTGTGACACTAAAAAAACATTTGGACATTTTGATGGCATTAGGGAAACCATGAATTTATAGTAATAAAGAAATTATCACGGTCCTAAAACAATACTAATCAATATTATTTCAATTGTAGTCAAAAGTAAAATTCCTTTTTTTACCGAAAGACTATAAAGAGATAGTCCCAGGTAAAAGCTTCTCATCTCTAACATAAAATCATGGTTTTAAGTATGGAGATAAAACTTGTAAATTTCATACTATAGACTACTTTAAAATATAGTATTCATTGTTTATCTATCTAAATTCTAATATACTTTTTAAACTAATTAATCTTTTGAAGTTTCTATTAAGTCGTCCCTTTTCTCTTTAGCGCCTGTTTTCTCAATAATGATTGCAATCTTCCCAGACTTATCGAACCTTGAAATGGTATTTATCTATGGTCGGTGATAGTGAGAAAAAGTTTATCTTGAATGTTCAGCTATTTTAAAGGCATCCCTAACCCTTTGAAACAGATAAAGAGATGGCACATCATCTGTATAAGCTATCTGAAATTCAAGCATCTAACGCTGTTTAGGGTTGGAGGTCTAACTGTCTGAGACGATCCCAGATTTCATGGTTACGACAAACTATAATGTCCGGTGTTCGCCTTTCAATGGGACGGGACACCCGAGAAGAAAGGGCGCCATATACAGCCAACTGCCGCATTGGAATAAGTAGTTGGCTGTAAATGTAGACGCCGACGGCCGATTGGCATCGCAGCCATCAACCAAGGCTGTTAGGGGATCGTCTTCCTTGGAAACATTTTATAGATCAACATCGTCTTTTCTTTAACAAGAGTTGAACTCGTCTGCTTCTTCTGTCTCATCGACGGAAATGGATTAGTTCACCAATTCCCAAACACATTTTCCAAGTTTCGCCTCCCCACTCAGAAGATTACGTGCATAATCGCATTTGTATCATCGGGAAATGGACTTATTAACTTTAAGAAGTAAATTAACTCTATGAAATTGTCTTTTTTCCTCGTATCTTATCAATTCTGGCATTCACCTATCTCAAGAGAAAAGCACCGTAGTTGGAAAATTTTGATTAGTTAAGCTGGAAAAGTTTTTACAGTTAAATTTTTGGTTTGTTTCCCAAAAGAAATAAAAATCCACTGATATAATTTAAGTAATTCTTAAATATAAAATCACTAAAAATTTAAAAATAGATATAAAAATTTAATAAGACAACACAGTGAGGATTCAGTGGCTGACAACTGGACTTTGTAAAGGGGAAGGCTTCCCTGAATTAACATTGCAAAATCTAATCTGAAATTTTATGCATAGCTTTGAAAACGAAACTGTAAAAAAATAAGGATATTTTTATTTTTCAATAGATTTAGGCTTATCAACAATTTAAGTATAAAAAAGAGCGTTGTTAAAAAGCTGTGAATGCAGAAATTCTGCACATTTAAATCTATTCAAAATCAGTTATTAATAATAAGTAATTCGCTTTTCCTGGAAAACTTCTGCAAGTTTTTAATTGAAATAAATGGAAGAATATCTTGCTACAATCACTCGGTGACCTTTCTGACGTTATTTTTTTTAAATATCTCTTCTTAGGCTTTTTAAAAAATAAATTTCAAATGTTTTTAGAACTAGAGTATGTTTGATTAATATGAACAGATAAATAAATAAATAAATATGAAAGATTATTAAAGGATTAAATTTAGCCATTAAAAAATGCATTGCCGTAGAATTTGCATGCTATCAACCAACTGGTCAACTTTAGTAAAAGAGCTTTATTGATATCGGTGATAATGGGTGGAAGCTTAGTCACGAAATTAACACAAGGTTAAAAATAAAATATTTAAAATAACATCCTTGAATTTAAATAGACTATTGCAAACTATTTATAAAGAGACTATTTCTAGACTATACATACATAACGAAATTATTATCCAAAAAAATTATTCGACAGTCTCCCAAAAAAGTCATTTGTCAGAATGCATTTTCAAAAAAATACAGTTTTTTTTTGTTTTTGTTTTTTAAATTAAACAAAAGAATTAATGACAAAAGTTTTTAGATTAAATTTTCCTAATTAGGTTTCTGTATCATTTGAATAGTGGATCCAGACTTTTAGAGTTTAAACAACATCACAACAGTTATTTAAATATACGATATATTGGGGGTGTTTGAACGCCAATAAAATGAATTTCAATAATAATGAATAAATAATAACATGAAAATATAACTCTTTTATGTATGACGATTTTATATAAAAAGCTTCAGATTTTTATTAGCAGTAGTTTAAAAGATAAAGATATGGGGCGGTGAAAACCACCAGTACTTTCCAGTATTTTATGAATCACCCGGTATACAGACTATTTCTAAAGAGTAACACGTTTTATTTCCAGAGGAAGCTGAAGAATTGTAAAAACACTATTAAAAATTATTAAATTTATTTTACTTAACACTTCTAAAAGAAAATCATTCATTTCTTAGGTTAATTTTTCCCAATAATGTTTGCGTGAATAATTGTTCAGTAATTGATAACTTCTGGTAATTACTGGTAATGGGTTCCAAAGTAAGGACATAATTTCGAACCTTATTTGTTACTGTTATTTTATTTAATTGCTTTGACATTGTATACTGTCTGAATCATAGGAAATAAAATAATCTACGGTCGAGATAAACACATACGCAGACAAATCCTGAATATGGGAGAGAATTGTAAGTGCCATCTCTTAATCTATGATAATGCCTAGAAACAACGGTTTCAGATCTCTGTTTTCCCAAGACAAGACACGAACAAATTGGTGCAATGTTACTTCCGTGTGTAAATGCAATAAGAGGGCAGTCGCAATTATATCAAGAACGGAAAAAAAAGAAGTTTTCTTTATCTTGGATGACCTTTAGCTACACTTCTCTCGTTCACACAATCTTTTCTATTCTGTTTATGTTATAAATTCAGAATCAAATGAAAAACAAATAGAATAAACACTTAGTTGAACTATAGAATAAGGCAAAATTATTTATTATTACTGTTATTATTGCTTTCGCTTCGGAAAAATATTTAAGCAAGCATATTTATAAGTAGAAGTAAAACTTAACGTGCATTGCAAGTATTTACAAAACAAAAAAATTTTGTAATGCCCCTAAGTAAATAAGGATTCTCGCACCCCGAGCTACCATTTCGGGAATCTGAGACAGCTGTTTCAGCCTTGTTAGGCGTCTTCAGTCAGATTTACCCGTAATGGTAGCTCAAAGTGCGAGACAAAGAAGATGAAACCATCCCGGCACCCCAGAATGGCTCCTCCAACAAAATCAAGCACCAACAGTAATTCACTGTGCACCGCACAGCCTCAAATTCTTGTCCCGCTACCCGCTGGGCACAAAAGAATTTAAGAAAGGATTGAGAATCCAAAATAAAATACAGATAATGTAGAAATAAAACTTAACGTGCATTGCAAGTATTTACAAAACATTTTTTTTTTTTAATGCCCCTAAGTAAATAAGGTGCATATTTATAAGTACTTCAACTGAAAATAAATAAATAAATAAATAAATAAATAATTCATTATTGTTGCTCTGAATAATTATTGTGAATACGATATTCGTCCAATGGGATGATAGTGTTGAGGTATTCTGGGCCTGCATTTCTCTAAGGTGACGTCTCAATATTCACGCTGCTTTTCCTAGATACGCATTTGATAAGATTTGATTATTATTAATCAGAAATATGTCCAACTAGATAATGTAATGGTAGAAATTCGATACTTACTTAGGGATAATTGTTGAGTATACTTGAAATGCTTGTCTATTGTCGCTTTAAGTAAGTGAATAAATAAAGAGGACAACTAACAAATCAATATATATAGAACAAGATAGAATTTTACGAAATCGTGGATTATTTCTTTTCTAATGCGTAAAAGCAAAAATGGAATCTGAGCTATCATCTGAAATTACACGAAAGTAAATGCAAAACCACTTTGGAAGGTAAATTTTACGGAGGGAAAAGTCTGGGAGGAGGTCCTATGAAATCAATTTAAAATGAAATTCAAGTGATCAAATGAAAGAACGATATCAATTCAATTTCATTACTCAGATGACAGTGACGAAGGCGTTCCTTCGATTTGGTATTTTTTGATAATGTTAAAAATAAAACTTTCTAAAAAAAAAATCATTGTATTTATTTGTACAATTGATGGTTGTCAATTTGATTCACATTTAAATTATAAAAAGCTGCAGATCTGTTTTGTTTTTTTTAACTAGGAATAAAAGGAAGTCTGAAATTTTCTGGAAATTTTTTTTCAAGGATAACGCTTATTTTTATTAATTATAAAAATTTAGTTTTATGAAAGGCCTATTGTAAATCGATACATTAAAGTCTATGGTCTTTAAAAAAAAAAAAAGACAAGCAATCATTGAAAGAATCTGTGCTTGTGTTAAGATATTTAAATAGAAAGGTTATAGCCGCTTCAGAGACCTAAGTGTAGCTGTATGACAGATCGATTTCGAATTCCATCTAAAAATACCACGTTTGATGTTATCCGGTGCTAAAGACACTCTGGTTTGCCTTCAGTATAATAAGCATCATTATCCGGTTCTTTTCTGATACGTCTCATCTTAGTAAATCCGGAATGGCCGTGAAGCGTGAATACAAACAAGAGTAAAGATTAACGAAGTAGCTATCAAAATGTCCAACAGCTCTGATAATGATTACTCTGACGTTCACAAGTAGATACAATAGGTCTATCATTTAGAAGCGATTTCAAATCTACTTATTTATTTGAAGTCGTTCGAAACATGTAAAATTCCCGTTATATGTTTTGTTTTTTTTACGCTTTTTTAACTTTCTGAGTATCCTACGTTTAGAAGGAACTGGTTTTGTTTTTCGATCAGAGAAAGTTATTACAATATTCAATCCTCTCCTTTTGTAAAACCTTTATTGAAATCCATAAAACAATTAATTACCATCGAATTCTCCATCTAGGTTAACTGGAATTCCAGAAAAAAAAATCTATCTAAATTTTTACATTCGAAGTCTAATATAAGGCGCCAGCTTTCGGGTAAAGATTTTGGCTATTATTAGGAGTTAAATCTATAATAATACACTATTTATAATACACTAGCAAAATCTCCGTTCTTCGTACGGGTTACAATAATGTGGATGAGAAAGAAATTGAAATTGTAAGATCACTTTGAAATGACAGGGGAAAGCATTGCAGACCACTTAGCACCAATGTGTATATTGTGGGTTGCCGCCACACACTTCATGGTCATCCCCCCTCCCCAAATAAAAAAGCTTATTATAATTCCTTTTTACATTGTCTTTACTGTGTAGAATGTTGGCAAGTATGGTAAACATTTTGAATTCACAAACACACAAAAATTTCCCTTTTATATTATAGATTAAGTGTATTATAAACATTAATAGTAGCCCTTCATAACACTGAGATAATATATTCTTTAATCGTTATTCTTTGGGTACATTTACAAGAGATTAAAAAAAAAAAAATGTTTTACCGCATTTCGGAAATTTTATTAACTATGGATTAAGTAACTTCTAGGTAATCTAAAAAAGCAATAATTAAAAATGCAGAACAACCTCATTTAAATTAATGAGACCAATTACCTTTAATTGTAAAATCTCTTTTCTTCCACACTGACTTTAAATCGATATTCTTAATTGGTATCCTGAATCTGCTTCTTATAATTGTTGCTTTTCAGGTTATTGGATTAAAAAAATAAATAAATTTCTGAGGAAGAAATCAAATAAAGGAAGATTTTTTTTTTGAGTTTTTTATTTGTTAAAATAATTAATTATAATCAGCTTTTATCCTTAGTCTTGTTATATTAATTTTATTAATCATTATTGGAGTACTATCAATAAAAATATTCGATTTTGAAAAGTCATAGTCGATTCAAACTTTTCATATTTGTTGAAAGAGAATCATCAATCTTGATTATTACTACCTAGATTCCTTTTAAAGCACAGAAAAGAAATACATTAAGCTACAGGGTTACAAGAAGTAGGAACTTTAAAAACTGCATTACAAAAATCATTAAATACTTCTACTGATTTTAGTATTCAGTAAGAAAAGAGAAATTCAAGAAGTCGATCTTGTAAAGATTGGCCATGGATGTAGTTGATGAAACTGCCGCAGAGTGTCGCTATTTACAAAAAATGTATAGTTCTATTAAAGTGCTTTTAAAGTGACTATTGGAGCTGTCTATGAACATATAATTAATATAACATGAGAGTCTGAATTTTGTTATTATAGATTAAATTTTGAGTTTTTAATTCCTGTGAAGACTAACATATATACCTATAAAAGATTGTGTATCCTGTATTTTTGTAGTTAGGCTAATAAGTTTCAATGAACTTGTTAGGCTGTTCGGAATATGAATATTCCAGAAAAATATTAATCTACATATTTTTTATATCTGCATATTTTCCTCTGCACTTTCTTAAATAAGAAATTCTGAAAACATTTCACTTAAGTTCTTCAGTATTTTTTTGAGTAATTTGAAGATATGTAAGTATTTTCAAGGTGAATGGTTTTTTTGTTTGTGTATTGAAAGGATAAATTTTAACCATTCAACACTTTAGCTTTGAATGTAAATACCAATAAGAAATAATAGTAATATTTGTTTATTAAGCATACGTTAATTTATATTTATCTTTATTATTTTATTTAGCAGAAGTGAGAAGAATGAACAACTACGTAAGTGTCAGTTCATAAACAAATAAATCAATAAATAAATAAATAAACTTCATTGCCGAAAACCGCGCAAATTCTAAACTTAACGAAGTACCGTTATTTAGATAGCGGCTTCAATTGGTAATTATCTAAGCAAATATATTATTAAGTATGTAAGCTTATTTACTTTGATTTAATATCCAAAATGTTCCGCTTTTCGATTAAATGAGTTTGACTTGAAATATTTATAGCTAACAAATATTTTATATTGTATTCCAATTATCTACAGAGTAGTGCCTCAATGTAGCAATGATAAATAAAACCTATAATGTGAGATACGATAATGAAAATAAGAGCAAATACGTACAATCGTGTAGTAATACTGTAGTATCATTGCATCTATTTTACATTTTATATAATTGTAATATAACATGGAATTAGGCCTATATTAATATGGAATTAATTTAATTAAGTAAGAAATGCAATAATTACAATATTTCCCAATTGTTAGAAAGCTTTATCCATGTTCTTAAGCTGGCAAGAATGGAATACAATAAAATCTTTCTAATCAAGCTTACAAGCAATTCAGATACAATTCAGATTGTTGGAACTCAGCGGAACTTCTTTCCACTTTTATTTCTGCTAAATTCCATGAAATGTGAAATTAACTCGAAAAATTTCTACGAAATATGTGGATTATTAAATATTGTGAAGCCTGTGTTTAAAGGGGGTTCCTTTTTCAGACATGAAAAATAAAATAAAATAATACATTATTTATAATCATTGTATTCATAATGCAACAATAAAAATAATAATTAAATACAATGAAAGCTATATTGATAGTGAATATTCTACAGGAGGTTAAAGAGAAGTATTTTATTCCGATTTCAATTCTCGTAAATTTTTATTTGATAATACTTCATTTGTAAATACTATTTTTTAAAACCTGACAAATGTTTTCTAGATTCTAAATAATAATAAAAGAAAATACCTTAAGTCCCAATTGTCTATAGGAAAAATAGCATTATTTTAATAGAAGGTTTACATAATCATTCAAATGATCACCGGGAAAACAGTTAGTTCAAATGAACTAAGAACAGATAATTACAGACTTTCAGAGAAAGCGGAATGAACTTTTTCACAAGGTTAAATTAGTTCACATGAATTTACTTCAATGCTCTTGTTTTGTTGTGATTATACCGGAACTCATCTACACTTGTGAACTTGTGAATAGAAAAACAAAGTAGATCATTTATGGAAAAAGAATTCTTTCTAACTTCCTAAAAGCATTTTTACTTGGAAAAAAAAAAACCAAAACACAACAATTTAGAAATTTAGTTTTAATTTTTAAAAATTAAAAAAAAAAAAAAAAAAAAAATCAAACTTATCAAAGAAATACTTATTATCAAAATCATTTTGAGAAATTTGAGAAACTTCTTGGGCTGATGTCGAAATAACGATTTTTTTCGAAAACAGTTCTTGTATATTTAAACACACACTGCAAGGCTTTCAAAGACACAACACAATCCTCTCAAGGTTTTCACAGGATTTTTCAAACTTATTTCTTCGTTTTCAGTAAAGAAGAAAAATGTGCAGTGCAACGTGAAAATGTAAAATAATTTTTTTTCCCCCCCCCCCTTTTTTTAATATTAATATATTAATATTATTAATGGCTGGATAAATCAATAAGAAAGATACTTCTTTCAAACTTCAATTTAGTTTGAATTTCTGAAGTTTTAATTTGTTGTTGTATTTTTGTTTCTCCTTCGTAATTCCATAAATTGCTTCTGAAATTTAAATTACGTAACAGACTTTGAAAAATACTTTTATTTTATTTTTTTCAAATACTTTTAATATTTTTATGTAGCATAGTTTAACACATTTTAAATTTATAATATGACCTAAATTTCTTTGCTGCACTGGAACCAAATAGATCTACTGAAGTTTCCTTTCGACTAAATACAGGGAATCATTTTCTTTTTCGTTCTACTTTTCTTGACATTTCCTTGTAGTGTCTTGAGCT
This sequence comes from Thereuonema tuberculata, assembly GCA_023159025.1. NCBI lineage: Eukaryota > Metazoa > Arthropoda > Chilopoda > Scutigeromorpha > Scutigeridae > Thereuonema > Thereuonema tuberculata. The sequence goes on along the minus strand of JAFIDM010009631.1, from coordinate 166,501,880 downwards.
GGTGCTTCGGTTGGATGCATCACTGAACTCGATATGCAAGTGAAGACAAACATTCGACAGCGGAAGAAGGATCAACCTACCTTTGAAAGGATGACGTAGACTTCAACTCAAACACTGAAACCACTTCAATTTGCCAATTTGGATCACTATCTCTATTTTCACATCGAAGTAAAAACGGTAGCGGAATTTCTCCGATAGTTTTTTGAGCTCTTTATCTTTCTTCCTCATATCAATATAGTGTTTCATCTGTCTTTTCTTTTAAGATCACGAAGCATTTTCTTTACGAGCAGTATTTTCGTTATGCGCACTTTTTGTATGTTCTCCATTCTGTTCATCCCTTGTTCATCATCCTTTCCTTGTCAAGGATACTTTTTTTTTTTTTTTTTCCACGAAAACAGATAAGTTTTTCAGGCAGCCTTCAGAGACCTAAACCGAGAGAGAAACAGCAGACGTCTTTCATTATCCATAGTCTCTTATGGAAGATTTTTTAGCTGTTCATTGTCTTGCGGGTGACACAGATGACGATGGCACAGAGCCCAAACACTTCGTCAGAATAATAAAACTACAGTAATAGTGAAAAATACTGAGTTTAAAATGATTTAAACTAAAATGAATGTTTCTTTTCATCTGAAGTGTTAATATATAGATTCAAGAATTAATGTCTATAGGGATAAGCACATTTAAGAAAAGAAAAGAAAAACTACTCAGTTATAACCAATATTCTTTTTTTTTTCTTTTTGAGGACAACTTTCATGACTAGAAAATCTTTGTAGTAAAACCATCTGAGGATAACTAAAAGCATCCTCAACATCAACATTTTGAAAACCCTAATTTCAGAATAATAATAATTATTTTTTTCTTTTCGTAATATAATAAAGGAGGCCTCATGTTCATAAATGATATCCTAATTCAGTTGTTTCACGCTTATTAACGATCATCAGTTAGTAGTCTAAAAAATCTTCTGTGGATAATGAAAGACATACAGTAAAACAAATCATAGGTAAAACGGGCTACCTCCATAAAAAATTAAAAAAATTAAATTAAAGTGAAAAAGAGGAAAGTAATTTTAATACACTAATAACAATATATGTTACAAATGAGTTTATTAAAAAATTATAAAGTGCATGTAATTATTAAATAATATCTGTTAACAACCTTGTACAGAACTTTAGTATTCAATGATGACGTGATCTTAGCTGATGATCGCCAAAAAGCATAAAACAGATGTAGTAGATATCAATTGTTAACACAGGACTCATTTGTCGACCTTACTTATTAATTTTCATGATTTTTTTTTGTGATTTTTTTTAATGGTGTAACTATTGTTGTTTACAAAATGATTGATAATTTAGCAAAATATAATTTTATTGAATTTATTTATATTTGAAAATTTCTGAAAATGTAATCTAAATTTTCTGTTTATTCAACTGATCTATTCTAATCATTGAATTTCTTCAAGTTATTACGGATTGGTAAGGATACAAAATCATTGCTTTCTACGCTTAGTCATGTTCTTTTATCGCAGTAATCCATATCTTTGAAAAGCGTACGAATCGGTCATGCAATTCTTATTTACGTTCTTTTTTAGCGAAGCATACAATAGATTTTGTTTATTTAAAAAGTTCAGTAGATTAAGATAACAATAATAATAATAATAATAACAAAAAATTGTGGTCGTCCTGGGTTAGTCGGTGACAGAAAATCATGGCCTAAATTTCTGACAGAAAACTATTTCATTGTATTACAACAGAAATCTTACTGAATAAGGTCTTACATGCAAATTCAAGCACAAGAATAAGAGAAGTTATCGGGTCGGAGAAAAACTTATGTCAATAAAACTTAAATCAATATTTAAAGACACGAGTTATATAATTCCTCATAACCACACTACGTTTGTATTAGGAAACACTGCAAATTGTTTCTCTAGTTTTTTAAATCATTTACGATAGCTGAGATTAGAAATCTTCCCTGTTGAATTTGATTTTGTGAAAACTTAAACCTGTTTAATATAGAGTCACGCTTCTGTGATTCAAATTTCAAAGGAACAAAATTAGAAAACATTTATCTTCATTATGTATTCAATTCAGCTCAATTTCATTAAGCTTTTTTTTTCCCTTACTAAATAAGCAGAAATTTAAAGAAAATGGAAAAACATTTATAACTTCAGTTTTCTTACACATGTTTGCAGTTCAAAAGGATAATTGTGTTAATTTTGTTTGGTATAATTCTAATAATGTAGACTTTCGCTAATTGGGGGGGGGGGGCAAGTGGAAAAAGCGAGATATTTAGATTTTTTTTTTTCTTTTTTCCTGTTTGTGTGTGTGGCGGGATGGTGATGAGGAAAAGTTTTTCGTCGACAACCAGTCGATCTACGTCAGTTGTTTTTCAAGTACTTAACTGTTTTATATATTTATTCTAAGTATTAGCATATTCTATTCTGGATTAATATTATTGTGGACAGATTTTCGTAGGGAGGACTGTTTTGACAGTAACTGTTTTTAAGAATCCTTCCTTCTGATTTCAGTTAGAATTAATAGATTTTGCTTTTAATTAGTAATGTTTATAAAAAGAAAAGTAAATTCTAGCCGAAGCTAATCCTCGAAGCTAATCAATCAGGCGTTGAGTGAACAAGGTCGTACCACAACCGTCTCAGATGGTTTATCTCGTGACATAGCTCTCGGTCATTTCAACAAATCTCATCAAACTATTTCATTCTAAGGTTACAACGTTTGCTCAAGGAATTTTTGTTTTTGTTTGCATCGTTATTTCTATTTCAACTCGATTCTTATAAGAGTTACTTCATTAAATACATCACAAAGAAATAGAAAATCATTTGAAAATGGAGTTGATGTAATCTTTAACAAAAATCCTGAAACTGGAAATAATTTAAATAGCAGGATCGTTCAATGTTCTGCGGACCAGGATGAAGAGCTTCTTTGGGCAGAAAATGTAAACAGATTTATTTTATATTAACGTATGTAGATGTCTTAATCATTTTCTTTAAATGCTTACTTCGTATGCCCCGAATTAAGTTCGCCAACAAGTTTGGTTGAGTTCAAACAAGGGAAGCCCTTGCATCCCTCCTTGTACGATCTTTTATGTGATTCGCTCTATTTATTGCTGGGTTTAAGAAAAATCTGCGAATAAAAGTTCGCGTTTGCAAACGATTCAAATGATCCGATGAGATAACCTACAAAACAAATAAAGTATTCGCGAAATGTTAAAATGGCCTTTGAAAATTTAACCTATTCAACTTTAAGTGTGTGCAAATCATTCACAAGAAGATAAGAAAAAATGGTTAGTTCGCAAACACGCAATTGAAGTGACCTTTTAGATTAATACTCTTCTTTTATTGACTTTGTTACATTTAAAACCCATTTATTTCTTACTTTAGTAAATTCAAAACAATGTTACCAATTTCCATAGTATTATCATATTTAACTCATTTATTTAGTACAAGGTCTTCCGAAGAAACACTTCTTATTCAAAGAAAGCATTCAGTATTCTAATCATATTTTTTTTTAAAAATTGAGCTTTATGACTTGGAAGAAAAACTTTAAACTTTTTCGAGAAAAGATCCAAGGCAAGTTATGTTAGGCAACTTTCTAAAAATGAAAAGGCCAAAATAGAAAAAAAAAATAAAGGAATATTCTTGGTGGTTTTCCGAAGTATTCCTTTTCATGATAAGAGGAATCCTAATAAATATTTTCCATTCACTGAGAGTGCTTAGTTGCCATGAATAATTTGCCGAAAAAGAAGAATAAAAAAAGAAAGGCGAGACAAGAATTCATGCATAAATCATAGAGGAAAGAAATCATTCGTTCGGTTCTTCATTTCGGATTTCCTGAATAACTGACATTACAAATCATCCAAACTTAGGCCTCGAAAATTTATGAAATTTGTATTATAAAACATAAAGAGATAATGAAGTCGATATCACCTTTGAAATACAAATTTGTTTATCAAATAAGTAACTTTTCAGCTTCATTTCCCAAAATGAGAAAGTTGACTTACGTTAACATCTATTAAAGCTACCAACTACTTATGAAGAACAGCAAATTATCCGATCTGATTACTGAAATAAAACTAACATGAATTAGGACAGTAATTTGATCAGGCTAATTGAGTGAAAATTATCCTAACAGAAGTGTATTTGCAGACTATAAATCTTTTGGATTAATTTAATTACATGAGAAGTTAATCCTAAAAGAATTGTAGTCTCGAAATTAACTATACAATTTCTGCTAAAATAATTTTCATTTAGTTTTGTTTAAAATATATATTCATGTATATTTATATATTCTTACATTTCCGATTGAATGTATAAATAAAGATAATTCGGAAATAAGACTAGATGGGTTCTAGGTAAATTATTTGTTTCATTTTTTTCCTTGGCTACTTTCTTTATAATTGGTAATGCATAATAAAAAGCTTTCTTTTGAATGCATTTCAAAAATTTCAAAAACAAAATATCGAATGAAAGTTTGGCCTGCGTCCCATCCGGACTTCAATTTGTTAAGGGATATATTACTATCTTCTAATCCTCTCCTCAATAATCGAAATCTTATTATGAGTCCTCAAGAAAGATCTTATCGTTAACAGTAATTATTTCCTTAGGTAATAGGAGTCTATTACCTCACTGAAGAACTTTAGTGTTCAATGATTGCGTGATCTTAGCTGATGATCGCCAAAAAGCATAAAACAGATGTAGTAGATGTCAATTGTAAACACAGAACTCATTTGTTGACCTTACAATTACTCTATAACTTCAATGCTTAAAACAATTTTTTTTTTATACATTTTATATTCTAACCCTTCAATTTATTCTTTGCATTTGTGGATAATACATTTATCCTTCTGTCCTATATTTGTATAGTCAAAATGTATGTTATTTATGTATGCAGGTGTTCATATAATTTCTACGAATGCTTCACAATTCTTGACGGGAAGTATAAATTCCAAGCTAAAAGCTAAAAACGTGAGAAAAATGCAAACATTCTTCTTATGGTTCGCTACTCTATTATTGGAATTTAAATTTCAAAAGATATTTATCTTAACAATCTATTCTCTTGATGCACTGAAAAGATTACCACGGGTCCAATGGAACCAAGTGTTCTAGGCATTTAAATCAATAAGAACAAGTTTTCAGGTCATGTCTACGACGAAACCTTTTTTTTCTTTTTTCTTATTTATTGTAAGTCTCTCAAGATAAAAACAAAAGAGAGCTATTATGATCCTCCATCTATTTTTTTTTTCTTCCTTGGGATAAGCTAGCAATTCGGGTTGTTACCGTCGTCCGGCATAAGCCCCATCTTCCATGGCAGCCTTAGTCCTATTCCCGACTGAAGGCATCGGAGCGCAGCCGCTCTTTTGGTGCAGTGGGCAAACACTGAATTGCTTGATGAGCGGAACACTGTCATTAGGAGATCGTTCACTGGCAAAGAATAAACAACGGTGGCACCTTCTCCTTTTCCTCATAACGAGTCCTTGTTATTCAATGCTCCGTGAGGTCTCCGTGGTTTCACAATAAGCAATTGTGATGTCAAGGGATCGAATCATCTATTCATCTGGTTGCCAACTTGAATTTTTAATTTGAAGTAATCTTTAATGAGTAATACATCATGAATTGTGACTCACTTAAAGCTTCATTTGAAGCAACGAAGCAGAAGGACATTTTGCAGTGTAATAAATGTCTGACCCCGACAAAAATAATCATGCGTCAATACTCAATGAATACACGAAGCAATCAAGTGTTTTAATTGCTGTAAGTTAAAGAATATACAATTATACAGAAGAATGCACATACAAATGTATTTGCGAGTTCATTTCAATACGAAGTTCCATCTTTTCTAATCAAACATTTTCCTCCGATATTTAATCTATCTTTGATTACTGAGTAGTTTTCTACATATTGGAAAGCTAAGAAAGCTTTGACATTATTAAGAAATCAACAGTTTGATAACAACCATTTGGGCTCCATCTCGTGTCTGAGATGTGCATTACAAGTGTTAAATACTTTTTTTTTTCTCTTGGCACGACGCAATCTTTCATTGTATCCAAAAAGATATTACTCTGTTTGCATTACGATAGAAAAAAAATCAACGGAAATAAACAAAGCAAAAAAAAAAAAAGCGAAACCTCATGAAATTTTTATTTTATTTCGATTTTGTTGATTTAATGTTTTGCAAGAGAATGCTCGATTATATTTCTTGATATTTTTTGGATTCCAATATATCAGACGATTTAACTGCTACAAAATGACCCCTAAAGAATCAGCTGTTACCTAAAGTTTTAACTGAGAGCTAACTTTCTTATGGTTTGACTTTTTGCTAAGCACTTAAACAGAAATTATAAAGAACTAAACATAATCCATTTTAGTGAGTTTTAATGAAGAATAGTAGGATTCAGAAACTTTTTGGGGCGAAGCAATCAATAACATGTATATGTTGTTAGCATCTGAGTGAAGATTCCAATAGACAGGATATAGAAATATAATAATACACGGCTGAAATTTTTTAATAATTCCTATTTCTTTTATAAAATATTGTCTTCTCAAAATTAAGAAATAACTAGATTCCTTGTAGTTAATTCATTTAAGGTCTGCAAAGTAATCTGTATTGCTTTCTCTTGAACTTGTTATTTTTTTTTTTTCTCATTTACTTTTTAGAGGTATAGAAAAAAGATTAAATTGTTCTAAAAATGACTTCGGAATATATTGGAATGAGCTTCTATTCAGTTCAATGAAATAATAAACCCTAAATCCAATGCATATCAACAACGATATATTTAGGCAAACTTAACGATAAAAATGTATTAAATAATATCAAATTGCGAGATAAAGACTTGGTATGGAACTATCAAGGAGTTAGTATTTTATATGGTGAAGCATGATGTGACCCTACCAACTCCAATATATTTTGTTTATTAAGCTGTGAAAAATGTAAATAGTAAGTAGAGACAAATGATAGTATGATAATTAATAAATTTTATAAAATTTCTCAAACTAAAAAATATGAGTTCCTAAAAAATAACAGATAATCTTTTAAGGACAGAACAAATCTGAAGCAACAGATAATAGAATTTTAAATTTAAAAAAAATCAATTATGTAAACAATGGTATTATTAAATTATAAGTAAATAAGATTTATTTTATAAAATATACAGTATAAAACTAACAGTTTATTAGGAAAGACTAATCTGGCTGCCGTTTGTAGTTAGTTTTTGGAAAAATTGCTTTTATTCAGGGTCGTCTCGATGGGAGAGCAATGGAAATTACTGAAATGCCACTGGAGTGGCCACGGCGTTGGCAGGGAAGGCAAGAGTAAATACACTCGAATTATTAATGTAAATAAAAATAAGTGTTCAAATAATCTTTTCTTGTGCTTAATGCTTAGCCATTTAAACTTCTACAATATATATTTTTTGAAATAAGTCATTTAGTAACAAGTTGATTACAGATGTAAACAATTAAAGAAATATGAAGATTGATTGATAGATTTTTTATTATTAATACACTGCTTACAAGATTCAATCTTTCTTTAATATCCACCGCATACGAGACTGCTGTATTCTGCAAATTACTTGATTTATTGATAAAATATTCCCATTTCCCAAATGAATAAATGACTATGTTCTCTAGTGCTAATCTATAAATTTGACATGTACTACAGAGGCTAATATTTTATTGAAATTGATTCACTGGGCCTCTAACACATTAAATATTCTGTGAAATAACATGTTTCGCCCAAATTTCATGTAAAGCCAGTATTACACATTTGTATCAAATTAAAATTTGTCAGTTATTCGTAATTAGTACAGCTCAATGCCGAAAACTTGTAATTCATCATTGATTGGAATTAGACAATGGAAAATTTTCATTTCATTATCTCTTAACTTTTGCGCATTTTGAAAAATTAAAACTACACCAAATTAATTTTGAAACACCATATTAATTTTTAATTGTTCCTACAGACCTTAAAGGCAAGCACTAAGACTTAGTCAATTTCAAAAGGACTATGTGATAAATAAAAAAAAATATCTTACTGTTAATTATTATTACAAATTCTAAAGTTTCTGATAATTGGATGATATTTTAATGAAGTTTATTAGAAAAACAAAGAGATTAATTAGAGCTCCTAGGGGGATATCATGAGCTAAAAATACCCTGAATTCCTTTCTTCACTATAAATCTCCCTCACCAAAGAAAGATCCCCAATGTATGACCCAATTTAAATGATCTTCGTTTTCAAATTCTTGTCATTAGAAATGACAAAAATAAGGTATTTAGAACTACTACTATTAATAATAATAATAATAATTATCTCAAGTTACATTTAGTGCCTTCATATAATACTAAGAAAAAGAATATTTTTTTTCTTCTAAAAATATAAAATAGGCTATAAAAAGTATAAAAATATATTTAAAAATCAGAAATAAATGTAAATATTCATAAATATGTAAATTAACCTGGTTTTAGTAGTGATAATATCGTTTCCTGTTTCACGAAATTTAATCAGACATTTCGTTTTTTGTTTGTTTTTTTGAGCGAACTTTTGAACTAGAACTAAAGGACGAGTCGCAAAATACATGGAAATATGACGACCTTGTCGTTCCATTTTGTAAACCAAAAACAAAGATTCGAACCTCTATTCTTTCTATGCAGTCACTCGTTTATCTTATATTGTAGATTATTCAGTAGCCAGTTCTTTTATTACTACTAAGATTTCCTTTTTAATTAATAAATTTCCTTTTTTTCCACAACGGACGTTCCTTAAAATAATAATATGAACTAATATCTTCTTCATATACCAAACCTAAAACATCTTATAACTTAATAGAAAAAATACTCCAAAACACCTTTGGCGATATTTCGACTTATATTTCAAAGTCTTAATCATACTTTATAGGAAGTGAGAACATCTCTCACTTTCCCAAAAACGAAAAATAATACAAAACAAGAATTAATTTTCTCAAACTAATAACAGAGAACGTGACATCAGGATAAGTAAGGATAAGTATTGAAGATCTTGAGAAAAATCAACTGAAAGTAATCATCATAAGAAGAAAGTTTAATATTGTGAAAATATTATCAAATAGACATTAAAAAGACATTAAAGGACATTAAAAAGCATAAATTGGAAATAAGCATAAATT